>CM066040.1:120508862-121708862 GCA_033557465.1 Ichthyophis bannanicus
AGCACCTTTGGCCCACGCTTCTGGATGTGAGCTGATGCTCATGAACTCCACTTAGGGTGATGTGACAGGGAGGGGCAGGCTCCACCTCTCAACACTACTGTTCCAACAGGCACAGCAATCCAAATGACAGATTCCTTTAACAGTCTTGCTCTTGTTTTAAGTATTTGAATGAAAGGTGGATTATCATATCTCAACAAATAAAAATTGTCACAAATCTATTTTTTGCATTTTATTGATATTGGTATGCAAAGCTGGTTTATTATTGTGATCTCAGTGTAGTTTGTGCTTCTTCATAAAGAGTCTTTTGAAACTGTAAGTGATCCAGGCTAGCTATTTGTTTGTGTGAATATTTTTGCAAGGCTCCGTAGATGCAGACAAAAGTATTGCTATAGATACTAGATCACCCGATCACTTATACATTCTTTTACTAAGCACAAGAAACCAAAATACTCCACCGTCTTCACATCCCCTGAATCAATACTTGGTGGAAGCCTCATTTGCAACAGCAGCCACCATGAGTCACATAGATAAGCATTTACCAACTTTGTACAGCAGGGTAGTACTCAAGCTCTTTCAATCTGGCAAGGCATTGTTTGTGAACTACAGTTTTCAAATCTCACCACTGATTTTCTATTGGATTCAGGTCTAGGCTTTGACTAGGCCACTATCTCAGTCACCCCATTGTAGGGTTGCCAACTTTTTCACCGAGAAAAACCCGACACCTGTGGCTCGCCATGCTCCACCCATTCTCCGCCCCCAGTCCCACCCCTTCCCCGCCCCCAGCCCCACCCACAAAAATTACCGAGGATTCAGTCACACCCACCCTCAGTGCTGGTTCACTCACCCCGCCTCCCTCAGTGCTGGTTCACTCACTCACTCACCCCCCCCTGCTGATTCACTCAACCCCCTCCCCCTGCTGGTTCTCTCTCTCACTCACCCACCCCGGCTGGTTCACTCTCACACCAACCCTCCCCTCCCTGCTGGTTCACTCACGCACCCCCCTGTCACTCACACCAACCCCCCTCCCCTGCGGGTTCACTCACCCCAACCCCCCTCCCCTGCTGGTTCACTCACATCCCCCCCCCCCCTCCACTGCTGGTTCACTCACATCACCCCCCCCCTCCACTGCTGGTTCATTCACACCACCCCCCCCTTGCTGGTTCACTCACCCCCCCCCTTGCTGGTTCACTCACACCACCCCCCTCCCTTGCTGGTTCACTCACACCACCACCCCCCCTTGCTGGTTCACTCACACCATCACCCCCCCTCCCCTTGCTGGTTCACTCACACCATCACCCCCTCCCCTGCTGGTTCACTCACACCATCACCCCCCCTCCCCTGCTGGTTCACTCACACCACCACCACCCCCCCCCCTTGCTGGTTCACTCACACCCACCCCCCCTCTGCCGAAGCCGCTGCTTCTGCTTTGTACAGAGCAGTGGCTGCAATACACTTACTTTGAAAAGTAAAGACAAACTCTGTGAGGAGCCCTCCGGTCATCGCAGAGCCCGAGGAAGTGATGTCATGGGGGCGGGCTCCTCACAGGTTGTCTTTCCTTTTCAAATTAACTTTATTGCAGCTAAAGTTAATTTGAAAAGGAAAGACAACCTGTGAGGAGCCCGCCCCCATGACATCACTTCCTCGGGCTCTGCGATGACCGGAGGGCTCCTCACACAGTTTATCTTTAGTTTTCAATGTAAGTGTATTGCAGCCGTTGCTCTGTACAAAGCTGAAGCAGCGGCTGCACTGCTATGGGGAATCGTGTTCGCGTTCGCGCCGCGGACTTCGGCACAAAAGCCGGTTTTTTGCTCTGGCCGCTCCCGATCTTGTGGCCAGAGCAAAAAAACGGCTTTTCAATGGCCGGTTTTACATCTGTGCCGGCAGCCGGCCTGGCCATGGAAAAACCGGCCAGGCCGGCTGAAAACCGGCCGGTTGGCAACCCTACCCCATTGTTGCATTTGCTTTATGCTTAAGATCATAGTGTTGCAGAAAGTTGAGTTCTCACGCCCAGGTCTTTGGCAGACTGAAACAGTTTCCCAGGATCTACCTGCATTTTGCATATCCATGTTTCCCTCCGCCTTTACAGGTCTTTCTGTCCCTACTTTTGCAAAGTATCCATCACATAATACTTTGCTGTAGGGATGCCAGTTAGCAGGGTGCTATACTGTGTTTGTTTTACACCACACATAACTTTGATCTCATCAGTGTCACACCACAAAACCTTCTTCAGCAGGCTGTCCCCTCAATGCTTATTTGCAAATGCTATGCAGCATATCATAAGGCCTTACTTCAGCAGTGGCTTCCCTTCTTGCCACCGTACTTTCAAAGTAATCTTAAGCCCTGTGGTGACCTTGCAGCAGTTTTTGACCCATAGCAGCTGACATTGGATAGAAGGCTCAACTGAGGTCATTTCTGGGAATTTCCAAACTCATACACTAACATTTTAGAATGTTGGCCCTGAAAATGCCCAGCATAAAACACATTGTATTTTTTGTCCAGTCTGTACATTTTTTTTTAAATTTATATTTTATTAACTTTAACAAAAATTACAAGCATAAACAATCTTGCAATGGAAAAAGGGGATGCTTCCAAGAAAACACACAAATACAGAATAATCAAAGGTATTTAACAATCACAAGCAAAACCCCACACTAGCCCACAAAAGCACAGATCCAAAATGAACAGGAAAATGAAATTAGAGAAAAGAAAGGAAACGAGAGCAACAAAGCAGCCAATTTAAATACTGCAACAAGAGTACTTGCTCATTCCCCCCCAACAGAGCCCTGAGAATTCAAAAAGGAAAGCAATTGTGAAGGAAGCAAAAAAAACATAGGAATTCCCATGAAGTTTCACCAAGTATTTACAAGGAAATTTTAAAAAGAATAAACTCCCCAGCTGGAGAACCCGCGGTCGCAGGATCAAAAATTCAGACCTACACCAACGGGTTTCCCGAGCTAGATCTGGAAAAGCTCGAACCGAACAACCCTTGAACAATATATTCCTTTTACGAAAGAATAACCTAAGCAGTCATTCTCGGTCTGATATTAAAGCAAAAGTAACTAAACAGGTCGCTTTCTTAACCAACAACGATTCAGAAGTTTCTAATAAAGCAGAAACACTCAAAACATCAAATTGCTCCTGACCCACTACTGCCCCAGAGGCCGAGGCCTTCCGCGCTGTAGGGAGATAATAAATTCTAACAATAGGAGGGCATACATCTGGAGAAACCCCAAGCACTTCAAGAAGATACAATTTAAACATTTCTTTCACTGAAATATTTGGTAACACAGGAAAATTTACCAAGCGCAAATTTGCCAATCTAGAAAAATTTTCTAACTGTTCCAGTCGGGCTTTCACCTGATTAGAATCCTTAATAAAGAGATCCAACAAAGTTTCCATCTGTTTAGTTTTTTTCGATAGTCTCTTCAAGCTTAATTTTAATCCCGGAGACCTCCTGCTCGAATTGATAGATTCTAGCCAAATTTGATGCCATTTCTAGTTGACTTCCATTTGTTTGTGTAAGGAAAGTTTGTCCCAATTGGTTAATAGCAGTCCATATAGACTCAAGAGTAAACTGTGCAGGTCTTGGCAAAGAAAAGGAAAAAGTAGACCTGGATTGTTCAGCTGGTAAAACTTCACCAACCTCAGGGAGTTGTTGAGGGATCTCGGCGTCTACATTGACCGCCGCCGACAAGTTCTCAACCTCATCAGCAAGAGCCCGCTGATCCATCGAAGAGTCCACTCCCTCTGACTCGCTAGACAGGTGTGGCCCCAATGAAGCCTCAGAAACTCCCAACACCGGGGACACTGTGGCCTCCACCACCCGCCGAGACATATCTGGGCATATTTGCTTAGAGGGCTGTTGCAAATCTGGGGGCGTAAGATCACTGCTCGAGGTAGACACCTGGCTACCCAGCCCCTGCGATCTACCAGCCGAGCTACCAACTCCCAGTTGAGGCTGCAAAAGCTCCTGATGTCGCAGTACAAACGAATCCAAAGGACCACTCACAGGAGTCGAGGTCACCGGAGAAGCCTGGGGCTGCATACTCCGCTTCCCCTTTCTCTTTCGTCCCATAAGTAAAAGCCGTCAGGAGCGTGCACTCACTGAGCCGCCATCTTGGATCCAGCCTTCTCTTATTTCAGTCTGTACATTTGAATAAATTTGTTCCAGAGTTCTTTCAGCAACTTTGTGTTCAGCATGTTTAGACCTTTGCTTCACATTCACTTCATATAACAGAGAGCATGATTCTTCATCCGAGAGTCACAGATTCTTCATCCGAGAGTCACAGAATCATAGAAACATAGACAATATTAAAGACCATATAGCATATTCATACTAACTACTAAATTCTACAATCCCTTCTTCTTTCCTCATTTATTCTCTTCTTGCTGCATGGTGTTTTGAATAGAGATACTGTCCTTGTCGCCACCACCTCCACAGGGAAATTATTCTAAACATCCACCATCCATTTCTGTAAAAAAATATTTATTTAGATTACTCCTGAGTCTATCCTCTTTCACCGTCTTTCTTTGACCCTTGTTCCAGAGCTTCCTTCCCTATTAAAAGGGTCCACCTCTTGTGCATTTATATTTTGGAGGCATTCAAATGCTTCTATCGTTTCTCCTCTAGCAAAGGAGATAAATAAGCTTATTTGCATCGCTTAGCTAAATTTTACAGAAATGGGTACTTTTCCATGAATATTTCATGGATTAATAAAAAGGGCCCAGTGTGATCACATCTGTCAGTTACTGGAAGGAGAGCACTAAAAAGGCAGACTACTGCTTAAGCAAAATGGCTGGCCAAGTGAGAGGATAGGTACCCTGGTGTTCCATTTGAGAACTGAGCACCTACTGTCATGGGGAAAAGGAAAGGGAAAGGAAAGGCTTATCCAATTGAGTCCTCTCTGGTCTCACCTTCTAGTCCCCATTGAGTGGTTTTTGATCATCTTCTTGGTCTGGATGAAACAGAGCAGACAGCTGTAAGAGATTACTGCAATGAGCTAGAGGTATCCTTAAGTTCAGAGCAGCACAACTTCCACCCCGCCAACTCATGATTCCTAGTACACAATCGCAGAGTACAACTGCTATGGGTGAGATGGCCATAAAAGCATCTGTTCCAGTGAGTCGAAGGTATAGCACCCAGGTTAGCTTGTGGAAAAGATGCGCCACTGAAGTTGTATGGTTTTAAGGAGGCTTTTCTCCATTTGGAAAGTTCATATGGATCTGTTGATTTAAAATATCACAGTGACTCAACTGAGACCCAAGGTGTGCCTGCTGGTGATGCAGAGAGGTTTGTGCCTGGAATGGAAGAGACCTCTGGCCTGGAATGGAAGGGACCTCTGCCCTGGAAAAAGGACTGTTGGTTCCTTCAAAACCTAAAGTAGTCACTTTGGAATCCATATGAGGGATAACGACCCTTGGAAAGAAATCTGAATAGAATATTTGTTGAGCTGATTGGTTTTGCTAAGCAATTCCATGATAAATGTATAGTTTATGGCAATACATTTATGGATTGTTCTTCTAAAATAGAGACATCTAAAATTAATCAAGGCTTGATTAAAGAAAATCTAAGATTAAATGCTAAACCTGAGGCATTGGAAAATTATAAGAGGAGATTGAATCTTCATGTATTAAATTGTCCTTGTTCTTCAGTAGGCTCTATCTGTGAAATGTTTAAAAAATATTTTTTCAAAGTATTAGACTTCATTATAGAAACACTTCTTTCCTTTTGGAGAATATTTTCTATATTCCAAACAAGAGGATCATTAGACAAGAAGATGACGCTCAAGTTGGAGATGAAGTTGTAATGGACAGCTTCAATATTTCTGAGATTCTACAAATATCTTAGGATTCCGCCTTTTTTTTTTTTGGTGGTGTTTGTCTTGGTCATGAACAGAGAGACTAAGGGGTATTTTTACTAAATGGCGGCAGCGGACTACGTGTGATATCAGAACTGCGGTCTCATTGATCTCCAATTCCAGTGACTAGTTTCTGCTGCTGTATTTCAACTAATCATCCATCACTTTGGCTTATTCTTTATGAATAATATTTTCTCTTTATTCAGTTCTTTGTGTCTTACTTTGGGGTATGTTTACTAAACCGTCTTAATGTTACCAGTGCTAGTTGTAGCACTAACGTGAAGAATCCCATATAAGGAAATGGGCGTTCTGGCGTTAAGCCATGTATCGCGCGATAGAGGTCGCCTTGCCGATTTCGTGCGATAGTGTGCGGTGCTGCACATTTGCGTGCCGTAAGCCTAAGTACGTAAAAGCGCTGTGATAATAGCTACAGAGGTGCAGTACACTGGTTAATACAATGCTCGCCGAGATAGTGGTCATGAGTTTGATTCCTCTGGGTGCATACAATATGGCAGTCCAAGACAATTCCTTTTAATGCGTGTAACGGACACATCTAAACAGTGTGTGCTTCCAATTGAAAATCCCATGCTGCATTGCAGTAACCTGATGCGCATATTAGGACACCCACTCTAAGGCGCCCTATGATGCGCCGTAGTTTTTCACCCTCCAAGGCACCATATAAGGCGCCCCATGAGCTAGTGCAAACTAAGGTGCATTGAAATATGCCCAAAGGAGGGTAAGGTGACACCTGAAAAGGTGGCCAGTGGCAGTAAGGAGCCCCAAGTTGAATAGCACAAGATGTATGGCCCAAACACAGATGTAACCCTACCACTGTACAGAGTACCAAGGAAAGCCAAACAACAACATCTGGAGGGTATCACATGGCAGAGCTGATGGACCTGTCAAATCTGCGTGCAGCTCATGTGGCAGCTGGAAAAGTAAGAACATAAGATCATAAGATATGCCATACTGGGTCAGACCAAGGTCCATCAAGCCCAGTATTCTGTTTCCAACAGTGGCCAATCTAGGTCATATGTACCTAGCAGTTTCCCCAAGGGACACAGGTTCTACAATGCTTGTATTGGTTCAAGCATTGATATCCTGGGTCCCTTCTTAATAATGGTTTATGGACCTTTCCTCCAGGAACTTGTCCAAACCTTTTTTAAACCCAGCTACACTAACAGCCTTTACTACATCCTCCGGTAATAAATTCCAGAGTTTGATTACACGTTGAATGAAAAAATATTTTCTTTTATTAGTCTTAAATAGTTTACCCTGTAGCTTCATTGCATGTCCCCTAGTCTTTCTATATTCTGATAAGGTAAACAATCGATCTACGTTTACCCGTTCCACTCCGTTCATTAATTTATAGACTTCTATCATATCTCCCCTCAGCCGTCTCTTTTCCAGGTTAAAGAGCCCTAACCTTTTAAGCCTTTCTTCATAGGAGTATCCTTCCATCCCCTTTACCATTTTGGTGGCTCTTCTCTGAACCTTTTCTAAAATCGCTATATCCTTTTTAAGATACGGCGACCAGAATTGCACACAATATTCAAGGTGCGGTAACACCATGGAATGATATAGAGGCATTATAATATCTTTTGTTTTATTTTCCATTCCTTTCCTTATCAAACCTAGCATTCTATTTGCTCTCTTGGCCGCCGCTGCACACTGGGCCGAGGGTTTTAACATGGTATCCACAATGACGCCTAAATCTTTTTCCTGGGTGGTGGTTCCTAATGTGGAACCTTGCATCGTGTAACCATAGTTTGGGTTGTTCTTCCCTAGGTGCATAACCTTGCACTTGTCCACATTAAATTTCATCTGCCATTTTGATGCCCAGTCTTCCAATTTATCAAGATCCTCTTGCAGTTTTCCACAATCCTCTTGGGTTTTAACAACTTTAAATAGTTTTGTGTCATCTGCAAATTTGATAACCTCACTCGTTATTCCACTTTCCAGGTCATTTATGAATATGTCAAAAAGCAGCGGACCCAGCACAGATTCCTGGGGTACACCACTATTCATCTTTCTCCACTGGGAAAATTGGCCATTTAGCCCTACCCTTTGCTTTCTATCTTTTAACCAGTTCCTGATCCACAATAGTACACTGCCTCCTATCCCATGACTCTTTAGTTTTGCCAAAAGTCTTTGATGAGGGACCTTGTCAAAGGCTTTCTGAAAGTCCAGATACACAATATCAACCGACTCACCTTTGTCCACCTGATTATTCACTCCTTCAAAAAAACATAACAGATTAGTAAGACAAGATCTTCCTTGTCTAAAGCCATGTTGGCTGTCTCCCATTAGGTCATGACTATCTACATGCTGAGTAATTTTATTCTTTATGATGGTTTCTACCATTTTTCCCGGTACTGATGTCAGGCTCACCAGTCTGTAGTTTCCCGGATCACCCCTGGAACCCTTTTTAAAAATTGGTGTTACATTGGCAATCCAGAAACATATCGTAGGCAGCTGGACCGATGCATAGGGTGATGGTGATGTAAAGTGCCAATATGAGAGTGTGTGGCAGAGGATGCAAATACGTGTCCACCAGAGCAGGTAGAGGTGGCAGCATAACAGGAGGACAGAGGAGTAGCAGTGCCATGCCAAGCATACACACGAGAGGCAATCATGAAGAGCCGCAATGCAGAAAAGGGTCACAGCGCAGGATATGGGGCGGTAGTCCGCACATTAGGGCATGACGCCACACAGCTGGCAGAGACAGATAGATGAAAACAAGAAAGCGGAGCCTGGACTGACAAATTCGTAAGACTTCGTAAGGGGCGTAATAAACAAGTCTTACGAATTTGTCAGTCCAGGCTCCGCTTTCTTGTTTTCTTGTTTTGTGCGGATCCTTAGCTCTTTTTGGTACAGAGACAGATAGATGGACAGAAGGATGCTTGGCAACTGTGTTGAGGCTATAATGTGCCGCCACACACATCTGCACAGATATGACTGTTAGAGGAAGGAAAAATAGTTGTGTAGGACAGGCAGAAAAACCAAGAACACACAGGAATCAAACCGATGATCACTGGCTGCACAGTCAGTGTACTAACCACTGTGCTATGCCTCTATGGTATCCAGCATAGCAATGACTGGCCATACAACAACTGCAGGTCACTGCACCGACAATCTGCTGTGCATACTGGGGCAGGGTAAAAGCACAGGTTGTATAAGGCACCATAGATCACACAAATGAGGTGAGGGTAGTCTGTGTGCTAAACACTGATCTCCGATATATGTCTGCCTGACACAGCCACAAAAGGCAGTTGTGCTGCACATTCTGACTAAAGGAGACCCTCTGTGGGATTGAACCCATGACTACTAGCACATAAGTTAATGCAAAAACTGGTATGCCTACCCCACCAACGTGAGTCAAACAGCTAACGCTGCATACAACAACACTGCATGGCCCCACACCAAAAGCCTGCTGTGTGCCAGGAAAAGGCAACCCCAACAGTAACCATGATGTAATGCACATGTAGAAGAGCTGTGTACAGTGCATATCACAGTCTGCAATTGGTACGAGAGCCACATATACACAAATACACACACACAATAAAGTGTTAGGTAGGCCAAACAGCATGCAAAAGTGCAAGGAAAAGGAACCCAAATGGCAGCAGGGGATGCTATATGTAGCATGGCAAAATGGGGAATAGTACTGAAATGGAGCATGTGAGAACTGAACCTGCAAACAGAAGCTGGGACAGATCAGCTGAACAACAGCAATAACAGTCACCCAAGCATACCAGCCACATGGATAGCACAAAGGAACAGCCATATGTAATAGCTAATATGCGGCACATAGGCTGCAGAAAGGGCACACTGTGCTGTACAAAGAAGCGATGGAAGGGTGTAAAGGAGAGCTGATGAAGCTGCAGCCAGCTCAAAGTCAGGTTAGCACAACACAAGGAAAAAGGAAAAGCATGTGGGAATCAAACCTGCAACCTATGGTGCTCTAATGCACGTCTCTAACCACTATCCCAAACCACCACTACAGGGACCATGCAAATATGTTCCATAAAGGGAATGTGTGTATGGGAGCCCATAACACCCTACGTGGCAGACAGCTGCCACTGTACAAGGATGTGAGCACAGGTGGGCCATATACATCACCAGTAAATCAAGAAATACATGTGTCAGTGTGTTGAATCAGCAGCAGAGACAAATGTGCATTAAAGACATATGTTTTATTTTGGAAATTTACTGGACATATCGTATATACTGTGTGTCATGATATGAAGCTAGTTTGTTTTACAGTGAACAAACTGAAACCACATTGAGTAGGCCAGCTACCCAAATGTCGCGTACAAGTCACTGGCCACCCCACAGATGATGAGAAGTACAGATAATATGCAGTAGGTGCATGGTGTGTACTATGCAGTATCCCCCCCCCCCTCATGCTGCTGCATGCCCCAAATGCCTTTTTCACATATGTGTGCATGTAGACAGTAGGCAAGGCATGATGACAGCCCAACACACACCAGTCATGAAGGTATAACCAAAACATATCTGCCCTAAAAAAACAGGTGGCACAAACCTGCCAAAGCATACATATCAAAATCTCTGCAACTGCACACACACATACATATATACACGTCACAGATGTTGCATAATGCGTAATATAGCAAATAAAGTGCTACATACTTCCAAAACAACACTGTGCAAATGCCAAATCCGGATATGGTAAAAGGTACAAGAGGAACATGATCCCAGATAATACAGAAAACGCAAACTAGCACACATACAGAGATAACACTATGCAGAAGGTCTGCTGCAATGGGTGTTGTGAAGACAGTATGGGTATACATATGACACGGCACATGGAATGCACCCATGAAGGATGAACACGCACACCCACACTGCCACACTACCAAATTACTGGTGCAATGTGAGTCCCAGAATGTCATGAGATAAAGAAGACTGTGCAGACATGGATTGCTATGTCTGTAAATCAATGTAGAGTGGCAAGTCTGTAAACTAACCAAACACACTAATCTGTACATAGAGGTTGAAAGAAAGGTCAAACATGACCCAGTAACCGGCACAAAAGCCATACTGCCACATGCCCTGGTGTACCAACATATTCAGTCACATGCACCTGGAACGTGTAAACAATGACACAGTGATGCCCCACATGCACTGTAGCACACATGGTGATGGCAAATATCGACCGAAGATGTTGGCGCACATCAAAGTGGCGTGGTGGTAAATACCGTATCATGTTCAAGTGCAGGGTAGCCCCACAAATACCAGAGGACCTATACAATGTCATCCCTGTGCCACATGCATGGCTGTATGCTCTTGGTGAACTAAACAGATGAGGATATACTGCGGTGCAGGTCACACACATAGGCAACATGCAGTACCACAATGTCAGATGGAAGTACAACATGCAGCAAGTATGTCAGTCCCTGCTGCACACGTAGGGGCCTGTACACAGTGTCCATAGCACAAATAGCCTCTGCAAAGCAACATGTCCCGTGAAGACTGTCTGTGAATCACTGGGCCTGCATACGCAAGTGGTACATCCCAATCTGCCACAGCACACAAAAGGTCATGTATGTCTCCTGCGATGAACCCCAACACCCAGCCAGAGCACGGCAGCAAATGCAAACATGAAATTAGCACAACACAACACAGTGCATGTTGTGGAAATGTGGCCATTGAACCATACACGAGGGTGTCCTATGGATATGGCCATGTCCATGCACATGTCACACAGGCGCCTCACTGCTCCACCCCATGTCCATCAGTGTTGGTGAATAGTGACCCCACAGGATAACTCCCTGAAAAACACAACAAAATGCAAGCATAGAACGGATGATATCATTTCCAAAAGATCCAAGATGCAACCTACCGTCTGTCTGCAGAAAGTGTCTGCTAGGGACTTTCTGAGGCAGGAAAAAGCAACACCACGCCACAGTGAATACAGAAGATGCAAGAGGAATGTATAGAATCACCATATCCCCATCTCCAGCTGCCGTTGGCACATGTCCAAATTAGGGCATCATCTGTGATACTGAAATACTGATGGATAGTGTTCTGAGAGCATACAAGAGATAGGTCAGGTCAGAACATAAAACAGATACGCACAATGTATACATGGTCAACAGCAGTAGGTTACAGATAGCAGAGTCCCCAACCCTCCACAGGTGTTAAAACACCACCCACCACATGATAATACAAACTGTATGCACACTGTACCCTTACACACCCACGCTAGAAAAACACACACATACACAGCATGTTAAGGTGAGCATGCCACCAGTAGCATACGGCCTGTCTGTGGACAACTTGAGATCAGTGGAGATAGCTCATGGCCAAAGCAACGCTACACAGCATTTGGCTGATGTTACAATGTCACAGAGGGGTGTACGTGCGGCCCACCACCAGAACACCTAGGATGTGTGGACACATGCAGCTCTCTGGGATGTGTTCCAGAAAAAGTGCTGGAGCAGATGAGCTAGGCAGGAACACATGCGCCTGTGTGTGACAACAATAACATATGGAGTATGGGGTTGCAGACCAAAGAGGTGAACCACAACATATGTGCATTGGACAGATGACCCCAGACATGATCTGTGGCTGACTGTCTCCACACACCATGTACCTGTATGCCCATCTACCCATTCTCCTGCACATTGAGTGGGGTACAGACAGCTGACAGTGAACAACAGCACTAGTGAGGTCACACAACATATCCTGTTGAGGGATAAACACACCAGAAACATACATACGTCATGTTTGAGCTGTGTAACACACGCATCACCATTACATCATCACCCCTCCTGCCCCCCCAAATCTGTTTAAGTCTGGCTTTTGTCCATTACACTGTACAGAATTGCCCCTGCCAAATTCCCCAATGATGAGTTAATGCTAAAATTAAAGGGCCTGTACCCCATACGCCCCATTTCATCACCTTTCTGCTTCCCTGGACACTGCTGACCATACCCGTCACCCTGATATACTGTCCTCACATGTCCACACTGCCTCCGTACTAACCCACTGCACCTCATATCTCACCCGTCACACCTTCAGTGTGTGTTGTGATGGTCCCACCTCCCCTGTGTGCCAGCACCCATATGCTGGAACACATGGATATGTCCTGTGTCTGCATGTTCCAGAGCTCCATACCAAATGCCGTGTTGGGGCTATCTGATCCCCTGCTGCTCAGTGCCAACTGTATGCTGATGAGTGCCAAATATATCCCAACATCCCAAAACAGCCCCTGCCAATCCAGACCCTGAGCTATGTTTGCATGTCTGACAATGCTGGCCTGATGTATCCACGCTGCCTGAAACGGAACCTGGCCACGACCCAACATCTAAGCGCCCTCCGTAAAACCTCCCCCATATTAGGTGTCTGTGTATAGGTTGCAACACATTGCCGCACGTTGATACACAATGTACAGGTAATCTGTGACCCCTCCCTCTCCTCCCCCACACATACACATCATGTAGCTAAGACATGCAGTGTCATTCCAGATAACATGAGCAATATCCCCCCATCCTCCCTTAACACACAACTAAAACGTGAGTGCACCCCTCAGTCACCCCCCCAATCTTCTAACTGTAACCTACACCTTGCTGTTATCCCCTTGAATCAGCTGTGTCTGCCTCAAACCAACCAACACGCTGCTGCATGGCTCATCATCTGCCGGCCATGCCATGACCATAATA
The DNA here is from genome assembly GCA_033557465.1 of Ichthyophis bannanicus. Classification (NCBI taxonomy): domain Eukaryota; kingdom Metazoa; phylum Chordata; class Amphibia; order Gymnophiona; family Ichthyophiidae; genus Ichthyophis; species Ichthyophis bannanicus. Next base: position 120,522,406 of record CM066040.1, read on the forward strand.
CTGCTTCTGTCAAATCACCTCACTGGCTCACAATCCATGTATGCATCCAGCTGAGCAAATGATGCAGTACCTGTGTGTGTACTCTGTACCTCCCCTCCAGAATATTAAATCCTGACAATACTACTACCACTGAGCATGTACATATTGTTGACAGTCGTATACAGTGCTGTACACAAACATGTAACGCACAGTCTGTGCCAAGCAGTGTATGTTATGTGACCAATGCACCAGTATCCCCCATCGTGGCATCCACACGTCTAGGCAAATGGTGACACCTACGTCCCACTTTCCTACTGCTGACCACACACCACACTCCGTTTACCATGCTGCACACACAGCTGGAACCAACAACCTGTGTGTGAATGCCAGCCACCGTCCACAATCCCCGACCAAGTTCCTGTGTACAGTAACGTACCTACCTAGGACAGGTAATCCAGTCTCATCTGACCCCCATGCATCTTCAGTTATCCCCTAAACACCCTGCCTGTGTTCCCCCCTGACTATCCTGAATGTTCTGATGGGCAGGGCATGTCCCCCATATGTCTGTGTAGTGTTGCGTATGACTGGTATGGCTATACAAATGTTCAACAGCAGTAATAGCACATATGTCTAGATACCAATGTAATATCCAACATATGCAGCACTTACATGAGAAGACCACCGCAATCAGCTGGCGCCTGGCTGCCATGTCCTCACATGTGTCACTACGGCCATGTACAGGACGGCACGTAGGATCATCTTCCAGATCCTCATTAATTTGGACTGGGAGATTGTGCCTGAGAGCAATGTTATGCAGTATGCAACAGGCCAGAATAATCTTTGCCACAGTCATGTGTTTGTACTGTAAGGCCCCGCCGGTTCTATCCAGACACCTGAAGCGACTTTTCAAAACGCCAAAGGTGCGCTTAATGACTGAGCGGCTGGAGGCATCGATCTCATTGTACCTCCTCTCTGCACATGTCCACAGCAGATGGACAGGGGTCAGCAACCAGGGACGACACCCATATCCTGCATCACCTGTAGAGAAATAGTAGAAAGGTAAAGCAGAGGCTGAGCCAAACACACATGCAAACAAGCATGTACATACAAACCAACAGCACAGACAGGTCTCCCATGAACATGTTACAGCACATGGTGACACACAACATGTATGTGGCAGCATCTGGAGGTGTAAGACAGGGACCACGAGGTGGGGGTAAGGTGTGAAAACCACCTCAGCTGTAACCCACAATAACACATGCCTAAACACCCATAGCCAAAAGGTAGTAGTGCCAACTGCAAAATCATCAGACACACACATGGCAATGCACCCTTGACAAGGTTAGTGATGCACACATTTTCAAGCGTGTGATAGCCATGACACTGCCCACACACATAGGTTGAAATGAGAAAAGGTCCCTGAGCTTCTCCGAGAGGATGTCCGACACAACAATATACTGTTGAATATACGTAGAACATACACGTGTCCTGTACTATGCCCACACAAAGCACAAAATATGAAATGGCCAGATATGTCAGAGGTGAAGGTGCCACCAACGCAAAACACCGTACCAAAGATGACCATGAAGGGAAGTACCCCATCGGACACACACACAAATGACACACAAACACAACTTGGGACACCTTGCAAACACAGACATGTGCACCTACGTGTATCCAGAGGAACACCATGTGCACGTCTGAGCAGAGAAATACCCACCCAGCAGTATACAGTCCTCATATTGCCCAGTCTCAAACTGAATAGTGCTGAGTGATGCAGGATAAAGGAGTCATGGGTGGACCCTGTAAACCTAGGGACCACATTCAGTATACGCATATTTGCATCACATACAACCTGAATGTTCAGGGAATGGTAGTGTTTGCAGTTGAAATATCGATACATCGGGAAGATGTATTACAACTATTAGATAAACTGAAGAGTAGCAAATCACCTGGGCTGGATGGTATACATCCAAGGATGTTGAAAGAACTGAAATATGAGATTCAAGACCTGCTATTAGTAATCTGTGAACTATCATTAAAATCATCTCTAATACCTGAAGATTGGAGGATCGCCAATGTAACACCAATTTTTAAAAAGGGTTCCAGGGGTGATCCGGGAAACTACAGACCGGTGAGCCTGACGTCAGTACCGGGAAAAATGGTAGAAACCATCATAAAGAATAAAATTACTCAGCATTCAGATAGTCATGGCCTAATGGGAGACAGCCAACATGGCTTTAGACAAGGAAGATCTTGTCTTAATAATCTGTTATGTTTTTTTGAAGGTGTGAATAAACAGGTGGACAAAGGTGAGTCAGTTGATATAGTGTATCTGGACTTTCAGAAAGCCTTTGACAAAGTCCCTCATCAGAGACTTTTGGTAAAACTAAAGGGTCATGGGATAGGAGGCAGTGTACTACTGTGGATCAGGAACTGGTTAAAAGATAGAAAGCAGAGGGTTGGGCTAAATGGCCAATTTTCCCAATGGAGAAAGGTGAATAGTGGTGTACCCCAGGGATCTGTGCTGGGTCCGCTGCTTTTTGACATATTCATAAATAACCTGGAAAGTGGAACAACAAGTGAGGTTATCAAATTTGCAGAAACAATAAGATACCTCGGAGTCACACTGGACCATCTTCTCAACATGAAATCACACATAAATAATATTGTAAAAGCTGTGTACTTCAGGATACGCACGCTCAGGCACCTATGCTCCTTACTAGACCAAGAGAACTTCAGAACCATCTACCAGGCACTGATCTTACCGCACTTCGACTTCGCCAACTCCATTCTGCAAGGGCTCCCACAATCCACTCTGAGCTCATTACAGCTTGCTATGAATACTGCTGCAAGGGTTCTACAAGGAGCGTCCAAGAGTGAACATGTTACACCTATCCTCAAGCAGCTCCATTGGCTCCCTATACACGGAAGGGTTATGTTCAAGACCTTGATTCTCACTTTCAAGGCTATCAATGGTCTATCAGCCAACTCACTCACGGAGCTCATACAAACTGTACCACCAAACAGAAATAGAAGACAAGTAGCACTAAACTCTCTAATAATGCCAAAGGCCATAACAACATGCAGCCTATCAACAGCAAACAGAGCTTTCATATTTTGCGCACCAAAATGCTGGAACTCTCTACCACCTGATATCCGTGCCATAACTGACTTAGCCCAGTTCAGAAAGGCCCTCAAATTCAACCTATTCATCAAATACTACCCAACATAAAATGAAACTTACAGTCCCACCGCAAACGTAACCACAGCTTTCTCATTGTTACTAACATTCTTGCTAATTTGTGTAAATAGTTTGAGTATGTTATCTAGTTAACAGATCAAATACTCCATGTAGATAGTTCTCCCATGTTTTTCCAAGTTTATGCTCCTGTTAAATGTAACACCGAACAGCTTGTTGTTCTGGTTTTTATTTTGTTCTCTGTGAACCGCGCTGATGCAGAATAGTGCGGTATATAAGAAATGTAAGTAAATAAATAAATAAATAAATAAATGACACAAAACTATTTAAAGTTGTTAAAACCCAAGAGGATTGTGGAAAATTGCAAGAGTGTCTTGATAAATTGGAAGACTGGGCATCAAAATGGCAGATGAAATTTAATGTGGACAAGTGCAAAGTTATGCACTTAGGGAAGAACAACCCAAACTATGGTTACACGATGCAAGGTTCCACTTTAGGAACCACCACCCAGGAAAAAGATTTAGGCGTCATTGTGGATAACATGTTAAAACCCTCGGCCCAATGTGCAGCGGCGGCCAAGAGAGCAAATAGAATGCTAGGTATCATAAGGAAAGGAATTGAGAATAAAACAAAAGATATTATAATTACTCTATATCGTTCCATGGTGAGACCACACCTTGAATATTGTGTGCAATTCTGGTCGCCGTATCTTAAAAAGGATATAGCATTATTAGAAAAGGTTCAGAGAAGGGCCACCAAAATGGTAAAGGGGATGGAAGGATACTCCTATGAAGAAAGGCTAAAAAGGTTAGGGCTCTTTAACCTGGAAAAGAGACGGCTGAGGGGAGATATGATAAAAGTCTATAAATTAATGAATGGAGTGGAACGGGTAAACGTAGATTGACTGTTTACGTTATCAGAATATAGAAAGACTAGGGGACATGCATTGAAGCTACAGGGTAAACTATTTAAGACTAATAAAAGAAAATATCTTTTCACTCAACGTGTAATCAAACTCTGGAATTTGTTACCGGAGGATGTAGTAAAGGCTGTTAGTGCAGCTGGGTTTAAAAAAGGTTTGGACAAGTTCCTGGAGGAAAAGTCCATTAACCATTATTAAGAAAGGACCCAGGATATCAATGCTTGACCCAGTACAAGCATTGTGGAACCTGTGTCTTTTGGGGAAACTGCTAGGTACGTATGACCTAGATTGGCCACTGTTGGAAACAAGATACTGGGCTTGATGGACCTTGGTCTGACCCAGTATGGCATATCTTATGTTCTTATGTTCTTATGTTTCCGGGCGGGACCAGGGCAACATGTGTGCAATCAATAGCTCCCATCACATGTGGTATCCCCGCAACCTCTTCAAAGGTCTGGTTCAGGGTCCCCCACTATTGCCTGGTGTTGGGAATTGCAATGTAATTCCCCACCCGGCTGACCATGGCACGCACTACCTGGTGGAGACAGCATGAGAAGGTGGGGCGGCTCATGCCACCCACTGTGGCCACAGATGACTAGAAAAAGCCAGAGGCAAAGAAATGTAGGGCTTGACCAAACCCAGTATGGTATGTGACCGACCAGTCAGGGGCTCGAGGTCAGGTCTGAGATCCTCAAAGAGATCCCTAATAGCCACTGTGTCCAGATGGTACAGGGAGATGACCTGTTCCTCAAGCATGTCCTGGAGCTGTGCCCTGGGCCTGTAGAGGCGAGCCTGGCGAGGGCACAGCTCGGCACGCCTCCTGCGCCGTGCCAGTTCAGCCCTAGCTTGCATGGCCTCCACAGCTGCAGGTCGGAGTTGCAGCGGGTTTGCACCCATGCCCTGTGCCATCAGCAAAACAGAGATATCACAGATAGAGGGGTTTTCTCACCTCTCCCTTGCCCCACCAACACTGCCCTCTACCTGTCCCTCACCTCACCCCCTATACCCTATGCCTGATCACCACCTCACCTGCCCCCCACCACCCCAACACCACCTCTCGCCTGCTGCTCACCTCACCCCACCGCACCTCACCTCACCTGCTGTACACCTGACAAATACATCACCTCACCTGCTCTACACCTCACCTACATAAAACCCTCAGCGTGTACCATGTATGCACAGATAAAGGGTTTTTCTTGCCTCTTCCTCGCCCCACCAACACCGCCCTCTACCTGTCCCTCACCTCACCTCATATACCCTACGCCTGATCACCACTTCAACTGCCCCCACACCCCAACACCACCTCTCGCCCGCTGCTCACCTCACCTCACCACACCTCACCTCACCCCACCTGCTGTACACCTGACAAATACCTCACCTTGCCTAATCTACACCTCGGTGTGTACCATGTATGCAGCACAGGTAAGTACCTTTCATCTGGTGTGCATCTGTGCGCACGTTGTGCATGCGTGTAAGATCTGACCGTGACCCATGCGCATGTGTTGTGTGGGGCACTGCACACACATATGGCGTACATGGCGTGCAGGCATGGCACTATGCACTCGATGTTTGTTAGTGCCATCCACTGTGTGGGCACCTAATCACGGGCTTCATGCGTGGAGCCCCCCTCATACAGCGGCCCCTAGCATGGCGCATGTGCAATGTGCTCAGCGCACGCGCCACTGTGCATGCATGAGTGGCGCGTGTGAGTCACCGTGAATGTGCAAGTGGTGCGCGTGTGTTGCCGCACATACGCATACTGCGCACATGTGCCACAGCACATACGCAACGCACGTAACCCCACGCCCCTGAGTAAAACACATAAAAAGGCCACCACACGTGATAAACGCCAAGGGTTTTGTGTAGGTGAGGTGAAGAGCAAGCGTGGAGAGCAATCGGTCAGGGTGATAGCAGATGCGGAGAGGAGAGGAAAGGTGAGTTGAGCAACAGGTGTGTGGGAGAGGAGGTGTGGTGAGGAGCAAGCGTGAGGGTGAGGAGGTGCAGTGGAGAGGGAGAAGAGGAGAGGAGCAGTGGAGAGGGAGAGGAGGAGAGGAAGAGAGGAGGGGAGCAGGGGAGAGGGAGAGGAGGGCAGGCAAGCAGCAGGGGAGGGAATAGTAGGCAAGGACTGGGAGAGGTGGGAATGTGTGACAGGTAGGAAGAGGCCTCAGGGAGCAGGGAAATGGAGCGACAGTCCATGTCAGGAGGGGACGAGGGGGACACCCCTGAACAGCAGTCCACAGGGGCGGCAGGGATGGGTGGGCCTGAGGTGGTGGCTGCAGGGCCCTGTGGTGTGTCCCAGCCCACACAGGGGCAGCCCAAGAGGCCACCCAGTGCCAAACAGAGGCGAGTCCCAGTGCCAGCAGAGGAACGGAGGAGAGAAGTTAGATTCAGCCAGCAGGAGAACCACATCCTGCTGGCCAGTGTGCTGGAGCACTATGAGGTGCTCTATGGGCAGCTGAGCTCCAGCACCATGGTGGGGACATGCATACACATGTGGGAGGAGGTATAGGAGGCCATAGCGCAGGCCGGGGGCCCACCCAGGGACCTGGACATCCTCAGAAAAAGAAATAATGACATTGAGCGTGGTGTTCGCGCACACATGGTGGCAGAGAGGCGACATGCCATGGGCACCGGTGGGGGTGCCCTCTTTATCCTAACCTTGTCACCCCTGGAGCAGCAGCTCACAGAAAGGCTTGTTCCCATCTACCTATGTGGACTGCCTGAAACGCTGGACACCGCCCACCCACAGGCAGGTAGGTCTGAGATATGCAGCACACATTCAGCTCACAGCCCAGAAAATGCTGGCCATGGATGGGATGGTGGGGGGCCTATGTCCTGAGAACACATGTGCCTCAACACAGGCAACTGGGGGCCACACAACCAGGAAAATCTGGCAAGGTCTCTAAAGGGTGTTTGTGACAGGTACCTGGGGCTGTGTCCACGACAGTCACAGTCCTGGATGTAGTAGAGCACTGAACAGGTGTACAGCACGGGGGGGGGGGGGGTAGTCCATCAGCCAGGTGGATTGCCCCACTCCTCCACTGTGCAAGAGAGGAAAGGAGCACCATACATACGGAGAGGTCCTAATACCTTCCACCCTATTATCCCAGCACATGCAGCAACTATTTGTAGATGGCATATAGGTCACACGGAATCATCATACATCTGCAGCCAGTCATGCATCACAATATGACGGGGGAAACATACAGGTGGGACATACATCTAGCCCAACACACATTGACCTGGGGGGCCCCGCACCCTCCACCTATAACAGCTATGATGTGTGTCTGACATTACCTGTCCAGAGACATATCCCAGAACAGTGACAGAGAATGGGCCTCTCACATTGAGATTATGAGGTGGACGCAAACTAATGCCAAAGACCACATCACACACATATCAGACACATACTACTCTGTCACTGGCCAACATACAGTAGGGATCCCCTATCCACCCTCACAAGACATTAGGGTGCACATTCCCAAAGTTTCAACAACTGCACCTAGCCCAACCCCCACACGACCTGGGGTCAGCTCCTATACAGATACCACAGTGCCACAGACACAGTCCAATGACCCCCACCCACGGTGCAACCCCATGCTCAGCATTGCTCCACCCATCCCCCGACACAATCCACCACATCCAGAGAGAACTGGATAGCTGTCCACCCACACCACACAGTGGCTACCAATGCAGCAGTCCCCAAACACGTCTGGCTGACCCGGACGCATGCCGCAACACTTAATGTGCATACCAGACAGGCCAATGCATAGATATCGCTCACACACACTATGACAGGCCACAATCACATTCAGGACTCCCACACACACCCCGGGCACATGTAGCACTGAGCCCACATCCCAGATCACACGCACAGTGCATACCTAGTGCTACACACAGTGGGCCCGGCACTCACCACCCCATCCCCCCAAAACACAACATCGAATGTGGCAAAGCTCCACCAGCGCAAGACGCTGCCCCACCCCCCCACCAGGTACAGCACACTGTACGCACAGGGACAGCAGTTACAGGTGGACAACACATTGCTGCTGGTGGGGATGTATTACACAGGTGTACATATGTGCTCTGTGCAAGTCCATCTTTGATGTGTACCCTATTCCACCCCCCAGGTGACATACAGGCCATGGAGGCATATGAGGAGGAGAATGTGCCAAAGCCAGAGGATGCTGAGGGGCAAGGGGTCGCAGAGTCTGAGGTCGCGGCAAGCACTGGTGGTGAGACCCCAGGGACCAATGTGGTGCCCGAGGCAGAGGACAGGGCTGCGGATGTCCACACACCAGTGGGGTCCTCCAGCAGCAGCACACTGGCTGTGCAGGGCACGGAGATGGAGGGGAGTCGGCACACAGTGCAAGCACCGGGGACAACAGGCACCCCACCCACCAGCATGGATGTGATCCTGGCAGAGCTGCGGGCTCATACTGCCTTATCAAGGCACCTTGCTGAAGGTGGGTAACAGAATAAACAGCAAACCCCCTGGGAGTTGGGGTAAAATTCACAATGACATTCCATGTGCTCCCCAATATAATGACACCACAGCACGTAGTTTCGTATGTTATGTGGGAGTCTGTGCCATGTGTGATCCCCCCTCTTGTAGCATAAGAACATAAGAACATAAGATATGCCATACTGGGTCAGACCAAGGTCCATCAAGCCCAGTATTCTGTTTCCAACAGTGGCCAATCTAGGTCATATGTACCTAGCAGTTTCCCCAAGAGACACAAGTTCCACAATGCTTGTACTGGGTCAAGCATTGATATCTTCGGTCACTTCTTAATAATGGTTTATGGACCTTTCCTCCAGGAACTTGTCCAAACCTTTTTTAAACCCAGCTACACTAACAGCCTTTACTACATCCTCCGGTAACAAATTCCAGAGTTTGATTACACGTTGAGTGAAAAAATATTTTCTTTTATTAGTCTTAAATAGTTTACCCTGTAGCATGGGTCATCTGTTGTCATCATATTAATGAGCTCATACATCCTCTCACTATTCACCTCCATATACCCCAAGGAGACGTACAGCAGTAAACACATATCCCAGACCACCTAGACAGCTTACTTGGTGGACCCCTCTTTCTGGATAATAGTACCTAGCTTAGATAGTCGTAGTAATCAGTACTGTGCGTCAGGTTTAGAGCAAACAGCGCCCACCAGATATATATCTTTGTGCCATGAATGCCACGTTATCCGGCCTATCTCATATGACCAGTACACAGATTAATCATTGACCCAATGAACTGAGACACAGTACCATGTGTCCTACATGTGTCATATCTGGGATTCCCACGACCCTTCATTAGTATCAATTCCTGGCCTGAGGATGGATCATGGGACACACAGATGTAAACATGGTACTGTGTTGCTAATCATCGCGTGCATGATTGCTCTGAGGACTGGTCTGTTGGGATACGCCAGACATGTGCATGAGTCACGGTGGGAGGTGCAACACATGTCTCGCACATCACTTTGTCTCTCACCCACACTCATCAGGCTCTGATGGCCATTCAGGAGGAGGTCAGCCAGCTGCGTGCCACAGCCGAGGTGATGGCAGTGGCGCTAGTGTGTATTGCGTATGCCCAGGAGGCCATGGCTGGGCATCCCCAGCAGCCAGCACCAGTGCCAGAGGCAGCACTGGGCAGAACTTGCACAAAGGGGTGGTTTGGGCTGTGGTTGCCGTAGATGTGGGCGGCCACACAGGTTGTAATTGTGGGGAACAGGTCACTCTATCTGTGACAATAAAGACAGTTAAACCTGCTTATACCTATGTGCACATCTCCAATGTTTGCAACTGTATTCCCCTGAGTACCCTGTCCCCCATGTTGTCACCCTGGTCACATGTGCCTCCCCATTTCCCTTAGGGACAGGATGTTTGCACTACCACCAATCAACACACATGAGTTATACCATGCCCTGTGTGCCATGCACTGTGCCATGTGTGCACTCTTCTACCTATGCGTGGGGGTATACCCTACCTCTCCCATCAACCAGGAATATGTTTATGGTGGTACATTTATGTTTTACGGATCTGTCACTCTCTCACACCCCATATCCTCTCCATTAGTCTACCCACATGTGTGACCATTCTCTCTGACCCACACCAGGGCCTACGTGGCTGTTTAGCCGCAGATGCTTGCAGGAGACACAGGCAGACAAAGGTAGCTAGCTACAGTCAGTTGTTTACTCTTCCCCAGCACTTGTAGTGAGCCACTGCTCTTCCTCCAGACCAACATCCACCTGTTTTGGCCTCACCAGCTATCCCCCTGTGCAGCTCCTGGGTACAGCAGTCCATCCTATCCTTCCTGCCACATACCTACTGCTAGCCTTTCCCTTCATCCTCCTCCGAGTATGATGCATCAGATATGCAGCCTATACATCACAGGCAGCATGCATGTGACCATAGCTGCTGGGACACACAGCACATCGGTACATCACAGGGGCACCAGAAGACACAGATGCCTATGCACATGGCCAGCCCCCATACCTGTGTGGAGACAGTCCATGTGTGTTACCTATGTCTACCACACATACACATAGGGATCTACACACATGTCCCATGCTCACGTCAACAGTCTGTCTGTAAGGGAGACACATGACCATTGTGATGTATTAATACAACTGTATTTACAACAAAATTTAAAACAAATACTGTTTACAGAAGCCCACATGTTGGGTCCTGTGAGACAGGACAGCACAGGGCACGTGTGTGGGTGCCTCGGGGACCCTCACATGCTCCTGGGATGCCCAATAGGGGATGGCTGTCGAGATGTACCATCCATACCAGCCGCATGCTGCATGTGCATCTCGGCATCCATCCACTGAATGGCGTCTGACAGCCACCGGATGGTGTGGTCCTGGGCCCGCTGGCGTTGCAGCAAGCCAGCCACTGCCACAGACAGGTCCTGGACGCACCTGCCACCACATACACACCAGGTGCCCGGTGGCATGTGCAGGTGGGCCCTGTCTGTGGCAATGGGTGGCGTAGCTGCACCCAAATGGGCACCATCGCCGCACACATGCGACAGATGGCAGGGACTCACAGTGCCCTGTGCTGTCCTGTCTCCCCTTCCACCCTCCACACCCCCTCCTCCCCCCGACACCTCCCACCCACCCTTGCCCCCTCCCCGCTCTCCTCCTCCTCCTCCTCCTCACCATCCGACACATCACACACACCATCACCCTCCCCTTCCTCCTGCCCCACCCCACCCTCCACCCTCTCCATGTCCCATCGTCCTCTTCTGCCTATGCCTCCTCCTCCTCTGCCTCCTCCTCGACAGGCGGGACTACAGCTGTGGGGCATGTTGTGGGGGGCCCTGAGGCTGATGGTCCCTCACCAGCAGCAGCATCCTCTGTGGGGGAAGACAGTCATTAGCACACCATCATGCAATTGCAATGCCACGTAAACATAGTGTGGCCTCCCACAGGCTGTTGGGCCACTGTGACATGCTGTACTGTGCTGCAGAGGCCGCAAAACTCACTGCCACGTTGCTGCAATGCCCTCCTTTGGAGGCAGTCCAGGACATCCGGGCAGTGCAGCCGCAACTCCCGTCCCTTTTTCCGTAGGTCCTCCACCTGGGGGGGAATGCAATGGGTGAGAACATTAGGGGCCAGATATCTCTGGTGGGTGCCCAACGCATATCACACATCACTGCAAGCAGCAGGGTGCTGCTGCTCCTCTGGCCAGTAGGTCATCTACTACCTGTTGCCAGTGCCACCTGCATGTGTGACTGTGGGTCTGGGCATGTGTGGGGTGCCACCTATGTGTCCTGTGAGCTACCCCCCGGACCCCCCTTACCCTGTTCCTATGCTCTCCTTGTATGACATGGCAGCACCATGCCATGTGTGTGGTAGGCATGCTGGTCTCCAGGGGATGTGTTTCTTAAACCCCTGTGTGGTCCGGCACACACCTGTGTGTTTGCCTGACCTACACACATCAGCAGACACACCCGCCATGCCACCATGATATCTTTATTGGAACATGTGTGATGTGTTCTGGCATCGCGCAGGGTTAGGGTGGCCCTGAACACATCACCAGGAGCCACTACCATAACACCAGGATGTCTACTATACCTCTGTGGTCAAGACTAAGGCCTCCTGTGAATAGGGCAGTTGTGGCCGAATTCAACAGGAGCATGCACCAACACACCTAGCTGGGCTATAGACCACTGTAATCAGGTCCAGGGCCTCCTGGAGTTAGGGCAGAGCTGTGAAACCCCAACAGATGCAGGTACCCTAACACCAGGATCTATAATGGACTTCTATAATCAGGTCCAGGGCCTCCTGGAGTTAGGGCAGAGCTGTGAAACCCCAACAGATGCAGGTACCCTGACACCAGGCTCTGTAATAGACCTCTGTAATCAGGTCCATGGCCTCCTCGAGTTAGGGAAGAGCTGTGAAAATGAAACAGATGCAGGTACCCTAACACCAGGATCTATAATGGACCTCTGTAATCAGGTCCAGGGCCTCCTGGAGTTAGGGCAGAGCTGTGAAACCCCAACACACGCAGGTAACATAACACCAGGATGTATAATAGACCCATGTAATAGGGCAGGCTTGCAATCAACATCATACGCATCTATATTGGCAACAGCTTGGCCCACAGACTTGTATTTCCACCATGTTCTGCATGTATGATATGTGATGCTTGCTGTATTTTGTGTTTATTTATTTATTTAGCTGTATTTATATACCGCTTTTCACCGGGTCAAAGCGGTATTACATGGGGGTGGGGGAATTAAGTACAAGGGTAGGGCCATCACCGGGGAGACAACATTGATGATTTTGACATAGGAAAGACTTTGGACATAGGACAAATGTTGGACATAGACAGGTTAGGGTAGCTTTGAGTTAGAGGTTCATTGTGGGTGAGATCAGGGATTTGTGGGTTTTTCGGTGGGGTTCGAGTTGAAGTATTCCTGGAAAAGGATGTTTTTTAGCTGTTTTCTGAAAGATAGTAGGTCGGCATTGTTTCTGAGATAGCTCGGTAGAGAGTTCCATAAGGACGGAGCATAAAGTTTGAAGGCTCAATTGCAGGTCCGTTGCGAGCATTTGGTTCTTTTGTGAGGGACGGTGAGGAAAATGCTGGAGGTTTGTCTAGTAGATCTGCCGCGGGCTGGACAAGCCAGTAGGGTGCGAAGCTGGGTGTCCTGTGTTTGATGGATAGCTTTGTGGGTGAGTAGGATGGCTTTGTATTTTGTCCGTGCTTCGAGGGGGAGAATGTGTAGTTCTTTCAGAATTGGGGTGATATGGTCGGTTTTCTTTTCCCTCTGAATGATTCTCGCAGTGGTGTTTAATGCAGATCGGAGGGGGTTGGTGTGTGTGGCTGGAAGGCCATGGTAGATTATGTTGCAGTAGTCCAGATGTGGGAGTGTCATAGCTTGCATCACTGTTCGGAAGTCTTGATGTTCCAGGAGGGGTCTGAGACGTTGCACTGTTCTTGCCTTATGAAATATAGTTCCGGAGGTTTTAGTGATCTGTTGCTTTAAGTGAGGGCTTGGAAAATAATAATGCCCAGGTATCTTATCTGTGGTTGTATTCGGATGCTTGTAGTTCCAATGATGAGGTGTGTGGGTGGTGTGAAGTCTGGGTCCTTTGTCACTATTTGGGCTTCAGTTTTCTTTATGTTGATGGATAGGTTCTTTGTTTGTAACCAGTCAGAGACTGCGGTGAAGCATGCTGAATGGTGGGTGTTTGTAGGGTTTGTGGTTGTAATGGGGGCGTAGAGCATGATATCGTCAGCATAGATGTGGAAGCTGACGTTGTGGGTGCGTATAACTGTGCAGAGTGGCTGGAGGTAAATATTGAAGAGCATGGCTGATAGTGTGGATCCTTGGGGTACTCCCTGGTGTTGTTGGAATGGGGGGGAAGTTGAGGTGCTGGTGCGGATGAGTTGTTGTCTGTTTGTCAGGTAGGATTGGAACCACTTCAGCACGGTGTCCTTGATCCCAATAGTCTGTAGTCGGTGTATGAGGATGTTGTGGGAGATGGTGTCAAAGGCTGCAGATATATCGAGGAAGATCATGGCGTATCCGGAGTGTCTCCCTTGAGTTCCTGTGAGGAGGGTGTTCATCAGCGTGGTCATGAGGGTCTCGACTCCATGTAGCGGGCGGAAGCCATGTTGTTGAGGGTCCAGTATGTTGTTAACATCCAGGTGTTCCAGAAGCTGCTGCTGGACGATCTTCTCGATTATTTTGGCTGTGAAAGGTAGACTTGCTATGGGTCTGTAGGATGTAGGGTCAAGAGGATCCAGGTTTTGCTTTTTCAAGGAAGGTCAGATGATCGTGGTTTTGAGTGCGTCTGGCATGTGTCCTCTGGAGAAGGATTCTTTGACGATACGGGTTAATGGTGTGCTCAGTTCGTTTTTCGATTTCTTTATCCAGTCAGTGGGGCATGGGTCCAGCGGTGAGGTGGTGGTGTGGAGGCAGGAGATAGTGGTTGAAATTTCTTCTGTTGATGTTTCTTTGAAGGTGGTCCAGTCACTGTGCAGGTTGGGGTGGAGGTTCTCTGTAGTTGACTGTGTAGTTGACTGTGCATTGACTGCCATTGTGTGACCTGTCCCCATACACTTACTTCACGTGGGTAGTCGGCAGATCAGTTGAAGCGCCTGGTGAGGTGCCTCCATGCCCTCCTCACCTGTGCAAGGTCCTGCCTTTTTGATGCGTCTGGGAACAGACGCCTCTGCCTGGTGCATGTTAGCTCGCTGAGGATCCTGAGCTCCCTCCGGGTGAATGCCGGCTTCCGGGATTGCCTGTCCATTTTTCCTCTCTAGAGATAGTACGTGTACTTGCGCAACACGGCGCATGCACAACGGCTCGATGATGCACATGGCGCATGCGCTGTGTCACGCACGTAGACATGCTATCTCATGATACTACGCGCTACCTGGTGCTAATATGGCGCACAGCACACGTGGCATTGTGACGCCCGGAGCACATCAAAGTATTCTTAGCAGAACAGTGAAACGTGCCACGAACGATATGAGCCGCTTTTACAGTCCCCATACACCCGATCTCACCGCCATGCCCCCATTTGTTAGTTTAATTGGTGAATAGCTGTTTACGTTACGGCAGTGAGGCTCCCTGACATTAGGAAGCTGGTGCATCATAGGGCACCTTAGCTTGCGGCGCCCTGTGACGCGCCTTCTACGGCCCATGCTCAGCACCACCGTAGTGTACAGGACTAGGGTGAGTGTGTATGTTGGCTTTACCGCACACTACAGAAATGTGTCTAACTGTAACAGCCATGCAAAAGGGTGTCACCTCATATACTCTTCCTGATGTTGTTGCACTAGCGAATTGAACCCATAAGAGCTGGCTGCATAGTCATTGTAATAACCAGTGTGATATGCCTCTGTGGCCATCGTCATAGCTAGGGCTGGCTACACAACAACTGCATGTCAACGCACATACATTCTGCAGTGCTTACTGGGATAGGGTAAACCCACAGCTAAGGCAGTTTCCAAGCCACATTACCGTAGGCAAATGAGGTGAGGGTGCTGTTTTCATTTACACATTAAAACAATATTCCCATTAAAACATGTTTAATGCCATATGTATGTCTGTTACAGGCCTACAAGGGAGTTGCCTCAGACAGTCTTACTAAGGGCAGCCCACTGAGGGATTGGATCCATGACGTCTGACACTGAATTTGTTGACTTAACCATTATGCTACATCAACATGTGTTTATCCCACGAATGGCTGGATGCAGAAGGAGTGCAGGTCATCCCACAAACCTTATGAGGTGCTGCACGGGATAGGGGAGACCCAAACATACAGGGAGCCCACTGTGGGATTAAAACCATGACGTATGTCACTGAGGACATCCTATTAACCATTGTACTACATCACTATGGGGTTTTAAATACCAATGGCTGGCCACAGAGAGCATTCAGGTTACCAGACATACTGTCTGCTGTGGTAACCAGGATAGGATAGAGACAACAGTACCCATAATGCAATTCACATGCAGAACAGCAGTCTACATCTGCTCCCAGATGGGGTATGCACCTCTACAGCACGTCAGCTTGGTAGGGGGGACTGACCGTGCGTGTTACTCCCGACTACCTACAGTCCCTACCATTGTGCATATATTGTGATCACCCTGAGGGTGAGGTGGGGTGGCCTGCACCAGGGCCGCAGTACCCGAGTTGGATGTGCTGGCTTTGCTGCAGGTCTCCATCGGTGCTAGTGTGTGAGAGGTATTAGCAGAGACGCCTGCAAATGCCCTGTTTCTGTTTGAATTTGACAGTCATGTCTGCCCCTTGTAGCCCATGATACAACCAAACTGGTGCATAGCCAGTGTGCTTGCCATGGTCACTTGTTCTCAGAGCAGGGGTGTGTGTGGACTCACATGATGATGATGTACATATAAAACCGGCCTCTCTGGGTCAGGGTAAGGGACATGATCTGGCCCCAACATACCTACATTCTGAACATTCCCAAAAGGGGCAGTACTGCAACATGATGCCAGGCTGTGGGACCAGCAAACACCTTCCTTTGGGGAACCTGACAGTTGATGCAGGTTGGTACCTGTACCAGGGCCGTTGCCATACAGGTGATAGGCATGATCAGCTCAGCTGCCCCCCACCACAATCTGCCATTCACCAGCAGAGGCCACAGTCAGTGTGGACCTGCTGCATCCTGCAAAGTGTTGCAGCCAGACACATGCTGACTGCACACAGTGTGCTAGCCCATACTTAGTGCATGTTCCCAGAGGAACAATGTGCACCAAGATGTGGGATATTCACACCAACACCAAGCAGGTATGTCAGTGATTGGGCCCCAGGAATGGGAACTCACATATATCACTACTGAATGCACTATATGGCTCTATGTGGGAAGGTTGACATGCCATGGTCACTGCTCAATCAGAGTGAGAGTGCCCTCAAAGCATGACCTGCTGTGGCCACCCTGTCTATGCAGATGATGTCTGCCCCTCCCTGTCTGCCCCCCCCCGCACCCCTCACCTACGACATAAAAGGAAATTATGCATAAAAGGAAATAAATTCCAACTCCCTACACTTGCCCTTGTAAATAGTTAACTGTTTTACTTAATACCTTACAAAGTTAAATTTTATTGTTCAATGTAAATAGTTGATTTCTACTGTTCAATGTAAATGTATACAAATGTGTACAATACTGTTAAGCTGTTACATGTAAACCACCCTTGATCTCTGGAAGGGGCGGTATAAAAGAAATAGTTAAATAAATAAAAAAATAAATAAAAATGATGTTTGCCCACTACAATATCCCAGTCATTGCCCTATGCAGATGCATCCTGGGTAAACCGCCCTGTAGGGGCCATACCCACAATACCTTGCTCATCATTATGCACATTGGAGGTGGAACAGTGGAACCAGTGCAAACATTGGGGGCTCAGAGGGGTGTGAGCAGCCACAAAACAATGGACACACATACACATATTACCACGCCTATTTGAGCATTGTGCAAAGATAGCGGTGGTTGGCAGCCTAAGGTATGCAAGTGCTAGTAGTGGGGGCTGGCACTCTGCGCAGGACACAACAACCTGCCTTTTCATTAGACTTTGGATGGTGGAGCTTGTGGGTGTGGGTGTTTATGCCCCTGTTGGCCGATGCTCTGGGGCAGAGGTTCACAAATCCAGTCCTGGTGGTTCAGACAGGATTCAGGTAGTCAGGCTGTCCCTACTGAATATGCATGAGGTACATTTGCATACAATGGGGGCAGTTCCTTCAAATGCATCTCATGTACATTTATTATTGACAGCCTGACAACCTGAATGGTGGTTGCCACCATCTGCTCTGGGGCGTGCACATTATTATTGTGTATGTGCTCTGTAAGGTAAAATATAGGGACATGGTCTGCAGGAGCCACAGCTGGGACTTGAAACTGTGACCTACTCCTGTACACACTGACTGTGTGTACTGCACCAAACTGTTGCCACAGAGGTAGTTCCTTCCCAGGGGATACCATTACTGTTCGTCTGACAGACCTTGTTGGACTAAACGCCACTCACTTGGACAGGGCTTGGCCTTGGTCTGCTGTGGACAGATAACACTGCCCCCTCCACTGCCAGCACCCCTATGCCACCATGCTGACATGCTGTTGTGCCAATTGTGCTGGTGGTGCGCAGTCCCAGCTCATCCAGTGTGCCATTAGGCAGCTGCCTATGGTGTGGTATTTTGGGTAGAGGTGCCTACATGGACATTTACGCTTACCCACTGCACTGCCTGCCAATGTTCTGTGGCCTTTGGGGTACCTGCTGTTTGATGTCCATTGGGGCAATGTATGACACACACTCGTGGGCATGTTTGCCCTTGGTCATTTGCTGTCTTGTTGTTTTTCGGTTTCAGCGTTCCTATGTGCCACCTAGGCATCTGCCTAGTCCACCCTATGCCCCAGCTGCCCCACTGCATGTCCCACCTTGAGCCCCCTGTACCCCATTTGCAGCCTCACCGTAGTGCCCTTTCGTACTTGGGCACTATGCTGTTGCTGCACATGTATCACTACTATCACGTTTCTTGGTTTCCCTGCCTTTGCTGTACATTCCTGACTGAACTGGTTTCTCTCTCCTGCTAACATGCCTCTAGTGCGAGGTTTTCACTGGTGCTAATTTTCAGACCTTCATTTCACAGCGTTAGTGTGCATGGAGCCTCTCCCCGCCCACTCTACGCCCATTGGCCCCTTCTCTCCACCCTCTGGGGAGCCTTACTCCACCCTCTGTGCGCCTTAGTGCCGCAGGAGACGTGTTCGCTGAAAACGCACGCTATTGCACGATAATGTTACTTTGTTACCCAATAATGTTACGTATCGTGTGCAAACTGCACCCCTGCAACGTTATCGCTGTTTAGTAAACATACCCCTTTGTCCTCTAATGGTGGTCTAATAGGGTTTTTCACTATTATTTTGAATTGTGGCATTTGTAATTCTTCTCTCAAATTTTAATGTGGAAAAGTATTTCAGGCATAGTTTAATTGTAATATACTGTATAACTTTAAAATTACAATAAAAATTAATTTTTAAAAAAATCCTCCTGCTGTAGCATTAAATTTCTAAAAAGGAAAAATAATAATAAAATGTGGAAATTAGGGAACAAAACCTAAAGGAGTGGTTTCCAGGATTGAAATTTTGAAGCATTTTGGATAGTGAGAAAAAATATATTCCATGAATTTAAAAACAAAAAAGCTGAGCTTCAGTGTGGTTTAATAATGATTTGAAAGAGGCAGTGAAAGCCAAAATGGTATCTTTCATAAAATGGAATGTAGACTCTACTGAGGAAAGTATAAATGAGCATTACGCACTAGCACTTTTGATATACGCTAAAGCTGTAATAAGATAAGTCTAGAGAATTTGAAAAGAAAGAAGCTTTAAAAGGTTAACAGCATCCCAAAATATTTTTAAAAAGAGCTCAGAAAGGAACCTGTTGAATGTTTGGACTGTCAAGGGGTAAAAAGAGTATTCAGGGATAAAGATTAAAAAAAATTAAAGTGATACCATTTTATTAAGAGTAGCTGTTCTGACCTGAAGGAGGTGGTATTGGCCTCCTGAACGCTGTCTGAAAATGCATTGTTAGTTTAATAAAAAGGTACCGACTTCCTTTTTTTTATTTTTATTTAAAGTAGACTACCATGATAAACACAGAGGATCTCTGAAGGAGAAAAGGGGACTGTTGTGGTGGTCGATATGGAAGGACAGACCAGATAGGCCATGTGGTCTTTTTCAGCAGTCATGTTTCTATGGCAACCACACTACTTTATCCAGGGAGGATAATGCAACATTTATCAAGCTGGTCCTGGTGTACCCCCTTGTCAGTCTGTTTTTAAAATATTCACAATGAATATACATGAAACACATTTGCATACAATGGAGGCAGTGCATGCAAATTATCACATAAATATTTGTTGTGGCTATCCTTAAAACCTGACTGGCTAGCAGGGCTGGCTTGAAAAACAATGGACAGAAAAACTAAATTCATTCATTACACAGGTACACTAAAAAAAAAAAAATTTTAAACTGCCTCTAATGTTTCGATTGATTTTTACGTTTTTTGGTGCGCTGAATCCAAATCTGGTAACCAATTTGCTCCATCACGTACAGATTTTTTGCTACATTGGGTTAGCAGTTTGAGGTGAATGTTTCAGATTGAGTGCGATCGAGATAAAAGTTTCTTGGATGAATTCTTTATACTAATTGTTTAGTAGTTATTCAAATAAGAATAAAGAAAATTGTAACAAGGCAGCACATAAGAATAGAGTAATGTCAACTTAACACACTGTGATGGTAGCAAAATTGTCTGCACTTAAAACAGCCACATACATGTGCACAAACATTGAGCATATAAGAGTGAGGTTAGACACAAAGCAAAGCAAAGAAATATGCAAAAAATGTTGTACAGGTATGTATGTAAGAATAGAAAACGCAAACCGCACCATTGCAATACATGAAGACAAACACCCGATGGTGTGAAAATAAAATTCTAATAAATGAGATCCGACACTGTGGTAATAACTAGCAAATTTTTATTTCAAAGTTTAGTAAAAACACGATATTTGTCAACACAGTTTAGATTTTAAAGTCATTCTTGGGTCAATCAATCTCCTGGTGGGCCCGTTTCTTCTTCCCCCGAATGCTTCTCTTGGTGCGCTGCTTGGCATATTTTTCATCTGGGGTTTCCCGCAGCAGCAACCAGCAGAAATCAGCCATCATAGTGGTGTTCCATCTTCCTTGGTACCTTCTCTCTGCATCCTTGATGTCCTGGTGAAACCTTTCACCTTGTTCTTCACTGTACGCCCCCAAGTTTTCGGGAAAGTAGTTCACATGGGAGTGCAAGAAATGGACTTTCAGGCTCATGTTACAGCCTTGTTCTTTGAAGGCATTGAGCATCCTGGCAACAATATCCTTATAGTTCTCATCCCGCCTGTTCCCCAAGAATTTGAGAACAACATCCTTGAAAGAATCCCAGGCTTCTTTTTCCTTCTCAGACATCGTTTCAGCGAATGCTCCATCTGAAATGAGTTTCCTTATATCAGGGCCAACAAACACTCCTTCCTTTAGCTTTGCTTCAGAAAGTCGGGGGAACTTTGAGCAAAGGTACCGAAAGCACTCACCATCTTTTGGAAGGGACTTGATGAATTGCTTAATGAGACCCAACTTAATGTGGAGAGGTGGTAATAGAATTTTATCACGAGGTACCAAGCTCTCATGAAGAACATTTTTCTCACCGGGTCTCAAATACTCCCGAATTGGCCAGTCTTTTTTCCCCCAGTGTAGGTCGCGGGCCCGGCTATCCCACAAGAAAAGGAAGCAGGGATATTTGGTGAAACCGGATTGCTGCCCTAATAGCATGGATAGAATTTTAAAGTCTCCACAAATCATCCACTTATGCTCATCATAACGAATCTTCTGAAGAATCAGGGCCAAATTCTCGTATTTTTCTTGGAGAATAACAGAGTGAGCAATAGGAACTGAAGTGAATGTGTTGCCATTATGAAGAAGAACACCTTTTATGCTGTCTTTTGACGAATCAATGAACAGCCGCCATTCAGCAGGATCATACTTGTGTTTAAACTTTTCCATCATTCCGTATATATCGTTGCAAAATACCAAATCTTCCTCTTTGCTGAAATACTTCAAAAATTGTGTCTCGCGGTTGCGGTACCAATAAAAAGTTGTTCCTGGTGACAATAGATTTTTCTGTTTAAGCCGAGAACCTAGCAGTTGGGCAGCATCTTTTGGGAGTCCTAAATCCCGGATTAAATCATTCAATTCAGCTTGAGAGAAAAGTTCAGGTTTCGGATCTGGTTCAGTTTCAAACTCGGAAGTACTGGACTCATCGGGAAAAGCCATCTGATGAGTCTCATCATGATCAGAACCGTCCACACAAATATGATCCAAAGATTTTGGTGGTTCAGGCACAGGTACTTCGTTGCTATGAGGCATAGGCCTAATTGCTGAGGGAAGGTTGGGGTAACTTATTGCGTTCTTATTTTTTAAGTTGTATCCCTTCACAATGCAAGAGCAAAAATAGCAGTCACTGCTGTGGTCTCTTTGTTCACGCCACTTCATAGGTATTCCGAAACGAAATGCTTGTTTTTTACCTTTCATCCATAAGCGTAGATCTTCCTCACATGTCTTGCACACTTTGTGAGGAGCCCACGGTTTGTCTTGATCGCCTAACTTCAAACCGAAATAGGCAAAATATACTTTTTTAATAAATGCAGAAATGTTCCTCTGCCGCTTTTTCACAGTATATTCCCCACAAATAAAACAAAAACTGTCCGGAGAGTTGACGCAACCTCTGGCTCTGTGAGCCATCACAAATACACAGCACTGCAAACTACAACTGTAGTGAACCACTTCGGAATAAAGCTGGATTACGACTGAGCAAACAAAAGGTAATAATGAACTTGCAAGAAACTGAAATTTGACAGGAACGTTCATGTCACAGCCGTGCGACTGGCATGACCGCCTCGGGTTCTTGCCTACCCCTACCTTGTCACCTCCCTCCCTCCCATCCCCCCCAATAAGTCATCACACTTCTCCAGATGTTTTCTTTTCAACAACATATTTCTATTTATTTGTCAACAATGGTTATTAACAGTACACTCCAAACTGTTGGCCACAGCATGCACGTAACATCAACAAAACACTGTCCCACTTCTTTCTGCCCCCTCGAGAGACACAGCCCATGTCCCACATTCGTTGTAAGTGGCCGGATGAAATTTGCCGTCAAAGCTTTTCCTCGGTCCTCTTTCTTCTCTATCTCCTTCATCCGACAAGCTGTTACGCCTGCCGTTCAAGCAGACTTGGCAACCTTTCTTACTTTTTACCCCCCTTTTTGCCCACCGTCAAAGCAAGGCAAGGGGCCCTCAGCACGGTGTTCGTGTCGCCTTCTCACTCTCTCCGGGGGGCAGGTCCGTGTTTCTCTCCTGCCCCCTGCCCTCCTTTACTTAAAGCCTAGGCTGTGTTCTCTCTCACCGGGTGCGTTTTTTCTGCTGCCGTGACTATTTCCCCCCCCCTCTTGCAAGGTGGGGGGGGGGAGCGCGAGCGGCAAAAGAGGCCGAGGCAGCGCCGCGCGCGCTTTTTGTACCTGGGCCTCTTGCCCGCCCCCCGCCGCCCCCCCCGCCCCGCCTCCCCACCCTCGGCTCGCCCGCGCGCGTCTGTGTCCGGCCGCTGTGATTTCGCCGCCGGGTCTCAACCACCGTGTTTGAGCGAGCGAAAGAGGCGAGGCGAGGCGAACAGGAAAGAACATGCGCCAGCGCGAGTACTGGATTTAGCCCCCCGCCTCCCAATTGTCCTGTTAATGTATAAAATGAATACAAAACACTCTAAAATATCATGAGGGAGTGTTTCTAGTTAGTTAACCATTACAACCTCTATTTTGGGCCAAGAAAATAAACTGCAGTCGGCTAAAAAGAAATTATGTGAACATTCCTTATATGGGTAAGAAATCTAATTTTGCAAGAAAACGTGACGTGATGGAACATTTTGGCTATGTTTCCTGGATTCAGCACCCCAAAATCTATAGGAATCAGTTGCAAAACTGGAGGCAGTTTTTTGGTAGTGTACCTGTGATCTCACTTTTTCCTGATGAAGCTGTTGGGGTTACAGTATATCCAACCCTGGAAACTTTCTTTTTTGGCAGGGGATCTCAACGCAGTCCTCAGGAACATATCTAGCCAGTCAGATTTTCAGGTAACCACAATAAATCTGTAGGAGAGTTTTGCAGGCACTGACTCCATTGCACACAAATTTGTTTGATGCATATTCATTGTGGTTACCTTGAGTTCTGAGGACTGAGTTGACGGCTTTACGGTAATGATTCAGAGCACCTAAAGCAAATCACTGTAGACAATGTAAAAACAAATTGACTAACAAATCAGATGAACTTGACTCAAACAAGTTGATACGTAACACAACGTTTTGTTTTTTAAATACCAGCTTCTGAGAGTTAAATATTATCCAGACAGTCAACGCCAGTATCTGGATATTCGCTGGTGCTGTATGTCCAGATTTAGTGGTCAGTACTGGCGCTATCTGGACAGCAGCAATTTTCAGCCACTATCATGATAAACTATCTGCATCGCACTTAGGGCAGAATTTCTGAAAACTGCTGCTTTCTAGATAACTCCTAGCACTGCCCAAGCTCTACCTCCATACCAACCTGGCACCGTCCGGGTAGTGCCAACACAGTCTTTAAGGCTACTCAGTGCCACTATCCAGATAGTGCTTCTGAATCCCCATCTCAGCAGGGGTAATTCAGTTAGCACATGTCCCAAACTGCTAATCTGTCACTTGCAACCTATCAGGGTAGACAGTTCAATGCCTATTTTTAAAATTAGCCCGGGGTAAGCCATGAGCCGGATGCTTGTGCTGGGCAGAAAGGCAGAAGGTTTTCTAAAAACAAAATTACTTACTTTATAGATTGTTGTCATTCAGTGCTGTCAAGTCAATGTCGACTCATGGGAAACCTGTGGATAGATTAATGGGAGTGTGTCAGCATGGGTTTAACAAAGTAGTCTTACATTGTTTATACCTTCAAAAAAATCTAATAAATCAAGTGAATAAAGATAGACCAGTTCCTAAAGTGTATATGGATACTCAGAAGGCATTTGGCAACGTGTCTCATGAGAGGCTCTGGGGAAGTTAAATTGTCATGGGTTAGGCGTCAATGCCCTACTGTGGATTGGAAACTGACTGCAAGACAGGAAACAGAAGGCCCTATTTAATAACCCACAGATTTGTTTCTTTCCAGAAGGCAGCCTTCAGCTACCAGGCACCTCAGTTGTGGAACAACCTCCCATATGATCTTCGGGCAGAAAGTTCCTTTAAGAAGTTTAAGAAAGAGTTAAAAACCTGGTTCTTCCGGGAATGTCTTTAATAATCTAAATAGGTTCTGCAGTTCTTTTTGATGCTACTGAATGAATGATACCTTTCCTCATGTCCTTCCATCATCAGGTTAGTCTAAGGAAATATCGTTCTGCCATACATCCCACCTCATGTCCCTGTCAGTTTTTTGTTTTTCCCAAGTACATTGTACTTGGTTTTGTTTCTATACTTGTTTTATGCCATTTTATATATAGTAAACCGCCATGATGGTACTCTGAATGGTGATATATAAAATCCTTTAAAAAATAAATATGCACTATTTTACCATGGGATTGAAATTCTGGGGGGTACCTCAATACTGCAGGTTAGTGAAGTCCACAGTTATTACATTATTTATATTACTGGATCCGGACTGGTGAGCCTGACGTCAGTACCAAACAAAATGGTAGAAAACATCATAAAGAATAAAATTACTGAACATGTAGATAGTCATGGTTTAATGGGAGAAATCTGACATGGAAAGCCAAGGAAAGTTTTGTATTGCTATGTATGTTTTTTTGAAGGTGTGAATAAACAGGTAGACAAAGGTGAGCCGGTTGATATAGTGTATCTGGAATTTCGGAAAGCCATTGACAAAGGTCCCTCATGAGAGACTTTTGGCAAAATTAAAAAGTCATGGGCTAGGAGGCAGTGTAGTATTGTGGATCAGGAACTGGTTAAAAGATAGAAAGCAGAGGATAGGGCTAAATAGCCAATTTTCCCAATGGAAAAAAGTGAATAGTGGAGTACACTAGGGATCAGT
Source organism: Ichthyophis bannanicus (assembly GCA_033557465.1). Taxonomy (NCBI): domain Eukaryota; kingdom Metazoa; phylum Chordata; class Amphibia; order Gymnophiona; family Ichthyophiidae; genus Ichthyophis; species Ichthyophis bannanicus. Next base: position 120,548,133 of record CM066040.1, read on the forward strand.
GCCGGGTCCACTGCTTTTTAACATATTCATAAATGACCTGGAAATGGGAATAATGAGTGAGGTGATCAAATTTGCAGATGACATGAAATTATTCAAAGTTGTTAAAATGCAAGAGGATTGTGAAAAACTGCAAGAGGACCTTGATAAACTGGGAGACTGGACATCCTAATGGCAGATGAAATTTTATGTGGACAAGTGCAAAGTTATGCACCTAGAAAAGAACAAACCAACAGCTACACAATGCAAGGTTCCACATTAGGAACCACCACCCAGGAAAAGGATTTAGGTGTCATCACGGATAATATCTTGAAACCCTCCACCCAGTGTGCAGCAGCGGCCAAGAAAGCAAATGGAATGCTAAGAATCATAAGAAAAGGAATGGAGAATAAAACCAAATATATTATAATACCTCTGTATATCGTTCCATGATGCGACTGCACCTTGAATATTTTGTGCAATTCTGGTCACCATATCTTAAAAAAGATATAGCAGAATTAGAAAAGGTACAGAGAAGAGAGATCAATATAGTAAAGTGGTTGGAAGGCAACCCCTATGAGGAGAGGCTTAAAAGGTTAGGGCTCTTCAGCTTGGAAAAGAGACGGCTGAGGGGAGATATGATAGAGGTCTACAAATTAATGAATGGAGTGGAACGGGTAAACATAGATCGTTTGTTTACACCATCAAAAAGTAGAAAGACCAGGGGACATGTAATGAAGCTACAGTACAATGTAACCCATTTAAGACTAATAAGAGAAAATATGTTTTTACTCAATGCGTAATCAAACTCTGGAATTCATTACCGGAGGATGTAGTGAAAGCTGTTAGTGTAGCTGGGTTAAAGAAAGGTTTGGACAAGTTCCTGGAAGAAAGGTCCAGAAACCATTATTAAAGAGGACCCAGGAAATCCACTGCTTATTCTGGGACAAGCATTGTGGATACTGTGTGCCTTTTTGGGAACCTGCCAGGTACTTGCGACCTGGATTGGCCACTGTTGGAAACAGGATACTGGGCTTGATGGACCTTGGTCTGACCCAGTATGGCATATCTTATGCTCTTAGGTTCTTAAGATAGCGAACACCAAGTCAGATCCATTAGCTTTGTGTTTCCACAGCCATAAATACTTTAAATTCCTGGCTGCAATGACCAAAAATAATATAACTGTGGAATTCATAACCTTCTCCCCCCACAGATCATTCTTTGAAGCATCTTCCCTATGCCCCAATTACTTCTTAATTTAATCCCATCCCTCCTCCCCCTTTGACATAGGGTCTGTCAGAAGGCACCAAGGTTAATTCCCTTTTGAAACACTCTCACCAACTGATAATCCAACCCTGGTAACTTCGAGGGCCTCCCTACTGAGTAGTGGGATGCCGGAGCAAACCCCAGACACTCATGACTTGGTGGTTTCCCGATTCGAAATGTCTTGGATCCCTCATGGTAGTCTTGTGGTACTAACACTACCGTTAGTGCAAAATATCACTCTTTATCTAGCCGAGTTTTTCTTCTTGTTGCCTTTTTCTTTCAGGCCCACTATCTTGGGCGGTGATCACTTAAGATCCTCTATTTAATTCAATTCAGCAACTTTCCCCTCTAGTTCTAACCAAAAGAATGTGAAAATAATCCAGATGACTGAATTTTGAAGAGTTAAAAATGTAAACTAATCCACTGCGAAATGAAACATGTTAATATTACGAGAAAGAAGGGGATTTGTCTTATCATTGTGTTTAAGATCAAGCAATAGCTACGTAGAATGAACTTTCAAGGATTTAACTTGTGCTTGTCAAAGTTGCTTCCATCCTCGACCCATAAAGCTGTTAGATTAAAACCCTTTTTCCAAGGTCAGGGCATTCTATCATAGTAAGTGAAAAGCACAAAACAGATTTATTTGTCTGCAACATCCATCTATGAATTTTATATTTCTGCAATACAAACACCCTGGAGACACTTCAAAAAGTATTTATGAGAAATTTAGATGAATTATAAATGATAATACAAGGCAAGGTGATTCAAAAATGACAGGGACCTGCTTTGATGAACATGCATAGAAGGGTTAGCGATCACTTTTAACCCTCTTGCTTCTCGAGAAATATTATTTTATATTCTTTAAGAGCAGTAGAAGGATATAGAAAAAAAACACTATGCTTAAAATATTCATGTATCAAATTCCTGATATTTTGTGTGATCTGGCTATATCAGTCTGTATTTCCGAGTGCATTCATATACTGTAGCTACAATGTTTGGTGCAGATCCTGAATATGAGGGCTCTCTATAGCACCTGACAGCATTCCCAGTGACTTATATGTAGCTGTTTATGTATTTATTTACTCTCTTTCATTTCCATGCCTAGAGCAGTGTACATAAATACTAATGTATTATTCCACGTCAAAAAGTCTCAAGAGCAAAATAAAAAAAAAAGCACAACAAAATAAACTAAACCAAGAAAAATACAAATCCATATTAAAGCACAGCCCAGCAGCCAGGACTTGAATATCCTCATAGATTTTATACAACCTCCAGTTTCTCTAAGAGATTTAAGCAGATAATTCCAGTAGCATGTTCCCAGAAAAGAAAAGCTTGCATTTTAGGTATTGTGAAAGTGAACATTCTTCAGAGTGAGGAGACAAAAATCAGCATTTAGAGACCTTAGGAATTTATATGGGACTATTTGATTTCTCAAATTTTCGGGCGCAACCCCACAAGAATATGTGTGCACAATAGAACATTTTAAGGGTTTTTTTTATTTTTTATTTATCAATTAATAATTATTACATCCAAAAAATAACATTGAATGAAAAAATACATGGGTATTCCAACACCACAAGAAATATAAACACAAAAAGAAAAATATTTCCCCCATTTATATCAGAGCCCAAGTAAAAGGAAATATTGGGGGAAGTACTAGGAAACAAACTTCACCAACAGTAAAGAACCCAAAAAGGTACACTACAAGCAATATACAACAAATAAGGCAGGTAGAGACTCATGCGTCAGCCAAATGAGAAGGCACGGAAACTTCTACTAAAACCTCCTCCCTAGCCTCCAGAAACTCCTGAAGTTGCCTAGGTTCAAAAAACAGATATAATTTCTGCTTAAATAAAACACAACACTTAGCCGGAAATTTAAGCTGAAAAGTAGCCCCTAAGGCCAAAACCCTGGGGCGAAGGGCCAAAAAGTCCTTCCTTCTCAGCTGTGTGACATGAGAAACGTCAGGAAATATTCTAACATTAGAGCCTAGAAAAAATTCATTAATGTTTCTGAAATACAATCTAAGAACATAAAATGTATCCGACTCCAGTGCCATGGTTACAAGTAGAGTAGTTTTCCCTGTTACAACCTCCTAGGAGTTTTCCAAGAACCCCGTGAGGTCTCCTAACCCAGGGGAAGTAGGGGGGGGGGGGTACTAGGAACCTGGTCCCTTAATCCCATGGACAGATACTGGGCCCTAGTCATAGGTGGGAATTGTTCCGGGAGAATCTTTATGACTTCCCCAAAATACTTCCGCACCATATCCATGGGTGATAATACATGAGACCTAGGGAAATTCAGAAACTGTAGATTACATCTACGTGCCAGATTTTCCAAATGTTCCATTTTCTTGATGGACACAGTTCTGTCCTTAAGCTGGGCAGCGACCAACTCCCGAAGCTGTCCCACGTCCTCTTCCAACCTGGCAATTTGCTCAGCTTGCTCCTCATGTACACTGGTGAAGGTAGCACAAGTAGAATTAACCCCCAATAATTCAGTACTCACAGACCCCCAACACTTTAGTCAAAGAGTTATTCAAAGCTGCCAGACCTTCCCACAGCATTTCCATTGTAAAAATAGCAGGTCTTTCCAATGTAGGAACCCCCGGAGCTACCTCCTCCCGAACTGGCACAGCCACAGACTCCACCTCCGATGGAACTTCTCCTCCATTCACCTCACATTGCACCTCCTCGCCAGGAGAAGGATTCAACTCCACCAGAACTCCCCCTGTGCTCTGCCTCAAAGGAGTGCTCACCGTCACCTCCACGGGCAGTGCAGATCCAGCCGAGGCCAAACTTGCGGGTCGCAGTGTGGGGGGTGTGCACTGCTCCAAAGAGAGCCAGACACCCGACGTGCTCAGAAGCGACACTCCTCCTGCCGCCCCTGCCGAAGACGCCGCTCCAACGCCGACCACAAAGCCGCACTCGCTCAGTACTCGCTGTCCCGAGGAGCTCGGCAGGTCCGTAGGAGGTAAGGGAGCCTGCTTCCGTTTTCTCCACCCCATATTGCAACAGCAAGGGGGACTCCTCAAACACCAGCGGACCTCAGAAAACACGGCTCACAGCTGGCGAAATCCTGACGCCATCTTGTTACTTCCCCAGCACAACAAACTAAACTAAACCAAGAAAAACACAAATCCATATTAAAGCACAGCCCAGAGGCCAGAACTTGAATATCCTCATAGATTTTATACAATCTCCAGTTTCTCTAAGAGATTTAAGCAAATAATTTCAGTAGCATGTCCCCAGATAAGAAAAAGCTTTCATTTTAGGTATTGTGAAAGTGAACATTCTTCAGTGAGGAGACAAAAATCAGCATTTAGAGACCTTAGGAATTTATATGGGACTATTTGATTTCTCAAATTTTCAGGCGCAACCCCACAAAAATATGTGTGCACAATAGAACATTTTAAGGGGATTAGAATGCAGCAGAAAAACATAGAAGTTGTATCCACGTGGAAAACACGATTTTAGAAAGGTAGCGAGGGAGGCATCTCAGAAGTATTTCAGGGCCTGGCTTGGGCGGCACAGCGATTGCATGTACATAACATATTTCACATAGGCCAGAAACATACAGGGTAGGTATTTTGAGTGTGCCAATTTATACCTGCTATAGATCACGAATAAGACTGGACTCTTGTATTTTGGGAGTGCATGTGTCACTGGTGATTGGGGGAGTTGCACTTGTGATTCCTTGGCCTGACTGTCATCTTTGTCCACATAGACGTGTTTTGTGCTATCTTGTTTCCATGCACCACTTCTTTCTCAAGCCTATCTCCCACCCCCTTTCAAAGGCCCATCACATTCCCTCTCCCTGAATCCCATTCCCCAGCTGTGCCCATTCCATACTCCTAGAGTACCTCTCCCTGGCCCAGAGTGTGTCAGTTATTCTGTTGCCCAGCTGCCTGGTGCTTTCTTTTGTGTGTGCCTCAGTGTTCCCAGCTTTGTCCATGTGCGTTCCCCCCTCCTCCCCCCACATACACAAAGTAGTGTGTGTGTAGGTGCATGTTCAGAGCTGTAAGTGTAGATACAGGGAATTAAGAGCCAATGGTTACTTCAGCATTTGGTTTGTGTAGGCCATGCAGAGTGAAGCCCACAGGGAACTCAGGAGAGCCACCAAGAGACATCCATAGCAGGGCGTATTTAGGCCCAGAATCCAATTCCTAGACATCACACAAGAGCAGTGCCTCACCGGGCTCTGTTTTGAGAAGTCAGCCCATGCACATCTCTGCCAGGAGATGGAGGAGCTCCTTCACTCCACCACACTGAGAAGCCAGCCCATGACCATCCACCTCAAGGTCACCATAGCCCTCACCTTCAATGACTTTTGTAGGATTTTGTGTTAGTTCACAATATGCCTGAAACTGGAGAAGGTATACTGTTGTTACTAAGAATCAGATTTTTTTTGTATATACTGAATACTGTGACTGATCCCAGTTCTGCTCTGCACCCGTTGTCAGTGGATACAGACTATATGTTCAAAAAGGAAAAGCAAGAACCACTCTGTGGAGAAGGAAGTTACCAGTGGTTTGCCGCAGGGATCTGTCCTTGGTCCAATTCTTTTTAACATCTTTCTTAATGATACTGCAGAAGGGCTATCGGGTAAGGTTTGCCTGTTTGCGGATGATATCAAAATCTGCAATAGAGTAGACACCCAGGAAGGAGTAGATAACATAAGGAGAGATATAGCTAAGCTTGAAGAATGGTCTAGAATTTGGCAGCTGAAATTTAATGCTAAAAATTGCAGGATCATGCATTTGGGCTGCAAGAATCCAAGGGAGCAGTACAGTGTAGGGGGTGAGGTACTTCTGTCCACAAAAGTAGAGTGGGACCTGGGCGTGATTATGTCTGATGATCTTAAAGTAGCTAAACAGGTAGAAAAGGTGACAGTGAAAGCCAGAAGGATGCTTGGGTGCATAGGGAGAGGAATGGCCAGCAGAAAAAAGGAGGTGATAGTGCCTGTGTATAAGGCTCTTGTGCAACCTAATTTGGAATGTGTGCAATTCTGGAGACCACACCTTCAAAAGGATATAAACAGGTTGGAGTTGATGCAAAGGGTGGCTACTAAAATGGTTAGCGGTCTTTACTATAAAGCATATGCGGAAAGACTTAAAGATCTTAATATGTATACTTTAGAGGAAAGGCAGGATAGAGGAGATATGATCGAGATGTTTAAATACCTCCATAGCATAAATGCACAGGAGGAGAGCCTCTTTCGATTGAAAGCAAGCTCTGCTATGAGGGGATATAGGATGAGGGTGAAAGGGAATAGATTTAGCTGCAATTTGTCATAGGCTGTATATTAAGTCTCAATAAACTAGCTAAACTAAACTCAGGAGCAATATGCGGAAATATTTCTTTAGGAAAGCGTGATAGATTCGTGGAATAGTCTCCCAGTGGAGGTGAATCTGAATTCAAAGAAAGCATGGGATCTTGAAAGGCAAAAAGGGGACTACTGTAGTTGATATGGATAGTTAGACTAGATAGACCATGTGGTCTTTTTCTGACGTCATAATTCTAATTTTACAAAGACCAGCATTTTATTCCCATTGGCATTCCTTGTGACCTTGGGCAAGTCACATTGCCAAGCCTTTCTTCCAAGGCAATGGAGAGTAACCTTCTTACAGTTACACCGTGCCAAAAAACAAAAACAACCCCCCCCCCAAAAGAAAAAAACAACCCTGGGGCTGTTGGATTGCCAGGAATTCGCTCTGACTAAATGGCACACATTGCATTGCTATGCCCAGGCAATTCACTATTAATAATCTGGACCAGGAAACCCAAACAATACTGTGCATACAATATGTTAAGGCAATCTGATTACTTTTTTTTCCTAAAATGTTTTACTGTGTCATGCTTTGATAAGACTCCCAGGCATAAAAGTCACATCCTTAAACAGCCAACCGGTATTGGAAAAGATTATTATTTAGGGCCATCCTGATTCTGTATCACTAAAACAGCTCCCAGAGCTCCAATGAGGTTGTAAAATCAGTTGCCCTTGCCTCCCCAATAAATCCATGCTTTCTCCTTGCTGGATCACAGGACGTGTTTTCCTTGCTTGATTGAGCCTCTGCTATTCTGGTTTTCTCTTGTTCTAAAGAGAGAAAAGTGAGAGTAACACTTAGATCCATGTTTCTTCCATTACTCCTAGGGGTTAGGGATGTTTCCCCAAAATTATACTTTCCTCCAGAGTGAGGCGATAGAAAGAACTCTCACATGTAGGCATCTGCATCGTTGGCAGAAACTGACATGATAGCTTGGCACAAGTAGCGGGAATGCAACTAATGCCACCTGAAGCACAAAACTGCAGGAGGATCTATCTGCTCCCCTGCAGTTAGCCTACAGCCCTGCCCTGGTAACACAGTCCACGCATGTGTTACCAGAGCACAGCTTAGTGAACATGCTGCTAAATGTGCCAAACCACAAGAGGGGCTTGACAACCCCATCATAACTCGAAACTGAACACTGGATCAGCATGGTATTAATGTAAATGTATATTCTGCAAAAAACAAAGGAAATGCAAGATGCCCACTGACAAAGGAACTAAAAAAAAGCGAGAACCACAGCACAGTTTGAAACAACAAATTATAAAATTAGAACTCATTTTATTTTGTTGTTATAAACTGTATTATGGTTCTTGCCTTTTCTTTTTGAACATATATTCTGCATCCACAGACAGTGGGTGCAGAGCAGAACTAGAACGTTTACTCATAGTATTCAGTATATATACTGTATATAAAAAAAATCGGATTCTCTTCATCTCAATAACAATATAAATGTCCTCCAGTTCCAGGCATAATGAGGCCTATTCCAATCTGTGCGTCCAGTTGGAACTGCCCACAACCCGCCCTAACTCCACCTCTGTATCGCCCTTCCCGTCCCCATCTATCCTTTGGACGGGGGCGGCAGGGGGGGGGGGCAAACTAATACAATATCCTACAAAAGTCACTGAGGAGCTACAGAGCAAATCTACCATAGCATACCAGCATCAACTTCCAAAGCTCACACAAGTAGTCTATCCAGAAAAAAGCAGCACTGTAATTGTAAAGCCAAATATTGAAAAGCCAAATAAGTCAGATTACTACAGTACGGATCCCTATATGCAAGTTCCATATTACTGTAACAGAACACCTGGCCTCAATTGCACATTCAGAACACAGACCCTCACCAAGTACAGAATAAGTGACCACAACTTAAAAATAAAAATATGTAGACAAAAATTAAACTGAAACCCCAAGAAGCCAGACTCTGCACACAGTGCAACACCAAAGAAACACCTCAGGCCGGAAGGTCGGGGGTTCAAATCCCACTAGAGGACAGCAACCTTGGGCGGGAAGGACTGGGGTTTCTAGTCCCACAGGTGCTCCTTGTGGTCTTGGGCAAGCCACTTAACCCTCCATAGCCCATGTTCCCTGTAAGTATTAGTATATGTGTCTCATATCCCCTCGTGTTAAATGAATCCCCCAATTGTGTTGTGACCACTTTGATTGAAGGATAATGTGGTATACAAAACTGTCTAAATAAATAAAAGAAAGAAAGAAAGAAATAGAAAGAGATGCATTTTCCTGTACTGTGTCAAATATAAATGTAGTGTGAAGTCTGATCACTACATTGAAAAATTAAATTATTTTTTCTACCTTTGTTGTCTGACCATTTTATTTTCTGACCATGCTGGTCCCAATCTGAGGTTTCTGCTTTCCTCTGTCTTCTCTTAACTTTCTTTCTACAGTCTCTAGTCCATCTGCCATGTCTTCTATCCCCTTTTGTTTTCCTCATGTCTTTCCATCCTGGATACTGATCTTTCCTTTTCAGCTTTCTTTCATTTATTTTTCAATCCCTCTCTCCATGCAGATTTCACTACTCTTTACTTTCCAGTCCTCAATCCCCACTACTACTTTCCAACCCACATCCCATATCTCCCATTCCCCACCTCCTTTTCCCTGGTCCATTATTCCTCAATCATTTGCTCATTCTCCACCCCCCCCCCCCAATCCATTGTCTCTCCCATCTCTCTCTCCCTCTTTCCCTTCATCCAGCATGTCCATTCTCTCTCTCTCCCCCATCCTTCTGTATACCCACTTCCCACTTCTAATCTCCCTATGTCCAACTTCTCCCCCTCCATTCTTATTCCCCTGTGACCGGCATCTCTCCAGTCTCCATACATCCCCTCCCTATTACTCCCATGTCTAGCATCTCCTCATCTCTTTCTTATCTAATTTACCTCCATGTGCACCTTCTCCACTCTCTCTCCCTTTTACTCCCATGTCCAGCATCTTCCCTAGTCCCCCTATAATACCCCATTGTCCAGCATTACCACTTCATCTCAAAAGTCTCCACTCCTTGATTTTCACTATGGTTGTTCTCCCTATATTCCCTTCCAGAATCTCCCCTAGCCGCCCCCCCCCCCATCTAGCATGTCCCCTCTGCCTCCATATCCCACCACTGAATCCAGTATCTCCCCTCTGTCTCCCTGTGTCCCTCCATGTTCAGCATCCCTCTCCACCTCCCAATGCCCCTCATGTCTAGCATCTGCCCTGTTTTCCTTTTCCTGTGACCCCTCTTATCTAACATCTGCCCTGTTTTCCTGTGATACCCCTCACCATCTCTTCTTACCCTCCATCTCTCTGTGCCCAGTATCTCTGTCTCCCTAGCCCTCCATTTCCATGTCAAGTTTCTTTCCTCCACCCTCCCACACCTTTCCTGCTTCCTCCAACTCTGTTCCCCTTCCCAGATTCTGTCCCTTCTCACTCCACCCTTACCCCTGCCCCTCATTCACGCCATCCATCTCTTCTATTCCCTAAAGCACTGCCCCTTTAAATTCATCTCATCTTTTCTGCATCTCTCTCTGGGATCCCAACTCTACTGCCTTTGCACTGCTACCTCAGGGCCTCACAGCAGGCATGATCTGACTGGCAGCCCTTCTGGCCACGGGCAGGCTCTTCCTTGGCTGCTGTTATCAGCGATCTTGAGCAAATCTTTTTGCCCATGGACTTGCTTCTCCCTCAGGCCGAAGAGTTGTGCAAAGCCACAATCACAGCCAAGAAAAGAAGAGCCTACCAATGGGAAAAGCAAATGCCACGCAATCAGCAGACTTGCGCAACTCTTCTGGCCTTGGACTTGCTTCTTCCATGGGCAGGCTCTTCCCTTCTTGCCTTGACTCTTCTGGTTTGTCATCCTGTTGGAGTGGTTACTAGTGATGGCACCCTATTGACATCGGCGCTCTTCTGCTACACTTACCATGCTTATCAGGTAGTGCTGGCCCTTTCCTTGGCAGCAACAAACTGTTGCCTAAATTGTTGAGCAGAGTTCAGCTGAGAGTTGAAGTAAAAAGCGGCCCACCATACACCTTTGCAGTGCATGCCAGCTTGAAAACACCAAGCAAGTGATGGCCAAAGTCTTACGGTATCCACATGCATTAGTCATCTTAAAGAAGGCAAAGGCTCAATTCCCACTAAAATACCAAGATCATTTACTTATAATCTTACCTGATCTTAATGTGACAACCCAGCATCATCAGATGCAACTTCTGAAGTTGCGAGGCAGGCTCAAGCAACTTGGGGACCGATATGGGATGCTGTATCTGGCACTTCTGCGAGCAATGCTTACATAATGAAAACATTTGAGAATCTGGAGGACTTAAAGGTATTTTTGGAAGAAGAAGTGAGTGCATATATGTAAACTAAATAAGCTATTTTTACTTGGTGATTGTTGTTGTTGTGAGCTACACAAAGGCGACAAATGCTGATCATGACATTACTGCTGTCAGCCATTTTTTACGCCCACATATAAAGATGGAGCTAAATTGGCTATTGAGACTTTGGTGAATTTACAACTATGAATCTTGTAGTGAAAACTTTTGACTTATTTGCTTGAAGTACCGATCTATATTAACATGTGTGCGGTGGATCTTGGACATTTGATTGTCACATACTTGCGACTGATTTAATTGTTTCTCCTAAGTTGCATTCTTGAAGATCTCATTATAAAGGATTGCTGTTGGGGGTATACATGTTTCTATACTGAACAAGCAGTTTATGTAGCGTGTCCCTTGCCTTAATTCACATAAATAGAACTGAACTATGACATATTTCCAGATGAACTTAGCAGAATGTTTACTATTTATTACTTGTTGATTTCCATTTTATTAACAGTTGTCAAGGTTTCTTTTTCTACCTTTGGGTGCTAAGTATAGAGTTGCTTGAATGCAAAAGGGGGGTAAAATTATGATATCAGTGTATGAAATAAGAAAGCAAATGCATGTTAGGAAGTGCTGAGTGCTTGAGATGAAATAGTGTTAGTGAAAGCAAATGGGTAGTGTATATTGGTGGAAAAAGAGGCGAGAGAAGGGGTGGTTGAGTGAGTTGAATGAGGGGAGTGAGAGAGGTTACAGGCAGATTACACATTACACTGTGAGAATAGATGAGAAGAATGGTGATTTGAGATGCGTGATTGATACGAGTATAGTAAGTAAGATGGTTAGTTCCCATTTAATATCAAGTATGGAAGTGTGGCACACTATAAATATGGGTAGTATGTGAGGAGTAACCAGTTGATGATGGTTCTTTTATGGTTATGGCTGCATGTGGTATGTGTGGATGGTTTCAGCAAAGAGTGCATGGTTCGTATGTACATTGCAGTTAGAGGTATTATCTACGTCTCTTGGTTATATGGGCTGCCCCAAGAAGATGAGGCTGTGGATCACCCCCCTGAGATGGACCCTTCGTCGTCGTCGTCGTGTGGCCTAGGTCCAGGTTAGGTTCTCTCAAGATGACATGCTCAGGTAAGTTTTCCCATAAATAAATGGTTATATTAATAATATTAAATTAAAATGACTGATAGAGAGAATTACATCTTTTATTTAGATTAATGTAATTAATTAGTAAATACATTCTTATTGTGTTTAAAATGAATTTGGTAAAATAAATGATATAACAATTGTTTCTTTGTTTTACAACACATCTGGATGTAACAATCAAAAATCAGATAAGTGACAACTATATTGGTTTACAAATATTATTCAGTAGTTCTGAATTACGTTATCCAATACAAAGAATTGATTCTTTGTGTTTCTTTTCTTTCTTACAGAAATGTTCCACTATCTCTTTTTTCTCCTGAAACAAGTAAGTATAAAACTCAACCTTACTTCCTCAAGTCTGTTTTCTCTTTCTATGGTTCAAATTCTGTATGCATATACAGTCACCATAGTTCATATCACTGGCGCCAGGGGCAGCAAACATCGCTGAACTGTTGCTCCTATTGCTCAGTTTTCTCATTCCTCCATCACTTCCATCCAGCAGAACTGATCCATCAATACAACCTACTATCCTATCTTTAAGGAAATCAAAGGGAGCAAAATCCTATCTAATTGGGCAAAAGGAATTCTCTCTTCAGATCTAATGTCACCATTTGCCTCTGAGATACTTGCATTTTTTCAATGCAAGTGTCAGGATTTTTTCTCTGTACATTCCTCACGCAGGAACAAAAACAAAAATAATCCAAATGTCTCTAACTTTAGAGACCTTAGTTTGGATGTTTTTCTACTTATCTCATTAACAAGACCCACGCACACACTCAATCTCTTGTTCACTCTCAACTGACACCAGTTCACTGTATTCCTTAACAAAGGAATTTCACTTTAGCCTTCTTAATGTAAGCCCACATCACTTCTCCTCAGGATAGAGTCTCAGGAATCAGGAACCCTGAATTGGCACTTATACAGGTTTATCACAACTGTGGCTTTCCAAGACAGAGCTGTTTAGTCAGACAAGGCTTTTAATATTTTATGTTGTTGTTGTTGTCAAGTGCCATTGAGTTGGGGTCGACTCCTATCCTCTGGATAGTTGACCTAAACTTTGTTCGGTCTTCAGCCAAGTGGCTCACTGTTGATAAAGTGGTATCCATAGCTGCTGTTATTGTATCAATCCATCTCATTGCCGGCCTTCTTCTTTTACGGCGACCTTCTATCTTGCCAAGCATTATGTCTTTCTCCAATGATCTCTCTCTTAACATTATATGTCCGAAGTATGAAAGCTGAAGTCATCTGAGCTTCTAAGGAAAGTTAAGTTTGATCTCCTATAGTACTGTCTGGTTTGTTCTTCGGGCAGTCCATGGTATACACAGTATTCGTCGCCAGCACCATAATTCAAAGGCATCAATTTTCTTTCTGTCTATCTTTTCACTGTCCAACTTTTGCATCCATATGACATTATGGAAAATACCATGGCTTGGACAAGTCAAATCTTTATATGGAGAGGGACATCTCTGCTCTTTAGGATCTTGTCTAGGTCTTTCATAGCCATCCTATCAAGAGCAATAAGTTATTGAATTGCTTGACTGCTAGTCCTTTCTTTATTGATTGTTGATCCAAGTAAGTTAAAGCTGTCAACTATTTCAATTTCTTCTCTATCAATGATGAAATTATTGATTTTGCCAGTTGTCGGAACTTTGTCTTCTTAACGTTAAGGTACAGACCCATTTTAAGACTATATTCCTTGATCTTGAGAAGCAAATGTTTCAAATCATCTTCACTTTCAGCCAGTAATGTGGTATTTATTTATTTATTTAGCTGCATTTATATCCCGCTTTTCACTGGGTCAAAGTGGTTTGGGGATACATTTAACACGAGGGGATATGAGACACATGAACTGATACTTACAGGGAACATGGGCAATGGAGGGTTAAGTGGTTTGCCCAAGACCACAAGGAGCACCCGTGGGACTAGAAACCCCAGTCCTTCCAGCTCAAGGTTGCTGTCCTCTAGTGGGATTAGAACCACTGACCTTCCGGTATCAGCATAGCGAAGATTGTTGAGGAGTGTCCACCAATCTTCCACCTCAGTTGTCTTCATACAGTCCTGCTTCTCTGATGATTTCTTCTGCATATAAATTAAACAGGTAGGGGGAAAGTATGCAACCTTATCATACACCTTTGCTGATTTTAAACCATTCTGTTTCTCCTAGTTCCGATCAAATAATTGCTTCTTGATCAATCTATAGGTTGTGCAAGAGAATGATCAGGTGTTTTGGTATACCCATGCTTCTTAATGTGGCCCAGAGTTTCGCATGGTTTATGCAGTCAGAAACCTTTCTGTAGTCAATAAAACACATATGGATATCCCTTTGGTATTCTTTTGTCTTTTCAAGGATCCATCTCACATCCGCGATAATGTCACTCGTTCCTCGCCCTTTCCTGAACCCTGCATGCACTTCAGGCAGTTCTCGGTCCAGGTATGGTTGTAGTCTCTGATGAATGATCTTGAGTAGAATCTTGCTGGCATGTGGGATTAGAGCAATTGTGCGATAAATTTCCACAGTCAGTCGGATCACCTTTCTTCAGTATTGGTATAAACATAGATCTTTTCAGGTCAGTTGGCCATGAATTTGTCTTCCAAATTTCCTGGCAGATCCTTGTAAGTATGGTAACAGCTTCATCCAATTACTGTAATACTTCAATGGCAATGCTATCAATGCCTGGTGCTTTGTTCTTTGATGAGGTTTTTCAATGCTGCTTTGACTTCTTCTTTCATCATCAATGGTTCCTGATCATAAGGTACAGGTTGAAACGGCTGTTGGTCCACTTAATCTTTATGGTATAATGAATGTATATTCTTTCCATCTTTTCTTGATCTTCTCAGCATCATTCAACATGGGTCCTTGAGTATCTTGTAGCATTCCAATTCGAGGCTGGAATTTTTTCTTTAACTTTCATAGCTTTAGAAAAGCAAATCTTGTTCTTCCTCTAATAGCTTCTGGTTCTATTTCCTTGCATGCATCAACCTAGTACTTCTCCTTGTCTTGTCTTGCTGCACATTGAAAATCTCTGTAGAGTTCTATTATTGCCTGTCTTTCTCCTCTGACTTCAGCTTCTTTGCATTTTTGGACAATTTTCAGAATTTCTTCAATCATCCATTTTGACTGTTTTTGCTTTTTCACCTTATGTAGAGACTTTTCATTTTCTTCCAACACAGTCTTCTTGCTGTCATCCCATAACTCCTAAATACAGCCAGATAACCCCTACTCTCCAACAATTATACTGGCTCCTAGTCAACTCATGCATTAAATACAAGATCATCATAATAATCTTCAATATACTAAATAACTTATCTCCACCGGCCCTACAACCATTGATCACAAAAGCACACCCAACCAAAATGAGAAGAGGAGCAGACAACGCCATCTTGGTAACTCCACCAAGCTTCAGAACAGTGAGACAATCCACCTGTAGTAGAGCCTTCTCCATGTACACCCCCCCCCCCTACTATGAAATGACCTCCCTGCCCTAATACATGCAATTAAAGACCTAATGGATTTTAGGAAAGCTATAAAAACACACCTTTTCTGTGAATACTATAGCCCCACCTCAGACGAGTGAGTTCCAGAAACCAATAATACAACTTCATAACCTATACCATTATGTAACTCTGCTATAACTCACATTGCTACAACGTACCTGTAAATAGTTAAATGTACTAAGTGACCCATGTAATACTCCAAGGTTTAATACCCTGTTCTATGTAAAAGCTTGTTGCTATGATGTTCATTGTAAATCGCTTTGAATTAAAGATAAGACGGCATAAAAACTCATTAAATAAATAAATAAATAAATAAACAAACTTCTAGAACTCCATCATTTGTATCTAAAGTAGCAAATCGATTTTTCAGGCAGTCTTTAAATTCTGGTGGTATATTCTCAAGGTCATATTTTGCTATATTCATGAGTGCCTTGCTCTTTTTTCAACTTTAGCTTGAGTTTGCATATTAGTAGTTTGGTGATCTGCTCCACAGTTGGCTCCAGCTTTTGTCTTTGTTGATGTTATCAAGCTTTTCCATCATTGTCTTTCACAGATGTAGTCAATTTGATTTCTGTACAATCCACTGGGTGAAGTCCACGTGCACAGTCGGTGCTTGTGTTGCTGGAAGAAGGTGTTTGAGATGAATAGATCATTGGTCTTGCAGAATTCTATCAGTCTTTCTCCAGCTTAATTTCTGTTGCCAAGTCCATATTTTCCAACCACTTTGCCTTCTTCTTTGTTGCCAACTTTGGCATTCCAGTCACCCATGACTATCAGGAATTCAGCTCGTACTTATTCATAGAACTCATCAATGTCTTCCTCTTCTTCAGCTGTTGTTGGAACATATACCTGAATTATAGTTGTGTTGATATGCTTTCCTCATAGACGAATTGCATTTCATTACAGTTCTTTCAAGTTTCTTCTTAATTATAAATGCAACACCATTTCTTCTTTGTCTTTCATTTCCAGCATAAGAGACCATGGGGCTTGTTTACAAAGCCGCGGTAGCGGTTTGCGATCGTAATCGGAGCCGCGGCCCCATTGATTTCAATGGGGCCGCGGCTGCGATCGCGATCGCGAACCACTACCGCGGCTTTGTAAACAAGCCCCTAAGTGATCATCAGATGCAAAGTGCTCAAAGCCAGTCCATTTCAGTTCACTGACACTCAACAGACTGAGTTGTACACGTTCCATTTCATTATTGTTCATTATGATCCATGTCCCAATATGGAAGAAATCTTTGCAACTTCTGACTTTCTTTTCATACGCAGCTACATCAGCAGATCCAACCACATCATAAATGCTGGCTTTACTCTGAGAAGTCTTCAGCTCATCCCAAGTCGCCATCTGAGTGCCTTCCAACCTAGGGATCTCAGCTTCCAGCACTACAGTGCAATTTGTTTTGTGACTATCCATTGGGTTTTCATGGCAAGATATAGAAGTAGATTTGCCAAGCCTTTCTTCCACGCAGTTTCCAGTGTTGTTGATTTGTCACAGAAATATGATCCTTCGCTTACAACACCGTCCTGTTCTGCTGCTGCCCAGATGGGTGGTTTGTCTTAGTCTGGCACCTCAGCTGAGACCTGTCTATCTTGGGAGACCCTGCCAGTAGCTAAACTATAACTTAGCTCTCAACATCATTGATGCACACAAGACCTCTCAGCATGACAAGCTGCAAACCAAGTGAGGGTTAATATTTTATACAGGGCTTTAATAGAACTTCAGGCTCATATACATGCAAATTTCTTTTCAACTCCATTCATTCTCATTCAAGGTGACAAATATTTTGTGTGTTACCTTAGTTATTCACTCACTCCACTTTCATACCATCCTTGTACGCAAAACAGTCGTATTACTACCTTTCAGACAGTAATTTTAAGCTTATTTAAGGCCTAGAGCTTCAGCCTGTTTAATACGGGTCTGGCTTCTCCAACTCCTGGGTGTTCTCTGATGCAATCAACTGCAGGTATCCTAGGTGATACTACCTAGTTCCAGAACGTATCTAAGAAGTTACCAAGGTGTCACTATGATAGGACCAAACCGGCATCAAATATAAGGCTTCCCTCTAGCTTGGGATTGCACATCTGGTCTAAGGTGGACATTGGCCAGTTTGAATGATTACTATGGTGTTGTCATGACAACTCCATGAAACTACTTAGGAAAATAATAATTTAAAATAAATTATATTCACGATAATGTTAAAATCGCTTAAAACCTCTTTAAAAATGATCCCCACACTATCTTTATACTCCTACCTTTTTCTTGTCCCAAACGTTGTCAACTCATCCTAAAATGTTTAAATAATATTCTCATAAAAGAAAATGTTTCCTAACGTCTGACTCCCCACCACTAACATAAATATACACCTGTGACTCCTAACTATACCCCCATGACACCAAAAAATCAATTTTATATCTTTATTCCATGTTGCAGTATGTCTTCGAAATTGCAGTACTATCTCTTTAAATTTTCCAGTACAAATCCCCAAATGGTCACTTTCTAGGTCCCCTCTTACCTACCCAATCATTAGAAAAATTCCCCAAAGTCCCAGTTTCTCTCGCCAAACTACCTCAAATAACTTGGACATTGTCCCTTTAAATTTAAACATAGGGTCATATTACCTTAGATCTCCTTACATGAACCTTAACCTGAAATCCCACTTTCGTTTAAAAAAAATTGTATCTTCCTTTTAAAAGTCATAGTCCCTTTAAATACATTGGAGCTTCAGAAGAGCACAACTCTGGAGCTTCAGTCAGCATCGTGGTATTGTCGGATGAAGAGCTCTTGCTACTGGCTCCTTTCGGAAGGAAGGAAACAGCAGGGAAAGCCTCCGGACTGGGTCACGGGCATCCCAGGTACCTCAGAAGGACCCAGCGGGCACTACTTTTTTTGTACTTGAATGAAAACTTTGCACCACAGAACCTCACGGGAACTTTTGTTTTTCTTTTAAACTTTGTTGGCCTCCTCTCCTGCTCTCCTGACACTGCTGATCAGCACGGGAGAGCCCTGGGACACTTTGGAGAGCATTTTTTAAACAATTTAAATGAACAGCCCAACTCTAGATTGCCGCGTTCGATCGCAGCCTACCCCTGGGGCCTGAAGCCTTCCTCCAGCCTCCATTTCCTGGGCCGTGGGCTATCCTGACACCACAGGACAACAGGTAAATTAATTATTCTTTTTTTTTTCACCATATCCACAATACAGTAGCTGTAATATGTTTCAAAAGTTACAATGAGGAGAATCTATAAAATTTGTCATTAACTGTAAAACATCTGAATAACTATTAAAAAGGAGGACGTTTTAATATACTTTTGGAAAGAGGGCATTAGGGTAGCATTCCTTCAGAAAACCCATTTAGGCATTAAAGAATCCTCTAAATTGGCAGATAAGGGATTTCAAGTTATTGTGTTTTCAACAACATTGGGTAAATCAAGTAAGTTAAACATTAAATACCCTCTGTAGAAATGGGTAAAAGGGACAACATCTGGAAAGCAGTGTGCATTAATGCCCATAGTATGGGAAATAATATTCCAGATATTGAGGCTTTAATGGAAGAAACATAGAAACATGATGACAGAAAAAGGCCACATGGCCTATCTAGTCTTCCCTTCCATATCAACTACTATAACAGTCCCCTATTTTCCTTTAGAATAGGCTGACTTGGATTTAGTGGTGGTTATGGAGACATGGTTCAATCATGACTGGGATGGTGTGGTTCCATATTAGGACTAGGGCTGATATAGTCCATTTAAAAGCGAGGGACCTAGACTTTAGGAAAACAAACTTTGCCAAGATGGGACTATACCTCAAGGAGTTGTTAGCGGGATGGAAACAGCTGAGGGATATAGAAAAGCAGTGGGCGAAAGTGAAAGGGGATATTTAAAGGGAAAAAATCATTTTTGTTAGAAAAGTAAATAAATATAAAAGGAAAAGGAGGACACTCTGGTTCTCAAAAGAAGTATCTGAAAAAGGTGAAGAAAAAGAGGGTAGCCCTCATAAAATACAAGAATATCCTAGAAAGAGGAAGACAAGCATCAATATTTGGAAAAGTTAACAGAAGCTAGGAAAGTAGTTAGGAAAGCAAAGATACAAATAGAAAAAAATAATAGCCAATGCAGTAAACTTGGGGGAGGATTGGTCAAAACAGTATGGGATCTATTCCAAGGCACAAATAGCGGGGATGTACTACCTGACTGGATATACATCCCTGCTATTCGTCCCCCTTACCGTCCCCATGCAAGGCTCCCTGTATGAACAGCAGAATTGTATGGGGAGCCTTAGAGGTGGGTGGGAGGGGGTGGGCGGAGAGAGGGTGGGCAGTCATCCTGGAAGTACAGGGACGATTCGAAGGTTGGCCCCTGTATGTCCAGGGTATGCCGGTTATATATGGGATTTATTCCACCCCAGAAATGGAGGGACACGACTGATAGGCGAGGAGGAGGTTCCCCACAGCCAGACCATGGCCATGGGAGGCTGGATTGGGAGTCTGACTGCGGGAAAAGGGCAATCTCGGTGGCAGACAGCGTTCATGGCTCTGTAATGGAGCCGCAGTGCCATGGTGATGGGATGTCATGGCACTGTGGCTCCATTTCGGAACCAGGCTGAGTTAGCTGGGTATGCAGCCAATAAGAATCAGGCCAGCCTGCACATCCAAGCCTGTAGACCCAATATTGATCCTGTGGGGGCTAGATGCCCCCATGGGAACAGAATCGGGTATACCGCTGTACACCCAAATTCTGCCCAGCCGCACAAGGAGCTGCATTGTCCAGCTGTGAATAGGCCTCCACGTTAGTAAGAGGAGGAAGTAGAAAAGTGGTATTGTCAGATGCAAGGATGAAGTGGAGGAATATGTAGACATTGATGAGCATAAAGTGGAATTGCTTAACAAATATTTTTGTTCTGTGTTCACAGATGAAGGACTGGGAGCAGGAACTCTGGAAAAAAACACAAATAGAAATACAAGCGAATGAGATCTTGATCGATTTTCAGAAGACTGTGTTCATGAGGAACTAGCTAAACTAAAAGTAGACTAATCATTGGGGTCAAATGGGATATACAGTATCTGAAAGTATTGAAGGAATTTGGGGAAGTTCTATTAGCTCCACTGTCTGACCTTTTCAATGCTTCCTTCAATACAAGAGTGGTCACAGAGGACTGGAAAAAGGTGTATATAGTCCCTTTACACAAAAGTGGAAGTAAGGATGAGGTTGGGAACTACAGGCCAGTTAGTCTGATCTCTGTGATAAGTTAGTTAATAGAAACACTGCTAAAACAGAGGATAGTGAGGTTTCTGGAGTCCAATGGATTGCAGAATCTGAGGCAGCATGGTTTTGCCAGAGACAGGTCTTGTCAGCCAAATCTAATTAATTTCTTTGACTGGGTGACCAGCGAGTTGGCCCGAGGGAGAACCCTAGATTTCAGTAATGCTTTAGCCACCATTCTGCACAGGCAACTTATAAAGAAATTGAGATTCCTAGGGTGAGTGACTGGGTTAGAAACTGATTGAGTTGGGGGGGGGGGGGGACAAAGGGTACAAGTAAATGGAACTCATTCCAAGGAAAAGAATGTTACCAATGGTGTGCTGCAAGGATCTGTCATTGGTGCGATTCTCTAACAGTCTGATTAGTGATATTTTGGAGGGCCGCTGAGTACGTTTGTCTCTTTGCAGATGATTCCAAAATCTGCAATAGAGTACGTACCCAGGAAGAAGTAGATAACATGAGGAGGGATCTAGCTAAGCTTGAAGAATGGTCAAGATTTTAGCAGATGAGATTTAATGCTAAAAAATGCAGCTTCATACATTTGGACTGCAAATATCCAAGGGAGCGGTATAGTATGGGGATGAAGTACTTCTGTCCATGAAAGATGAGCGGGACCTGGGCATTATTGTTTATGATTATCTTAAGGTGGCTAAACAGAAATGGCAACAACAAAAGCCAAAAGGATGCTTGGGTGTATAGGGAGTGGAATGGCCAGCAGAAAAAAAGGAGGTGGCATTGTCTCTGTATTAATCTTTGGTGAAACCTCATTTGGAGTATTGTGTGCAATTTTGGAGACCATACCTTCCAAAGGATATAAACAGTATGGTGTCAGTGCAGAGAGTGGTACACATTAGAGGCCATTGTTTTGGAAAATACAAACTCCCTTTCTCAATTGGACAAGGATGTGCTCCATTCATGGTCTTCCCTATGCTTGTCACGGATGAGTGCAATAAGGATAGTGGTAGCTTCTTATAGATGCTGACAGTTAGGTTTCCACAGGGATTTTATAGGCAGTTAGAGAGACTGAGTGCAATTCTTGTGGAACAATAAGCTTCCCCAAATTGTGTCGCATTGATTAAAGTTACCCAAAGATCAAGGAAGGATTAATTTTCCAGATTTTGCACTTTACCACACTGAAACAAGGTAAGTGCTGACTTTTAGAACACAAGGAATAGTCTCTACCTAGTTGGCTTCAATTAGAGTTGGAATTACATCTATTGCATGATATATCTCAATGCCTTCCTAATTTTAGGAGCTAATGCCAGTGACGGAGATGGTTAAAGCCTCTTATAGGTTGGAGTAAAATATAGATATCTCATAACAAGCTTCTAAAAGATTACCTTTATGGTATATCCATAGAGTTAAGGTGGGAAATTAACCCTTTAAACTAGAGAGTGAGGAACAGTAGAGATCTATGAATGATTGGCACTCTTTACTTGATGGTAAGACAGTTAGTAGAGTTTGAGAAAGACAGGACCCTCTGTGGTACTGTGAAAGGTGCTGTAGTAGGCCCAGGGTGGAATCCAAATTATATAAAATTTTATGCTCAGCAGAAAAGTCTTGATGCTTAGATACAGAGAAAATCTGGTGGGTAGTTTGAGGACACATTGACACCAGATAATTGGAGCCATTTACGGGATACTATGGTATACTGTAAGTTGACACACAGGTGGCTTTCTATTTAATGCATAGAATATATTGGACTCCTGTTAAAAAGTCTAACTTTACCAATGGAAAGATAACCAATGTTGGTTTTATGACAGAAGTGGGTACATTATCACACATATTTTATTTCTGTGTTTCTGTGCAGTAATATTGAATAGCTGAATGGCAGACAATCTCTAACATTCTAGGACTTGTAGAACCTTTGGCAATTAAAATAAGTATTTTGAAGGCCCAGGGTTTGGAAATGAGGCTTTTTGCCTAGGAAGACTTATTAGACTTAATTATAAGTTTCAAAGGGTAAGCATAAACAATTGGAAGAATGCTGCCTCAATTCAAGGCGTGAATTTGTTGGGTTCATATAAAAAAATCTGAAGGTGTTGCAGAAGGAAATGGGAGCACGAGAGTAATAGGCGAAAGGAGATATTTATGCCTCCTTGAATAAATTTCATCTGCTATTTAGGTGCCCAGTTTTGCAAATTCTTAATATCTTCATGCAATTTCTCACAATCCTTTTGTGATCTAAAAACTTTGAATATTTTTATGTAGCCTGTACATTTGATCACCTCATTTGTTGTTCCCATTTTCAGTCCTTTATAAATATTTTAAAAAGCAATGTGGTTCATATCCCAGGTGTACTCCATTATTCACCTTTCTCCATTGAGAAAATTGATCATTTAGCCCAACTAGAATAAGGGTTTTTAAATTTATTCATTTTTTTACTGTTGTATACAATTACTCACCAGAGTCCACACAGCCAATTATAACCTGTCCATTTAGGGCCAGGAGGCCAGAGCCTTTGCGTTGGTGCCCAAATTGCACCATGTATACTAGTCATTCATGTTAATTCTACTGATGTACTGATCTTTGTCTGTTTGTAGGCTGGGTAGGGTGGAGAGGTAGGGTAATAGATTGGATGCCCACCTCAGATCCATCTGGGCTTGATGGACCTTTGATTTCACCCAGTATGACAAATTTTACATTCTTCAATATGTGCAATTTTGCATACTGTGTGCATGGGATTCACAAAGAAAATAAGTTGCAATGTAATGTGTGCCATTGACTCAATGCTGACTCCGGGAGACCCAATTCCTCGGTTTTCTTGCAGGAAATAAACAGGCAGGTCTTTCTTATGTACAGTGAGTTTACAACCCCTTGTATTTCAAGGTGGTCTTCCATCCAAGTACTAGCCAGGCCCAAACCTGCTTAGCTTCAGAGATCAGCCAAGAGCAGGTTCATTCAGAACAGCTGAAGTCTAAAAAAAATAAGTTAAAAAAAAAAATATGAATCAAGAAGATAGAAAGGCTAATCAAAGTATATTATAAAACCCCAGGGAAGAATTATTTCAGTCCACTATACAGTACAGTATAAGGCCTATTACTATACCTCTATTTTCTGAAGACTTTCTTACCCTGGCACTCCAAAAGTACTCTCTCGGAAAGATCGGAATGTCTGCTCTTCTGAAATGTATATATGGTTGACCTCCCCTGTTGATGATAATCCCCTCCCCAAGTAAATATGTTCTAACCTGTTATAATGTATCCTCCTCTTTCAATCTCCAAGTTTGCTCTTCCACTCTAACTCATCAGCGTGGTCACTGCCTTGATTTGGTTTTCTTCTCTATCTGTTTACCCTCCATTTTCCATTCCTCAGTTCTTCCCTTATCTGGCCATCAACTCCTAAGTTTCACTCTTCATCACTCCCTACCTCAATCTCGCCCTGTCTTCTCCTACCTTTCTAGAAATATTCATGCTCTTTCCACTATCATCTAGTCACCTCTTTCCTTCACTTTGTCTTCTAAATCTGTTGATAAGGCTATAGTTTCCTACAATACTGCCTTCTCCTCCACTTTTGATTCTCTTGCACAACCTATCCCATGTTCCATGAGATACACTACACCCCAGCCCTGGTTGTCCTCAACTACCCCCTATCTCCGCTCATGTGCATGCTCAACAGAGCGTATTTGGCTTAAATCTTGCTCCCTTTCTGACTTTCTTCACTTCAAATCCGTGCTTTTCTTCAGTCAGCCTTAGCACCTTCCAAGCAAAACTACTATATCCACCTAATTGTCTTTCCTCTGACCCCTGCCGTCTTTTCTCTACTCTTAATTCTCTCCTCAAGATGCCTCCCTCTCTGATCCCTCTTCTCTCTCTGCACAAACCCTAGCAGACTTTTTCCATAACAAAATCCACAAGATTACTCTTCAGTTCCCCACTTGAACAACTTCTTTCCCTCTTTCCTCTCGTCAATATTAACTTTTTCCATCAGTCTCTATTACCCTTTCTTCCTTTTGCATGATCTCTGAAGATGAAATTTTGCATCTTCTTTCCTCCTCTAAACTTACTACCTGCTCTTCTGATCCTATCCCCACCCATCTCCTTAACTCCATTTACAACACTGTCATCCCCTCCATCTCACATATTCTCAAACTTTCACTCGCCATTGCTACTGTCCCTACAGCCTTCAAGCATGCTATAGTCACACCCCTACTCAAGAAATCTCTTGATCCTAGCTCTTCTTCAAATTATCGCCCCATCTCACTTCTTCCCTTCATCTCCAGACTTCTTGAGTGCACAGTCCTCCACCATTGTCTTGAGTTTCTTTCCTCTCATGACCTTAATCTAGAACCTTGTCAGTCTGGCTTTCATCCCTTACATTCTACTGCAATGTCTCTTGTCAAAGTCTTCACTGACTTGTTCCTGTCAAAATCTAAGGGCCTATACTCCATCCTTATCCTTCTTGACCTTTCTGCTGCTTTTGATACTGTTGACCACCACCTTCTCCTTGAAACTTTGTCCTCTCCTGGTTTAAGGGGCTCTGTCCTGTCCCAGTTCTCTTCTTATATCTCCAATCGCTCCTTCAATGTTTGTTCTAATAGCTTCTCTTTCACTTCTACTTCTATCCCACTCTCAGTAGGTGTTCCCCAAGGGTCTGTTCTGGGCCCTCTCCTTTTCTCTCTCTACACCCAGTCCCTTGATGCTCTTTCCTTCTATGGATTTCAGTATCACATTATGCTGATGATTCTCAGATCTATGTCTCTATGCCTGCTATTTCTCTGACTCTGCAGGCCCATATCTCTGCCTGTATCTCTGATATTGCTACCCGGATGTCTCACTGCCATTTGAAACTAAACATGAACAAAATCAAACTTTTCATCTTTTCTCCTAAACCTTCCTCCCTCATTCCTCCTTTCTCTATCTCTGTTGATAACACTCTTCTACTTCCTGTTTCCTCAGCCCCTAACCTTTGTGTCATTTTTTATTCCTCCCCTTCCTTCTTCTCACAAATTCAACAAATAGTTAAAACCTGTTTTTTTTCTGTATAACATTAACAAAATTCGCCCCTTCCTCTCTGAACACATTACTAAAACATTTGGCCACTCTATAATTACTTCCTGCCTCGACTATTGTAACCTCCTTCTTGCTGGTCTTCCTCTGAGTCATCTCTCTTCCCTTCAATCTATTCAAAACTCTGCTGCATGACTAATCTTTTGCCAGCCTCAATTTATTCATATAACTCCTCTTCTCAAGTCACTTCATTGGCTCCCCTTTCGTTTCAGTGTCCAATTCAAACTCCTCCTTCTGACCTTTAAATGCCTTCATTCTTCTGTTCCTTACTATCTTTCCTCTCTTCTCTCCTCTACACCCATCCTCATGAACTCCGCTCTTCTTCTGGCTTACTCCTGTCTTTGCCCTTTTCCTCCGCTGCTAAATCAACTTCAGTCTTTTCACCTTGCTGCTCCTTATGCCTGGAACAGACTTCCTGAGTCTGTACATCATGCTTCACCTCTGCCCTTTTCAAATTTATGCTAAAAGCTCACCTCTGAGGCTACCTTTGGATCCTGATCCCTTGTATCTTTTGGACCTTCCCTATTTTATTCTTCATCCTAACTTTTGTCTTGTCTATCTTGAATATATTGTAAGCTCCAGTGAGTAGGACTGTCTTAAACTGTGTTTGTGCAATGCCATGTACACCTTCTAGTGCTTTATAAATACATGTTTAATAGTAGTAGTAGTAATACTCCAACTTGCCATTTAATATTCAGTATTAGTTTGATGATAATTCCACCTTTTGGATACTTGGATCCTTATCTTTGCAGCACAGTGTCTCTGATTCATTCTACTGTGAATAACATGCAGTTTCGTAAAACAGTTGATATCTGGCTCTTTTTTTCCTCATGAATAATGTTCTGTTTTAAGGATTTTTAAATTCAGATGGATTCTCTATTGGGTAGGTTTATAATATTTGTTAGTTATCTTTATCTATAAGGTTTGTGTTATTGATTAGGTTTAAGATTATATTTTATGATTCATATATCATGTGTTGGGACCCCTTAAAGATGTGAAATTAAATTGTTTGCATTTGAAGGGCTTTTCTTGCAAAGGAACCTAATTGACAGTGTCAAAATGTATTTGACTTTTTAACTTATTTTCTTTGGACATTCTAATGCTGTTTGCTACAGACATATATGCATATTCTGAGAATGTAGTCTAAACCAATCACTCTCCTAGCAGCATGTTTAGTAAGCTGTGATAAGGTTTTGCAGGTATCGCACACAGAGTATAGAAATCAACGCGGGGTATGAGCTATCAGTTGGGGGTGTGTACAGCATGACACCAAAAGATACCACACTGATTCAGGCCCTAACATGTACCAGCAGCAATCACATTTAATGTGAATGCACTTAATTGCACCCATTCAGATGGTGTTAAGTACATCTGTGGTAACCGCAACACTGATAGTGAATGTGCATGCCAAGCCCCACGCTAATCATGTTCACTCACTCTCGGCCCCTTATTCTACTCTTTCCCCTCCCTGTCATGCGCTAAGCAGATAACATGGAATTAACCTCCTCCTGTTTGTTTAGCACACGTGCTGTTAGTGCAGCCCCATGCATGCTGCTAGCATGCATTCAAGCATGCATTAATAGCTAATGCAGCTCAGTAAACATGTCCCTTAGCCTTTTTCTAAATGTCTAATTTATATAATGTGCATGTTAGTAAACTGATTTGGTCATTTTAATTTTCATGTTGAGCTTATAGTTACACATTTTTACGTATATTCATAGTGGATGATTGGTTCACCTTAAAAGGGGCTTGTATGCTTTTGAGGTGAGGGCTACTATGAAAATTGATATTTTGATTCTATGGCTTTTTCATTTATATGTATTTAATTATATATTTTTTATTTCTATGTGCTTCAAATATTTTTTGTTTATACATTGGACTGATTGGTATATATTTTTGTGATATATAATTTTATTATTTAGATTTAATTATGTTCTGTAGGCTTTATAAAACTATACAGAATTTTATTCTTCTACCACTTAGCTGAAACATGATTATGTTGGGTCTCTTTGATTGACCATGTGGTTTAATAAAGTGTTGTGTTGTTTAAAGCCTCTGCACTTGGCGTTGCATCATACTCACATTAAAACAGTATTCAAGAATTTCTTGAATGTCTAATGATTTAGCATAGCCTCAGCAGCACAACTGCTGATTCTCAGGTAAGCAAGTTTTGTCATAATGCAAGACTAGAACAAAGGTAGCCAGGTCGAGAGCATTTCTCCTTTACCTGCAGTATGCCCAGATGGGCAAGCTAACTTTCCTACTTCATTTACTGAAAATGTGTTTAAATACTGAGACAAGAGGATGATCCTTCTTCAGTTTTTGAATTTAAAATAGACTTTCTTTCACCAAAAATACGTTGTACGAGCAATGCCTCATTGAAGGCATAGTGCAATCAGCTTTTGAATAGGACTTGCCAATAGGAGTCACCTTATATGACAATGATACTTTCAGAACCACATCGAGGAGAGATTAGCTTTGAAGGCTGACCCCTTATCTTATACTAAAGGATTACATTTTATGTGTAATAAGGCAGACTTAAACTATTGCTTGGTGCTCAGAACGGGATGAGATCATGCTTAGATCATGTAATTTTTCTTTGTGTGTCCTTGCATTGTCACTGTACTCGTATGCTGGTGGCCATGTATCTCCAACACAAATATTCCTCTTGAAACAGGAGTGTATTTGAATTTTTTAAGGTACCAGACATGGTGGGTAGTGACATTAGCATGAATACTAACTCTGTGCCTGACCATGTGATATAATTACATGGGTTGTGGGGAAAGGTCAATTTTCTGTGTAGAATGACATACATTTCTTCATATGGAAATCATTGCATCAAATAAAATAACTTTTAAAAGATGACAGCAATACATCCTCGTAGTTCACTCCATATCCTTCCATTAAAAATAGCTTTATAACACACCAGGATATGTTCATACCATTGAGGGAGAAAAACTGTTATAGACTCCGAGAGGAAGGAGGTGTGTGTAGCAGCATCTATAATGAGATAGGAATTAAACTAGCAATAGCTGGTCCATCATTAGTGTAATGGGATGTTCGGGTATCCTCAGCATTCAGCCACATACACACTGTTGCATTGACACAATAATCCCTGCTTGAATGAGTTGACAGCTTAACACCAAAAACCGAACAGAGTTCTGCAACGGGTCATGTAAAAGCTGAATTAAATGAAGAGCTTTGCTCCCTCAGAATCAAGTTGAGTTTTGCCAGGCTACAGAAGGGCTTTCATACAATACATATATTTAAAACTGTGCAATCATATACAGTTGCTCTATTTTTTAATACAATAGATTCACAATAAAATATATCTTAATGGGCGCTAGCCATGAACTTGCATTATATGGATTTGGTAATATCTCTAATGCACAACAAATTACTGCTAAATCTACAGTAATGTTAATCATTAGCAAATATATTGTCAACAACTGTTAATATGATTATTCTAATAAGGAAAACACTAAGGGGCATGTTTACAAGACGCAGTAGCCTCTTGCAACTATTGGGGTGTGATAGCTGCAAAAAGTCCATGGTATGTCCCAAACCCCCACGGTATTGGCAAAAGGAACTCCCAGTTCTCCCCCTGCCGACACCGCAGAGGTATTGGACTTATCATGGAGACTTCCATGCTATTTGCATTGGCAGGTAGCATGAGACGTCCCATGGTACCTGCCAATGCAGATATCACAGGTCTAAGCAATAAGACCAAGGGGAGGACAGGGAATGATTGGGTATCCGAACAATCACTGCCAATCCTCCCCCCCCCCTCCAAAATCACCAATCAGTGCCCCCCCTAAATCCAAGAATACTGTCAGAGCTGTGGATTTAAAGATCAGCAGCACAGACAAAAATAAAAGTGCCTTATCCCCTTTCAGCACCAATCCTCTCGGACAGCTCCAGATCCTCATTCAGAACTCTCCACAGAGGGATCCATGCAGCCTCAGACAAACTAAACTATCCTGGTTATTCAGTCAGATGACCAAAGTGCCCCCCCCCCCGCCCATTTGAAAAGAAATCCGGCTATCCAGTCAGGGTCCTGCCCCCACCCCAATTGAAAACTAGAACTCCTGGCTAGTCAGTCGTCATAATGGGAGCCCCTCCCAGGCCCCATCTCCTCCTTACCATGACCTTAAACCATCCCCAGTGATCCAGAAGTCAATGGGGGCAGGAGCGGTCCCACAGCACAAATGAACCCCTCAAATAGACTCATTCTGCCACCCCCACTCTTGGTTAGATATTCCATCTTTCCTCGGTCTCCAAAACCTGCCTTTACCTATATCCATCAAAATGAAATACCTCATAGATCCCAAGGTATCATTCTGCTTTCAGAACCACCTCTTACCCCAGGGCAGACCAAAGGTCTCTTATGTTACAGCAAAAAGGAGCAATGGGGCACTGGATATTATATTTTTAGTAACATTTATGCATTTATTAACATAAAATAAAAGATACAATTAAGTCTAAATCATGAGGAACACTACTAATAAGAAAACAACAGGATATACTACAAGAAAAGAAATAGCTAATAAAGACAAAGACAAAAAAAACCCCTCCCAATTTTAAATTCAATACCCCATTAACACCACCAGGAAGGCAACATAAAACCAAAAGTAAACCACATTACTCCTTCCAGGACAGAAATGCTTCAAGTCGCTGTGGGTCAAAATAAACGGAATTAACAGATTGATAAGAGATCAAGCATTTACATGAATATTTGAAGAAAAACGTTGCCCCTAAGGCCAAAACCCAAGGTTTAAAACTGAGAAAATCCTTCCTGTGTTTCTGAGTAACCTTACAAACATAAGGAAAAATCTGAATCGGACTACCACAAAAGTATGCGTTCTTTTGGGGAAAATAAGCTTGAAGCACTACATTTTTATCATCTAGGCAAAGAAAAGGTGCAACTAAGGTAGCTCGTTTAGGAATAAATTCAATTGAGGACTCAAGAAATGCAGAAACATCAAGGGTTTCAGTTTGAGAAAGCTGAACTCCATCAGTCTCAGAAGAAACCTGGGTTTTGGCCTTTTGGGGAATGAAATAGGCCACAGAAAACTTGATAGCCTCCACATCAGGCAATAACAAAATTTCCTTAAAGTACTTCTACAATAAAAGCTTTGGGGTTAAATAATGAGTACAGAGACAATTAATAAAATGCAAACCTTTTGCTCTGAGCGTATTTTCCAATAACCGAGGCAGCTCGGACCCAGTGCTCCCCTTGTTCCCCAACCCCCCCCCCACACACACACATCCTCCCCTTTGCACCCCCCCAACTGTCCCCCCAGCCTCACCAGCCCCTTCTTAACTGCCCACCCCTTTCTAACAAAATACAACTGACTCAATTTGGGAATCAACTGGTCACAGCTTTATTAACATACATAACGTTTCTGAACATTTCTGTTACAAGATAATTTTCTTAATAAACCAACAAGCGAAATGAGCCTTCACCAGCCATGCTATTAGCAAGGTGACCTCATTCCACTTCCGCTGCCAGCGGCAAGCTTCTGTCCCCCCCCTTCCCCCCCTTTTACCCGGTCTCACCATATTTTTAGCAAAATCCGGCCAGGGGTTATCTGGGTTGGGGGCAACCAAACCCTGCCCCAATTATAGTTTAAGGCTCCGGACCCCAGAAATCTCCGGGATCCCGCCACCCAGCACAGGAGACTTTAACATCTCTGTGCCGCCCGCTCAAACCCAAGCTGCAACCAGCAAGCCTCCCGCTGCACAATCCATTCCAAAGCCTCCTGCCAATCGTTGAGCAGCAAGTCAACACCCACTGGGGATAAGTGCACCCCATCTTGCCAATACAATCACACACAATCCACTTCCAACCAAGAGTGCAAAATTTGATAGCCCCCGTGTAGACCCAACAACCAATCTGCCGATTAATCTTTGTCAGTCCACGAGACCAACGCCGCTGGTATCGGCAGGCAGGCCTTGGAATGATATCGGACCATAACAAAATAACTTCTGGAAACATCAGAAGAACATCTGCCAAGTCCTTCTTTACCGCTCTGATCAATTGTTTACACGTCCATGAGACCAGGTCATTGCCACCCAAGTGTAGCAGTATCACTGCAGGCTCATTCCTCACCCGCCTGTGGTGCCGAAGTAAAGGCAATAGCTGTGGTCAACGGATTCCACGCTCACCCATCCATAGGACGGACACCACATCTGGGTCGAGACCCAAATTAAGCCCCAATGGCTGCATAGCTGCCTGCTGGCCCACCCAATGAACAAATGAATGGCCGATCATCCAACAGCCATGAGGACACCACCAACATCTGAAAGAGAAAGAAGCAGTTAGCCACAGATGGACAGATACCTCCCCACTCATAAACATACGTAACCCAGGAAAGCCCGAGAACGCCATCTGTCATTGCGGTGTATCTCCACATCTAGCAGCCCCGCCACCGCTGCACTGGTTGCTGCTCCAATACAGAAGGAATGCAGAGTGAATCGGCGAGGATCCTCACCTACATGCTGCAGAACCATCCGTAAGACTGCTGCAACTTGGAAACGCGTCAACCAGCGAGAATCCTCATGTAGGAAAAACAATCTGCCCGATGCCGGGCGCACCCGCAGGTACTCTCTCAATGTAGCTAACAGGCATGTAGAAAGGGTAACAACCTCCTTCAGTACCACCCACAATCCCTTACCCAAATGGTCCATTTTCGATCTAGTCAGCCTTACCCTCAGCTGCCCCTCCCTGACCTGCACATGCCCACTCCCCAGACAGCCACTACCTTTGGAACAGCCTGAGTTTGCCACCAACTTCCCCATCTGAAATGCACCGAAAAATGCCAGACAAAAGCTGCCCTGAAAAGCGTGGTTTCATAACATGACACCACTACCCTGGGCAATGCCGTGCAAAGTCTTATGAGCAACTCATGTGTAATAGGCAGCCTGGCATCGGCAGGGGTTGGCCGGGCTCGCTCCCACCCTTGTGGCAGCCTCCGGGCCAAGAACCCTGGAGCCGAGTAGCCCCATCTTGCTGCTCTAGCAAAAAAGGTAAAGCCAGCTAGGTGACTACACACAGATGCCCTGGAAACACCGTTTCCTTATGCATAAACTATGTACTGCCCCATTAGCCTGTTGGAGGCGAGACCTGGCTGCCACCCTCGGGACTCCAGAAATTCGACCACCTTGTCGCAACCTCTCTGATACACCGTCCATTTCACAGCAGAAAACGAACTCTGTAGTAGATTCACCATCTCTGCTGGCCAACCTGCCATAATTGCTCGGGGACCACCAATCCCTCGACATCCGCCTCTTGTGCCAGGGTTCAGAACAGTTCTCACTTTAAACGAGAAAGTGCGTCAGCAATTCTATTAGTACATCCTGGTCCTGATCCTGGCCTGGCCTTGACAAACACATTCAACTGCAAACAAGCTAAAACCACTTCCCTCATCAGTGCAGCTACTTAAACACAATGTGGAGCATAATGGTTCACCACACTGACCACTGCCTCATTATCACACCACTAAACTACTTTATGATTACATCGCTTATCGGGCCACAACTGCAACACTACTAAAATGGGAAACAGTTTGAAGAAGGTAATATTGCTAGTCAAACCAGATGCATGCCATGACTGCGGCCAGCTATTGGCACACCAAGCTCCCCCAAAATAAATGCCCAGCCCAGCACCATCCGCTGAATCTGTGTACAGCTGTAAATCTACGCTAGACGTCTCAAAAACGCAGGGGGGCAGAGGGAGGCCAAGAGGGTTGCCAAGCCCCCAACCACTCTGCCCTGGATGAACCTTGCCCTCCCCCTACCCAGTGCTCCCATGATGCAGGGGCACCAGATGTCCTAAAAACACCTTGCACTCCCAGCCAACCTATGGGGAAAGTAAATCCCTGACCTCCGCTAGAGGCCCCCTGCCATGGCACGACCCAGCCGCCAACCCCCAGTCCCTCCCCCCACCCAAAAGGCCCAACCCCGTCCAGACCTTGCCCAGCAACCCCTCCCACCGAGCTTCCTGCACCCTCTTCAGCCCCACTAATGTCTGTCCCCCAGCTAAGAATCGCATTAGTGTTGACTAATATATCACTGGACACCCTTATCTTGGTCTTAAAGCCCCGACTCACTAGCCTGCTGCCCTACCACACTCACCCATGGCACCCTAGCCCCCCAGCGTGAGGGTCTCCCCCTACCCGGCATGGGTAGGGCTAAAGCCCTCCCTCCTCTTTTCCAAGCCCTCCTTGTGCTTGCAGCACCCCTACAAGTAGGCCCACGGCCAGCCTGACCCCCCCTATCCACAGCAATCGCCCCTGCCTCGCTATTGACCTCTTCCAACTCCAAATGTGGAGGCACCACTCTATCACCCGTAGCCTGCCCCCCCCCTCCTCACCAGGCCCTCTAACCCTTTCCTGCCGGCCCCTACGAGAAGGGATCACCCAACTCGTAAATAAACCCCTTTTTGCCTTTGTTTTTTTTTTTAGGTTATTACCCCACACTACAGCCTCTAATAAATTTTACTTGCCTTCTTCGTTTCCTTCTTTTGTAAATCTACTGAAGCCTGTACGTCTCCTGCTCGAGTCCACCTGGCCCACTGCCTGCCAAAGTTCCCTGACGATGGCTCGGCACCTCGCGGCACGCCAATCAAATCTTCACCCACTAAGGGCTTGATAGCTCCGAGAATCTCCAACCCAGATAGCCTCCGAAGCCACCAAATCCAGAAGCCGGCGACACGACACCGTTTCATCCTCCCCTGCCGAGCCACAGAAAACCGTCCACCAGCCCATCTCCACGTACTGCCCCAGACTCCTCGCCATCCATTGGCTCTCCCTGCCATCATTCACAGGAGAGCCAATGGGTTTAAAAGATGCCCCTTCATTGTGCCAACTATGCTGCTGACCGCGCTAAGGATCCCCACACTGGGCCACGCGCCTGGTTACGAGCGGCCATCGGGAACCCCGCCCCGCGGCCTTGTAATGACTCAATCTGATAATGAAGACTAGTACTATCTCGAATATGAGAAGAAATAACAGATTTAGCCACCAAAACTTGACCCTCAAGCTGCCAAAGGGAGGCCTTACAAGCTTTCAAAGAATTATCTTGATCCATCATTTTAGTTACCACTTGAGAGGAAAAAAGAGACATCTGGGAGAGAGAAGGGCGCAAGGAAAGTCCGTGCACTTTACAACCTCCCAGATGTCACATAAAGAAATATCATCCGGAGCAGTAACAGACTCAAAAGGAAACAAAAACTGTAAAGGATCAGTTAAAGCAACTTCACTAGACTTAGAACTCAACTGGGTAGACTCAGTCTGAGAAACCACAGGCGGAGCTTCCTCCTTGCTTATATTCTCAGGGGAAACACCTGCCATTTACACTTCCTTCCTCGTCAGGCGGGGTAGAACCCAACAAAAGAGGGTCTCCCACCGAAACTGTACTCACAGTTCCAAAAGAGTCAGTATTGGACAAAGAGATACCAGACTCAGCCACCTGCAAATGACGGTCCATAGGCCCGAAGATTTTAACAGATTTTGCGGTGGCCAGGGACGATAGTCGCTTCTTCCACTACCCCATTAAAGATTCAGTGAGGCTCCTCCAGACTCCGAAGGGGCTCCAAGGGGCAGAACATGCCTCTTTGGTCACACCCCTTTGGGCATGTGCCCGCAGCCGCATATCACGGCAAGGCAACGATTTTAAAATACCTGGGAGATGACATCAGGGACCAGCTCCTCCTCGAGCCAAGAGTGTCAGGAAGCAGCACAGAAAAGAAAAAGCAGTTCCAGCAAATAGTAGCCCTTACTTACATTCAGCAAGGCAATGATTTTAAAATGCCTGGGAGGTGACGTCAGGCACCAGCTCCTCCTCCAGCTGAGAGTGTCAGGAGGCAGCACAGAAAAGTAAAGCAGTTCCAGCAAATAGTAGCCCTCCACTGGATGTTATTTTGAAATTTGGTGCTGATGGAGCAGGCGCGATTGGTCTATCCAGAAGACCCTCCTGTTGCCCTGAGATAATGGGGAATGCAGGGAGTAAGGATACCTGAAAGAGTAGGGTGGGGAAGGGGAGTCTTATTTTTCTAGATACAGCTAGGCTAGGGCATGGAGATCAGGGGTGGGGTTTCTGACAGCTTCAGTTATGGTAGGAAATGGAAATCTGTGATAGCTATGTCATACTAAATCCTTACCTCTGATCCTAATCCCTTGTTCTCCTGGTGTCTCCTTCACTATTTGAATCCCCTTGTTGCTCTTGTATTTTTCTGTCTGCCTTGAATAGATTGTAAGCTCTACGAGCAGGGACAATCTTCTTTATATGTTTGTACAGTGTTGTGTACGCCTTGTAGGGCTATATAAATGATTAACAGTAGTAGTAGTAGTAGTATGCCAGGAGGATCTCATTTTGGAAGCTGATTTATATCACCGGGATGATATAAAGCTTCAATTTAGGCTAGCATTGTTTTAAATATTGTGACCCTGGGCCACAATCACACACAATCGATAATCATGGCTAAGAACAGGCATACTTTTCCAACTGTGGTACACTCATTCCTAGCATGAATGTGCAGTTCACTAACTCTGGTACACACATACCATAGTCTAGTAATTCCTGTAACTCTAAACCTGCATTAAAATGGCACATTGAATACAGCATAGTAAATGGCTCCCTCCAAATATTATATTCACAGATAACTGGGATAATCTTCATACAATATAAAGGTAGAATCTGTATAGATCGCTGCCACTAAATTTGTATAGCACTACAAGGTTTACACAGCACTGTACATATACATGAGAGGCAGTCCCTTCTCAATAAAGCTTACAGTTTATGTAGGACAAACACAAAAAAATGGGGACAAGAGACAACCTACACGGGTGATAGAGTAAAGGGTCATGATCCAAAAGAAGCCTTGAAGAGGTGGGCTTTTAGCCTTAATTTGAATAGGACCAGAGATGGGGGCCTGATGTAACAATTCAGGTAGTTTGTTCTAAGCATATGGTGCAGCAAGGTGGAATGAACAAAGTCTTGAGATGGCAATGGAGAGAAGGGCACGGATAGAAGGGATCTGCCTGATGAGCGAAATATGTGAGAGGAGTGTAGGGAGAGATAAGAGAGGAGAGGTAATGAGGAGCAGCAAGATAAAATTTGATTGGATGTGAAAATGGATAGGGAGCCAATGAAGTGACGTGAAGAGAGGGGTTGTGTGAGCATAGCAACAGTGGAGGACAATCAGGGGCGGCCCAAGGGGGGTGCGGGGCCATGTGCGGAGACTCGGTGTGGGGCCTCATTTGCATAAGTGGCATCATTTGCATAAATATTTGCATAATGTTACCATACACTAACTTTTAGTAAACATGTCTCTTAATGAGCGTATGGATAAAGAAAGACTAAAAGATTTCTACATTACTATAATCCAGTGCCAACCGACAGGCACATTAGGAACTACTACAAACGCTGCCCATTTAGAACCCATAGCAAACCCGCCGTATCCTGACAGCATTACCAGGACTCACAAAGCACCATACCCTACCTATCAAAAGGCAACACTGCAAATATTAAACCAATACATTTCAGAGAATACTGGGGAAAGAGAACAAGTGGCAATGTCAAATAGAAATTACATAAACAGAATACCTCAGCTCAGTTACACATGCAGAACATAGACCATCACCAAACAAGGAATCACAATTTAGAAACAGGAAGGCAATAATTAAACTGGGAACCCCAAAAGCCAAACTTGGAATGTACAACAACACTGTAGAAATAAAACTATAAATTAATTTCCTCTTGTACCAAACAAAGCGCAGAAGTTAATGATGCACATTTCCCAGAGCTTTCATATTCTAGTTAATAAATTCAAAATAAAGAGATATCTTTCTACCTTCTGTGCATTTTTTTTCAGTTGTAATTGCTCCAGCCACTTTCTTCTGGTTTCTTCATGTTTTCTGCTAACTCTCCATCGTCTCCTGTCCATTTGTCCTTTCTTCTCTCTTCTAGTTTTTTTTCCATTCTCTCTCTCTACATCTGCTTTAACATACTAATCTTTCTCCTTTTGCTCTTTCCTCATTCCTATTTCATCCACACAAATTTTACCCCTCCATCCTCAATCCCCACTTACTCTCCCAATACCCGGCCAATTGTAGATTTTTCATCCCTCCCACACAAAATATATTTCCCTTCTCCATTTTACTCTTCCAGCCACATCCCATCCTAATCCTCCCCCAACATCAGCTCCCTTCTAGTTCCAGTCTCACCCAGCATCCATTCCCTTCTAGTCCCTGCATCAGCCCATTCCAGTCCTAGTCCCCCATCAGCCTATTTCCAGTTCTAGCTCCCCCATCCATTTCCAGTCCGAGTCCCTTCATCAGCTCATTTCCAATCCTAGCCCCCCATCAGCCCATTTCTAATCATTTCCTAGCCCCACCATCAGCCCATGTCAAATCCTAGCTCCCCTCCACTTTGCCCAATTCCAGTCCAAGCCCCCCCCCATGAGCCTACTTCCAGTTCTAGCCCCTCCATGAGTCCATTTCAATTCAAGCCCCCACCACAGCCCATTTCCAATCTTAGCTCCCCCCAACAGGCCATTTCCAGTCCTATCCTAGCTGCTCCATCAGCCCATTTTCAGTCCTAGCTCCCTTCCCTCACAGCCCATTTCCATTCCAAGCCCCCTCCCCATCAGCTATTTGCAGTTCAAGCCTCCCCTTCCACTCAGCCCATTTCCAGTCCTAGCAACCCCCAACCCATTACCAGTCCTAGCCCCCATCAACCCACTTCCAGTCCTAACCCCCATCACCCCATTTTCAGTTTAAGCCCCCCTATAACCCATTACCAGTCCTATCCCCCCATCAGCCCACTTCCAGTCCTAACCCCATGAGCCCATTTCCAGTCAGCCCCCCATAGCCCATTGCCAGTCCTAACCCCCCCCATCAGCCCACAGCCCATTACCAGTCCTAACCACATCAGCCCACCTCAAGTCCTAAAGCTTCCCCATCAGCCCATTTCCTGTCCTAGCCCCCTCATAGCCCATTATCAGTCCTAACCCCCCCATAGCCCATCACCAGTCCTAAACCCCCATCACCCCATTTCCAGACAGCCCCCATTAGCCCACAGCCCATTACCAGTCTTAACCCCCCATAGCCCATTACCAGTCCTAACCCCCTCCAACAGCCCACAGCCCATTACCAGTCCTAACCACATCAGCCCACCTCAAGTCCTAACCCCTCCCCATCAGCCCTTTTCATGTCCTAGCCCCCCATAGCCCATTATCAGTCCTAACCCCCCATCACCTCATTTCCAGACAGCCCCCATCAGCCCATTTTCAGTCCTAGCTCCCTTCCCTCACAGCCCATTTCCATTCCAAGCCCCCTCCCCCTCAGCTATTTGCAGGTCAAGCCTCCCCTTCCACTCAGCCCATTTCCAGTCCTAGCAACCCCCAACCCATTACCAGTGCTAGCCCCCCATCAACCTACTTCCAGTCCTAACCCCCACCACTCCATTGCCCATTGCCAGTCCTAACCCCCCCCCCATCAGCC
Organism: Ichthyophis bannanicus; assembly: GCA_033557465.1. Lineage (NCBI taxonomy): Eukaryota > Metazoa > Chordata > Amphibia > Gymnophiona > Ichthyophiidae > Ichthyophis > Ichthyophis bannanicus. The sequence continues at coordinate 120,587,442 of CM066040.1, forward strand.
CACAGCCCATTACCAGTCCTAACCACATCAGCCCACCTCAAGTCCTAACCCCTCCCCATCAGCCCATTTCCTGTCCTAGCCCCCCCCATAGCCCAATACCAGTCCTTACCCCCCCATAGCCCATGAGCAGTCCTAACCCCATCAGACCACCTCAAGTCCTAATCCCTCCCCATCAGCCCATTTCCTGTCCTAGCCCTCCCATAGCCCATTATCAGTCCTAACCCCCCATAGCCCATTACCAGTCCTAACCCTCCCCCCCATCGGCTCATGGAAAATTAAAAAAAAGAAAAAAGCTGGCTGCTCCTGCTGCCACCGCAGCAGCGACAGAATGGAGTGTCCGTGGGGACCCCTCTGCCCGGCTGAGCTCTCCTGGCCTGGCTGAGCCCCTCTGCGCTGACTTTCAGATATGCGAAGGGAGAGTGTCTCCCTCGCGTCTCTGTTAAGCCCGCAGGGGCAGATGGGAAATTTCCCATCAGCCCCTGCTTCCCATCAGCCCCTGCAGGCTTAACAGAGACGCGAGGGAGACACTCTCCCTTTGTGTATCTGAAAGCCGGCGCAGAGGGGCTCAGCCGGGCCGGGAGAGCTCAGCCGGGCAGAGGGGGCCCCGCGGGACACTCCATTCTGCTGCTCCAGCCACTTTCTTCTGGTTTCTTCATGTTTTCTGCTAACTCTCCATCGTCTGCTGTCCATTTGTCCTTTCTTCTCTCTTCTAGTTTTTTTTCCATTCTCTCTCTCTACATCTGCTTTAACATACTAATCTTTCTCCTTTTGCTCTTTCCTCATTCCTATTTCAGCCACACAAATTTTACCCCTCCATCCTCAATCCCCACTTACTCTCCCAATACCCGGCTAATTGTAGATTTTTCATCCCTCCCACACAAAATATTTTCCCCTCTCCATTTTACTCTCCCAGCCCCATCCCATTCTAATCCTCCCCCAACATCAGCTCCCTTCTAGTTCCAGTCTTTTTAAGGACTAACCAGTTACCAGAAGTCTATATGAAATAGCACTTTTAATCTTATCTATGATTCGTATATTTCTATTCTTCATATGTACTATCATAATTCATAATAAACTGTTCATGAATTTAATTATTATAACATTTAACTATTCAACATAAAAGTAAGGGAGATCAGCATAAGCAAAGTTGCATTGAGAAAAACAATGCAGTTAAATGTACTTTTGCCTGAAAGTAGGCAATGAGAACCTCTACGGAGTACAAGGACAGCTGGCATGACAGCATTGGACATCTTGTGTGTAATTGGCTTTGAATGCTTGACAGACTTTATAATGGCATAGTGGCACTCAGACTGGCAGGTAACTGCTGGGAATATACTGAGTGGTGGTAAAAACCACTTTCATATAACTTCTTCAGGAATCCTTTAGATATAGATATACTTGCCATCAAAAGACATATTCTTTGAAGTGCAAGTGCTTGTCAACTGCTATAATGCTTTTCATCAAATTTACGAAGATTAGGAAACCTGTATCAGGCTACCCATTCAGAAATTCTTAAAGCCAAATGTCATTTTTGAACTAAAATAAGCCATAATGGAAACCAGAAAATTATGGTTTTCTTTCATAATTGCAATTTATTTCTTGGAGAATGATGAAATAAAAGTCAGTTGAATAACAGAAGGTATGCTAAGGTCATCTAGAGCAAAAATGATGGTAAGAAAATCAATGAGCCTATATGAAACCTTGCAGTTTCAGATTAACAAGTTAACTTCATGAGCTAGGAAAATACAGAAATGGGAATCTTTTTATGGAAAAAGAAAATTAATATTTATATAAAAATGCAAAATGCATTTTGATCAACCTAATCCTAAGGTTTTTAATTGGATCAGCATTAGAAATATGTATTAATTTATATTTCCATACAATATGATGCAGAGTATTATGAAACTATCATAGTAAAATTTGAGGTAACTGGGGAGCCTTTATACAAAAGCTGAGCACTGGCTTGGGAACCAAGAGACCAGAGTTTGATTGCCATTAGCACTTCTTGTGGCATTGGGCACGTCACTTAACCTTCCATTGCCTCAGAAAAATCCAAGTTATCAATGTCCCTGTTTAATATACATTAGCAAGTTTAAGTTACAATGTAAATTGCTTAAAATGATAAAGCGGTATAAAAAAAACCTGTTAAATACATTAAGTGGTTAACCTGTGTTTTAGTGTGTGGTAACTGACTACAGCAATTGTTACAGTGCAGACATGATGAGGACTTCATGGTAACTTCCATGATAACTGTACATCGCATGACGTGGTGGTAGAGTTAGGGGTGGATCAATGACGCAACGTGGAAGGAAATTCCAGAAATTCAACAAAGAAGCCCTAATAAGCTCCATCACAATGCACGTAAACACTGACTACACCGACCTAGAAACCCTAATCAACCAATCTCCTGACCCTCATTCACTGGCTACCTACTTTTCCCAGAAAGTTCTAGACCTTCGTGCTTCTTTTCCTACTTCCCCTCCACCTCCACCTTCACCACCTTTTTCCCCTCGTAGCTCAGCTGCTATTGATCTCGCACCTCGGTCTCCTCTTACTATGCCCAATCAGGCTCTTTCCCATACATGGTCCTCATTTCATCTGATCTGTTCTGCTGAAATCCTTTCAATACTGTCTGCCTCTCGTAAGACTACTTGTTCCCTTGACCCGATTCCCTCCCGTTGGTTGTCTGTTCCTTCCCTACAATTAGTCCCTATTATTACCACAATCATTACCACAAGTTTTTCCTCTGGTTTGTTCCCTTCTTCCTGGAAGTCTGCTGTTGTTCACCCTCTTCTAAAGCAATCATCTCTGGATCCCTCTGTTCTTGCAAATTGGCGCCCTGTCTCTAACCTTCCTTTTCTGGCTAAACTTCTCGAACGCTTTGCATTTCTTCAGTTGTCTGCTCATGTCGAATCCACAAACACATTACATCCTCGTCAGGCCGGGTTTTCGCCAGGGCCATAGCACTGAGACTGTTCTTCTTGCTGTTCTTAATGAAATCCATGTTGCACATGATCGTGGTGATCTTACTCTCTTAGTCTCTCTCGACCTATCGGCAGCTTTTGATTTAATTGACCACACTCTTCTTCTCTCTCGTCTTGCTGAGGTGGGTTTGCGTGGTGCTGTTCTTCTCTGGTTTCGTTCTTTTCTCACTTCTCGTTCCTTTTCTGTTACTCTGAATAATAAATCCTCTGGTTCCTTTCCTCTCACCTGTGGTGTTCCTCAAGGGTCTGTTTTGTCCCCTTTGTTATTTAACATTTTCCTTGCCCCTCTACTTTTGGTATTACAACAATATCCTGTGTCTTGCTATGTTTACGCGGATGACATTATTTTACTCTTTCATACTTCTCCTCTCTTTCTGGATCTTTCTACTTTTAATGCCTGTCTTTCTCACGTGGCTCTTTGGCTTTCACAGCACTTTCTTCGTCTAAACCCGTCTAAGTCTATTGCTATGTGGGTTTCACTTTCGGGGTCATGTCCATCTGTCGCACCTATGATTGACTCTGTCCCTGTCCCTCTGGTTTCTTCCTTTCGGTATCTTGGGGTGATTCTGGATTCCTCTCTCTCTTTCCATGATCACATTTCTTCCTTGGTTCGGCGTTCTTTTGCCATTCTTCGTCGTCTTCGTGCTGTTCAGTCATTTCTTCCCCTTGGATCCCTGGTCACTCTTGCACTTTCCCTTGTTATTAGTCGTCTTGACTACTGTAACGTCTTTCTGGCTAATCTTCCCAAGTATCAACTTAAGCGCCTACAACTTATTCAAAACACTGCTGCCCGTCTCATCACCTTCTCCCGCCGTTCGGATCATATTACACCTATTCTTATTCAGCTTCACTGGTTACCCCTCTGTGTTAGGTTCCACTATAAATTCTTGATCCTCATTCATCGTGCACTTCACACCCATAACCCTTTATACTTAGCTGACTTAATCCTGCTTCATACACCTTACCGCCAGCTTCGCTCTCTTCATGCAAATCGTCTGGTTCTACCGTCCCCATCTCAGGCTCATTTGGAAAAAACACGCCATGCTGCTTTCTTTTTTCTTGGCCCCAGTTTATGGAATGCCCTGCCCTCATCCCTCCGCTTAGAGTCTTCATATTCACAGTTCAAATCTGCCCTCAAAACCCACCTGTTCCAGACAGTGTTCAATCTCCCTTCCTGACTCCCCCCCTTCCTCTGGTTTTTCCTCTTGTCATTATCCCCGGTTATTGGTTTTGTCTTAGTCTATTAGTCTTGTCTTTTACCCTTTGTCTGTTTGTGTTTGAGTGGTCTTGCCTCTTTTATTGTTGTAAATCATTGTTTCTTATTTTGTATATTGTTAATTTGTAAACCGCTTTTATGGTTTTTATAGTATGATTTTATTGTTTTAAATATTTTATGTTTTGATATTGTACATAGTTTGTGTCTTATTTATTATTACTTATTGTCTTTTGTATTGTTGTTATGCTTTTCTTTCTTTTCTATTTACTTTGGCGTTCTTTTCCGTAGTTTGCAGTGCCGCTTTTTTATATTGTTTGTACACCGCTTAAATGTTTCTTTTAACGTAAGCGGTTTATCAAATTTGAAATAAAGTTAAAGTTAAAGTTAATGGAATGAAGGGATAGAAGCAATCACAGAACTAAAGATGAAAGCACCAAACAATGTGAACACTAAAACAAGAACCAAAACAGAGCCCTGGTACATGACAACACTAAACAAAATGATGAAAGACCTAAGGAAACTAGAAAAAAAAATGGAGCCAAACAAAGACCCCTGAATGCAAAGCAGAATACTTAAAGTTCCTCTCAAAATACAAAGTTGAAATCAACCTTGCAAAAAAAAAAAAACCAACCCATCATACCAACATACTTAACAAGGCGCTGAACAGACCCAGAGAATTGTTTAAGCTCATTAAATCCCTTACCAAAACCTCCCAGGATGATAACTCCAACGACGCTATTAAAACGCAAACATTAGCTGACCACTATGCCAGCAAACTCAACCCACCATCAGCGGGACACCCCACCCAAAACCAGACCTCAAACTACCCCCCACAGCATGTCACAACCACAAACAGGAACAAGGAATGGAACGCTTTCTACGAAATGGAGGACAGACAAATAATAAACATAATCACAAACCTCAACACCACAACCTCCCCATTAGATCCCTGCCCAGCAGCCTGGCTCAAGGCAACAAAGCAAGAAATTGCCCAATACATTACACACATAGCAAACCAATCACTCCAGCAAGGAATCATGCCAACTAAGCTCAAAAAATCCCTCATAAGACCCATACTAAAAAACAAAACACTCAAGAAGGATGACCAAGCCTCATACCAGCCAATCTCAAGTATATCATTCCTAGCCAAAATTATTGAAAAGGCAGTCCAACAGCAACTACAAGACCACTTTGACGCCAGAAACACACTCGATGATCAACAATATGGATTCCGCCAACATCATGGTGTTGAAACCTTACTACTCATGCTTCTTGATAAACTATTCAAAGGCCTGGAAGACAAAAAGAAAATATGTTCATTCTAATATTCATAGATATAACTTCTGCATTCGATACAGTAAACCATAGAACCCTCATCAACAGACTGGAGTCCATAGGAATAACAGGAACCCCCCTAAACTGGTTCATATCCTATATAATGAAAAGAATGCAGCAGGTCCAATTCAATGAAGAAAAAGCGAAGGCATTCCCCCAAACTAAGGGAATACCTCAAGGCTCAGCATTGTCCTCGCTACTGTTTAACCTATACATAAAACTGGTCAGCACAATCTTTCAGACATACAAGGTCAATTACCATATTTATGCAGACGACATAATGCTATATACTCAACTGGACATGACCAATCCGAATTACAACCACCTAGAGGAATGCCTAAATGAAATGCAAACCTGGCTACAGCAAAACAATATGGGGTATGTTTACTAAACTGCGTTAGTGTGATTCGCGTTAGGAGCCGCGTTAGTGGAAGGAAAGCCAAAAAAGGACATGGGCGGTACATCATAACCGATAACGCGCAGTTGCACGCGTTATTACGCACCACGCAGCAACGCGCGCTACTGCGCGCAAGCTTAAGACAGCGCGCAGACACCCAAATACAGAAACAGAGCTGTAGCACAATGGTTACTACACAGACTGATGGTACAAGGGAAATGGGTTCGATTCCCCAGTGTGCCTAATGAATAAGGCTAGCTGAGGCGTCATGTGTAACTCTTTGGAGGCCTACTATAATATTTTAATCCACATTCTGCAGCCGGGTTAATGTCTGCACATGTCAGGAAAATTGTACCCGTCGTATACAATATGTTCCAATAGTGACGTTGCCTCTGGCATGGTCATGTATTATATACCATTTGATAGAAATATATAGGCAGAAGTTGGGATCCCAAAAGTACTGGGCTTGGCCTCGAAAGGGTTAAGTAGTGGGCTGTGAGGAAGTTTAGTTCTACCTGAATAGTGCTGCCAGCAAACACACCCTCACAGTGGCGTAACCTAAGGTGCCACATAAGGCACCCTAGAGGGCACTCCATAGGGCACATTATAAAGTGTGCTGTCTGCCAAGGCACCCTATAATGTCCCTTATAGGACACCATATAAGGCACCTTATAAGACGCTTTATAGGGCGCTGTATAAAGAGCCCTATAGGGCGCCTTATGAGCCACGCTAAGGGGACAGTACCCTGAGGGTGGTCCTGCTGGCAGAACTAATATACAATAAAAACAGACAATGCCTAAGACAGCCCTATTGATGAACCCCACTGTGGGTTTTGAACCCATGACCTCTGGCTACACAGGCAGTGAAGTAACCAGTGGGCTAGAGCTGCTAACAAATAAATGGCTGGCTACAGGAGGACTGCACGGCACCACACCCACATTCTGCTGTGGTTACCAGGATAGGGGTAACCCACCCGTACCCATGATGCACTGCACATGCAAATCAGCAGTCGAGAGATGGGCACAAGATCGGGTATGCACCCCCACAGCACCTCGGCCTTGTAGGGGGAACAGACCATGTGTGGCACTGCCACAGAGTAGCCACAGACAGTCACATTGTGCGGGTACAGTGCCCACCCTGAGGTTGGGGTGGGGCGCCCAGCACCAAGTCCACAGCACCTTGCATGGCTGAAATACGCCATGCTGCAGGTCCCCATCAGTGTGTGATAGGTAGGTCCATTAGACACACCTAGGATATATCTGTGTCATGCTGTATGTCCCGGTCATGTCTAGTCCCTATGGGCGCTGTTGCACCCAGACTAGTGCATATCCTGTGTTGGTGCCATCATTACCTGCTGTAGGTGAAGGGGGGGGGGGTGTATGGACCCATAGGCAGATTATGTACCACCACACAACCTACCCTCTGGGGCTCAGGGTGGGAATCAGGATGATCACCCATCAATAGATCCACAGTCTACCTCCCTGCAATGGCAGCAGTAGAGGGGAACAGCAACAGCAGTCCTGCTGTGGAACAGACAGAGCAGCACACATCCATAACGCAATAGCGGACAGACGGCAGGCCTGGAAATGCTCAGCTGCCCCCCACCATTATCTGACATTCTCCAGCAGCAAGCCTCCAGCCGCTGCACCCTGCAAGGTGTTCCAGCAAGACACATACTAGCTGCATACAGTCCGCTAGCTAGTCCATAGTGCATGGTCCTGGAGGAGATGCATGTATCCGGAACGGGGATGTCAGCATACACACCAAGCAGATAAGTCAGTGATTGGGCCCCAAAAGGACATCCATATATATCACATGAGAGAAATGCTATATAGTCAGTCAGGGTGAGAGTGACCTCCCATCAGGACATGCTGTGGCCACTCTGTCTGTGCAGGTGGTACCGGGCACTACAATGTCTGAGCTATTGCCCTATGCCCTGCGCAGATGCAGCAAGGCCAGGCCACCCTATCCAGGCTATTCCCACGGTACCTTGCTCCTCATTATGCACATTGGCAGGCCAATACTGGCAACAGTGCTAGCAGTGTGTGCTGTGGAGGGTGTTGGAAGCCACCACACACTGGATAGACAGACACACACTCCCCACACCTATGCCAGCATTGTGCAACTACAGAGGTGTTGGGCAGCCCAGGCCACCACACCAGTCCTGGGCACAGTGCAGGCATGGCTATGGTACGCAATACTGTAGGAGTCACTCCCCAGATTGGTAAACACTGTCAGACACAAGACCTGTAGCACACTCCACAGACATCAGAAAGGTTTCTATGATGCAGCTCACTCAGGAAATTGTACTTAACCTAGGAATTGCTATCTGCCAGTAATCATAGCAACCTTTTGATAGATGTGTACCATATTCCCAGGTTTAGGGTGGCATTACTACTGTATGCATGTGCTAGTATTGGGAGATGCACGCAGAGCCCAAAGTCCTGCCTCTCCAGGAGGCTGTGGATAATGGGGCCTGTGGGTGCGGGTGTGTCTGCCCCTGTTGGCTGCTGCTTTACGACAGAGGTTCCCAACTCCAGTCCTGTGGTGCCAAACACTGTTCGGGTTTTCATGCTGTCCCTCATGAATATGCATGAGATACATCTGCATACCAGGGGGTAGCGCATATAAATGCAGCACAGGCATCTTCATCAGAGGCAGCATGGAACCGGAATGGTGTTTGGCCCTCCAGGACTGCATTTGGGAGGCTCTGCTCTAGGTAATGTGCATGTTTATGGTGTCTGTGCTCTGTAGGGTAAAATGTGGGTGTTTTGGGCATGTTTACGTCATCTGCAAGAACGGTTCTGTCTGTATTAGCACGTTATAGTAGTGGGTAAAATATGAGTACTGGGTTGGCGGTAACCACAGCTGGGACTTGAACCTGTGACCTTCTGCTTCTGAATACACTGGTTCTGTGCACTGCACCACCATGTTCTCACAGAGATGGTGCATTCCCTGGTGCTACCATGACTGTTGGTCAGACAGGGCCTGTCTGTTGCAGTGCACGGCACCCACCTACTCAGGGCTAGGCCACGGTCTGCTGTGGGCAGCTGCCACTGCCCCCTCCACCACCAGTATCCCTCAGCCACCATGCTGACATGCCCTTCTGCTGGTGGAGCTGGTGGTGCGCAGTCTCAGGCCATCCAGTGTGCAGGTAGGCGGCTGCCTATGGTCCGGGTTCTGGGGTAGGGGTGCCTGCATAGCTGTCCACGCTGTCCCCCATCACCACTTGCCAATGTTCCGTGCCATTGGGGGTACCTGCTGGGTACTATTCCCTGTGACACTGTGGGAAGCACACTCCTGCCCATGTTGGGCCCTCAGCAGTTGCTGTCTGGCTGCTCTACTGTTTCAGCATTCCTATGGGCCAGCTAGGCATCACCCTAGTCCCCACTGTGGCCCAGCTGCACCACAGCATGTGCCGCCTGCAGCCCTCTGTATCCCCTTTTCCAGCATCTGCCCGGTTGCCCGTTCCAACATGCCCGCCATGATGTTGCGGGACATGTGCGTGCCATAGGAACCCTGTCCGATGGTGGGGAAATCCCTGAGCAGCGCTATTTCACTGTGGGCCCATGCACCTTGTATGGGGACGGAGTATGGACCCTTCCACGATTTATATCTGTTCTATGGAGCTTACTTGCGGGGGGGGGGGGTTGATGTTTCTCATTGATACCACTATTGGCCAGCTTGGGTGTTGTTTTTTTCCAGTTTGTTGGAGTCATTTTCAGTGTTTCTGTGCCCATTTGTTCTGTGCACATGTATCACACTTATCACCTTTTTTTGGTTTCCCTGCCTAGGCTGTACATTGCTGACACGTAAATGGTTTCTCTCCCCTTTAAAGTGCTTTTACCGGTAGGTTTTCATTCGCGTTGGCATTCAGCTCTGAATTTCAGCGCGTTCGTGTGAAGGGAGCCTCTCCCCACCCACTCTCCGCCCACTGACCCCTTCTCTCCGCCCTCTCTCCACCTTCTGCGGTGTTTTACCGCGCCGCGGAGCATTACGCTCGTTAGCGCGTGATAACGCGCGCTGTATAACGTTAACGCTCATTAGCACGTGATAGCGTGTGCTATCACACGCTAATGAGCGTTAACGTTATACAGCGCGCGTTATTCACGATTACCGCAGTCTAGTAAACATACCCCTATGTCTATAAACCACAAGAAAATGGAAGTAATGTACATCTCCAAAAAATCAGATTTCAACCCTCCCTCAACAATCACCATGAACAACAACTCTTATAACATAAAGAATGAGATAAAATACCTTGGGGTAACACTCGACAAAAACTTAAGGATGGAAAAACATCTTTGACTGCTTAACTGGGCTATATTCCATAAACTAAGGGTCCTCCAACCCCTACGCAACATCATCAAACACACCGATTTCAGAACAGTAGCACAAGCACTCATTACCCCCCACTTAGACTACTGCAACACCATTCTCCAAGGTCTACCAAAGAAAACCCTCAACATACTGCAAATGGCGCAAAACATCACAGCCAGGATTATCATGAAGAGAAAACTCACCGAGCATATTACGCCAATACTAATTGTATTTCACTGGCTACCCATTACTGCCCGCATAAGATACAAAATATTAGCAACAACATTCAAACTCATACACAACATAGCACCATCCTACATCTCCAACCTCATCACTACACAACCCCCTAACAGAAGCAGAAGAACACACAACTTAAACACCCTTTATGTCTCAACTAACATCCGCACTGTCAAGGTTTTCACAAGCAACAGAGCATTCACCTATTCAGCACCCACGTTATGGAATCAGCTACCAGATGAACTGAGATCGAACAGCGACCTACAGGATTTCAGGAAAAAGCTAAAGACCCACCTCTTCCAGGAACATTATAACTTAGCATAAGCAATGCAGAATGAACCAAACCTTGCAACTCAAATGAACAAGAGTATTAAGAACCTATTTCATTGCAACCACAAATGTATATATTTTCAGCTATATAAACACAACTGTAGATGGCTCAAACTGTATAAATGCAAGCAAAAATAATACAAAATGTATAAATGTATAAAGACCTATCCCATAATGAAGATGTAAATAATGTTGATTCCTATCATATGTAACCAATGTTTGCTGTGTAAGGTAAACCGCTACTGATCACTGGAAGAAGCGGTATACAAATGAAACCAAATAAATAAATGAATAAATTATGGACATGGAGAGCGCATTTCAGTTAACATGGGGGCAACTGCCCTACGCTGTCAATGTGGGAAATAGCACAGCTGTACATAATGATACCTCTATGGGCGGCACTACGTGCACCCATGTTAATTGTGCTCTGCTCAAGGGTGCGCATTCCACAGGGTAACTGTTGGGAACATGTGACCATGACTGTGACAGTTACTGTAAAGGCTTTGCACTAAATGCCCGTTAAGTACAAAAACCCAATTTACCAATGCATATTTAAGTTGATTAATCTGCAGTTCAACCAAAGTAATATTCTAAAGCATAGATCCCTGGAGTACTTCACTATCCACCGTTCTCCACTGAGAATATTGGCCATGTAGTCCAACTCTGTTTTCTGATTTTTGACATGACCTGGAAATGGGAGCGAGGCGATCAAATTTGCAGATGACATAAAATTATTCAAAGTTGTTAAAACGCAAAAGGATTGTGAAAAATTGCAAGAGAACCTTGAGAAACTGAGAGACTGGGGGTCCAAATGGCAAATGAAATTTAATGTGTACTAGGCAAAGGGTTTCAATGTATTATCCATGATGACTCCCAGATCCTTTTTTTGGGTGGTGATTCCTAATGTTGATCATGTACTTTGGGTTGTTCTTCCCTATGGCGTATCTTAAGTGTGCTGTGGTGGCCAAGAAAACAAATAAAATGTTAGGAACCATAACAAAAGGAATGGAGAATAAAGCTAAGGATATTATAATGCTTCTGTATCACTCCATAGTACAACCACAGCTCAAATATTTTGTGCAATTATGGTTGTCATATCTTAAAAGGAACAGAAGATATGCTATACTGAGTCAGACCAAGGTCCATCAAGCCCAGTATCCTGTTTCCAACAGTGGTAAATCCAGGTCACAAGTACCTAGCAGGTTTCCAAAAGGCATACAAGTCCCACAATGCTTGTTATGGGGCAAACTGTGGATTTCTCGGGTCCTCTTTAATAATGGTTTATGAACCTTTTCTTTGAGGAACTTGTCCAAACCTTTTTTAAATCCAGCTACACTAACAGCTTTTACTACATCCTCCTGTAATTTATTTTAGAGTTTGATTACATGTGGAGTGAAAAAAATATTTTCTCTTATTAGTCTTTAATAGAGGAATACAGAAGAATTATATATAGAAGAATTAGAAAAAGTACAGAGAAGATCGACCAAAATGATAAAGGGGATGGAAGGATCTCCCTATGAGGAAAAGCTTAAAAGGTGAGAGGTCTCTTCAGCTTAGGAGACAGCTGAGGGGACATATGACAGAGGTCTATAAAATGAGTGGTGTGGAGTGTTTACGCCTTCAGAAAAGTAGGGGGACACACAATGCACACTTAAGACTAATCTGTGAAAATATTTTTTTTACTCAGTTTAAATTTATATTTAAAACTCAGTCAGGGCCTAGTATCATCAAAGAGCTTTAATTTAAATCAAATCAGAGTAAAAATTAGCATGCAAGAAAAAACAGGGTCAGTATTCTTTGAGCAATAAATTGCTTTTAGAGATCTTTACAAAGAGGACTTCTTGATAGAGGGCAAGAGACCTGTGAAACTGTTTTAAATTGGTGTTAAATCCAAGTGGCAGACCAAAGGGGCATTTTGAAAGACTACCTCTGTCAAAGCAAGGGCTGTGTGAATCACCCAAGAAATTAGTCACAGATTACCTTAAAAGCATAGGACAGGGTACTACTGTGTAGCAGCCTGGTTTTAATAAGTCTTCTTTTCTTCCCTCCCTCCCCGACTCCCACCCACCCTTGGGATAATCATAGCTTTATAGGTGGTACTAACCTCTTAAAGGGAAGGAGGTATCTATATTCATTCTCAGGTGCAGTTGTTTATCCTCATCAGGCATACATTAAGGACCTGAGATTAATTAATCTTGAGGTGAACAAAGTCCATTAAACATATTAGTTATATTTTTATTAGTCTAAGTATCCCCAACAAGCCTGAGTAAGCAAACAGCTTAAATATCTAAACACAATCTTAAAACTAAGATGCAGACAGCAGTCCAGAAGCGAGATGGGGGCTTTCCAGTCTTTTGCATTGAGTGTCATATGTATGATTTTCTCCCATTTGGTGAGGGGTCTTACATGTGCACTAGGTGCAAGCAGTTCTTTGTTCTCAGGGAATGAATCCAATCTCTGGAGGCTAGAGTAACAGACTTGGAGGACATAAGGAAGACAGAGAAGTACATAGACGAGACCAACAGGGATGTAGTTCTGAAGTCCCACCTCCAGTCTTGTAGCATCCCTGTTGTCATGGAAGAGAGAGGTCACGTGACAGGAGAGCATGACCCTGGTCTGGCTGAAATGATCCTGTAGCTAGGATCTGTCCTCCAGGTAATGCAAAACCCTCACACACTGAAGATGTTTCTCCAGGGTCATGTGCCCATGAAGGGAGGGTTAGGACAGTCGTTATAGTTGGTGATTCTATCATTAAGCATATAGATAGCTGGGTGGCTGGTGGACGTAAGGATCGCCTGGTAACATGCTTGCCTGGTGCAAAGGTAGCAGACCTCACGCACCACCTAGACAAGGTCTTATATAGTGTTGGGTAAGAGTCTGCTATCTTGGTATATGTTGGTACCAATAACATAGGAAAGTGTGTAAGAGGTTCTGGAGGCCAAATTTAGGCATTTAAGTAGGAAGTTGAAATCCAGAACTTCCAGGGTAGCATTCTCCAAAATGCTTCCCATTCCACGCACAGGACCCAAAAAGCAGGCAGAGCTCAATATGTGGATGAGACGACGGTGCAATAAAGAGGGCTTTGGATTTATTAGGAACAGGGGAACATTCTGAGGAAAGGAGGGGCTTTTTCAAAGTGATGGGCTTCACCTTAACCAGCATGGAACCAGGCTGCTGGCATTAACCTTTAAAAATGAGATACAGCAGTTTTTAAACTAGATAATAGGGAAAAGCTGATAGTCGCTCAAAAGTGCATGGTTCAGAACAATGTATCCTTGAAGGATACTAGCAAAGACTGAAATTAGGGCATATCAGTAAAGAGGTTCTAATAAAGACAAAAGTAACCCAAATTCACTTGAGTTCAGAGCAGACAGATCTTAAAGATTCCAAATTACCCCTGCCTACCGATAGCCAGATTAATATGAATAAAATATAGTCTCTAAAATGCTTGTATGCAAATGCTAGAAGTCTAAAAAAATAAGACGGGAGAGTTAGAATATATAGCACTAAATGAGAGATTAGATATGATTGGTATCTCAGAGACACGGTGGAAGAAGGACAACCAGTGGGACACTGTGATACCTTGGTACAAATTATAATGAAATGCTAGAGCTGATAAAATTGATGCAGGGGTTGCGCTCTATGTTTGAGAGAGCATTGAGTCACAAAGGATTAAAGTTTCACAGGAAAGAGAAATACATGGCTAAGCTATCAGGCAGATACGATGTGCATAAGGAGTATAGAAAGTCAGAAGAATATCATTGGCATACACATGCAGAAAATCCAGTCAAAAAATTAACTGAAAATGAATCATAATTTTTTTTTCATGCATATCCATAGCTGAGAGAGAAATGACTATTTACTCACATATAGTAAATAGGTTGTCTAAAAATGCCTATCTTGTATGCAGGTAAAATTATGTGCATTGTATAAATGGAGCAGGTCACCTAGGTTAGGAGTCCAAGTAGAAAGGGTCTGTGGTAAGGGAAAGAGTGAGGGTGTGCATGCAAGAGAGAGAGAGTGAAGAGATGGGGGAAAAGGGAGAGAGAGTGAGGGAATGAGTGGCAAGAGTATGAAAAATGTGATTAGTGAATATACAGCTATGCAGTACAAGAGTCAGAGTGAAGGAATCAGATCTGTGTGTATGTAAGAGGATCAGAAGTGAGAGAGGGACTGGGGGAGGGGCTGTGAAGTGTGAATGAGAAAATCACAGAGGAGTGTGGGGAGAAGGGGTGAAAAGATTGACGAGCTGTGAAATGTAACTGAAAGAGGGGATCAGTGTTGGGGTTGGAGGTCTGCGGGAATTGTCCTCCTCCCAGTCTTGGATACCCTCGATTTTTCCTTTGATTATCTCTACTCTCTGCCTTCCTTTCCCTCTTTCCTCTACTCCCTTACTCTCCCTATCCTCTCTTTCTCTATGTCTCCATCCCCACTTCTTCCCCTATTCCTCTGCATTTCTGGCTCGAGAACCCTACATTTCTTGAGTAGCATTTTCATTACTGAATTTTGCCTCTCCTTCCCCTATTATGTCCTCCTCCCTTCCCTAGCCCCGATCATTAAGATCCTTTTTCCACAAAAAAGAGAAATACCAGAAAATGACTTTAAAGTCAATGTTCGGCAGGATGGCCAATGCTTGAAGTTATGTAGACAATCAGCAGCCAGACTATGCATTCAAGTTTGAATAGAAAATGAGGGCATAACTTTAAATGGGTAACATATCCTGCCCTATCTGTGTTCAGGCTTGAATGCAAAAGTTAAAGTGGAGAACGACTGAATTTCACCACTCTGTATAACTGTTAGTCCCATTGTTCTAAAAACTGGCCCAATTGAAAGAATATAACTTTGGTCTTCTACTATCGTATACAACCAAAACTTATAAATGTAAGCGCTATCACTTCTTTTTAAAGCACATATGCTGTAGAAAGTAAATATTATGCAAATTAATGAAAATAAAAAAATTAAAAAAGGTTGCAGCAATTTTAAATGTATTTATGAAGCATTTCAATAATACAAATCAAGCAATATATTTTAAATAATAGAAACAGGAAAGATGCAAAGTAAAAATCTACCAAAATAGCCAAGCATTACATACATGTATAGAAAAAGAAATTCAAAAGTACTTCCTAATAACCCACGATTCAGGGGAGGAAGATCACATTAGAGAGAGAAAGAAAAAAAAAAGAAGAGGCCGACATTAGCAATCATATACACCAAAGAAATATCGCACAAAAGAAAAAACATCAGCTTAAACCCTAACTTATTACATCCAGAATGAGAGGCAGAACTTCAGTTGGATGGAACTGTGACTAAGAGAGCCAGAAGGACTCCACACATCCAGAAAACTTCGCAATTGCTTAGGTTCATAAAATATATCTCTCTATTATCAAATTTCAACATACATGTACAAGAAAATCTAAGAAAAAAGGAAATGCCTAAGATTCTGCTTCTCGACGTATCAGGAGAACTTGATATCACTTAGGGGTATGTTTACTAAACCGTCTTAACGTGCGCCCGGCGATAGTGTGCAGGATGCCATAAAAGGAGTGGGCGTTTCAGTCTTAAAGTAGCAAAACTGGATTATCGCGTGATAACGCGCGCTGCTGCGCACATTATCGGGGCGAAGCGCCGCTAAGCACGTTAATGCGCGATAATTTTAAGTAGGCGCGCAGACATGCAAACATAGAAGCAGAGGTGTAGCACAATGGTTAATACACTGACTGATGGTACAGGGGTCATGAGTTCGATCCCCCAGTGTGCCTAATGCATAAGGTTGGCTGAGGCATCACCCTTTATGTTTAAGTAGTGATTTTTGAGGCATTTTACTTTTATTTTAATTAGTGCTGCCAGCAAACACACCCTCACGGTGGTGTAACCTAAGGTGCCGCATAAGGCACCCCATAACGCACACCGGGAGATAACACAAAACCCGAGCAATGGAGGCATGTGACAAGGAGCGTGACAAGGCACATAGCAACGCGCGTAGCAACGCCTGCAATGCTCATGTGCGCTTCCATTGCGCCATGGGTGAACTGATCACATGAGGCATACAAGATTGCCACCAGATCTAGGAAGTCTGCATTTTCCCATGCGGACTTATATCTGCTTGCGGAGCAGATCTGCAGCCGCCCGGGGCGCCTGTTCCCAGGCACCTCCCCCCGGCAGGACCTCAGCAGGGTGAGGAGGGCCTGGGTGCACCTCACAAGGAGCTACAATATGGTCGCAGACTACCCACGTGAGGTAAGTGCATGGAGACAGGCACACCAAGAAAGGAGTGCAACACAGTAGCCAGCAACCACATCAAATATCAAGCACATACAACAAGTGGAAAGGACATTTCTTTGGGGTAAAACCAGGAGCAATGTAGTCCGCTTGCAGGTCTGCCCTATCCCCAGGATGCTCCAGGCCTCCTTATAGAGGAGTGTCACCCATCCTGGTGTTATGGTCTTGGCTCCTGTTGCAGTTCCATAGCCCTGCTCTACCCCCAGGATGCTCCAGGCCTCCTTAAAGAGGTGTGTCACCCATCCTGGTGTTATGGTCTTGGTTCCTGTTGCAGTTCCATAGCCCTGCCCTACCCTACCCTGAGGATGCTCAAGGCCTCCTTAAAGAGGTGTGTCACCCATGCTGGTGATATGGTCTTGGATCCTGTTGCAGTTACATAGCCCTACACCACTCCCAGGATGCACCAGGCCCCAACACAGAGGGTTGTCACCCACCCCAGTGCCATGGTGGTTGCAGCTGCTGATGTGTGCAGGCCTGCACTGTCTGCACGTGGACCCTGGACCCCAGATTACATGTTGCAGCACATCCCCGTGCAACACCCTGGTGTATCTGCCGTTGTGCCCAGGGCACAATGGTGGGACACATGAACCACGCCCCTGCCACTGTGCACAATGGCACCTGCCTATGCAGCCTCCGCATGTATAGGACACATGTTGCAGACAGGCCACTGGGTGCAGGTGGCATATTGACACAGTGCATATTTGCAGGCTGGGTCATGTGCCCCTACCCCCCCTGGTGCCCTGTGCATAAGGCACGACATCATGCAGCCCCCACAGCATGCCGCCCATGGCACACAGCGTGACAATGGCATGTGTGGCATGGTGATGCATGGCCACGCATGGAGAGGCTGCTGCTCGGGAAGGGGGCCATGAGGTGTATGCCCACAGCACATAGGTCGAAGGACATATATGTGCAGCTGCACCTGCACACATGCTGGTGGCAGAGGCAACAGGAAGTGGGGGACAGATAGCACACAGCAGAGTCAGCCAGCTGCTGCACCCAGATATGTGTGACGAGCAACAGCAAATGGTGAGGGATGTGTGCCCCCTAATGGTCCCACCCATTTATGTACCCACAGGTGAAGGACCTTTGTAAAAAGGGCCGTGAGCTGAGGCTACAGTACCCATGATTACTGGCGCAGGTGCTACGCGACCAACGACAACAACAGGATGGTGAGTGGCACAGGCTGTGCCATGCACCATGACAGGCTCTGGTGGGACAGCAGCCATTGTGGCCACAGGACATGTGTGCATGGTGTGCATGTGTGTGGTGCTAATGTATGTCTTACCCCCACAGCGGACACAGCTGGAGACCAGGCACCAGCAGGGCTGGATGCTGGAGATGGCCAAGCCAGTGCCGGAGGAGAGACAGCGGATGAGCCCTGAGGCGACAGGTGGTGGAGTGGCCGGAGAGGAGGGAGGGGGTGGCAGTGGGGAGGGGGAGGGGGAGGGGAGCATGGGTGGGGAGGGGGGAACAGGGAGGGTGAGGCAGGGAGATGGGGGAGGGGGAGAGGAGCAGGCAGGGGGAGGCGTGGCTGACCAGCTGTGCATGCTGAGTGACATAATCACAGCAGGCGCAGCTGACAAGACACCTGGCCAGGGCGGCCCCCAGGGGGTGTGAGTGCCAGCCAGACTAATGTCACCACTGCCCTCTGGCGCCCTGTGCCCCAGGGCTGACAACACTGGCAGGATAGGGAGAGGCAGGGTGAGGGCCCTCTGAAGCACACAGCATGCCTATATAACCCCCCCCCCAAGTTAACTAAACCTCTGTTGTTGCCATGATCAAAGCGTCCCAGTGTCCCATTTCACAATATGGCATTTGGAGTGTGATTGCCAGGTGTGTGCATGTCCCTGTGTCCCCCCCATGGTGTACCAATACCAGGAGATATCATGGCAGTGAGGGAGGAATGTCCGCTGGGGACAGGTCCAGGGGATGGCTCAAACATCAGTGAGCAGGGGTAGGATCAGCAGTGCGGTGGACCTGCGTTTGGGGGCACAGACCCCAGAGGGCATAGATGGGGCCGCAACCTGGTGTGGACCACTGTTGGGTGCAGGATGGGGGTGTGAGGAGGGGGTGGGGGGTTGGTGGAGAGGGTGGTGGGGGGCCATGAGGGGGAGGGGGCGATGGCATGGGACCTGAATACAGTACAGTATGCCAGAGGCGCAGGGGCAGGGGTGGTGGGTGAGGATAGAGGTGGGTGGGGCAACTGTGGGGCAGGGACAGACTGGTAGGTGGGGCACAATGTGCATGGGGTGCCATCAGCGGAGGTGCTGCAGGATGTGGCAGATGTGGCAGCACAATGTGCACAATGGATGGCGCCTGTGATGGCGCCTGCCACCTGCCACACCTCCACACTGTTGCTGCACCCCCTGGCTGTGGCTGGATAGGCCTGCCTCACCCCCCTCAGGCTCCTCTGTAGGGTACACCACTGCCTGGTGGCTGCTCGGGTCGCTCTCAGTCATCTCTCGTGCTCCACTCTGTGCCATTGTGTGCCGCCATTGCTGTCCTTCTGTGCCCCTTTTAAATAAGTGGTGCATGGTTCATCTGATGTGCAGTCTGCACAGCACTCATTCCTACGCCTACAGGGGGTGCTGTAGGTCACGTCTCGTGCATGTGACATGGCATGCTGTATAAGCCCTGCCCCCCTTTGGCGTTGCTCTATGCTATGCACATGCACAACATGCGTGTTGAGCGTAACGCGCATTCCTATGCACTCTATGCCATTATGCACCTGTGTGCTTCACGTTCTGTACGTTTGGACCTCTTCATTGTCTGCCCCTACATCCATGGATGCTGTGTCCTCTTCCATATTTGGTGCCACACATCTTTCATTTCTGGTATGTAGTTCTACTCAGTGTGCTATGCCATCGCTACAGCATGCTCCTCTGTGTGTAGGTACCCCATGTGTTGCATCTATGAGTATGTTGTGCACACGCATGCAGACACACTGCATGCCCCTCCCCTTCCTACACACACTCCGCCCTTCCTACGTGTGCTCCACATGATCTAATCGTGAGGTGCGCTTGTGTGTTGTGGTATGCATGCTAGTGCGTGCACTACAATGTTCTGCTTCCATACGTACTGTGCGGTTTGCAAGCCTGTTATTTGTGTGTGTTACTGCATCTGCAGCTGTGTTATGTTGGTTCTTATTAGTTGCCACACCCTACAACGTATTTAGCTCCCCACATCGCTCAAGGCTTCTGTCCATGATGGCTCACACTGACCATGCGGGTTGTGCAGTGGTGGCGTTGCTGGGAGTCAAAGAGCTGCAGTTGCCTGATGAGAGAGATGGTGTCCTTGGGGCTGTGGAACTGGGCATGGGTGCAGTCACGCTGAAACACCGACCTGCTGCTGTGGAGGCTCCACAGGCCGAGGTATTTATTTATTTATTTATTTATTTATTTACATTCTCTTATATACCGCTCTATTCTGCATCAGTGCGGTTTACATTGAACAAACTGAAATTACATTGAACAGGGCATTATAATTGGAGATAACTATTTTACAGGGAACATGGGCTATGGAGGGTTAAGTGGCTTGCCCAAGATCACAAGGAGCACCTATGGGACTAGAAACCCCAGTCCTTCCGGCCCAAGGTTGCTGTCCTCTAGTGGGATTTGAACCACCGACCTTCCGGCCTGAAGTACCTTTCCCCAACCACTAGGCTACTCCTCCACTCCTATGTATGTCCAACACGGCACCATAGGCCTCGCCTCTCTTGCCTCCACAGGCCCAGGCCCCTGCTCCAGGACATTTGTGAGGACCAGATCATCTCCCTCTACCGTCTGATCACAGGGGCTATTAGGGATCTCTATGAGGATCTGACTTCGAGTCCCAGACTGCCCGGTCACATGCCATACTGGGATTGGCCAAGCTCCTGTATGCCCTACATTTCTTTGTCTCTGGCTGCTTCCAATCCTCAGTGGCCGCAGTGGGGGGGGGGGGATGAGCAGGCTCACCTTCTCGTGCTGTCTCCAGTGGATTGCGGGGATACCACACGTGATGGGAGCTTATTGATTGCACACATGTTGCCCTGGCCATGCCCAGAGACAGGGAGGTGGTGTTCCACAACCGCAAATACTACCATTCCCTGAATGTTCAGGTTGTTTGTGATGCAACTATGCGTATTCTGAATGTGGTTCCCCAGTTTCCAGGGTCCGCCCATGTCTCTCATATCCTGCAACACTTGGCACTATTCAGGCAATTTGAGGCCAGACAATATGGGGACTGTGTCCTGCTGGGTGGGTATTAGCCATCTCTAACATGCTCATGTTGTCTTTGTGTCCTGTGGGCACTGCACCTCGCACACATGGGACAGGGTCACTTTCGGTGTTCCATTCGGGCCTTCTGACTGCATATCCCCTGCGACACACATGACATGGCATGCTGCACCTTTGACATTTTTGAAGAACACATTACAGACACAGTCCATCATGCTTTGGCATATCATTTACCATCCAATGTCTCTTATACGTGGTCCCATTGCTGACTATAACCCCTGCATGCCTCTCCCTGCATTGTGGTTGTGCATCACTGACATTGTGTGGGGTGGTGTCCTCCAACATGCCATGTCACTGTCACAGGGGACATGGTGTCATGGGGTAGATCAGAATATGCCTATGGAAATAGGAAAAGCAGAGCTGAGCAGGTCAAAAAGTGACAGCTCAGAGCACATGATCAGGGTTGCTATGAGCAACCAGCAAAAACAAAAGCACCAGGTGTAGAAGCACGCCCTAGTAGGGGATTACATCATAGAATTTTAGCTGATGAGAGGCAGCTGAGGGCAGGGCAGGCTCACCGGAACACTAGGAGTGACGCAGATAAAACTCACTCAGAGTTTGTCAGTAGCAGAGCTAACCAGAATCCTAGGAGGGCTAACCAGGATTCCAGGAAGAGAGCTAACCAGGAGCTTAGAAGAGCTAAGCAGGAGTACGGCAGAGCTGTTTTGGAAACTAAAGGAAAAACTTCCCATGGAGGTTCAAGCAGTGTTCCACAGGAGATAGCTGAGAGAATACCAGAGGCTGGTTACAGGGTGCTGGGCAGCACTGAACAAGAACCAGGTGGTTGGTGCCACGGAGGTATTCCTGCAGGCAGACGGAAGGAACCTGTGAGAGGAAGTCTCCCTGAGAACAGGTACCGGGAGGGCAGTAACTATTATCAAAGGGATACTTACCTGCCCAAAGAGAAGCATACTGTAAAAGGGAGTAGAAGGCTTGCCTGGGGAAAAAGCCAGGCTAAGTTTCCGTGCTCAGAAAGCTCCAAGGGAACCGAGCCAAAGGATAGGCTCATTCCTTGTAATAGAGGGAACTTTGAAAGGGAAAGTTTCCCATAGACACAGCTAGGAGTGTGTGGCCCTCTGGAGGAAAACTCCACTATATACGGTAACCTTCCAATTCACCCTGATAGAGAGGGGAAGAGAAGCCTTTGGAAAGGAGAGGAGGGTTTTTGCAACAATGATGTGAGTTATAATCATTCTGAAGATAGCTACGGGGAAAACTATGAGGACATGGAATGTGACTTTTGTGGGGAAAGTCCTGAGGAGTTCCAAATGGAGTGTGCACTAATGTTCTCAGATAACATTTCCTCTCTATGCTGATTTGTTTAAAACAGAAATCCGTTGAGGGAAACGGATTGTGAAGAACTCACTTGTGTAAAGTACAAGGACTGTTTTACCTTTTGGATTGGCTGAAGATAAGCACCTTTTTGTTAACAGTAGTTCATTTTCATTTGTACCAGAAAAATATGGTTTATTTCTTTTGATTCTTATGTGCAAAAGTTCACCCGGAAGGGAAATAAAATACCTCTTTTGAAAAGCCTGGCTACTCGTTCACAACTACCTTTTTGATTAGCTAGTGGGACTACAGATCCCAGGGGGCATTGTAAAGTCTGTGACCCTGCTTCTTTAGTGCCCTCTAGCAAGAGGTCACGTGAGCGCATGAGCGAGTGAGGACGTGTCCTCGGCGCGCTCCTGGACCGTCTCCCTAAAACGGCAAGAAACCTGCACTAATTGAGAGCCATTGGGGGTGCATATTGTGCGGCAAGTAGACCGGTGACCCCTTGTGTGCGGTGAGCTTCGAGCTTCCGTGGGAGACGCGGTATCCTTATGCGGTCAGCAGCAAAACGCGAGAAGGAGAAAGCGCATGGGACCCGCGACTCTAAGATGGCGCCGGCCACGCGGCCTGCAACGAGTCTAGGCTCCCCTGGATCATCCCCGGGCTCCGGAACTGGAGAATCGGGAGCGGAGGACCTTGCCCAAGAGGTAGCTAAATTATTGGCACCTCAATTCGATGCTATTCTGCTTAAGCTCGATTCCATGGCTGAGGCATATGGCGAGGTTACCCGGCGAGTGGAAGAGGCTGAGCACCGCATCACAGCGTTGGAGGAGGGCGAGGTGAAACGCGACAATCTTATAGACCGCCACCAAAAGGCCATTGCAGCGCTGCTTGCGAAAACGGACGATCTTGAAAATCGATCGCGCCGTAACAACTTGCGGCTGGTGGGGGTGCCAGAGGCCTGGTCGGATCAGCAACTCGCAGGACTTTTTGACACGTGGCTACCGACGGAGCTGGGCCTAGAGAGCTTGATAGGCCGAGTCATCGTGGAACGCGCACACCGCTTGGGACCGAAGCGGGGCTCTGGGGAGAGGCCGCGGCCGGTATTGGCCAGATTATTAAACTTCCAGCATAAAATGGCCCTGCTTCAAGCATACCGCAAGAAGCGTTCCCTGCAACTGGACAATAACTCGATTTTGATGTTCCAGGACTACTCTGGCCGATTTAGCGGCAAAACGTAAGGAATTCTCCCCGCTCTGTGGGCAATTGGCGAAGGAGGGGATTCGTTTTGCCCTATATATCCTGCAGTGCTGCGAGTGTATCATGAAGGAAAGACTCATACTTTTCATCGAGTCCCAGAGGCCAAGGCTTTCCTAGCCGGGATGGTGAGAAGTACGGGGATGACGCCTGTAGTGGACACTGCTTCTTGATTGGGACATGTGGCTCGGGGTGCCTGGCCCCTAGTTATGTCCACCGCAGGTCACCTAGACTGAATCTTTGTGTCTAGAGTGATGGAGGCGACAATGCAGTCTTGATGTGTGTGTACTGTCTATGCTAGCCTACTTCTTATTTTGTTTGCAGTTATGTGAGTATTGTTCATCGTTCCTTGCACTAGTACACTCACCATGTTGACTTTAGAGTATTAAGCACATAAGATCAACCCCTGGGGGGTTTACTATGAGTGGCTGTTTTTGCACTTGAGGCTCTTTATGTGAGAGGGCAGTGAGGGGTGACGGTCCAGAAGTGTGGATTGTGATTCTCTGTATTTGGGGATTATGGTGGAAATTTTTAGGGTGGAAGGGGGGAGGGAAGAGTTGGGAGTATTGTTTTTGGGAGGGGGGAAGAGGGGGCGATATCGTAAAGTACTGGAGCGGGGGAGGGGGGATAGTGGGGAGGGGCTTAGGGGGATGCGGCTGGGGGTGGGTGGGGGGTTGGGTGGGAGGAGTTTGGGAGGGAAGATATGGGAGGAGGTGACTAAGAGGAAAGTAACATGGGGAAGGGGAATTGTTGGGGTTTTGAGTGCACAGCAGGGTAAGTTAAGTATCAAGGGACTTGGAATACAGCGCCTGGAGATGAGGCTGGGCGTCTCTAGGCGATCATATGCTAGTCTGACCTGGGGGTGTTCATGGCACTGGAAATATGCCTGAGATAAAGATTGTGTCTTGGAATGTTGGAGGCATAGGCTCCCCGATAAAGCGTACTAAAATTCTGCAGGGGTTGAAAAGAAAGGGAACGCATATGGCTCTGCTACAAGAGACACATTTGAGCGCCACGGAGCATCAGAAACTGAGGCGAAATTGGGTAGCGCTCTCCTATGGAGCCACCTCTGGTACAAAAAAGGCAGGGGTGGCGGTGTTAGTGAGGAGAGGGGTACCTTTTGAAGTACACACAACTCATGCAGACCCTCATGGGAGATATCTCTTGTTGCAGGGCACACTGTATGCTGAACCTTTGTGGATACTGAATGTTTATGCCCCAAATGTATACGACCATGCCTTTTTTGTTCACTTGCTGGGCTTGCTGAAGGGTGCGGGGCGGGCTAGCGTCGTCGTGGCAGGGGACTTTAATTGTCCGCATGATCCATGCCTTGATAAATCACATAATCGGGGGGAGGGTGCCTGGTCGCGTAGGGGAGTTAGCTATCTCTGTCGGCACGGAGACTTGGTGGATGTATGGCGCATGCTGCACCCTGGGGAACGCATGTATACCCATCAGTCGAGAGCACATCTAACTTGGTCTCGCATAGACTCTATTTTGATTAGTGAAAGAGGTGTTACGCGTGTCTTGCAGGCAGAGATCGAACCGATCATGATTTCGGACCATGGGATGGTCTGGATCACTTGGGACTGTGCGCGACCGGCGAGAGCAGGCTGGCGCTTTCCTGTATATTTGTGGGAAGATGAAGATTTTCGGAGTTATCTGGTAAAACAGTGGGAAGAATATGTTTCCTTTAACGATACTCCGCAATGTTCTCCCCTGCTGTTTTGGGAGACTAGTAAAGCAGTGATGCGAGGAGCGATTATCTCGTATACCGCTCGTCGGCGTAAGCACTTAGACCGGAGTGTGTTGCTGTTGGAACGTGATTTAAACATGCTACAGCGTAAACTCAGTAGGCATGGAGATAATGCCCTCCAGAGGGAGTACATTCGCTTGCAGAGAGTTCTAAATGAGCTGCTTCAGAAGCGTGCGGCGGTTTCGATGCAGCACTGTAAACATCGGCTACATTTATTTGGTAATCGATCTGGGAGACTGCTAGCACAACTTGTGCGGCAATCTGGGGGAACCCGGTTTATACCGGTGTTACGGGATGGGACAGGTCATTTGCGCAATCGGTCGGAAGTAATCGCCAAGATCTTTCGTGCCTTTTATATGCACCTCTATAGTGAGGAGGAGAGAGACTACGTCCAGGGGACGACTTTCCTGCAGAAACTGGCGTTGCCGCGCCTCTCGGCGACATTTTTGGAGCAGTTGAATGCTCCGCTGACGGTGGCAGAGCTATTGGCTGGCATCAGCAGAGGTAAGTCCCATAAAGCTCCGGGCCCGGATGGCTTTAGCATGGAATATTACAAAATCTTGGCTCAAAGCTTGGCTCCTTCTATGGTGGTGATGTTTGAAGAGGCACGTGAGGCGGGGATTTTTCCACGTGATATGCGATGCGCGGATATTACGGTGATCCCCAAACCGGGGAAGGATCCGCTGGATCCTGCCTCCTATCGTCCGATTTCTCTTATAAATTGTGATTTAAAGCTGCTGGCGTCTGTGCTGGCGAACAGACTTGCTCCTATCGTACCGTCTCTTATCAATGAGAGGCAAGTCGGGTTTGTACAGGGCCGGGAGGCCTCTTGGAATATTGCTAGACTTCTTTTAGGTATGGATCACTGCTTGCAGAACGCTGAAGACTTGCTGCTAGTTAGTCTAGATGCCGAAAAGGCCTTCGACAGAGTGGCATGGCACTATCTTTGGGATGCATTGGAGGCCTTTGGATTTCAAGGCGCTTACATGCACTGGCTTCGGGCACTATATGTGCAACCTATGGCTCGTGTTGGCATTAATGGTATCTTCTCGGAACCCTTTGAACTGCAGAGGGGTACTAGACAGGGCTGTCCACTCTCCCCACTGCTCTTTGTTCTTGCTTTGGAGCCGTTACTCCAGGCCTTGCACGCTAGCCCTGGCATTACTGGGCTTCGAATGGGGGGAGAGGATGAACTGAAGGTCTGCGCTTTTGCAGATGACATGCTGCTTTGTCTTACTAATCCGCGCATGTCGCTGCAAACGGCGCTGACATTGATACGGGAATATGGGAACTTCTCGGGTCTCAAAATTAACACTACGAAGTCGGTGGTTTTAGATGTTGGGGGTAGAGTGCGGCCTCGCTGGGAGGGGGAGTTTCCACTGGTGTGGGCAGATCGCCAGATTACCTATCTCGGGGTACAGTTGCCGGATCGGCCTGCGGATCTGTACTGTGCGAATGTGCCAAGATTGTTAGCCCGAAGCCAGAAGACGTTGCTAGGCTGGAGAGGTCTTCCATTGTCCTTGCGAGGGCGGATTGCACTGTTTACCATGGTAGAATTTCCTAGGTGGCTCTATGTTCTACGTATGCTACCGCTCTGGATTTTGGATAGGGATTGGCGACGTTTGGAGACTTGTATTCGAACGTTTTTATGGGGCGGTCGACGTGCGCGTATACCTTTGCGGGCGTTGCAGAGTAGACGTGAGGAAGGTGGTTTGGAAATGCCCTCCCTGCGCAATTACAATCTTCGCTATTTGACTCGTCACATCCGGGAGATCCTGGAAGGCCCGGGAGGGGGGGCACTAACCAGACAGTTGACGGCGGCTTTTGCTCCTTATCATGCATTGTATCTCTTACATGTGGACCAGCTGCCACCGAAGTCTCGGCTTGGGGTGGGGAGGAGATATCTCGAGACCTTACGTGCCGCTTGGAAGGCCCTTTGTCAGAGATTTGCTTGGGACAGGCGACTGTCTCCGCTGTTACCTTTGGTCGGTAACCCGGACTTTGGACCTGGTTTCTCACAGCGTAATGTCTTTTGTGCCTGGGCAGCCAGGGGACTGGTATGTTTTGAGGATTTGTATTCGTGGGATGCTGGTATTTTAGACAGTTTCCAACAAGTACAACGCCGTTTTAACCTTCGTGCCCAAGAGTTCTATGGCTACCTCCAGGTGCGCCATTACTTGGCCTCGATAAGTGGGAAAGTCGGGAGTTGGATGGCGTCCCGCCCCCCCCGATTTGTCTTGGAGAGGTTAGAGGAGCGTCTCCCAGGAGAGGCGGTCAGTCGACAAGTACTCCCGGCCTTCTGGGGGAGATGAGTTTCTTGTTGCACTTGCGGATCGGTGGAGGAGCGATGGTGTAGATGAGATGACGGCAGAAATCTTACGCATAGCGTTTGAGGGGATCCCGAAAGGCGTGAAGTGGATCTATCTCCAAGAAATGCAATACAAATTCTTGTGGAGAGCCTATGCTAGTGATCAATGGGCCTTCTATGTAGGGCTACGATCTACTACACTATGTACATGGTGCGATGGTGCGGTTGGGACCTTGTTCCATAAATTTTGGGGCTGCCCGAAGGTGCGTGACTTATGGGTGCGAGTATGTGCTAAACTGCAGAGCTGGACTGGGTCAGAATGTGCCATACAGAGAGAGGTGTGCCTTTTCCATAACTGGGCGTTGGGCTTTGTTCCCCTCCCGTATTGGCGTAGAGCACTTTTTGAACGGGGATTTCTTATGGTCAAGCGGGCGTTGCTGAGTCGATGGCTTTCTTCCTCACCCCCCCTTTTGGGATTGTGGGAACACTCCATGTTCGACTTGCTGCTTATGGAAAAAATGACCGCACAGCAAAGGGGTGGTAGGAGTTGGGATGATTTTTGGGAACTTTGGTCTCCTGTGATCTCTCAGATGTCCCCCAAGGAGCGGAGCGCAGTGCTCAATGTTGGAGGCTGAGGTTCCTGGAGATGTGCTACTTGAGCTATTTGTGAAGTTTCCTGCCACGATGATGCGGCCCATGTTGCAGGGCTGTCTTGTAATAGCCACTCCTTGTTCTAGGTAATGTCCCTTTTGGGGTAGTTCTAACTCTCTCCTCCCTTATGGTTTCCTACCTTTCTCCCTGGGGAGAAGCTTCATTCACTATACCTTACGCTGCGGGAGGGGAGAGCTGCCCAGTGCCCTGGGTCTCCACATGCTGACTGTTGGTGGGTTTCTGAATTGTGAAATATGCTGAGTTATCCATGCTGTGCGGGGAGGGGAGGGTGGGAGTAGTGGAGGGGGGGCTAAGTTGGGGCTGTAGTAGTTTGCTGACTAGTTGTGTATTTCTGTTCCTTTTATGGTTGTAGTGTTTAATTTTGAAAAACTTTTAATAAAAAATGATGTGAAATAGTGCCCTCTAGCAAGAGCAGGTAGGGTTTAAGCGGGTTGTTTTCTTCCTGAACAGCTACTCTACAAGTTCCTAAAGCAAAGCCTCTTGGGATATGTAGTTTCTGTCACTGTCTAAGGAAGAGTAGTGTGACTTCTAAAAGTGGTTAAATCAACAAGGATTTATTTCCCCTCCCGGGGCGGATTTTCAACACGGAAATAAAGGTAACAAAACTAGACACCTCTGGCAAAAGGACAAAGTAAAGTTTCCAACATAAACAGCTTCCTTCAGCACAAAACAATTGCTTCTCAGCAAACAGAATGAAACAGCTCTGCTTTCCCAGCTCTGTACTTTTTATCTCAATACCTCTGTACTTCTCTGCAAGGCATACATTCAGCGCAGGGATAATACTTCATCAGATATTGTAAACATACAGTCCATCATATCTTCAGAGACACTTTCAAAACCTGGCTCTATTTCCATTAAGTCCTCCTGAGAGGTAGGAAATGTTTGTATCGTGGTTTCTTGGGCTCCGCCCTTCCTCCCTGCTTTAAGCTTTGTATTATATTCTTGAATCATGTACTGCTTAAAACAGTCCTTTTCATTACAGTCATTATAATCAATGCCCCAACCTTCTGGGTAAGTAGAATCACCTTGATTATAAAAATCCCAGCCTTTGGGCTTACCTCTGTGCTTGGCTGCAAAGGGTTTTCTCTGAGCTTTGGACCCGGTAGTGGAATCTCCACCTACTTTATGCAATGAGTGTTGAAACTGCCTTCCTGGCTTTCTCTCTTCTTGGTAATCCCCAGGATATTGCAGACAGCCTGGCTTGCTTCTGCCGTATCCTTTTCTTGAATAAAGCTTTGTAAAAGGTTCTCCTTTTACCTTTGAACTTGGCCCTGGCCCTGGGCTTGTAACCTGGACTCTTCCCTGGTCCTCCTCCTGGGTTGTTAGCTGGCCTCTCACCGGAACCCTCGGCTGGCCTTGTAAGTAACCTCCCAGCTGAGCCTGTGCTGGAACTTTCTCTGGAACTCCTAATTGAGAACCCACTCCAGCTTCTACTGGACCTCTCCTTCCAGCTTCTAATGGAGACACTCTTCCAGCTTCCAATGGACCTTTCAGCTGAGTCTCTTTATGTATCTGCCCTTTAGGGTAGTGCCTGACTCCTCCCCCTAGCAGGTGCTCTGAATCAGCTCTTGAGTCCTGAGCTAACCATTAGCAAGGGCGTGTTTCTTTCTCCTGTGCTTGGTTTCCCTGGTAACTACCAGCCATGTGCTTTTGTTTATACTCCAGCACTGCCTCTGATTCCTCCTCTTTGGCTCTTTCTACAGGGCTGGAGGAATTCACCATGTCACAGATCCCCCCCCCCCTTAAAATATTACAGGCTGCCTGAACCTGTGACGGCCAGCACATAATCTCCTTCAATGGGCTTCTGTAGTCTTCCCTGATAGCTACCCTCACTGTTGCTATCCTTTCTTGCCAGGGTTTTAACACATTAATATGATAGACCTGGCGACGGCCCTTATTATTTTCCACAAGGTACGAAACGGGACCTACCCTTTCTACAACAGTACAGGGCCCTTTCCATCTTGACTCGAACTTGGGTCCTACCTCTGCCACCATAACTACCACTCTATCTCCTACCGCCAATTGACGGGGTTTTGTTCCCCGGTCATAATATTTTTTCTGCCTCCTCTGGCTAGCTTGTAAATTTGCCAAAGAGATTTGAGACGTTCTTTTTAAACGGCCCCTCAGGTCTCTAAGGAACTGGGGTACTTCCGTCTCCTCCTTGTCTGGTTCTACCCATTGTTCTCGCAGAATATCAAGAACTCCTCTGGGGGTTCTACCAAACAGCAACTCATATGGGGACGCCCCTAGGGACGCTTGTACGCGTTCCCTACATGCGTATAATACAAAGGGCAACAAAGTATCCCATTCGGACATCTGTCCATCTAGTCCCCGCCTAAGCATTTGCTTAATGGTCTGATTCATTCTTTCGACCATACCATTGGACTGAGGGTGATAGGCCGCAGTACACACATGGTGTATGCCAAAGGCATCCCACACGGTAGCTAGATATTTAGACATGAAGTTGCTCCCTTGGTCGGTGAGCATCTCCTGTGGGAAGCCAACCTCACAGAATAACTTAATAAGTTCCAGGGCTATTGTTCTGGCGGAGGTACTCCTAAGAGGTATGGCCCATGGGAAGCGCGTAGCCTGATCCATGATCACTAACACATATTGAAAACCCCGGGGAGTCCTAACGAGTGGCCCTATAATATCCATTGCCATCCGCCGGATTGGTGTGGATATGGCTGGTGTGGGTATCATAGGTACTGCCCTCGGCTTTGAGGCAGTAACCCGTTGGCAAGTGGGACACGCTTCACAGTAGCGGGAAACTTCCTTAAAGACCCCTGGCCAGTAAAAATGGGCCAGGACCTGGTCCAGTGTCCCTTGCATTCCCTTGTGGGCTCCTATTGGGTGATCATGGGCCAACCACATAACTATGGTTTTGAAAGTGGTTGGCACCACCAGTTGCTTTCTTACCTCTCCTGTAAGAGGGTTATTACTCTCCCTATACAAAATATCCTTATCTAACAGAAATCGGGGCAGAGTATTCCTTCCTTCTTGAGCAAACGCGAAAGCCCGTTTTAAAGCGGGATCCGCTTTCTGTTCCCCTGGGAAGGAAGGATTTTTTTTACTAACTCTGAGGGAACCCAGGGTAACCCATCCCCGGCTTCCAATCCAGCCCTCCCTTGGGCTCTGTGTTGCCTTTCCTGTTTTCTCTTCGCCTTTCCTTTTCTAACTTTCTGGGATGGGGCCCCAAAAAGGTCAGTCTGTGTGGGCATTGGGCCTGTTACTTCCTCTTCACTTTCCATTTCCAGCTCAGGGAAATCCTCCCTATCTCGGGATGGACCTGCTACTTCCTCCACAGGGTCCTCACTATCAGGAGAGGTTCTTGCCTGGGACCGGGTAGAGACACAGCCTGTCCTTTCTATACCCTTCTCTATCCCCTGGCAAAATGGGGGCCAATCGTTCCCTAGAATAATATCATACAATAACCGCGGGATTATTGCCACCTTCACTTTCTTTTCTGTTCCCAACCCTTTTATTGTAAGGTCATATACAGGGTAATAAGAGGCTGTTCCGTGTATACACTGTACTCTAACTTGCCCTACTGCTTGACTCGGTGCTGATTGGGCTTGTATGGCTTCCCAGAGCCGTTGGGACACCATACTTTGGTCAGCACCAGAGTCAAGTAGCGTTTGGGCCGCTATGCCCTCTACTTGCACCGGAAGTAAAAACCCTACTTGGTTTTTCTTTCCATTACCAGAAACCAAGGCTGTACATATGACACAATCCTTTTTAAAATGCCTGAAGTTCCCACACTTAAAACATTTTCCTTTAACACTGGAAAAACTCATATTTTCATATGGTGGTTTACTTCTAGGATTCTTATCCACACTACCAGCCGTTGTCGCCCCTAGAACGCTTGATTTTGAGGTCTTTGCACACTCGGCCTCAAAATATCGTTCCGACATACTGGCTGCTTCCTCTGTTGTTTTACAATTCTGCAGCATAAGAAAAGTTTTTACCTCTGCTGGCACAGCTTCCATATATTGCTCCAGAATCACATTATCCAGTATAGACTCTACAGTCTTTTGTTCTGGTTTTAGCCATTTCCAGGCTAAGCCTTTTATTCTGTGGTACAGGGCTTTAGGGGTTTCACCAGGTCTTAACTTTGCCTCCCTAAATCTGCGCCTGTAGAATAAAGGGGTTAGCCCTAACCTATCTCTCACAGAATTTTTAACTGCATTATAATCTATCGCTAAAGTAGCAGGCATAGATTTATACGCTGATAAGGCTTCGCCGAATAGGGACATCGCGAACCTTATGGCCCTCTGCTCCTTAGGCAGCTTTATGGCTTCAGCAATGCGCTCGAAGGCCTCAATATAATCGTCCAAGTTATCCGTAGGAGATAATTGTCCCAGCGTGAGTGCGCCACTATTATGTAGTCCTACCCCTTGGGTATACATAGGCAAGTCTCTTGCTAGCTCCTGCTGCTGCTTCACCATCTGTTCCATGAGCTCTCTGACCGGCATCTGCTGTTCATGGATGGCAGCCATTGTCTGCTCCTGCACCCGTCGAGTCATCTCAAGCTGCTTGTCCCATTGTAGAGACATCCACCTCAGCATCTCCTGAGGATCCATCTGGGATGTCTAGGTGCCTGGGCACAGTGCAGAGTCAGGCACTGAGAAAGGTAGCTCCACTCCTGACCGATTGTCAGCCGACTACTGGATCCTTCCACTCCTGGATGTCAGCTCCCTGCTGCTGGAACCTTGTCCTTCACTCCAGGTGAAAAATTCGTACTACTATGCCATTTGTGACCCCGCTTCTTTAGTGCCCTCTAGCAAGAGCAGGTAGGGTTTAAGCGGGTTGTTTTCTTGCTAAACAGCTACTCTACAAGTTCCTAAAGCAAAGCCTCTTGGGATATGTAGTTTCTGTCACTGTCCAAGGAAAAGTAGTGTGACTTCTAAAAGTGGTTAAAGCAACAAGGATTTATTTCCCCTCCCGGGGCGGATTTTCAACAAGGAAATAAAGGTAACAAAACCAGACACCTCTGGCAAAAGGACAAAGTAAAGTTTCCAACATAAACAGCTTCCTTCAGCACAAAACAATTGCTTCTCAGCAAACAGAATGAAACAGCTCTGCTTTCCCAGCTCTGCTTTCCCAGCTCTGCTTTCCCACCTCTGTACTTCTCTGCAAGGCATACATTCAGCACAGGGATAATACTTCATCAGATATTGTAAACGTTGTGATAAGGAAGCTTATCATAGCTCAGAAAGGAGCTATAGAAAAGGTGAAGTGACTCTGAACAAGCAACCTGTCAGTTCTGGTAGAAATAAGAAAACAGAATTTTCCCATAAAAGACTACCAGTCCCAGAATGCACCAGGTTTCCAGCAGCCATTAGAGGAGCTGAAGTGGAGAAAC
The DNA here is from genome assembly GCA_033557465.1 of Ichthyophis bannanicus. Taxonomy (NCBI): domain Eukaryota; kingdom Metazoa; phylum Chordata; class Amphibia; order Gymnophiona; family Ichthyophiidae; genus Ichthyophis; species Ichthyophis bannanicus. Next base: position 120,621,450 of record CM066040.1, read on the forward strand.
GTGTGTTCAATCAGGAGGGCTATGAGGTAATCCCTAAGCGCTCATCTCAAAGGGCAGGGCCTAATTCAGCACAGCTGTGCTGTGTTAGGGAGGAGCACTCATCTAAGCAGAATAATGGTAGAGTTTATTCTACAGAGAATCAGCTTGAGCTTGATCATCTTCATCATCAGGAGGATCATCAGAAGCAGAAGCCAAACCGGACAGACAGAGAACGAAAGAAACCCTTTGGAAGAAAGAGGAGAAAAGCCTTTGAGAGGTCTAGAAGAGTCCAGAGCAGTACGTATACTGGGAGGCATTCCAAGGGCCAGCATACACCATTGGACTGGGGAAAGCCAGTGGAATGGTGCTGCAGAGCTAGGAATCTCCAGACGGTACCAGTGAGGGAGACGGCTGCATGTGGAAGGGACCCTAAGACCCGTGCCAGAAGGTATGTGAAGAGAGATCCAGTGTCCAGGGATCTGGATTGGAAGGCTGGACATAAGAACTGGACTACATACTGGCCAGGCTATATAGAGAGGAACTCTAACAGCAATGGGAGCTCAGGTATGAACACTGATCTATGCCCTAGCTATAACCTTGAAAGACAGCAGGGAAACAAGTATTCTCCTGAAAGTGCTCCATTGAGAGATTAATCTGTGCCAATCCATGATATTGAACCCATGCTTGTTGAAGAAGAGGGGGTGATAGCAGATGAAGAATCTGTTTACATGGACTGCTCTCTGTCTAAACTCCTTTGGTGATTTTCTGTTATAAAATACAGCAACCATCACAAAGAAATACAAACTTGTTCTTTAATCTACTCAGAAAAGCTCCTGGGTAGGATTTTTAGCCACGCAGTAGAAAGCAAGCCAGCTAAGGGGTTTCAGCTGAATAACTGCTAGCAATTGAGCCTTACCTAATTGCTTGGGAGCTCTGAGAGAATCACTTCTGAATCTAGGTGGGAAGATATAAGAAGTTAACCTGAAAAGAACAGTTTTTCCTTTCTTTGTGGATCTTGTTTGTTGTTTGATACATTGCTAAGAGAACATTAGCTAATGCCTACAGAAAAGACCAGTTTGTTGCCAACCAGGTCTTATTTCTTTTGCTTTGATTGGCTGACAAGTTCAAATGTTGTTTTCTTGATTTTGTTTTTCCAAGTTTAACACTGAAAGCAAGTAACCTGATTTATGTGCTACCAAGCATATCTGTGTTTGGAGAAATAACCCCATAAATAAATATCTTATTGGCTTTACCCAAAAGCACAACTAATTATTGTGAGCAGCTGTGTCTGGTGTGAATGAACTGCATTGCCCACAATCCCTTGCAAATCATATAGATATATGCACTTGCCAAGACTGTGAACCTTCTCACCCAGGCAGTCGTCTGACAACATACAGTCCATCATATCTTCAGAGACACTTTCAAAACCTGGCTCTATTTCCATTAAGTCCTCCTGAGAGGTAGGAAATGTTTGTATCGTGGTTTCTTGGGCTCCGCCCTTCCTCCCTGCTTTAAGCTTTGTATTATATTCTTGAATCATGTACTGCTTAAAACAGTCCTTTTCATTAAAGTCATTATAATCAATGCCCCAACCTTCTGGGTAAGTAGAATCACCTTGATTATAAAAATCCCAGCCTTTGGGCTTACCTCTGTGCTTGGCTGCAAAGGGTTTTCTCTGAGCTTTGGACCCGGTAGTGGAATCTCCACCTACTTTATGCAATGAGTGTTGAAACTGCCTTCCTGGCTTTCTCTCTTCTTGGTAATCCCCAGGATATTGCAGACAGCCTGGCTTGCTTCTGCCGTATCCTTTTCTTGAATAAAGCTTTGTAAAAGGTTCTCCTTTTACCTTTGAACTTGGCCCTGGCCCTGGGCTTGTAACCTGGACTCTTCCCTGGTCCTCCTCCTGGGTTGTTAGCTGGCCTCTCACCGGAACCCTCGGCTGGCCTTGTAAGTAACCTCCCAGCTGAGCCTGTGCTGGAACTTTCTCTGGAACTCCTAATTGAGAACCCACTCCAGCTTCTACTGGACCTCTCCTTCCAGCTTCTAATGGAGACACTCTTCCAGCTTCTAATGGACCTTTCAGCTGAGCCTCTTTTTGTATCTGCCCTTTAGGGTAGTGCCTGACTCCTCCCCCTAGCAGGTGCTCTGAATCAGCTCTTGAGTCCTGAGCTAACCGTTAGCAAGGGCGTGTTTCTTTCTCCTGTGCTTGGTTTCCATGGTAACTACCAGCCATGTGCTTTTGTTTATACTCCAGCACTGCCTCTGATTCCTCCTCTTTGGCTCTTTCTACAGGGTTGGAGGAATTCACCATGTCACAAGTCCCAGCTACATTAAGAGGCCCCACTGAAGCTCCCTAGGCTTCCACCTATAGGAGTGAGTAGGTGGGTGACAATGGACACATATGTTTGTGTGGTTCCAGACGTAACTATGTCGGCCATATGTGCGTCACTGCTCATTTGTGTGTCCCGGTACACATGCAGGTTATACTGTTTCCAGGTGCCACTGCTGTACTGCACATGTCTTTTGGTGTGGTCTTCGATGTTGGTGTGAAACACAGATTATTTGCCATCACCTTCTGTGCACAGCCTGGACTCACACACATATGCCTGGACTCACACACATGTGTCAGTCTGGATTGTGTGTTCCTAGTTGACTCTGTCTGCAAGGTGTGTGTGTGTTTTACCGGAGGAGGGGGGCCTGGGTTGGCTCACATATTCGTTTTCATGCTGTGCTGTGTGTTGGGGGGCCCATCCCCATTTAACTCGTCTGTAGCATCATGTGGCTGGCATTGTGGTGTGACGTTGCATCCTACATGTCTGCTCTGTGTTGAGCAGTGTTGGTGTGTAGTTTCACCCATCTTGGCTACACCCCTACTGTATATGTTACTGTGCCAGCATGTGTGTGTGCACTGTACCGTGGCTGTCACATTATTGCACGCTTGCTGGTCTCTGTCCCATTCCTGGGGCACTTCCATGTATGAGCTTCCTGCATTCAGGGATGCTACTCATGGGTGTGGGCTGCAGGTGGTTGGGGATGTGATTGGTCTGGTTACTGTTGGTGTGTGCTGCCCGCATTGCCACACCCCCATGTTGTGTATTTCACACCCCCAAATGCTGGTGCACAGCTGCTGTGTGCCATTATGAGATGTCATCTGTATATGCCGTCGTGTATCTGTTGACCTTTCGCATGTAGATGCTTGTTGTGCGCACTTGTGTGACCACCAGTTCATGATTGACCTTACCACATTTTTGTCTGCAGGTGATGCGGGATATGGCTGTTGTGCCTGGCTGCTGACTCCTGTGCGTCTTCCCCGGACACATGCAGAGAGGAGATACAATGAGGCACATGCCTCCAGTCGCTCAGTCATCGAGCGCACCTTTGGCGTTTTGAAGAGTCGCTTCAGGTGTCTGGATAGGACCGGTGGGGCCTTACAATACAAACCCATGACTGTGGCACAGATCATTCTGGCCTGTTGCATCCTACACAACACTGCACTCAGGCACAATATCTGGGTCGACATTAATGAGGATCTTGAGGAGGATCCACTGTGCCCTCCTGCAGGTGGCTGTGATGACACACGTGCGGGGATTGCGGTCAGGCAACATCTGATCAAGGAGCTGTTCTCATGTAAGTCCTGCATATGTGGTGATATGCATATTTGTCTATATGTACATGCTGTGGTGTATGTTTCTGGCCTCTCTATGCACACATGCATGTTTCCCTTCTGTCTTTCCATTCCCAGGAGTATCCAATGTTCATGGCCATCGCAGCGGTACCTGTGAATATGTCTTTCAATCTGCAGGTAACTGTGTTGGGTGAACATAGCGATATATAAGAAATGTTAAATAAATAAATATGTACTGTGGGTGCACTGCAGCAAAGCACATTTCTGTTGTTCTCTGTCCACTGCACATATGTTGTTTTGCACATGTTTGGCCTGCGCCTCCCTACCCCACATGTTCGGTTTGGCAACCATATGGCCATTAGCTCAGGTCAGGTTCTTGGTTTTCATAACTGTATTTGTGGCAATTGTGATGGAGCTGTGTGTGTCTGCAGGCGCAGGGTGTGGTGGTGGCGGGCAGCACGTACACCCCTTCCCTAGCATTGTGCCATTATACAACATCAGTGTCTCCTTGCATGGACTGTGATGCTTGCCTCCACTGGTCTCAGCTTGGGCTCACAGGGGCCATATGCTACTGGCGGCATGCTCTCCCCATCTCACTGTGAGTGTGTGTCTGTGTTTTTGGGACATGTCTATGTGACGGCACACTCTCTGCTACCCTTGTGCATTGTCTGGTGATGGGATGTGCCTGGACACCTGTGCAGTGGTGCTCACTGCTCTATCTCTAACCTGTGCTGGTGCCCTTGTATACATTGTGCGCACATACTTACGCATGTCTTCTATGTTTTCTACTGACCTGTCTCCTGTTTGCTGCCAGTCCACTATGCATCAATGCTTCTGTTTCACGGATCTCACCAGATCTTGAACATGTGGCACTGCCTGCTTGACATGCAGCCATGGTGAATCCACACATTCCAGTGACACACCCTACCTTTACTGTGACCTCTTGTGGCCTTTGCCTGCCTCAGACAGTCCCTATCGGACACCTGCTGCACACAGATGGTACGTTGCATGTTTGATCTGTTTTGACTCACATCACACTTCAAATGTTTCTTATGGGCTGTTTCTTTAGTCACGGAACTCTGTGGGATCTGTGTGCACCAACACTGTTGGACATGCTGTGGCCCACTGGGCAGCCTGTGTTACATAGCCATGTCGATATGGCAACCTGGTCGGCCATGCCATCTCCAGCTGTGGCCAACACGCACTGTGCTCTTTGTTGTGATTGTGTCCTGTGTACATGTCCGAGATCTCATTATGTACATATTGTGTTTTTTCTCTCTCCATTGTGACCTTATTTTGTGTACAGCATACCATGACCTGTTTCTCCTTCCTCTATCACAGGGTGCAGCGAACACACACGGCATATCGTCTACATTGCAGCTGGCCTACCCATCACAGTACCATTGGTGGACAGAGCACCTTGATGCAACGATCCCTGGGGGATGGTGCCATTGGGTGATGGGCCTCAGCGAGTGGGACACACGCCTATGATGGACATTACTGTTTGACTAATACTTTGTGCCGAACAGGGACAACTGACACAACATTGCTGCCGTACTCTGGCCGTGTGTCATGGTCATCATGATGGACACGCAGTACAGTCTGCATTACTGTGGCACACTGAGTTGTCACATGTAACCTTGAATGTCCATGGATCTGTGACAGCCGTACTGGGACATGTGTACTTTCAGATGATATTTTCACTATGGACAATGTGTACTGGTCCAAACATATACAGCAGGATGTCACATACTCACTGTATGTTGTGCATCTATCTGACAATGTGTTGATGTAGGTGGGCCATGCGTGTGACCTGCAGTGCAGTATATCTACATATGTTTGTGTGGACAGTTGCATGCAGCCAAGTGTGTGCCACAGGGGGAACATCCTGTAGGCCCTGTTGCTATGTCTGGCTACCTTGTACTTGGACATGACAAACTGTTTGCCACCACACCACTGTGATGTGTGCCACCATCTGTGATTGGTGTTTGACCCTCGCAGGGGGTGTTACAGTTCATCTGGGGCAGCACTCTGTCATGGTTTCATGTATACAGTGCATGTGCATCTGCCTGATTCCAGGTTTGCAATGGTGCATGTGCATACATGGATTCTGTGTGGGTTCATGCACCATTTTTGTCCTTTCATTCTAACTCCACATACATGTTATTGTGTGTGGTTCCTCTACAGATGTGCCACTATACATTAATTTACCTCCCCATCAATGTATGTGTGCCCAAACCTCCGTATGACATAGCATTGTGCCACTGACATTGCAGCATTACCTTAGCTGTGGTGCGGGGGGTGTCTCATTTTTCTGCCTTAGGTTGTGCATCCCCTGTTCATTGGCATATCTGTGATGCTTCTGTATCCACAACACCCATTGCAGCAAGCCTTCTGCATGGTGCTACCTCTATGTCTGTGAGGTTCGGCTATGTTTGTTCTTTGGCAACATGTGCATCTCCTACCTGTTTCCATGTCCTCCTTTTGCCTTGTGTAACTTATTGCTCCCATTTGGTCATTTAAGGTGTTTCTGTACATGCGTAACTGATGTCTACTGATTCTCACAGACATCACAGACTTTTGACTGGCCATTTACACTGCTGTAGGACCCATTGATACACACACATATGGTCTACACAGTTGAGGGCTGGTGCTGGGACATTGAGACATGACATTTTGTTAATGTTTCTGCATTTGCCTGTGCACTGCAGATCCACATTGCTGTATGGCAGCATGGCATTACATCTAGGTATCCTCTGTTCCGACCCTATCACCTTCTGGTTATGTGGGCAGATTGGTGCACCTGCCTGGACTGTGCCCCCTGTTAGTTGTGTGTTCCTGTGCTATTCCCATGATGATGCTGACAGCGCACGTCAGTGCCATCTGGTTCACTCACATCACTGTCGCCAGTCGACCTTTTAGGTCATTGCCCAATGTGTGTGTTCTATCATATACAACATGTGTGTAGTGTATTAGACTTCTGCTGCTGCATTCCTATGCACAGATGGTTTCACTAATGGCCACATACATATTCGATTTTAACACAGGTACATTCATCGCTCCCATGTGCCTGTACAGTTGGATGTCATCTGTTTTGGAGCATTGTGGCTTCTTGTGGGTGGGCATCTCTACTACTTGGGTACATGCATGCCCAGGCTGCTGCCTCTACATCCCCGCCTGGGATGTGTGTGTTGGACATAGGTGGCATTGGTGTTCGTTGGCACTGGTGCTGGTGGTGACTGCGGGACTGATTGGATATGTGCCTGCCTCCTTGTCTACACATCATCCACTGCAGAGTTGTTGATGTGTTGGTGGGGCACTATGGTTCTTGCACTGGTCTGTGTATCTGGGGACCAGGATTCAATTCCCCATGTAGCATTTGTCAGGCCACATTCCCTGCGTTTCTCTGACGGGGTCCAGTTAATCATTGTCACTGTTTGATGTACATTATGAGGGTTATGTTGCCATGTACACTGTTTTTCTTGATATCATGGCCAGGCTCTGACACCCATTACATATATCTGTGTGTAGGCTAGCAGACATCTAGCTGTACATGCTTTTCCTCGCTTGTGTGTCCTGTATTGCCAGGCACGTATGCCTTTGTGGACATTTCATGACTCCTGTGTGTTTGGTCCTCCACCTGCAGCACCCACTGTGTACATGTCCACAGCATGCATCTCCTGGACATGATCTGTCCTGCTCCTCATCTGTTGATGGACCAGTGGCTTTGGTGTGACATTTTTTACAGACATTTGTCTCTGCTGCTACATCACCACACTGACCATCCTGGACCACTGGCAGTTGCCTGTGTGCCAGCCGTCTGCCGCCTCACACGGTGCTATGACTGCATACACACATGCCATTTAGTGGTATATATTAGCATTGCAGTTGCTGTGGTTGTTTGGCATAGTGGTTAGAGGCATGCATTGGACCACCATAGGTTGTGGGTTTGATCCCAGCATGTTCCATTCCTCTTCTTTTCTTGTGTTCTGCTAACCTTACCATGCAATGGCTGCAACTTCATCACCTCTCCGCAAACCCTCCCTTCTCTTCACTATGCACCACGGTGTGCCCTCTATGCAGCCTATCTTTCACATATTAGCTGTTACATATGGCTCTTATCATTATGCTATCCAAGTGAGCAGTTGGCTTGGGGGATTGGTAGTGCTGTTGTGATGCTGTTGTTGGACATGTTGTGTAGGTTCGATTCTCATGTGCTACGTTTTGGTTCTATTCCCGGTGTTGCCCTGATCCAATGACCATGCACACAGCTGTCCCCTCTGCAGGTCCCTGCCACCCTTTCTATTTTGGATCTTTGCTCCTTGGCATGCTTTGTTCAGGGCATTCCATTTCATTGTGTGTGTGCATACGTTTATCTGTGTCTCTTGTCCCACTTACAGATTGTGATATCAGCTGTGGACGTCTGTTCTGCATTTGTGTTGCATCATGGGTTCTGGTGGGGTTGCCCTATCCTGGCACACAACAGGCGTTTTGTGTGCTGTCCTGCAGTGTTCTTGTATGCAGACATTGCTGCAGAACTCAACATGGTGGTGTAGCCTGCTAGTTTGTTCACTGACTTTCTGCCCCCTGGTCATGGGTTCATTTTCTATTTGTTCCCATTTTTTATGCCTGTCCTATACAACTACTTGTCATTCCTTTGGACAGTCATATCTCTGCGGATCTGTGCTGCCAGCCCATAGTACCCTCACCACAGTTGCCAACAATCCTTAAAAGGTGTTATAGGGCACCTTATTAGGCACAGTATAAGGCACGTTACAAGGCACCTTATTAAGCACAGTACACAGCACATTATAAGGCATGTTACAAGGCACCTTATTACGTGCCTTGTACTGTGCCTAATGAGGTGCTTATAACGTGCCTTATAACACACGTTACCTGACACGGCTTGCCATAATGATGCCCCGCCCATGCCTTTATATGGGCATCTGTATCTTTACCGCAGAACCTAACGCAAGTGATATTACCACAGTTTAGTAAACATACCCCTTAATGATGTATGACTGCAATGTTGACTAGTATCCTGTTTTGATCTTTAAAAAAATGCTATATCAGACGAATTATTCATTTTGGGAGGGTTTAGCATCAGGACATTCCAAGGCTGAGCAGAGGCAGTGCCTGTAGGTAACTGGCCTAAGTTTCACCCCATACTGCTAACCGGACAGTGGCTCAATATGACCACTGCCTGGATATTGAGTGGCAAATGCAGCTAGCCCAGATATTTAATGGCAGATATAACCCCGGCACTGAATATCTCAATTTAGATTTAATACTGGCAGCTAGCCACATTAGCAGAACTAGCCACCAGTGATAAATATCCTCCTCCTCCCCTCCCCCCCCCCTTTTGCAATTGCAGTGCTAAAATCAAGATTTTTATTATTAAAAATAGAGTAAAACTTAGGGAGTCATTTAATAATGGTTACTGCGTGATAATGCTGTTGTTGTTAAGTGCCATCAAGTTGGTATCGACTCATGGCGACCCTCTGGATAGTTGCCCTAAATTGTGTACAGTCTTCAGTCAAGCAGCTCGCTGTTGACAGACTGGGACCCTTAGCTGTTACTGTATTGATCCATCTCATTGCTGTCCTTCCTCTTTTGCATGGACCTTCTACCTTGCCAAGCATGATATCTTTCTCTGATGATCTCTCTATTCGTATGATGTGTCCAAAATATGAAAGTTAAAGTCTTCTAATCTGAGCTTCTAAAGAAAACTTAGGCTTGATCTCCTCTAGTACTGACTGGTTTGTTCTTCGGACAGTCCATGGTATACACCGTATTCATCAACAGCACCATAATTCAAAGGCATCAATTTTGTTCCTATCTTTTTCATTGTCCAACATTTGCATCCTTGTGACGTTATTGAAAATACCATGGCTTGAACAAGTCGAATCTTTGTATGGAGAGAGACTTCACTACTCTTGAGAATCTTGTCTAGGTCCTTCATAGCCATTCTGCCAAGAGTAATGCATTATTGGATTTCTTGACTGCTTGTTGCTTCTTTATTGATAGTTGATCCAAGTAGGTTAAGATTGTTCACTATTTCAATTTCTTCTCCATCAGTGATGAACTTATTGATTTTGCCAGCTGTCATGATCTTTGTCTTCTTTACATTAAGGTACAGGCACATTTTAAGACTATGTTCTTTGATCTTGAGATGCAAATGTTTCCGATCATGTTCACTTTTAGCCAGTAATGTGGTATCATCAGCATAGCAAAGGTTGTTGAGGAGTCTTCCACCAATCTTCACACCTCTGTTTTCATACAATCCTGCTTCTCTGATTTGTTCTGCATATAAATTAAACAGGTAAGGGGAAGTATGCAGCCTAGTCTTACACCTTTGCTGATTTTAAACCATTCTGTTTCTCCTTGCCCGTTCGCACTGTTGCTTCTTGATACATGTAAAGGTTATGCAAGAGAACGATCAGGTGTTCTGGTATACCCACGTTTCTTAATGTGGCCCAGAGTTTCTCATGGATTACACAGTCAAAAGCCGTGCTGTAGTCAATAAAGCACAATAGATATCCTTTTCTCTTTTCAAGGATCCATCTCACATCCATGATGATGTCTCTCATTGCTTGCCCTTTCCTGAACCCTGCTTGCACTTCAGGTAGTTCTCGTTCCAGGTATGGCTGTAGTCTCTGTTGAATAATCTGGAGTAGAATGTTGCTGGCATGTGGGATCAAAGCAATTGTGTGATAGTTTCCGCAGTCAGTTGGATCATCTTTATTTAGTGTTGGTATAAACACAGATATTTTCCAATAAGTTGGCCATGATGTTTATTTATTTAACTAGGCTTATATACTGATTTTTTACCTGTAAAAGTGGTGTAATTCAGGTACTGTATACATATTTTTCCCTTGTTCCTGAAGGGCTCACAATCTATCTTTTGTACCTGAGGCAATGGAGGGTTACGTGTCTTACCCAAGGCCACAAAGAGCACCTGTGGGACTAGAAACCCCAGTTCTTCTGGCCCAAGGTTGCTGTCCTTTAGTGTGATTCAAACCCCTGGCCCTCTGGCCTAACATAACCTGCCTGAACCACTAGGCCACTCCTCTCTCATTCCATGTTGTCTTACAATACTTACAAGGCTCTGCCAGGAAATTTGGAACAGCTGCATCAGATTGCTGTAACACTTCTATGGGAATGCCATCAAATGCCTGGTTCTTTGTTCTTTGATAAGACTTTCAGTGCTGCTTTGACTTCTTCTTTCATCACCAATAGTTTTGGATCATAAGGTACAGGTTGAAACAGCTGTTGATCCACTTGATCTTTATCATATAAAAACTCTTTATATTCTTTCCACCTTTTCTTGATCTTCTCAGCATCATTCAACATAAATCCTTGAGCATCTTGTAACATTCCAATTCGAGGCTGGAATTTATTCTTTAACTCCCGTAGCTTTAAGAAAGCCAATCTTGTTCTTCCTTTAATAGTTTCTGCTTCTATTTCCTTGCAAGCATCATTGTAGTACTTCTTCTTGCCTTGTCTTGCTGCATGTAGGAAATCTCTGTTGAGTTCTGTGATTGCCTCTCTTTCTCCTCTGACTTTAGCTTCTCTGCATTTCTGGGCAATTTTCAGAGTTTCTTCGGTCATCCATTTTTCCATTTTTGCTTGTTCACCTTTTGTAGATACTTCTCGCTTTCTTCAAACACAATCTTCTTGATGTCATCCCATAACTCTTCTGGAGCTTTGTCACTTGTATCTAAGGCAGCAAATTGATTTTGCAGGCAGTCTTTAAATTCCAGTGGCATATTCTCATGTTCATATTTTGCTACATTCATGAGTGGCTTGCTCTTTTTCAACTTAACTTGAGTTTGCATACTGGTAGTTGGTGATCTGTACCACAGACAGCTCTGGGTTTTGTTGATGTTATAGAGCTTTTCCGTCATTGACTTCCACAGATGTAGTCAGTTTGATTTTTGTACAATCCATTGGGTGAAGTCCATGTGTACAGTCGCCGCTTGTGTTGCTGGAAAAAAGTGTTTTAGATGAATACGTAGATTGTTAGTCTTGCAGAATTCTATCAGTCTTTTTCCAGATTCATTTCTGTTGCCAAGTCCATATTTTCCAACCATTTTACCTTCTTCTTTGTTGCCAACTTTTGCGTTTTAGTCACCCATGACTATCAGGATATCCTGTTTGCATATTCTGTCAATTTCAGCTTATACTTGTTCAGAGAACTCATCAATTTCATCCTATTCTGCAGCTTTTGTTGGGGCATATACTTGAATTATAGTTGTGTTTATAGGCATTCCTCAAAGACAAATGGAAATTAAGCATTCACTGACTGCACTGTATTTCATTACAGTTCTTGCAAGTTTCTTCTTTATTATAAATGCAACACCATTTCTTCTTTGCCTTTCATTTCCAGCATAGTAGACCACGTGATTATCTTATGCAAAGTGCCTGATGCCAGTCCATTTCAGTTCGCTGACACCTAACAGATCAAGTTGTACATGTTCCATTTCATTCTTGACCACCTCCAACTTCCCTTGGTTCATGCTTCATTGATTTCATGTCCCAATATATAAGCCATCTTTGCAGCTTCTGACTCATTTCATGCGCAGCTACATCAACAGTCAGATGTCCTGATGGATTTGATCCAACCGCATCATAAATGCTGATTTTACTCTGAAAAGGCGTCAGCTCCTCCCCAGTAGCCAGTTGAGTGCTTTCCGACCTGGGGCTCTCATCTTCCAGCATTATCCAATGGGTTTTTGTAGCAAGATATGGAAGTAGATTGCCAGGCCTTTCTTCCGTGCCATTTAAGTTTAGTGTTGTTGCCATTGTCACAGAAATGTGATCCTCCGCTGCCAACACTGTCCCATTCTGCTGCTGCCCAGATGGGTGGTTTGTCTTGGTCTGGCACCTCAGCTGAGAACTGCCCATCTTGGGAGACTCTGCCAGTAGTTAGACTACCTACAGCTTAGCCCTCAGCATCACTAATTGCACACAAGCCCTCACAGTACAACAAGTTGCAAATCAAGTGAGGGATAATGCTGTTATCATATGCTATTTGTACATGGCGGATTGCATAAAATGGACCCTGCAGTAGATAACACCAGGTAAAAGTGCTAACTCATGATTACCATTAGTAAATGACCCCCTTAGATTGTAAGTCCTCTATAGACAAGGAAATACCTACTGTGCCTAAATGAACCTTTTTTTGAGCTTCCAGTGAAAAGGCTCAAGCCAAATATTGGATTTAGTTCAAAAAAATAAAGTATCAATTAATAACTAATTTTTCCACATATTCAAACCATTTCACAGATAATTCTATTAGAGCACACTAAAGCATGGCATATAAAATGTTTTCTTCCTCTTCCAGCAATGCATATACTTATTCCCCAATGAGAACTGCTCAAATAACACATCCTAGTACATCACAGTTGTAGCATATGGCTGTTTTATAATTTTTTTGTAAAAGTTCACACCCTTACCAACACTTGATAAACTGAGGAATAAAGGTTAGCTTGGCTTATGTAATGAGAAAGCAAACCGAGAACAGAACTGCCTCTCTCTCCAGTGGGTAACAATGCTTTATGAATTGTTGTTTTTATTTATGTGCCTACATTAATCATTTCACTAATCTGCAAATTAATGTTAACACTCACTTTAAAGTTGTCAAGTGGTAGCAAAACCATGCAAATTTATCAAAAGTGACCCAACATGCCCTTACTTGGCTTCTGCCTACATCAGGATTCCTAGAATTCCAAAAAGAATTGTAAAAATAAATCTATGAGAAAATATTTACACTTTTAGAACAGATATTTTATTGAGGGTTTTCAGTATGCATCCAAATTTTCTGATGGGCAGGGCTAAAAGAATGTTTTGGATTATCCATTGAATTTGAGGTTTACAGAGTCAGTTGAATAAATTAGGCCATATCCTCGACTTAATTTTTATTTCTGCTAAGTTGAGGCCTAGAGTATCCTGGGGGTATGTTTACTAAACTGCGGTAATCGTGAATAACGCGCGTTCTGTAATGTTAACGATCGTTAGCGCATCATAACGCGCGTTATGATGCGCTAACTATCGTAATGCTCCGCGGTAAAACACCGCAGAAGGTGGAGAGAGGGCGGAGAGAAGGGGTCAGTGGGCGGAGAGTGGGCGGGGAGAGGCTCCCCTCACACTAACGCGCTGATTTTCAGAGCTGAATTCCAACGCAAATGAAAACCTGCCGTTAAATGCACATTATAGGGGAGAGAAACCATTTCAGTATCAGCAATGTACAGCCCAGGAAGGGAAACCAAAAAACAGTGATAAGTGTGATACATGTGCACAGAACAAAAGGGCACAGAAACACTGAAAATGACCCCAACAAACTGGAAAAAAACAATAACCAAGCTGGCCAATAGTGGTATCAATGAGAAACATCAACCCTTCCCCCCCGAGTAAGCTCAATAGAACAGATATAAATCGTGGAAGGGTCTATACGCCGTCCCCATACAAGGTGAATGAGCCCACAGTGAAATAGCGCTGCTCAGGGTTTTCCCCACCATCGGACAGGTGCACATGTCCCGCAACATCAGGGCGGGCATGTCGGAACGGCAACTGGACAGATGCCGGAGAAGGGGATACAGAGGGCCGCAGGCAGCACATGCTGTGGTGGAGCTGGGCCACAGTGCGGACTAGGGTGATGCCTAGGTGGCCCATACGAATGCTGAAACAGCGGAGCAGCAAGACAGAAACTGCTGAAGGTCCAACATGGGCACGAGTGGGTTTTCCAAAGTGTCACAGGGGATAGTACCCAACAGCTACCCCCAAGGGCACGGAACATTGGCAGGCGAGGCAGGGGGGAGCGTGGACGTCTATGCAGGCACTCCTACCCCAGAACCCGCACCATAGGCAGCCGCCTCCCTGCACACTGGATGGCCTGAGACTGCGCACCACCAGCTCCACCAGCAGAAGGGCATGTCAGCATGGTGGCTGAGGGATACTGGTGGTGGAGGGGGCAGTGGCAGCTGCCCAGAGCAGACCGTGACCTAGCCCTGTGTAGGTGGCTGCCATGCACTGCAACAGACAGGCCCTGTCTGACCAACAGTCATGGTATCACCAGGGAACGCACCATCTCTGTGATAACATGGTGGTGCAGTGCACAAAACCAGTGTATTCAGAAGCGGAAGGTCACAGGTTCAAGTCCCAGCTGTGGTTTCCACCCACCCAGTTCTCATATTTTACCCACTACTATAACATGCTAATACAGACAGAACCTTTCTTGCAGATGACGTAAACATGCCCAAAACACCTACATTTTACCCTACAGAGCACAGACACCATCAACATGCACATTACCTAGAGCAGAGCCTCCCAAATGCAGTCCTGGAGGGCCAAACACCATTCAGGTTCCATGCTGCCTCTGATAAAGATGCCTGTGCTGCATTTCTATGCGCCACCCCCATGGTATGCAGATGTATCACATGCATATTCATGAGGGACAGCATGAAAACCGGAACAGTGTTTGGCACCGCAGGACTGGAGTTGGGAACCTCTGCCGTAAAGCAGCAGCCAACAGTGCAGACACACCCGCACCCACAGGCCCCATTATCCAAAGCCTCCTGGAGAGGCAGGACTTTGGGCTCTGCGTGCATCTCCCAATACTAGCACTTGCATACCTTAGTAATGCCACCCTAAACCTGGGAATATGGTACACAGCTATCAAAAGGTTGCTATGATTATTGGCAGATAGCAATTCCTAGGTTAAGTACAATTTTCGGAGTGAGCTGCATCATAGCAACCTTCCTGATGTCTGTGGAGTGTGCTACAGGTCTTGTGTCTGACAGTGTTTACCAATCTGGGGAGTGACTCCTACAGTATTGCGTACCATAGCCATGCCTGCACTGTGCCCAGGACTGGTGTGGTGGCCTGGGCTGCCCAACACCTCTATAGTTGCACAATGCTGGCATAGGTGTGGGGAGTGTGTGTCTGTCTATCCAGTGTGTGGTGGCTGCCAACACCCTCCACAGCCCACACTGCTAGCACTGTTGCCAGTATTGGCCTGCCAATGTGCATAATGAGGAGCAAGGTACCGTGGGAATAGCCTGGATAGGGTGGCCTGGCCTGGCCGCATCTGCACAGGGCATAGGGCAATGGCTCGGACATTGTAGTGCCCGGTACCACCTGCATGGACAGGGTGGCCATAGCATGTCCTGCTGGGAGGTCACTCTCACCCTGACTGAGCAGTGACCATGGCATGGCTAGGTTCCCCCATAGTGCTATATAGCATTTCTCTCATGTGATATTTATGGGTTTTCTTTTGGGGCCCAATCACTGACTTATCTGCCTGGTGTGTATGCTGATATCCCCATTCTGGGTACATGCATCTCCTCCAGGACCATGAACTATTGACTAGCTGGCGGACTGTCTGCAGCTAGTATGTGTCTTGCTGGAACACCTTGCAGGGTGCAGCGGCTGGAGGCTTGCTGCTGGAGAATATCAGATAATGGTGGGGGGCAGCTGAGCATTTCCAGAACTGCCGTCTGTCTGCTATTGCGTTATGGATGTGTACTGCTCTGCATTGCCTGCCCTGTAGGGTATTTGATCCCTAGCAGGACTGGGGTGATGGTCCCCTCTACTGCCACCATTGCAGGGGGGTAGAAAGTGGATCTGTTGGCGGGAGATCCTGTCCCCCACCCTGAGCCCAAGAGGGTGTGTTGGGTGGTGGTATGTAATCTCCCTGTGGGTCCCAACACCCCCTTCACTTACATCATGTGACCATGGCACCCACACAGGGTATGCACTTTTCTGGGTGCATCATAGTCCACAAGGGCTAGATGTGTCATACAGATGAACACAGGCATATCCTAGGGGTGTTTGCAAGGACTACCTATCACACATTGGCACTGATGGGGACCTGCAGCATAGCCTATCTCAGCACAGCCAGGTGTTGTGAGAATGGTGCTGGGCACCATACCTCTCCCTCAGGATGAGCACAGGACCCGCACACTGTGACGGTCTGTAGCTACTCTGTGCCACTAACACACACCGTCGGCACCCCCTACCAGGCTGAGGTGCTGTGGGGTGCATACCCCATCTTGTGATCATCTGTAGACTTCTGATTTACATGTGCTGTGCATCCTGGGTTACGGATGGGTTGACCCTCTCCTGGTAACCACAGCAGAATGTGGGTGTGGTGCCGTGCAGTCCTCCTGTAGCCAGCCAGGTGTTTATTGGCAGCTCTAGCCCACTAGTTACTTCACTGCCCATGGAGCCAGAGGTCATGGGTTCAAAACCCACAGTGGGGTTCATCGATAGGGCTGTCTTAGGCATTGTCTATTTTTATTGTATATTAGTGCTGCCAGCAGAACCACCCTCAGGGTACTGTCACCTTAGGGTGGCTCATAAGGCACCCTATAGGGCGCCTTATACGGTGCCCTATAAAGCGCCTTATAAGGTGCCTTTTATGGTGTCCTATAGGGGACATTATAGGGTGCCTTGGCAGTCAGCACACTTTAGAATGTGCCCTATGGAGTGCCTTCTAGGGTGCCTTATGTGGCACCTTAGGTTACACCATTGTGAGGGTGTGTTTGCTGGCAGCACTATTACAGTACAACTAAACTTCCTCACAGCCCAATACTTAACCCTTTCCAGGCCAAGCCCAAAACCTTCGGGATCCAAACTTCTGCCTAAATATTACTATCAAATGGTATATAATACATGACCATGGCAGAGGGAACAGCACTATTGGAACATATTGAATAAGACGGGTACAATTTTCCTGACATATGCAAACTTTAACCCGGCTGCAGAATGTGGATTAAAATATTATAGTAGGCCTTCAAAGGGTTACACATGATGCCTCAGCCAGCCTTATTCATTGGGCACACTGGGGAATCAAACCCATGACCCTTGTACCATCAGTCTGTGTAGTAACCATTGTGCTACACCTCTGTTTCTGTATTTGGGTGTCTGCGTGCATTCTTAAGCTTAACGTGCAGTAACGCGCCCTGTAATGATCGTTGCTGCGCGGCGCCTTATAACACGCGTTATTGGTAACGATGTACCGCCCATGTCCTTTTTTGGCATTTCTTCTACTAACGCAGCTCCTAACGCGAATCGCACTAACGCAGTTTAGTAAACATACCCCCTGGACTGATTCTTTTACACCACCAGATCTGTATAGTAAAATGACCAAAAACTCAAATGGGGTTAATTGTATAACAGTGTGCCTATGAAACATGTCTGTTTTATAAAGGGAAAAAAACAAAAAGAATATCACCAAATGCCAAGCACATTCAAACTCATACTGAACTAATTATGAGCTGAAAAATACCAGCATATCTAGAGGCATTAGAACAGTGGCATCACATGTAAGCTTAGAAGATGTATGTCTCATAACTTGCCTCTGTTCTTTTTGAAAACAAATCTTTTCATAGAAAAGGATCTACTTACGAGTTGCGCTCCAAAAATATCAAGACTTGTTCTATAACACAAGAAATATAACACTGACAGTCACTGAGTCTCCTTCAAAGTAGTCCCCTTCAGATAAAACACACTTCCTCCAGTGTTCCTGCCATTGCTAGAAGCAGTTTTGAAATGCCTCTCATTATGCTGTGAAACTGCTGTGTTGAATTTTGATTAATGGTCTCCAAGTCATCAAATATCATTCCTTTAAGTGGCAATTTCAGTTTTGGAACAAGAAAAAGTCAAAGGGTACGAGCTCAGGTGAGTACAGAGGCTGACGGACTTGCTCAATCTGTTTTTTGGTCAAGACGTTCTGGACAAAATGTGATGTGTGAGCTGGGGCATTATTGTGGTGAAGCAACCATTCACCATTCCTGTGCAACTCTGGCCTCTTACAATGAACAGCAGCTCTCAAACGAGTCAGAACGTGGATATAGTACTCCTCGTTGATGGTTTGGCTCTTTGGAGCATCCTCATGATGAATAATTTCCTGGTAATCAAAGAAAACTGTGAGCATGACCTTGACATTGCTCCCCACCTCATGGGCTTTCTTGGGTCTGGGAGAGTTTGGAGTCTTCCACTGTGAGGACTGAGCCTTACCTTCCAGGTCATAACCATAAATCCATGATTCATCACCAGTAATAATCTTTTTGATGAAATCCGAGTCATTTTCAATGCATTCCAACAACTCCCTGCCTGCAAACATTTGATCTTTTTGGTCAGGGGGACAGGAGTTTCAGCATAAATATTGTAGATACATGTCTCATCCTTAATTGAAAGTAAGAATGGACTGTACCAACCTGAAACTGATGTCCATGTCCTCAGCAAGCTCCCTGATAGTCAATCGATTTGAGCGTAATGCAGCACACACTGCTTCAACTTTGTCTTCATTCCTGCTCTGCTAATGAATGACCTTCCAGAACGTTTGTCATTGTCAACACTTTGGCAGCCCTCCTGGAAACATCTATACCAGTCAAAAACGAGCATGACTCATACATTCATCACCATACACTTGCTGTAACTTGTCATAAGTCTTTTTGCATGCATCTCCAACTTTCTGGCAGAATTTAATGCAAATTCACTGTTTAATTTTTTCACTCATCATAAATCTGATGAATTGCTTTTACACAATACCAAACATCATGTGATCAAAAAAAGTACAAGTATGCTGCAGTCACGCTACACTCCGCACATGCAGAGCACATAAGTAACTAGGTCACTGCATGCTTAATAGCATCCTGGTGAGACATATTGTTAAATCTCTCAATAGTTTTTGATCACACCTCATATAAACACAAAATTATCCATTATATCTGATGGCAGAGTCACGTTAGCTGGATACTTAGCTATAGATGTTGATAGGTAGGGATATATATTCATTTGAAAGTTTTCCTATATCGTGTCATGTCATTTTCTAATAAAAATGGAAGAAAAAACCCAAAATTTTATCACTTTCCATCTGTCTTTAATAGTACACATTATGGAGCAATAGTATGTACTATTAACGACAAATGGGAAGCGATGAAATTAAAAAAAAAAAAACAGAAAGAAAAATTCCACAAACATAGGAAGCTAAAGAAAATGAAAACCTCCAGGTGTTAGTTCTCAGCTCAGCAGACACTGTGACAACCCAAGCGACCCTACAGGAATTGCCATATGATGATGATAGTTAAGAACAAGAATTTTTTTGGTATGGAGAAAAGCCAGACTGTGCCACACGGCATGGTCATTGTTGTCAACACAACACCTAGTGAGGGGTAGAACACTAACCCAACAGTGGGCTCTACAAAATTAGAACTAGGGAAATAAATATATCTAGTTGTCAGTTGTAGGATGTTGAATCTTGAGCTTTCATTCATGTTGTTGTTGTTAAGTGCCGTCGAGTCGGAGTCGACTCATGGCGACCCTCTGGATAGCTATCCTAAATTGTGTTCGGTCTTCAGTCAGGCGGCTCATTGTTGACAGACTGGTACCCGTAGCTGCTGTTATTGTAGCAATCCATCTCATTGCTGGCCTTCCTCTTTTGCGTTGACCTTCTATCTTGCCAAGCATGATGTCTTTCTCTAATGATCTCTCTCTTCGCATGATGTGTCCGAAGTATGAAAGTCGAAGTCTTGTCATCTGAGCTTCTAAAGAAAGCTTAGGTTTGATCTCTTCTAGTACCGACTGGTTTGTTCTTCAGGCAGTCCATGGTATACACAGTATTCGCCGCCAGCACCATAATTCAAAGGCATCAATTTTCTTCCTGTCTGTCTTTTTCACTGTCCAGTTTTCACATCCATATGATGTTATTGAAAATACCATGGCTTGAACAAGTCGAATCTTTGTATGGAGAGAGGACATCTCTGCTCTTGAGAATCTTATCTAGGTCTTTCATAGCCATTCTGCCAAGAGCAATGCATCGTCTGATTTCTTGACTGCTTGTTGCTTCTTTATTGATAGTTGATCCAAGTAGGTTAAAGTTGTTCACGATTTCAATTTCTTCTCCTTCAACGATGAACCTGTTGATTATGCCAGTTGTCATGATCTTTGTCTTCTTTACATTAAGGTGCAGGCCCATTTTGAGACTATGTTCTTTGATTGTGAGAAGCAAATGTTTCAGATCATCTTCACTTTCAGCCAGTAATGTGGTATCATCAGCATAGCGAAGGTTGTTGATGAGTCTTCCACCAATCTTCACACCTCTGTTGTCTTCATACAGTCCTGCTTCTCTGATGAGTTGTTCTGCATATAAATTAAACAGGTAGGGGGAAAGTATGCAGCCTTGTCTTACACCTTTGCTTATTTTAAACCATTCTGTTTCTCCTTGTTCCGTTCGAACTGTTGCTTCTTGATCAATGTACAGATTACGCAAGAGAACGATCAGGTGTTCTGGTATACCCATGCTTCTTAATGTGGCCCAGAGTTTCTCATGGTTTACACAGTCAAAAGCCTTGCTATAGTCGATAAAGCACAAATAGATATCCTTTTGGTATTCTTTAGTCTTTTCAAGGATCCATCTCACATCCGCAATGATGTCTCTCGTTCCTCGCCCTTTCCTGAACCCTGCTTGCACTTCAGGTAGTTCTTGTTCTAGGTATGGCTGTAGTCTCTTTTGAATAATCTTCAGTAGAATCTTGCTGGCATGTGGGATCAGAGCGATTGTGCGATAATTTCCACAGTCATTTGGATCACCTTTCTTTAGTATTGGTATAAACACAGATCTTTTCCAGTCAGTTGGCCATGATGTTGTTTTCCATATTTCTTGGCAGAGCCTTGTAAGTACGGTAACAGCTGCATCAGATTGCTGCAATACTTCTATGGGAATGCTATCAATGCCTGGTGCTTTGTTCTTTGATAAGGCTTTCAATGCTGCTTCAACTTCTTCTTTCATCACCAATGGTTCCTGATCATAAGGTATAGGTTGAAACGGCTGTTGGTCCACTTGATCTTTATCATATAAAAACTCTGTATATTCCTTCCACCTTTTCTTGATCTTCTCAGCATCATACTTTCACTAAAACCTGAAATGTTTATCATGAGAACCTCAATATGTTGTTTTTCAGAACATGACGACACACTTTTTTTTCTCAAAGGCTTCTCTCTATTACTTCTGTTATTGATAATCCTGATTTCCTTCATACACCACTTTGGATATCGCCTGCAGCTACAGATCCTTATATTGCAGTTTTTCAAGAAATGGTGATTAAAGATTTGATGTTAATAGCCATTTTAGATAAGGGATCTAATTTTATCAATTTCTGACAGACTGGCCCTTTAATCTTTAAAAAGCAGGCAAGATATTATTATGAAATCTGTAAAAGGAGGCTTCACAGTGGTCAAGAGTCACCATCAATAAGTAAGTGCAGTGGCATAGCAACTTGCTGATGTAAAGTTTCATCAAAGATTACACTGGTCAACAAATTTTTACAAAAATCATGTTACTGAAATAAAAATAGTCATTTCTTATCAATTTTTATATGCTGAACACGAATATGACAGTGAAATTGCAAAGTTGGCTCTAGCTTTTTTGTAATCTACAAGAATTAATGTTTACATCACAAAATGCATGTCAAATAGTAAATATAATAGGCCTTCGGTTAATACCTGTAAAAAAAAACAAGTCATAGACTACTTCTTAGATTTTTTCGGGAGCTTCTCTGGGGAGTGTCCAGCAGTAGTCAGACAGCATTGTAGTGGACCATTTTCCCTGGTATCTTTGCTCCATCGTTGCGATATCCTGGTGAAAACGTTTGCCCTGTTCATCACTAACCATACCACAGTTGTCAGGAAAGAAATCGAGATGGGAATCAAGGAAATGGATCTTTAGAGACATATTGCAGCCAAGGTTCTGATACTGCATCAGCATGTCTTCTAATAGTTCCTTGTAGTTTTCTGCCCTAACATTCCCAAGAAAGTTTGTTGACACTAGGCGAAAAGCATTCCATGCTTGTTTCCCATCACCTTGCAGCAAGTTGTTAAACCGGTCATCTTTGAAGAGCTCTCGAATCTGAGGACCCACAAAAACTCCTCCTTAAATCTTTGCGCTGCTGAGTCGAGGGAATTTTTCATGCAGGTATTGAAAAGCTGGCGAAGTGCCGTCCATGGCTTTCACAAAGTTTTTCATCAAACCTAGTTTGATGTGAAGGGGTGGTAGCAGGATTTTGTGAGACTCAACCAGAGCTGGGTGCTGGATATTCTTCTCTCCAACTGTTACATTTTGTCTGTGATTCCATTCCTTTTGCAAGTACTGCCAATCCCTTGCTCGGCTATCCCACTCACATAAGAAACACATGCATTTTATACATCCCTTCTGCAGTCCCATTAAAAGGGCAACTACCTTAAAGTCACCACAGAGGTGCCAGCTGTACTTGTTATAGTTAATGGAAGTCAGTAGATGCTTTAAGTTATCGTATGTCTCTTTCATGTGGACGGCATGTGCTACTGGAATAGATGGAAGACGGTTTCCATTGTTCAAAAGCACAGCCTTCAGACTCAGCTTTGAAGAGTCTATAAATAGTCTCCAGTCTTGTGGGTCATGAGTGATTTTTAAGACATTCATGAGGCTTTCAATATCGGAACAGAATACCAGATTACTTTCCTTTCCGACTGCGTATAGTACACTGCTGACGTCAGATGGCTTCAGCAGCCGTCTGGCAGTAGTATTGCATTGCATCAGAAAATTATGCAATCAACTCTGGATGATGTGTGCATGCTGGTATTATGCAATGTGATGAATATTATATCATTCAAGGCTTATTTGGGATGTTGTTGACGTCCTACTGGATAAATTTACACGGTGAAACATCAAAAATGAACTACATGCAATATCTTCAAAATGAGAGCCAATAATTTTTTTTAATGTTATATTCGTGTTCAGCTCACCAAGATACTACAGATTAGGGCCTTTTAAAGTCAGTAACGATTTCATTGTTGACCAGTGTTACTGGAGGATCCTACCAACAATGTTAAAAGTGAAATGCATATGTTTTAGCAGAGTTTCTAAAAAAAAAAAAAAGGCTGGATAACCAAGATGATGTTTTACATTTATTTTAAACAGTGAAACAGCTAAGGATAGCAGTGTTATACATCCATCAGAAAATTCACAAGAATCTTCAACAACCTTCTGGACATACCATAGTTTCAGCGAAAGGCTCATTATTAGAAAAATTATCAAGATGCATTGATTTTTATTTATGAGATTTTGTAACTCAAGGGATTCTGCTCATATTATATAATTGTTACAAGCATTGCATTGGAATGTTAAACAATTGTTATTGGTGGCTGCCAACATTACGGAGCACTTTTACTAATAGGCGCTATGGTGTTGCACCCAATGTGGCAAAAGTGCTGAACTGATGGTTCGTTAGGTGCAACAGTGCAGTGTTAACTGGCAGGAGTGTGGAAAACACTTCCCTGCCAATTAACGCAAAGCCTGTCTGATAGCGCTCACGGTGTTAGCGTTGGTACACCTACTGCTACCTACTGAAGTGGCACTAGTGTGATCCTGCTCTAATGCAGTTAGCACACAGTGTGAACCCCAAAAAATGACACAGAACACACAATGTCCACTCTCTGCCCCAACCCCGCCCACTCACGCCCTTAACGTGCGCTGGACAGTTAGTGTGGAAATTGTCACACGCTGTTATGGTCCCGCGCTAGCTGGCAATGCGTGCCCCAAAACACATTCAGCACGCACTGGAACATGTGTTGTCAGCTACTGCCCTTTAGTAAAAGTGCACCTCTGTCTCTATGAACAAATGTTCCAGAGTAAGCAACCTCAGGCAAGTTCTGCTATGAAGGGACATGGGAGGAGGGTGAAAGGGGATAGATTCAGGAGTGATATGCGGAAATATTTCTTTATGGAAAGAGTGGTGGATCCATGGAATAGTCTCCCTTTGGAGGTGGTAGAGATGAGGACAGTCTCTGAATTCAGAAAAGCATGGGACAAACACAGAGGATCTCTAAAGGTAAAAAGGGGACTGTTGTAGTTGTTGATATGGAAAGACAGACTAGATAGGCCAGGTGCTCTTTTTCTGACGTTATTTTTCTATGTTGCTATCATTCAGAATGTTGGTGTCATTGAGTGCTGTTAATTCCTGGCGACCCTTTTGCTCTAACCACTAGGCTACTCCTCCACTTGCAATAAGTCTACAACACCTGATATTCCAAGGTAGTCTCCCATCACAACTATGAACCATGCCTGACCCTGTTTAGCTTTTAAGATCAGATGATCACACAGAATAGCATGGCCATAGCATCTTTCAGAATACTTTATCTCAAATAGCAGATTAGTCTGTGCCCATAGGGTTTTCTGACTCATTTAGCACATCCAGCATTCACCAAGAATTATTCTTTTTTTAAATTTTGACATAAATGACTCTTTACAAATTAAATGCACCGAGATAGGGGCCAAAATGACCCTGACATAACAAATGTGTATGTAAAGCAGTTTGAACAGACATGTTACCCTATTCATCATTGTTTGTGAATATTGGTTTTTGGAAATGTTTTATTGATGATAATCTTATTTTGCGGACAGTACATTAGCTAAACTGCCTTTGTTACACTTGTGACAATTTGCAATTTACTTATAATTATAATAAGTATAATTGTAGATGCATTTCTTTCTTGGATTTACAGATTATCCAATCTGGTTCAGAATCTGGATTTTCTATTTATAGGAAACTTACAGAATATAACACACTGTTGCACTATCTCAGTACTCATCCAAAACAGCTACAAGATAGTTTGCCAGTTAGTCAGCTTTTGGGACCACCGCATATGTTCTTCTGAAGCTGATTTTAAAATCTAATCAGGAACTAATGGCACAGAGGATTTTTCAGCAAGGTCACCCTTATAGGCAAATGATGAGACATGCACCTTCTTAGCTTACCAAAGAGGCTAGTATAATGCCCCTTTAAAATGTAAACATTTATAACGTCATATACAGTAGCAGTTTCAGTTCATAAATAGTTTATGCGTTTGAATGTTTTATGTACTTGGAATTCAATGTTATTTTATAAAAGGAAACACAGGCACCTACACTATGTGTCTTTGTAAAGGTTTTACAGAACTATACCTAGCAAAGCAAACCTGCTCTCTTTCAAATGGATTTACACCTACTGCACTCTTTGCTTGTCAAGAGACAAGATAGCAACTCCCATCTTGGGGTGGTAACAGCAACAAAACTGCTGCACCCATTTCAAAAAGTATATAAACCATAGATAGATCAAAATTATTATTTCGATAAAGGATTACATTTAAAAAACATAAAGTTGTGACTATGTAATTCTCTCTTGTTGATGTGATCTAAATTCTCTAAAGGACATATCCAGGTTCTAGGGAAACCTCCAGCCACCCTTCCACCATTTCCTATTCAAACTTGGGACGTTCTCATGCTGGGGATGTCCATAGACTGGGTTTCTGAAATGGTTCTTGAGAAGTCTCTTTCTCTGTTTTCAGAGACATCCAAGGCACAAATAAGGTTTCCAATATGACTTCCTAGAATACAGCTGGACAGGGTTGACCTTTGATAAAGAGCAGAGCTGGCACCTCCACCATGCAAGCCAGGCAATCACCTAGGATAGCACGATTTTAAGGGCAGCAGCTGCAGCAATCAGCAGGTGCACAGACTCTTAAAGTGCAGCATAGCAGTGAAGGAAGAGTTGCAGCAGAAGGCAGAAAAAACCCTAGTCTAAATTTTCACCGCCAGCCCTCCATCCCTGCAATGTTCATGGTCCTCTACCCTGAGGAAATCAGTCAGTCAGCCAGCCCAGCTCGCAGCACAGCCATGGATGTAATCAGGAGAGGTCATTTCCCACAAATGGTAAAGGATGGAATGCCTCATTCCCTGCCCCTCCCCCCCCTTCAGTGTGGTCCAGCATTTCTACTCCTCTCTCCTCCGTTTCTTGCCCTCCCCCCACCATGGTCCACTCCCTTAAACCTTTCTGGCAGGGCTCCTTCCTTACCTCCTACTTGTGAAAATGTCAGCATTAAGAAAGAAAATGCAAGTGTCATGAAGTCTTGCTCTCAAGCATGTCGGAAGCCCCTGCTAGTCCCGCTAGCAAGAGAAAGATTTTGAGGGGAGGGAAAGGCTATGGTAGGGGCTAATGAAGGAGAGGGACGCCAGACTCCTGTGAGGGAAGAGAAAGGGAGATGTTTAACTACAGAGGAAATGGGGTAAAGCCTTGAACCACCTGGAGGGCGATGACTGAAGGTTTGTCTAAGGCTGCAGATACCCTTGGTCTGGCCCTGATCAGGAACATAGGAGTTTACCAGTGGTGCCAGTCCTAAAAAGTTTGAGAAAAGGGAATTTGAAAAGAGCAGAAAGTAGCTGAAGGAGTTCTTCTTTACAAAGTCATATGTAATATCATTTATCTCAATCAATGGCCCTTCGCATTTGTTTCTACTTCAAAGAACAGCAATACTAAACCATGACTACAGCAGGATGATTAAAAAACAGCTCATTCCAAAGGGTGATATGTGAATTGCAGTTTCCTAATACTAAAAACGAGAAGAAATGAACGCTGTGCGTTTTGCATCATCCTCATTAAAACCTCCCTACGAAAGAATGCACTTTAACCATCTGGAACTCTTGCAAATTTCCAAGAATGTTGGAAGCAAGAGCTACGAGAAAAAGATAGCATTTATACAGTACATGGCAAAACCGTTCATATTAAATCTGTTATTTCATATTGATTTAGCAGATTCCAGTTATTTAGATTAAGAGATAGAGAACTTTATTTCCTAATATATCCATACATAATTCTCTGTTCACATTGGAACAACATTTTTCATGGCCAGTTTACCACATGGAAGGCGTCGTTTTAGAACTGAGCACAAGCAGAAATAGCGCGGGTACTGGTGGATTTTCAAAATGGAAATATGTGCATAGCCCTGTTTTGCAGATTATGCTAGGGAATATATGCAGTCACTTTTACACTTGCTGTTTAGCAGGCATAAAATTCCTGGACTAATTCATGTGCATATGCACATCTTTTCAAGAGTATGCACATAAATGCAAACTCCTCACTAACACCCTCCCTGGGAATGCCTGCTCTCCATCCAGCCAAGATTTCACAGCTACAGGCTGTGTGTGCATAATCTTGTATGCATATTAGACATTCAATTGTATAAATGCCTATGCCTGTACATAAAAACGTTACTTATTGACCCGAAATGACTTTTAAACTTGTCCCTCGTATGTATACCAGTTGGAGAGGGGCATTAAAGTGGCAATTTTAAAGTTATCACAGGTATGTGGCCTCTCACTGCTCCCCTGGTCATGGCTTTGTATAGATAGGAGAGGAGATCCCTGTGCCATCACACCAAGTAGCCAGACTCCAGATATATCATCATTCTCACAGTCCTCATTGATCCTGGTCTGGGTAGGGTTGTAGACTGCATGGGACACTACATCAGTCATGTCTTCCAGTGCCATGAACAGCAGATGCATGACCTGCCCTATCACACTGCCAAAATATCTGCTCTAATTAGAGTACTCTATGTAAAAGAATCCAGAAGGAAACATAGGTTCCCTATGGCTAAATATCAAAACATATCCATGTCAATAACTGCACAAATATATGTTTAACACCACCACCTTTGGTCCCAAAAAATGTGCATTATGAGCATGCATTAGTGTCCTTATTCAGTGCCTTTATTCTGAGGGTCCCTTATTATTGACAGGGATATGTTTTGACATGTAGCTATGGTGAGCTCTAACTGAGTTTGATTGGCCAATCACACTGGCACCTGGTGATGCTGCGATCATCCATACAGTCCAGGTACTGGCCAGGCTTTGATGACTCCCATGAATTGTAGGTGAGCACACCAGAGCCCCCAGTGCACCCCTAAGAACATAAGAAATGCCATACTGGTTCAGACCAAGGTTCATCAGACCCAGTGTCCTGTTTCCAACAGTGGCCAATCCAGGTCAAAAGTACCTGGCAGGTACCCACAGTCCACAGCTTCCACAATGCTCGTCCAGGGGTAAGCAGTGGATTTCCCGGGTCCTCTTTAATAATAGTTTATGGACCTTTCCTCCATGAACGTGTCCATACCTTTTTAAAACCCAGCTACACTAACAGCTTTTACTATATCCTCTAGTAACAAATTCCAGAGTTTGATTACGTATTGAGTGAAAAAATATTTTCTCTTATTAGTCTTAAATGCATTACATTGTAGCTTCATTGCGTGTCCTCTAGTCTTTCTACTTTTTGATAGCGTAAACAAATGATCTATGTTATTCCCTTCCATTCATTAATTTATAGACTATCATATCTCCCTTCAGCCTTCTCTTTTCCAAGTTGAAGAACCCTAACCTTTTAAGCCTTTCCTCAAAGGGGTATACTTCCATCCCTTTTACCATTTTGGTGGGTTTTTTTCTGTACCTTTTCTAATTCTGCTACCGGTATAGCCTTTTTAAGATACAACAACCAGAATTGCAACAATATTCAAGGTGCAGTTGAACTATGGAATGATACAGAGGCATTATAATATCCTTGGTTTTATTCTCTATTCCTTTCCTTATGATTCCTAGCATTCTATTTGCTTTCTTGGCTGCTGCTGCTGCACATTGGGTGGAGAGTTTCAGTGTATTATCAACGATGACGCCTACATTTCTTTTCCTGGGTGGTGGTTTCTAAGATGGTACCTTGCATCGTGTAACCAAAGTTTGGGTTGTTCTTTCATGGGTGCATAACTTTGCACTTGTCCACATTAAATTTCATCTGCCATTTGCATGCCCAGTCTTCCAATTTATCAAGGCCCTCTTGCAATTTTTCACAATCCTCTTGGATTTGAACAACTTTGAATAATTTTGTGTCGTCTTCAAATGTGATCACCTCACTCGTTATTCCCATTTCCAAGTCATTTATGAATATGTTAAACATCAGCGGGCCAAGCACAGATCCCTGGAGTACTCCACTATTTACTTTTCTCCATTGAGAAAATTGGCCATTTAGCCCTACTCTCTGCTTTCTATCTTTTAACCAGTTTCTAATCCACAATAGAACACTGCCTCCAATCCTATGGCTTTTTAGTTTCGCCAAGAATCTCCCATGAGGCTTTCTGAAAATCCAGAAACACTATATCATCCAGCTCACCTTTGTCAACCTATTTATTCACACCTTCAAAAAATATAACAGATTAGCAAGACAAGACTTTCCTTGGCTAAATTCATGTTGGCTTTCTCCCATTAAATCATGATTATCTACATGTTAAGTAATTTTATTCTTTATAATGGTGGAGGAGTAGCCTAGTGGTTAGAGCACTGGCTTCATAACCAAGCAACCAGAGTTCAATTCCTGCTAGCACTCTTTGTGGCCTTGGGCAAGTCACTTAACCCTCCATTGCATCAGAAGAAAGGCCTGGCAATCTACTTTTGGTGACACTGCCAAGAAAACCCAGGAGCTTCTGGGTTGCCAGGAGTCAGGACTGACTCAAAGGCACACATTGCATTTTGCAACTGTTTCTACCATATTGCCCAGTATGGAAGTCAGACTCACAGGTCTGTAGTTTCCTGGATCACCCTTCGAACCTTTTTTAAATATTGACGTTACATTGGCCATTCTCCACTCTTCAGGTACTACTGTTGATTTTAATGATAATTCACAGATTACTAACAGTAGGTCTACAAACTCGTATTTCAGTTCTTTCAATACTCTTGGATGTATACCCACACATTCTCACTTTTTGCCACAAAAACATTCTGCCAAATGATGCCTTGAGCCCATACATAGCAGCTATAACATAACATAATCGCATGGTGTACCAGGACTATAAATATGATCTCCGTTTCTCACCCAAAAAGGAATCCTTTCCCTTCTTATGCCTATACTATCCCTGCACCCAAAGTCCCATTTTTTTAACATGGGAATTGGTAGGGTCCCATAGATTGGCTCCTTTAGCACAAACAGCACATTAGTGCATAGCCTGAATAAACACTATTGTTCTTCTTAATGTTTCTGTAAGGTAGTTTATGAATGTTTCTTTACCTTAGAACATTACCTCACCACTGCTCCCTGTACCTTATAAGAACATAAGATATGCCATACTGGGTCAGACCAAGGTCCATCAAGCCCAGTATCCTGTCTCCAACAGTTGCCAATCTAGGTCATATGTAGTCATACCTAGCAGTTTCCCCAAAAGACACAGATTCTACAATGATTGTATTGGGTCAAGCATTGATATCCTGGGTTCCTTCTTAATAATGGCTTATGGACCTTTACTCCAAGAACTTATCCAAACCTTTTTAAACCCAGCTATACTAACAGCCTTTACTACATCCTCCGGTAACAAATTCCAGAGTTTGATTACACATTGAGTGAAAAAATATTTTCTTTTATTAGTCTTAAATAGTTTACCCTGCAGCTTAATTGCATGTCACCTAGTCTTTCTATATTCTGATAACGTAAACAATCAATCTACGTTTACCCATTCCACTCCATTCATTAATTTATAGACTTCTATCATATCTCCCCTCAGCCGTCTCTTTTCCAGGTTAAAGAGCCCTAACCATTTTAGCCTTTCTTCACAGGAGTATCCTTCCATCCCCTTTACCATTTTGGTGGCTCTTCTCTGAACCTTTTCTAATAACGCTATATCCTTTTTAAGATACGGCAACCAGAATTGCACACAATATTCAAGGTGCGGTCTCACCATGTAACGATATAGAGGCATTATAATATCCTTTGTTTTATTTTCCATTCCTTTCCTTATGATACCTAGCATTCTATTTGCTCTCTTGGCCACCGCCGCTGCACACTGGGCCGAGGGTTTAAACATGTTATCCACAATGACGCCTAAATCTTTTTCCTGGGTGGTGGTTCCTAATGTGGAACCATGCATCGTGCAACCATAGTTTGGGTTGTTCTTCCCTAGGTGCATAACTTTGCACTTGTCCACATTAAATTTCATCTGCCATTTTGAAGCCCAGTCTTCCAATTTATCAAGATCCTCTTGCAATTTTCCACAATCCTCTTGGGTTTTAACAACTTTAAATAGTTTTGTGTCATCTGCAAATTTGATAACCTCACTCATTATTCCCTTTTCCAGGTCATTTATGAATATGTCAAAAAGCAGCGGACCCAGCACAGATCCCTGGGGTACACCACTATTTAACTTTCTCCATTGGGAAAATTGGCCATTTAGCCCAACCCTCTGCTTTCTATCTTTTAACCAGTTCCTGATCCACAATAGTGCACTGCCTCCTATCCCATGACTCTTTAGTTTTGCCAAACGTCTCTGATGAGGGACCTTGTCAAAGGCTTTCTGAAAGTCCAAATACACTATATCAACTGACTCACCTTTTTCTACCTGTTTATTCACACCTTCAAAACATAACAGATTAGTAAGACAAGATCTTCCTTGTCTAAAGGCATGTTGGCTGTCTCCCATTAAGCCATGACTATCTACATGTTCAGCAATTTTGTTCTTTATGATGGTTTCTACCATTTTTCCCGGTACTGACGTTAGCCTCACCTATCTGTAGTTTCCCGGATCACCCCTGGAACCCTTTTTAAAAATTGATGTTACGTTCGCATCTTCCACTCTTCAGGTGTTGCAGATGATTTTAATGATAGTTCACAGATTACTAATAGCAGGTCTGCAATCTCACATTTCACTTCTTTCAATACCCTTGGATGTATATCATCCGGCCCAGGTGATTTGCTACTCTTCAGTTTATCTAACAGTCGTAATACATCTTCCTGATGTATCAATATTTCCTTCAATTCATCCAAACCTTTAAATACCACTTCAGTCATGGGTAACATCCCTACATCTTCCTTAGTAAAGACCGAAGCAAAGAATTACTTCAGTCTCTCTGCTATCGCCTTGTCGCCTCTTAGTGCCCCTTTAACCCCTCTATCATCTAATGGACCAACTGACACTCTCTCACAGGTTTTTTGCTACGAATGTATTTGAAAAAGTCTTTATTGTGCATTTTTGCTTCCGCAGCAAGCTTCTTCTCAAAATCTCCACTTTTCTTAAAGCATGGAATACAGCTGGTCTGGGCTTCCAAGATAGTATTTTTCAACAACACCCAAGCTTGATGTAAGTCTTTAACCTTTGCAACTGCTCCTTTTAGTTTTTTCTTAACTATTTTCCTCATTTTATCACAGTCAACCTTTCGAAAATTAAAAGGTAGTACTGTGGATTTCCTTACTCTCCCTCCTCCACTAATTAAATCAAACACGATCATACTATGATCACTATTGCCAAGAGGCCCCAACATCGTTATCTCTTGCACCAGATCTGGTGTTCCACTAAGTACTAGGTCAAATATGGCTTCCCCTCTGGTAAGTTCATGAACCAGCTTCTCCAAGAAGCAGTCATTTATTTCATCTAGGAACTTTATCTCCCTAGCATGTCCTGCCATGACACTGACCCAATACCGGGGTAATTGAAATCACCCATTATTATTACTGTGCTGTAACTTTTGTTAACTTCCTTTATTTCTTTGAGCATTTCATCATCCATTTGTTCATTCTGGCCAGGCGGTCAATATTACACCTGCACTGCCATCGCCTTCTCCTTTTTACATGGAATTTCAATCCATAGAGATTCTACAGCAAATTTTGTTTCCTGCAAAACTTTAATCCTTTCTGACTCAATGCCCTCTCTAACATAGAATGCAACTCCTCCACCAATTTGATCAGCTCTATCATTACGATATAGTTTGTACCCAGGTATCACAGTGTCCCACTGGTTGTCCTCTTTCCACCATGTCTCTGAGATTCCATTCATATCTAACCTCTCATTTAGTGCTAAATATTCTAACTCTCCCATCTTATTTTTTAGACTTCTAGCATTTGCATAGAAACATTTTAGAGACTCTCTTTTATTCATATTAATTTGGCTGTTGGTAGGCATGGGTGATTTGGGATCTTTAAGCTCTGTCTGCTCCATACCCAAGGGCATTTGGGCTACTCTACTCTTTTTTGGAACCTCTCTGCTTTTGGTAGTATCCTTCAAGAATACATTCTTCCAAACCATGTGCTCTTGTGCGACTGTTGGCTTTCCCCTATCATCTAGTTTAAAAGCTGCTCTATCTCCTTTTTAAAAGGTTAATGCCAGCAGCCAGGTTCCATCCCGGTTAAGGTGAAGCCCATCCCTTTGGAAGAGCCCCTCCTTTCCCCAGGATGTTTCCTTGTTCCTAACAAATCCAAAACCCTCATCATTGCACCACTGTCTCATCCACGCATTCAGTCTCCGAAGCTCTGCCTGCCTTTTGGGTCATGCGCATGCAACGGGAAGCATTTCGGAGAACACTATCCTGTAAGTTCTGGATTTCAACTTCCTATCTAAAGCCTAAATTTAGCCTCCAGAACCTCCCTACCACATTTTCCTAAGTCATTGGTACCGACATGTACCAAGACAGCAGACTCCTCCCCAGCACTATCTAAGACCTTATCTAGGTGGCACGTGAGGTCCGCTACCTTCGCACCAGGCAGGCATGTTACCAGGTGATCCTCACGTCCACCAGCCACCCAGCTATCTACATGCCTAATGATCGAATCACCAACTATAACGGCTGTCCTAACCCTTCCCTCATGGGCACATGGCCCTGGAGAAACTTCCTCAGTGCAAAAGGGTTTTATATCACCTTATGACTGCATCTTGTATTTTGCCAGACTGCAGTCACAGCAGTTCAAAACATACTTGTCACAACCATTCTTCTATATGGGCCGAATTGCAGAGTAAAGCAGAATATTTTCTAAGTCCTAGCCTTATACTATGTTTCAGCAGGAATACACGGACATTTTTGGGAAACACTTAATACGTACATGAGCCTTTCCTGAATACACCTTATATGTCTCCGCGGCTGACCACACCCCCGTTCCGCCCTTTTCTGCCCATGTTCTGAGATCCCCTTGCTAGCGCCATGGACATACATGTCAGCAGTGTTGCAGAACATGGTCTGGGATGTTTTCGGCACATAAACATCCCTGTCACATGTATAAACCCTTTATTCATGTTTAGGAATGCCCCCACATTTTTTATGAACTACATTAATCTATGTGCTCTTCTAGAGAGGTGAATTTTTAGCTCCTGTGAGTGAATTTGCTGTCAGTTCTATCTGTCTGTCTGCATACTATTTATTTATTTATTTGTTTGTTTGTTTGTCTTTATTGGTGTGCTCCCTCATCTCTCTGTCCCCTTTATTTTTTGCACTTTTGTTCAGCTTTCTCAGCTGTATAACTTATGCCCCATCCCATCCCCTCCCCTCTACCTACCCACCCCGTGGCTTGCTGTCTCTTATTGCTGTCATCTGCTCATTACCTACCTCATACACAGGTGCTGCCAAACTCTGACTCTCCCACCTTCTATATCCTCTTGACTTTGCTCTCCTCTCTATTCCTCCTCTACGGCTCTTCATCACATTGTTTTTCTCTTCTTTATACTCCCTAACTGTCTCCCCTCCCACCAGCACCTTCAATCCTCCTCTCCTTTTCTCCCGTTTACCATCCTCACTTCCCCCTCCATTCTGTCTTCTACCCTATCATCGGCTCTTGAGCTGCACCGCTTTCTCACTCTAATTCATCCATCTCCCCTCTCTCTAAGGCAACCTCACCCTCATTTTCGCTGTACTGTCTCCTCTCTGCCCCGTACTCTGCTACTACTTCTTCTTTTCTCATCTGGAGATATCAACCCCAACCCTGGCTCCCCTAGACTTCTATCACACTCTGAGAAGAGATCTTCACGCAACACATCTAATCTTATTCATATCCTTCTCCTTTCCCCTTCCACTCTCCCTTTCTCATGTGCCTTGTAGAATGCCGTGTGTCTCTAATAAACTTGCTTTTACTCATGATCTCTTTATCTCTAATGCTCTTCATCTTCTTGCTCTGAGACCTGGCTCCTCCCAGATGATACTGCATCTATTTCTGCTCTCTGTCATGGGGGCTATCATTTCTCTCACTCACCTCGTCCCACTGGCCGTGGTGGTGGTGTTGGGCTTCTACTTTCTCCCACCTGCCAATTCCAACCCCTCCTGCTGCCTCAATCTCACTCCTTTCCCTCTTTTGAAGTTCACTCTATCTGCCTTTTCACTCCATTTCCTCTCTGGGTAGCTGTTATTTATCAACCTCCTGAGAAGTCTGCTTCTACCTTTCTCTCAGACTTTGACTCATGGCTTTCCTTCTTTCTGGCTTCCTCTTCCCCCACTCATTCTCGGGGATTTTAACATTCATGCCGATAACCCCTCTGATCCCTATGCTTTAAAGCTCCTCTCTCTTACCTCCTTCATTTGACCTCCAGCATTGCTCCACTGCTCCCACTCACCAGCATGGCCATTGCCTTGACCTGGTATTTTTCTCTAGTTGCTTACCCTCAAACTTCTGTAGCTCAGTTTTTCCCTTATCTGACAATCACCTTTTAAGCTTCAATCTTCATCACCCCCTGCCTCAACCTCATCCTATCGCCTCCAACCTATTTAGAAATCTTCATGCTATTGATCCTTTGGTTCTCTCTTCCACTGTTTCCTCATCTCTTTCTTCCACTATGTCATCTAAGTCTGTTGATAAAGCAGTAGCTTTCTATAACACTGCACTCTCCTCTGCTCTGGATGTTCTCGCTCCGCTGATGCCATGTCCTGTGAGGTGTTCTGCACCGCAACCCTGGTTTTCATCCACTACCTGCTATCTACATTCCTGTGCTTGCTCTGCTGAGCATGCTTGGCTCAAATCCCGCTCCTTTGCTGACTTTCTACACTTCAAAATTCATGCTTGTCTCTTTCCAGTCAACCATAGCTCTTGCCAAACAAGACTATTATGTCCATCTGACTAACTCTCTTACTTCTGACCCTTGTTGTCTCTTTACTACTCTCATCTCTCTCCTCAAAGTGCCTCCTCCTCTGATCCCTCCCTCCCTTTCTGCCCAAAACTTGGCTGATTATTTCCATGACAAAATCCACAAGATCACTCTCCAATTCCCCACAAACTCAGCTACTTCCCCTCCTCCTCCCCCTCTTCACTCCCAACTTTCCTCCCCTACTTCTGCTACCCACTCTTCCTTTCCTGTGATCTCTGAAAATGAAACTGCCCACCTTCTTTCTTCCTCCAAACTCACCACCTGCTCCTCTGATCTTATCCCCACCCACTTCCTAAGCCCCATCTCCTCCACTGTTGTCCCTTCCATCTCTCATATTCTCAACCTTTTGTTCTCCACTGCAACTGTCCCTGCAGCCTTCAAGCATGCATTGGTCACACCTCTCTTCAAGAAACCCTCACTTGATCCCACCTGTCCTTTTAATTATCGACCCATCTCCCTCCTTCCTTTCGTTTCTAAACTACTTGAACGTGCTGTTCACCACCGCTGCCTCAACATCCTCTCTGCTCATGCCCTCCTGGATATTTTACAGTCTGGCTTTCATCCTTTACACTCTACTGAAACGGCTTTTGCCAAAGTCTCCAGTGACTTGTTCCTGGAAAATTCCAAGTGCCTTTACTCTGTCTTCATCCTTCTTTCCCTCTCTGCTGCTTTTGACACTGTTGACCACACCCTTCTCCTCGATGCCCTGTCCTCGCTTGGTTTTAAGGGCTCTGTACTATCCTGGTTCTCCTTCTATCTCTCCCATCGCTCTTTCAGTGTGTGTTCTGGTGGCTCCTCCTCCTCTGCTATCTCACTCCCAGTTGGTGTACCCCAAGGATCTATCTTGGGTCCCCTCCTTTTCTCTCTCTATACCCAATCCCTTGGTGCGCTTATCTCTTTCCATGGTTTTCAGTACCATCTTTATGCTGATGACTCCCAGATCTACATCTCTACGCCTGAAATCTCTCCGGCTATCCAGACCCGAATCTCTGCCTGCTTTTCTGACATTGCGCCCTGGATGTCTCACCGCCACTTGAAACTGAACATGGCCAAGACTGAACTTCTTATCTTTCCCCCTAAAACCTACCCTCCTCTTCCTCCTTTCTCAGTCTCTGTGGATAACTCTGTACTCCTTCCTGTTTCCTCGGCTCGCAATCTTGGGGTTGTCTGACTCTTCTCTCTCCTTCTCCACACACATTCATCTGATAGCTAAGACCTGCCGTTTCTTTCTCTATAACATCAGCAAAACCTGTCCTTTCCTTTCTGAACACACTACTAAGATGCTTATCCACTCCTTAATCACCTCCCGTCTTGACTACTGTAACCTACTCCTTTCTGGTCTCCCTTTGAATCATCTCTCTCCCCTTCAGCACTCTGCTGCGCAGCTAATCTTCCACCAGCCTTGTCATGCCCACATTACTCCTCTTCTCAAGTCACTTCACTGGCTCCCTATCTGTTTCCGTATCCAGTTCAAACTTCTCCTACTGACCTATAAATGCATTCACTCTGCAGCTCCTCACTACCTTTCTTCTCTTATCTCTCCTTACAACCGCCCTCGGGAACTCCGTTCTTCTAGCAAACTCCTTCTATTTGTGCCCTTCTCTTCTATTGCTAACTCCAGACTTCGGTCCTTTCACCTTGCTGCACCTTATGCCTGGAACAAACTACCTGTGTCTTTACGCCAGGCACCTTCTCTGACCCTCTTCAAATCCAGGCTGAAAACTCACCTCTTCACTGCTGCTTTTGGATCTTGACTCACCTGATCTCCTTTTTTCTTTTCCTTTCCCCCTTGTTTTATCCCAGCCTACACCTTCTGGGTTGTTTGTCTTGTCTACATTGTAAGCTCTATGAGCAGGGACTGTCTCTTACATGTCTATGTATTTTACAAAGACAAACAGGCACCTCTAGGTCTTCATAAAATAATGTCTAAGTGGCCTACTTGCCCTCTTAAGGTAGGATCTCCCTTATAAAATTATCTTCCATGGATCTGGCACATGGAAAAGGAGCCTTGGCCAGACTGCAAGTGGGCAATAGTGCTTGAGAAGGGGAGAGAATGCCTATAAACTGAAGCACAATCCCTCTTGCTCATCCCTCCCCCCCCATTTCAAGTATTTCCATGGATGCACACATATACGCTTTGCATTGACAAATACACATCATGTCACTCACACATACACGCACTTCATATACACCATACTCCTCCCCCCCACCACCGTTAAGCTTCTCCCATTCATCCACATAATCCATGCCTCCTCAGAGCTCTAGCCATCGACCAGGGAGTCCCCTCACTCAGAATACTGGTCAGATGGTTGACCCAAGAATAAAGAAAGCAACATAGTCCCATGATATATAAAAGTAAACAAATATGTTGTGATGCTGTTTATATGCATCAAAAACAAATAGTTTAAGTATGTAGCCTGGGAATTTAATATAAACTCCCGACATTGCACACTGGACCAACATGGTATAAATATGTATTCTGCATAAAAGAAATGTAAGATGCCCATGCACCAAGGAATACAAAGAAAAAGTGAGAACCACAACACAATTTATAACACAGAAATAAAATTATTATAACAATTTTTATTTTGGTATTATAAACTGCACTGTGCCAGCTACCACATGTTAAAACGCAAGGTATCGGCCATTGTGTGATGGGACAAGGAATGGGCTCAGTGTAGCCATGGAGAGCACATTGATATAACCCTGCCTCAAGGCACCCAGCCTTACAGTCACCCTGCTAGATGTTTCTGTAGTTGTCTCAGGCCGATATCTAAGGCTGGAATCACCTCTAGAGGGAGCACAGAGGGAAAAATACTACTGTCCATAATCCACTTCCCAGAAAACTGAAAATGGGATTACTGGAGCATGATGAAAGCTAAATTCAGGATTCGTAGTGAATATTAAGGGCCTAAGATGTTACCACTGTGAATCAGCTGACATTACACAATTTTTCACAACAAAATATTTGATAGTATAAATAACATTTTATTAAAGATCCTGTTTAACATGGTAATTAGGTGTTACTTCAGGATAATGTCTTACAATATCCACAATATGTACACACATATACATCCCAGGATACTGAAAGAGCTCGGAGAGGCCCGGGCAAGGCCTTTAAATGAGGTCAGTAATAGATCCTTGGAGACAGGAGAGGTTCCACAGGACTGGAGAAGAGGTAATGTGGTACCTCTTCATAAAAGTGGTAATAAGGAAGAGGTGACAAACTAAAGGCCAGTAAGCCTTACCTCCATGGTGGGACAAGTAATGGTGATGCTATTAAAAGAAAGAATAATGAACTTTCTAGAAACCAGTGGGTTGCATGATCCAAGGCAACATGATTTTACCAAAAAATTTGATTGAGTTCTTTGAATGGGTGACCAAAGAACGAGATCAAGGGTATGCAATGGATGCGATCTACCTAGATTTCAGCAAAGTCTTTAATATTATTCCACATAGAAAGTTTATCAGTAAACTAAGCAGCCTGGGGATGGGTCCCAAGGTGGTAAACTGGATCAGAAATTGGTTGACTGACAGATAACAGAAGGCAGTGGTAAACAGAATTCATTCAGAAGAAAGGAACGTGAGTAGCAGCGTGCTCTAGGGATCGGTTCTGGGACTGGTACTGTTCAATATATTTGTGAGTAATATTGTTGCCATTTTGAAGATGACACAAAAATTTGCAACAGAGTGGACTACTCTGTGGGAGGAAAGATCTACAAAAACTGGAAGAATGATCTAATGTTTGGCAGTTAAGATTGAACTTCTTCACATTAAGAGTCATAAAAGGAAACTTAAGGAAAAAAGATGCACCAAGTGCTAAAACGCGAGGCTTTAATATCAAAAAAGCCTTACGTCTAAGCTGAGTTTGCCTTGAAACATCTGGAAAAATAGTAATTTTACCCCCACAGAATTCAACATTCCTATTATGAAAGAATAATCGCGTAACAGTATTTTTATCCCCTTCAGAGGAAAAAGAAACAAGAAGAGTGGCTCGAGTAGGTATCACATCATGAGAAGATTCAATAAACTCTGAAACATCCAAAGAATCAAGCAAAGGAAATGGAGCAGCTCCCTGGTGCATCTTTTCTCCTTAAGTTTCCTTGTAAGTGTTTGGTTACTTTTGATGGCACCAAGTATGTTTTTTTTAAGTTTCCTCTCTAAAATCATTTATTGTGAGTCATGTTCCACAGACATAATTTTTTTTTTTTTTTTTTAGTATAGGTATGTATTTGCTTTGCCAACAAGTTGTAATAAACTGAGCTCTTTTTTTTGTAAGGGCTTTCTCCCCCCTAGTATGGTACTTTCCGTGATGTGGACTATGTGATTTTCCATATTTTTTGCTTATGTATATATTTTTTACTTGTTATGTATTGTTATTTATAAATATCAATAAAAAGAAAGTTAAAAAAAAAAGAGTCATGCACTTGGGGTGCAAAAATTCAAAGGAGTTGTATGAGACTGGGGGAGAGAAGTTGGAGTGTACAGAACAGGAGAAGGACCTCAGAGTGACAGTGT
The DNA here is from genome assembly GCA_033557465.1 of Ichthyophis bannanicus. Taxonomy (NCBI): domain Eukaryota; kingdom Metazoa; phylum Chordata; class Amphibia; order Gymnophiona; family Ichthyophiidae; genus Ichthyophis; species Ichthyophis bannanicus. The sequence continues at coordinate 120,662,290 of CM066040.1, forward strand.
CTAAGGATCTCAGGTTGGCAAAACAAATGTGATAACCTTGTAACCAATGCCAGAAGGCTGCTGGGTTTCATATTGACAAGAATAACCAGCATAAAGGAGGAGGTATTAATGACCTGTACAAGTTGTTGGTGAAGCCTCGGAGTATTGTGTTCAGTTTTGGAGACAATATCTCTCAAAGGATATAAAGAGACTTGGGGGTATGTTTACTAAACTGCGGTAATCGTACATAACTCGCATTATGTAACGTTAACGATCGTTAGCGCATCATAACGCACGTTATGATGCGCTAACGATCGTTAACGTTACATAAGACGCGTTATGATGCGCTAACGATCGTAATGCCCCGCGGCGCTGTAAAACACCGCAGAAGGTGGAGAGAGGGCGGAGAGAAGGGGTCAGTGGGTGGGGAGAGGCTCCCTTCACACTAACGCGCTGATTTTAAGAGCTGAATCCAAACGCGATTGAAAACCTGCCGTTAAATGCACATTACAGGGGAGAGAAACCAGCAACACAGCAATGTACAGCCCAGGCAGGGAAACCAAAAGCAAGTGATAAGTGTGATACATGTTCACAGAACAAAAGGGCACATAAACACTGAAAATGACCCCAACAAACTGGAAAAAATCCATAACCAAGCTGGCCAATAGTGGTATCAATGAGAAACATCAACCCCTCCCCCCCGAGTAAGCTCCATAGAACAGATATAAATCGTGGAAGGATCTATACTCCGTCCCCATACAAGGTGAATGAGCCCACAGTGAAATAGCGCTGCTCAGGGATTTCCCCACCATCGGACAGGGTTCCTATGGCGTGCACATGTCCCGCAACATCAGGGCGGGCATGTCGGAATGGCAACTGGACAGATGCCGGAGAAGGGGATACAGAGGGCCGCAGGCGGCACATGCTGTGGTGCAGCTGGGCCACAGTGGGGACTAGGGCAATGCCTAGGTGGCCCATATGAATGCTGAAACAGCAGAACAGCCAGACAGCAACTGCTGAAGGCCCAACATGGGCACGACTGTGTTTCCCACAGTGTCACAGGGGATAGTACCCAGCAGCTACCCCCAAGGGCACGGAACATTGGCAGGCGGTGCTGGGGGGAAGCGTGGACACCTATGCAGGCACCCCTACCCCAGAACCCGCACCATAGGCAGCCGCCTACCTGCACACTGGATGGCCTGAGACTGTGCACCACTAGCAGAAGGGCCTGTCAGCATGGTGGCTGAGGGATACTGGTGGTGGAGGGGGCAGTGGCAGCTGCCCAGAGCAGACCGTGGCCTAGCCCTGTGTAGGTGGGTGCCATGTACTGCAACAGACGGGCCCTGTCTGACGAACAGTCATGGTATCACCAAGGAATGTACTGACTCTGTGACAACAAGGTGGTGCAGTGCACAAAACCAGTGTATTCAGAAGCAGAGGGTCACAGGTTCAAGTCCCAGCTGTGGTTCCTGCCAACCCAGTCCCCATATTTTACCCACTACTACAACGTGCTAATACAGACAGCACCTTTATTGCAGATGACGTAAACATGCCCAAGACACCTACATTTTACCCTACAGAGCACAGACACCATAAACATGCACATTACCTAGAGCAGATCCTCCCAAATGCAATCCTGGAGGGCCAAACACCATTCCGGTTCCATGCTGCCTCTGATAAAGATGCCTGTGCTGCATTTCTATGTGCCACCCCCATGGTATGCAGATGTATCTCATGCATATTCATGAGGGACAGCATGAAAACCCGAACAGTGTTTGGCACCGCAGGACTGGAGTTGGGAACCTCTGCCGTAAAGCAGCAGCCAACAGGGGCAGACACACCCGCACCCACAGGCCCCATTATCCAAAGCCTCCTGGAGAGGCAGGACTTTGGGCTCTGCGTGCATCTCCCAATACTAGCACTTGCATACCTTAGTAATGCCACCCTAAACCGGGGAATATGGTACACATCTATCAAAAGGTTGCTATGAGTACTGGCAGATAGCAATTCCTAGGTTAAGTACACTTTTCTGAGTGAGCTGCATCATAGCAACCTTTCTGATGTCTGTGGAGTGTGCTACAGGTCTTGTGTCTGACAGTTTTTACCAACCTGGGGAGTGACTCCTACAGTATTGCGTACCATAGCCATGCCTGTACTGTGCCCAGGACTGGTGTGGTGGCCTGGGCTGCCCAACACCTCTATAGTTGCACAATGCTGGCATAGGTGTGGGGAGTGTGTGTCTGTCTATCCAATGTGTGGTGGCTGCCAACACCCTCCACAGCCCACACTGCTAGCACTGTTGCCAGTATTGGCCTGCCAATGTGCATAATGAGGAGCAAGGTACTGTGGGAATAGCCTGGATAGGGTGGCCTGGCCTGGATGCATCTGCACACGGCATAGGGCAATGGCTCGGACATTGTAGTGCCTGGCCACCACCTGCACGGACAGGGTGGCCATAGCATGTCCTGCTGGGAGGTCACTCTCACCCTGACTGAGCAGCGACCATGTCATGGCTAGGTTCCCCCATAGTGCTATATAGCATTTCTCTCAAGTGATATTTATGGGTTTCCTTTTGGGGCCCAATCACTGATTTATCTGCTTGGTGTGTATGCTGACATCCCCGTTCTGGGTACATGCATCTCCTCCAGGACCATGCACTATGGACTAGCTGGCAGACTGTCTGCAGCTAGTATGTGTCTTGCTGGAACACCTTGCAGGGTGCAGTGGCTGGAGGCTTGCTGCTGGAGAATGTCAGATAATGGTAGGGGGGCAGCTGAGCATTTCCAGGCCTGCCGTCTGTCTGTTCCCTAGCAGGACTGGGGTTGCTGGTCCCCTCTACTGCTGCCATTGCAGGGAGGTAGACTGTGGATCTATTGGTGGGTGATCTTGTTTCCCACCCTGAGCCCCAGAGGGTGGGTTGTGTGGTGGTACATAATCTGCCTATGGGTCCATACACCCCCCCCCCCTTCACCTACAGCAGGTAACGATGGCAAAAACACAGGATATGCACTAGTCTGGGTGCAGCATCGCCCATAGGGACTAGACATGACCGAGACATACAGCAGGACACAGATGTATCCTAGGTGTGTCTAACGGAACTACCTATCACACACTGATGGGGACCTGCAACATGGCGTATTTCAGCCATGAAAGGTGCTGTGGACCTGGTGCTGGGCGCCCCATCTCAACCTCAGGGTGGGCACAGTACCCGCACAATGTGACTGTCTGTGGCTACTCTGTGGCAGTGCCACACACGGTCTGTTCCCCCTACCAGGCCGAGGTGCTGTGAGGGTGCATACCCAATCTTGTGCCCCTCTCTCGACTGCTGATTTGCATGTGCAGTGCATCATGGGTATGGGTGGGTTACCCCTATCCTGGTAACCACAGCAGACAGTTTGTGTGGTAACGTGCAGTCCTGCAGCCAGCCAGGGCTTTGTTCACAGCCTTATAAGGGGACATTATAGGGTGCCTTCGCGGACAGTACACTTTATAATGTGCCCTATGGAGTGCTTTATGGGGTGCCTTATGCGGCACCTTAGGTTATGCCACCGTGAGGGTGTGTTTGCTGGCAGCACTAATTGAAATACACGTCAAATTCCTCAACAATCGCTACTTAAATGTAAAGGGTGCTGCCTCAGCCAGCCTTATACATTAGGCCCACTGAGGAATCGAACCCATGACCCCTGTATCATCAGTCAGTGTTGTAACCATTGTGCTACAGCTCTGTTGCTGTGCTTGTATGCCTGTGCGCCTTCTTAAGATTAACGTGCGGTAACGTGCCCTGTAGCGCTCGTTCATTTATGGCGCCTTGTAACGCGCGTTATCAGTAACGATGTACCGCCCATGTCCTTATTTGGGGTTTCTGTTTCTACCGCGGCTCCTAACGCGAATCGCACTAACGCAGTTTAGTACACCTACCCCTTGAAGTTGTTCAGAAGAAGGCAACTAAAATGATTTGGAGTCTGCACCAGAGGACCTAAATATGCATAACCTAGAGAAGAGGAGGGACAGGAGAGATATGATACAGACCTTTAAATACTTAAAGCAATGGTTCCAAAACTTAGGGTCAGGTCTCCAAATGGGGGGTCACAAACATGGCCATTTCCCCCATCTCTCTGGACTTTCTCTGTGACCTATTCCAAGTCACCAATCAGCATGTGGCCTATGAGCTGGTGAACATTCTAGGCCATTGTCCTCTCCTGGGTAAGTTTCCTGTTAGGCTGGAACCCATGCCGAGTACTGCGGTCTGTAAGCACACACTGCACACTGACACAAGGGACCCTGTGTTGACTGTTGCTGCTGCTGTTGTCATTATTGTTGCTGCTGCCTTCTTGCTTTAGATGAGTGGAGGGAGAGGAAGGAGGCTGGAGACCTGCCAGTGATGTCGTCATTGTCTGGGTTCACGTGAATTTTAATTTGTTAAAATGGGGACATACAGGATAAAAGTTTGAAAAATACTGACTTAAAGGGTTTTAATGAACAAAGAAACCTTTAAAACTAGAAGGCATAAAATGAAGCTGCAAGGAAGTAAACTTAAAAGCAATGTCAGGAAATACTTTTTCACGGAAAGTGTGGTTGATTCTTGGAATGCCCTCCTGATGGAGATGGTGGGGGCAAATACAGTGATAGTATTCAAAATTGCATGGGGCGGACACAGTGGATCCCTAACTAGCAAGAGGATGAAATCAAAACAAATATTGTTTATACTATAACAAATAGAGGGGGATGACCTGCATGGAGCAGTGGGTACAACCCTAAACAAAGGCCCGGGGTGGGGGTGACCTGCAAAGAGCAGCATTAACAACTAATCTAGCCATCTGGGCAGACTGGATGGACCATACTACTTCTTTATCAGTTGTCATATTCTTTGTTACCATGTTGTTGTTAGGTGCTGTCGGTGTCGACTCATGGCAACCCTCTGGATAATTGTCCTAAATTGTGTTCGGTCTTCAGTCAGGCAGCTCATTTTTGACAGACTAGTACCCATAGCTGCTGTTATTGTATTGATCCATCTCATTGATGGCCTTCCTCTTTTGCGTTGACCTTCTATATCTTGCCAAGCATGATGTTTTTTTCTAAGGATCTCTCTCTTCGCATGATGTGTTCAAGGTATGAAAGTCGAAGTCTTGTCATCTGAACCTTCAAAGAAAGGTTAGGTTTGATCTTTTCTAGTACTGATTGGTTTGTTCTTCAGGCAGTCTATGGTATACGCAGTATTCGCCGCCAGCACCATAATTCAAAGGAATCTATTTTCTTCCCATCTATCTTTTTCACTGCCCAGCTTTCACATCCATATGATGTTATTGAAAATGACATGGCTTTAATGAGTTGATTCTTTGTATGGAGAGAGACATCTCAGCTCTTGAGAATCTTGTCTAGGTCTTCATAGCCATTCTGCCAAGAGCAATGCATGGTCAGATTTCTTGAATACTTGTTGCTTCTTCATTGATAGTTGATCCAAGTAGGTTAAAATTGTCCACGATTTCAAGAGGGAGGAGTGGCTCAGTGGTTGGGACAGGTTACCACAGGCCAGAAGGCTGGGGGTTCAATTCCTGCATGGGGACAAGCAACCTTAGGCTGGAGGGACTGGGGTCTAGTCTCATGGCCACTCCTTGTGGCCTTGGGCAAGCCACTTAACCTTCCATTGCCTCAGGTACACTTAGGAGCATGTTTACTAAACTGTGGTAACGTAGTAGCAGCTACCTTAAGGTGTGTTATGTAATGTTAAGGCGCCTTAACGTTACATAACACGCCTTAACATTCCCAGCCGCAGTAAGTCCCACAGAGGGCAGAGAGAAGGGGGTCAATGGGTGGGAGTTGGTGGGGAGAGGCCCCTTCCACACTAACACAGAGAAATTAAGGGCTGAATCCTAATGCAACTGAAAACCTGGCGTTCACACACATTTGCAAGAGAGAGAAACTATTTAAGTGTCAGCAATGTACATCATAGGCAGGGAGCCCAAGAAAGGTGATAGTAGTGCTCCATTTGCAGCAACAGCATAGTGCCCTGGTATAAAAGGCCACTATGGTGATGGTACAAATGGGGCATGGGGGCTGCAGGCGGGACATGCAGTGGGGGCTACTGGGGCACAGGGTGGACCAGGCGGTTGCTGAGGGGGCACATAGGAACGCAGAAAATGGAAACCAGCAAGACAGCATTTGACCAGGGTCAGATATGCCCATGAGTCTGTGGCCCACAGTGTCTCATCCAGGAGACACTACCCAACAGACACCCCAAGGGGCACATAACATTGACAGGTGGTGCCTGGAGAAGCATGGACATCTATGTAGGCACCCCTACCCCAGAACCCACACCTTAGGCAGCCGCCTACCTTCCCCCTGGATGGCCTGGGATGGTGCACCACTGGCACCGACAGCATATGGTCATAGTGGCATGGCAGAGGGGGTGGGTGATTATGCTGGAGGGAGCAGTGGCACCCGCCTGCATGGACCTAGGCCATGCCCTGTACCAGAATGTGGTGTGCAGTGCAACAGAAGAGGTCTGGCCGAGGAACGTAAGGGTAGCCCCAGGGACCACTATGCTGCTGTGGCAACAGTGTGGTGCAGTACACTCAGCCAGCATGTCCAAGAGTTGAGGGTCAGAGGTTCATTTCCCATCTGTGAATCCTGCAGAGCATCTCCCCATAGTTTTAGCCCACAATGCAGCCACAACAACAACATGGGCAAACCCTAACACAGTGGTGCACAGGGATACGGACACCCACTCACAAGGGCTCCACTATCCACATCCTCATGGAGTGTCAGGCTGTTGGCCCGAGCACAGAGCTGCAGTTATCATCAGAGCACTACTTCTACCCTTGCACAGATTAGCAATGTCGGCACTGTGATCAAGACCAGTGCAGTGGGTAGGGTTGTCAACCACCTCCATCTCTGCACAATGCTGAGATAGGTGTGGGAGTATGCGTATGTCTCTCCATTGTTTTGTGTCTGCCAACACCTCACTGAGCCCACATTGATCACACTGCTTCCAGCGTTAGCCTGCAAATGTGCATAGTGAGGAGCAAGGTATTGTGGGTATGGCCCAGACAGGGCAGATTGGACAGGATGCATCTGCACAGGGTGGAGGGCAATGGCTGTGACACTGTAGTGCTCGACCACCACCTGCATGGACAGGGTGGCCAAAGCATGTCACGCTGGGGGGTCACTCTCACTCTAACCGAGCAGTGACTATGGCATGTCTATGTTCCCACATAGTGCCACACATTATTTGTTTCCAGTGATACCTGTGTGTTCCTGGTTCTGGGGTCCAATCAAAGCGATACCTGCTTGGTGTCTGTGCTGCGCAGCCCACCTCTGGGTGCACAGGGTTCCCCTGTGAGCATGCACTATGGACTGGTTAGTGGGCTGTCTGCAGTTTGCCTGTGCATGGTGGGAACACCTTGTAGGATGCTGCAGGTGCAGTCTGACTGTGCTGTCTGTTGATGAATGGCAAACCATGGCATGGGGAAGTTCAGCTTTCCCCTGCCTACCCCAAGCATCACTGCTGGTCTGCAATGGTCACAGGTATGGCACTGGCCCAGCAGCCCTGGAGGGCTGTCATCCGCAAGCAGGACTGTGGTTGCTGGTACTGCAGCCATTCTGCAGGGTGCAGGCACCTGTCCCACCACACCCTCATCTACAAAAGGGGTGATTGAGGCCCCTTGGGGTATATAGCACATACCACTTAGACCCATAGTGGCAGTGCTACATCGCTCTCATGCAAATCTAAACACCCCACTGCCCTGATAACAGGTACCCATGGCAGCCAGACCTTAACATCAGGTATGCACTAATATAGGTGGTGTCCGATCCCACAGGGCCACATGTGACTGCAGACCACAGCTGGAACAGATGCACCTTCGGTTGCACTGCTGGGAACATCTGTCACACACTGGCAGTGCTGGGGATGTGCAGCAGGACCTATCTCTAGCACCACATGTACTGTGGACCTAGTACTGGACGCCCATCCTATCCCTCAGGGGGAACACGGAACCTGCACAATGGCATAGTCTGTAGCTACTCTGTGCCAGTATCTTGCACTGTCAGTCCGTCTTACCACGCTGCAGTACCCGAGAGGTGCAGACCCCATTTGGTGGTCAGCTGTAGGCTGCTGTTTTGCATGTGCAATGCATCATGGGTGCTTGTGGGGTTACCCTATCCTGGCACACAGAGCAGACAGTTTGTGCAGGACCTGCAGTCCTTCTGTACCCAGCCATTGCTCTGCAACAGGCCATAGAGGTATAGCCTACTGGTTAGTACACTGACGTTCTAGGTGGAGGTCATGGGTTTGATTCCTCGTTGTTCCCTCTTGTCCAAGGCAGATATTTTGCTTGCCTGTGACAGTCATATCTTTGCAGATCCGTGCTGCCAGTCCATAGTACCCTCACCACAGTTGCCAGCAATCCTTATAAGGCATTATAAGGCTCCTAATTAGGCACGTTACAAGGCACATTAGAAGGCACCTTAGAAGGCACAGTACAACGCACGTTAAGGCACATGCCTTGTACTGTGCCTAATAAGGTGCCTTATAACGCGCCTTATAATGTGCGTTACCTGACATGGCTTGCCATGATGATGCCCCACCCACGCCTTTATATGGGCATCTGTACCTTTACCGCGGAACCTGACGCGAATGACATTACCGCAGTTTAGTAAACATGCCCCTTAGATTATGAGCCCTTCGGGGACAAGGGAATAAAAAAGTACCTGTTAGTATACATGTAAACCGCACTGATTCTAATGAACGTGGTATAAAAAAAAAATTCTTCTCCTTCATTGATGAACTTATTGATTTTGCCCGTTGTCATGATCTTTGTCTTCTTTTCATTAAGTATTTTTTCTAGTACAATTATTTAACTTTTACACTTATAACTTTCAGCTCATAAAATAAGACTCTCTCTTAAAATTGTATTTACTTCCTTTTCAGGGTTAATTCTCCTCATAGAGTTACGTAAATATTTCTAAAACTCAGAAATGTTATAATTTTTCTAAGCAATTGAAGATTCCTAAATTTATTCAGTTCTCACATCACAAGTTCCATTAAGAAGAATCCGTAAATATGCCAGTTTTCAGGTTCTTCTTTAAAAAAAAAAAAAAAGCAAACAAAAAACTAAAAATAAAATAATTAAAAAAATAAAAGCATATTTATTTATATATTTATTTTTTCCTAGAGTGCGCTCATTTTCCATCAAAAAAATAATTTTCTGATAAGGGGCCCATCACAGCTCTGACCCTTCAATTAGATTTGGTCTTCAAAAAACTACTCTCCACCTTTAACAAATTAAAAAGCAAAAACAAAATATATGTTTCCCTTTTAAAGTCTCAGGTGGCATGGACTACAAAAAGGGACAGCTACTTCTGGAGATAGATATTCAATTGTAAGTATTTACTTCAGGGAATTTTTCTAAATCTTGGTGAAAAAGGAATACTTTAGATTAAAGCTGATTAATCTGTGAACCCAGTGCAATTGTTAAATCAGTCAGGACCTAGTATCAGCAAAGAGCTTTTAGTTAAATTAAAAACCCAATGGGTAGCTTTCAGTTTAAGTTTAAAACCCAGCAGAGAGCCTCTCGTTTATATGTAATACTCAGTCAGGCCCAACTAGCAGCAAAGAGCCTTCAGTTTAAATTTAAAACACAGCAGAAAGCTTTCTAGTTAAAATTAAAATCCAAGACTCCCTCAATCCAAACAAGGGCTCTTTGAATCACCCAGGAAATTGTTCACAGATTACCTTAGAAGCACAGGACAGAGTATGGTGTAGCAGCCAGTTTTTAATACTACTTCTTTCCCTCCCTCCCTCCCCAGTACACACCCACCCCTGGGATAATTGTAGCTTTATAGGTACATAATTCTCTTAAAAGAAAGGAGGTGCCATATTCACTCTTAGGTGCAGCCATTTATTCTCATCAGGCATACATTAAGGACCTGAGATTAATTAAGCTTCAGGTGAACAAAGTCTATTAAACGTATTAGGTATAGTTTTATTAGTATACGTATCCGCAGCAACCCTTAGTAAGTAAAGAACTTAAATATTTAAACACAACCTTAAAACTAAGATGCAGACAGCAGTCCAGCAGCGCGATGAGGGGTTTCCAGCCTTTTGCATTGAGTGCCACATGTGTGATTTTCTCCCAATTGGTGAAGGATCTTACATGTGCACTAGGTGCAAGAAGATCTTTGCTCTCAGTGAACGAGTCTGATCTCTCGAGGCTAGAGTGGTAGACTTGGTTGACATAAGGAAGCAGATAGGTACATAGACGAGACCTACAGGAATATAGTACTGAAGAACCACCTTCAGTATGGCAGCATCCCTGTTGCCTTGGAGGAGAAAGGTCACGTGACAGGACAGCATCACCCTGGTGTGGAAAAAAAGTGATCCTGTAGCTAAGACCTGTCCCCCAGGTGATGTAAAACCCTCTTGTATCGAGGATGTTTCTCCAGGGCCATGTGCCCATGAGGGAGGGGTTAGCACAATCATTATAGTTGGTGATTCGATCATTATGCATGTAGATAGCTGGGTGGATATGGACATGAGGATCAAATGGTAACATGCCTGCTGTGGTGCAAAGGTAGCGGACCTCACGCACCACCTAGACAAGGTCTTAGATAGTGCTCTGGAGGAATCTGCTGTTTTGGTACATGTTGGTATAGGAAAGTGTGGTAGGGATGTTCTGTTGGCTAAATTTAGACTTTTAGGTAGAAAGTTGAAATCCACAACTTCCAGGGTAGCATTCTCTGAAATGCTTCCCATTCTACACACAGGACCCAAAAGGCAGGCAGAGCTCCGGAGTCTTAATGTGTTGATGAGACGATGGTGCAAGGAAGAGGGTTTTGGATTTGTTAGGAACTGGGGAACATTCTGGGGAAAGGAGGGGCTCTTCTGAAGGGATGGGCTGCACCTTAACCGGAATGGAACCAGGCTGCTGGCATTAACCTTTGAAAAGGAGATAGAGAAGCTTTTAAACTAGATAATAGGGGAAAGACTAAAGTCGCCCAAGAGCACATGGTTCAGAACAATGTATCCTTGAAGGATACTAGCAAAAGATTGAAGTTACGGTATATCAGTAGAGAGGTTCCAAAAAAGACAAAAGTAGCCCAAATGCCCTTGAGTACAGAGCAGACAGAGCTTAAAGTTTCCAAATTACCCCTGCCTACCGATAGCCACATTAATATGAATAAAATACAGCCTCTAAAATGCTTGTATGCAAATGCTAGAAGTCTAAAAAATAAGACGGGAGAGTTAGAATATATACAGTAGTGGCCAAAAAATTAAGGCAGGTATCTTTTTCTACAATTTATTGTTAAATAATGTACTGTGGAGATGTCACACGCGCTTACTTATTTAATTAGCATGGCGATTAGTCACACCATGCGTCTGGCATCCATTTTAGTTTATTTACACTCTGTAATAGGTTTTTTGGATGAAGTTTTGAATTTTTACAACTAGGAAAAGATTGACAGTTACATGTAAAATATACAATCAAGATGGGTAGAAAGTGTGATATTAATGACTTTGTAAAGGGACAAGTCGTCACACTCCATGCTGAAGGATATTTGCAATGTGCTATTGCAAAACATTTGCATATATCAAGGTGTGCAGTTCAGAATGTTCTGAAATCATGTGCCTGTATACATCATTCGAAATGTGGGCATAGACGGATAACTACTGGATGAGATGACCGATTCCTCAAAAGCATTATTACATCTAGTTCACATACTTCATCTCAATGTGTGGCTCAGTTAGCTAATGATCGAGGAATAAAGATAAGTGCCAGATCTGTCCGACGACGGCTTGTGGATGAATTCAAACTCATGGCCAGAAGACCTGCCAAGAAGCCTATGATGACCAGGAAACAAATTGCTGACCGCATACAGTTTTGTAGCAAGATGAAAGACAAATCTGCTGAATGGTGGGAGAGGGTAATGTTCACAGATGAAAGTACATTTCAACAAGTACATGGGAGTGGTTACAACTACATTCGTCGACCAGAAGACAAGAGACTAAATCCGAAGTACACGATCAAGACTGTTAAACACCCACCATCGGTCATGGTATGGGGTGGTATCTTGGCAAATGGACGATGTAGCCTGCACATTTTTGAGAAAGGTGAAAGAGTAAATGCTACAAAATACATATCTGTGCTGAAAAGTAAAGCTAAAATACACATGAATGTTTCTGGCACATCTATATTTCAGCAGGATTTGGCATCGTGCCACACTGTAAAAACAGTCAAAAAATGTTTCGTGGACAACAAGATCGAACTGCTACCAAGTTGGTCATCAAACTCTCCGGATCTCAATGTAATTGAAAACTGTTGGAATCTTATGAAGAAAAAGGTGGACGGTGTGCTGCCAACTTCAGAAGCAGATTTAAAGGGACATACTCAAGCAAGTATGGGTCAAAGAAATCACTCCAGCATAGAAACGATAGTTAACAGTATGCCTACAAGAGTCCAGGATGTGCTGAAAAATCATGGACACCCTATCAAATATCGACTCGTATACAGTATTGTTTCCTGAATAAAACTTTGAAAATCACATATATATCTTTGGTTCTTGAAGCTTTTGACCATGAAAATGACAATAACACGTACTTTTCTAATAAAATTCTGATATTTTCGACTCTGCCTTAATTTTCTGGCCACTACTGCAGCACTAAATGAGAGTTTAAATATGGTTGGTATCTCAGAGACATGGTGGAAGGAGGACAACCAGTGGGACATAGATACCTGAGTATAAACTATATCATAATGATAGAGCAGATCAAATTGGTGGAGGGGTTGCGCTCTATGTTAGAGAAAACATTGAGTCACAAAGGATTAAAGTTTTGCAGGAAACGAAATTCACTGTAGAATCTCTATGGGTTGAAATTCCATGTAAAAAGGGGAAGGGGAAGACGATGGCAGTGGGGGTGTACTATAGACCAACTGACCAGAATGAACAAATGGATGATGAAATGCTCAAAGAAATCAGGGAAGCTAACTAAAGTTACAACACAGTAATAATAATGGGTAATTTCAATTACTGATATCAAGTATCTACTGGGTCAGTGTCACACAGGACATGCTAGGGAGATAAAGATTCTAGATGAAATAAATGACTACTTCTTGGAGCAGCTGGTTCATAAACAAACCAGAGGGGAATCCATTTTGGACCTAGTCCTTAGTGGAACATAAGATTTGGTGCAAGAGATAAGGGTGTTGGGGCCACTTGGTAATAGTGATCATAGCATGATCGTGTTTGATTTAATACATGAAGGAAGGGCATTAAGGAAATCCACAGTACTAACTTTTAACTTTCAAAAGGGAGACTATGATAAAATGAGGGAAATAGTTTAAAAAAATAAAAGGAGCAGTTGCAGAGGTTAAAGTTTTACATCAAGCTTGGGTGTTGTTTAAAAATACTATCTTAGAAGCCCAGGCCAACTGTATTCCATGCTTTAAGAAAAGTGGAAGTCCAAAAAACTGCCAGCATGGTTTAAAGGTGAGGTCAGAGAGGCTGTTGCCAAAAAGTATCTTTCAGGAAATGGAAAAAGAATCCAAATAATGAAAACTGGAAACACAAGCACTGGCAAGTTAGGTATAAGGCATCAATAAGGCAGGCAAAGAGAGAATTTGAGAAGAAGCTTGCCATGGAAGCAAAAACACATAATAAAGACTTTTTCAAATACATTCGTAACAAAAAAACCTGTCAGTTGGACCATCAGATGATAGAAGGGTAAAAGGGGCACTAAGAGGGGACAAGGCCGTAGCGGAGAGACTGAATGAATTCTTTGCTTTGGTCTTTACAGAGGAAGATGTAGGAATGTTACCCATGACTGAAATGGTATTTAAAGGAGATGCTGCAGAAGAATTGAAAGAAAAATTGCTACTCCGGGAAGATGTATTACAATTATTTGATAAACTGAAGAGTAGCAAATCACCTGGACCGGATGGTATACATCCAAACATGTTGAAAGAACTGAAATATGAGATTGCAAACCTACTATTAGTAATCTGTGAACTATCATTAAAATCATCTGTAATATTTGAAGATTGGAGGATGGCCAATGCGACGCCATGTTTAAAAAGGGTTCCAGGAGTTATCTGGGAAACTACAGACCAGTGAGCCTGACATCAGTACCGAAAAAATGGTGGAAACCATCATAGAGAACAAAATTACTGAACATGAAGACAGTCATGGCATAATGGGAGACAGTCAACATGGCTTTAGCCAAAGAAGGTCTTGTCTTACTAATCTGTTATGTTTTTTTGAAGGTGTGAATAAAGAGGTAGACAAAGGTGAGTCAGTTGATATAGTGTATCTGGACTTTCAGAAAGCCTTTGACAAGGTCTCTGAGAGACCTTTGGCAAAATTAAAAAGTCATGGGATAGGAGGTAGTCTACTATTGTGGATCAGGAACTGGTTAAAAGATAGAAAGTAGAGAGTAGGGCTAAATGGCCATTTTTCCCAATGGAGAAAGGTGAATAGTGACGTACCCCAGGGATCTCTTCTGGGTCCGCAGCTTTTTAACATATTCATAAATGACGTAGAAATGACAAGAACAAGTGAGGATATCAAATTTGAAGATGACACAAAATATTCAAAGTTGTTAAAACCCATAAGGATGTTGAAAAATTACAAGAGGATCTTGATAAATTGGAAGACTGGGCATCCAAATGGCAGATGAAATTTAATGTGGACAAGCGCAAAGTTATGCACCTAAGAAGGAAAAACCCAAACTATGGTTACACGATGCAAGGTTCCTAGGAACCAACACCCAGGAAAAAGATTTAGGCATCATTGTGATAACATGTTAAAATCCTCTGCCCAGTGTGCAGCAGTGGCCAAGGGAACAAATAGAATGCTAGGTATCATAAGGAAAGGAATGGAGAATAAAACAAAGGATATTATAAAGCCTCTGTATTATTCCATGGTGCGACTGCACCTTGAACATTGTGTGCTATTCTGGTCACCGTATCTTAAAAGGGATATAGCGTTATTAGAAAAGGTACAGAGAAGAGCCTCCAAAATGGTAAAGGAGATGTAAGGATATCCCTATGAAGAGAGGCTAAAAAGGATAGGACTCTTCAACCTGGAAAAGAGATGGCTAAGGGGAGATATGATAAAGGTCTATAAATTAATGAATGGAGTGGAACGAGTAAATATAGGTCGATTGTTTTCATCATCAGAATATAGAAAGACTAGGGGACATGCAATGAATCTTCAGGGTAAACTATTTAAGACTAATAAGAGAAATATTTTTTCACTCAACATGTAATCAAACTCTGGAATTTGTTACCGGAGGATGTAGTAAAAGTTGTTAGTGTAGCTGGGTTTAAAAAAGGTTTGGACAAGTTCCTGGAGGAAAGGTTCATAAACCATTATTAAAGGAGATCCGGGAAATCACTGCTTGACCCAGTACAAGCATTGTGGAACCTGTGTCTTATGGGGAAACTGCTAGGTACTTGTGACCTAGATTGGCCACTGTTGGAAAAAGGATACTTGGCTTGATGGACCTTGGTTTGACCCAAAATGGATATCTTAAGACAGTGGCTGAGTTGTTAAAGTCTTTTGACCTTTTTTTTTTTTTTTTTTTTTTTTTAATTAAATCACAATATATACCCTCAAAAAGACAATTAGTCATCTCTAACTAAATCTCTCCCACCCTTTCACACTCACTCACTCACACATGAACATATAGCTCTGCCAGTCAAACTGTGGCAAATTCCTAGCACCAACAAAGTTAAGCACTTTTATCATTAAAGGCGGTCAGAAAAATAAAAAAGTTTTGCTTTTAAAAGCTTTTCTGCTTTCAGCTCATAGTGTCTTTTTAAATGCTGTGACTATAAACAGCCAGGTAATCTGTTGCTTCTTGCAACAGCTTGTCAGTCACCTTTTTCTGTCAAAACAGGTTTTTAATATCCAAACTGACTTTTGAATCGGTACTTTCTCCTCAAAGCCCTGTCCACAGATACTTGTGAGCACTTATGCCTCAGCCAGAACACAACCACTCAGTTTCTGTCTCAACATCAGACAACTTCTCTTCTATAGCTGAGGTTATTTCAGTATCACTTTAAAAGTATTTTTCTCTCAGCTTTTATAACCTCCAATCAAACCAGTTTTAAAAACTTCATGTCAGCCACAACTGTCAGCTTTTAACGACAGTCACAAGTTAGATCTCCAACCTGGCTCTCTGACCAGCCAATCTCTTTAAAACAAATTTTTCTAACCCCAAAATAAGAATTTTTGGCAGCCGAATTAATCATAAGAACATAAGATATGCCATACTAGGTCAGACCAAGGTCCATCAAGCCCAGTATCCTGTTTCCAACGGTGGCCAATATAGGTCATACGTACCTAGCAGTTTCCCCAAAAGACACAGTTCCGCAATGCTTGTACTGGGTTAAGCATTAATATCCTGGGTCCCTTCTTAATAATGGTTTTTGGACCTTTCCTCCAGGAACTTGTCCAAACCTTTTTTAAACCCAGCTACACTAACAGCCTTTATTACATCCTCTGGTAACAAATTCCAGAATTTGATTACACGTTGAGTGAAAAAAATATTTTCTTTTATTAGTCTTAAATAGTTTACCCTGTAGCTTCATTGCATGTCCCCTAGTCTTTCTATATTCTGATAACGTAAACAATCGATCTACGCTTACCCGTTCCACTCCGTTCATTAATTTATAGACTTCTATCATATCTC
This sequence comes from Ichthyophis bannanicus, assembly GCA_033557465.1. Classification (NCBI taxonomy): domain Eukaryota; kingdom Metazoa; phylum Chordata; class Amphibia; order Gymnophiona; family Ichthyophiidae; genus Ichthyophis; species Ichthyophis bannanicus. The sequence goes on from CM066040.1 coordinate 120,678,956, forward strand.
CCCTCAGCCGTCTCTTTTCCAGGTTAAAGAGCCCTAACCTTTTTAGCCTTTCTTCATAGGAGTATCCTTCCATCCCCTTTACCATTTTGGTGGCTCTTCTCTGAACCTTTTCTAATAACGCTATATCCTTTTTAAGATACGACGACCAGAATTGCACACAATATTCAAGGTGCAGTCTCACCATGGAACGGTATAGAGGCATTATAATATCTTTTGTTTTATTTTCCATTCCTTTCCTTATGAAATCTAGCATTCTATTTGCTCTCTTGGCTGCCGCTGCACACTGGGCCGAGGGTTTTAACATGTTATCCACAATGACGCCTAAATCTTTTTCCTGGGTGGTGGTTCCTAATGTGGAACCTTGCATTGTGTAACCATAGTTTGGGTTGTTCTTCCCTAAGTGCATAACTCAGCCAGGTGACCAGCATGACGGCCTCGGGTCGCTACCCCTTTTCCCTCCCCCACCCCTCCCCCCCCTGCCCAAAATAATTATACTGCATCCGGACTTGCCAAAAAAGAGCCGTCTTTATTTTTACTTGTCAACAATTGGAAATACAGTATCAAAACTGTTGGCCACAGCATAAAAACCTAACAACATTAAAACATTATAACACCATTCCATCATAAATAGCATAATTATACATTCATTTAACATTTCCCCTCATCCCTTCTCAAGAGGCACAGCCCACTTTAATCATGTCTTTTGATGCCCGGCAGGGATATTCTGAAAAATGGCCTTCCAAGCCTTTTCCCCACTGCCCTCGGTCCCAACTAGCATGACAACGTATAAGGGTGCTTCAGTTAAAGAACCGGCCCTTCCGGGCTCGGTTGCTTTTTCCAGCAGTGTCCAGATCTACCTCTGCCCAAGGCCCATCAAAGGCGTGAGCAGGGCTACGTTGAGAATCTGTATGTTCGTCTCTCCCACTGTGAAAGCGTCGGGAGGCCCTCTAGACACTGTTCCTGCTTCAACTTCTGTGTACTCTTGGGGGACACGTCAGTTCCTATGTGTCCCGCTCCCCCATTTCATGTCTGGGCTGTGCGCTCTCTTGTAAGGGTAGGGGTCCTATCTCTCCTGCCAATCCCTCCCGGCAGCGACTCCTCACTTGCCGAGAGGGTCTCCCCCACCCCTTGCTGCTGTGGTCAACACGTGTTTTTGCCACAGACGTTCAAGCGTGTCCTATATTGCACAGAGGTACATATCCATCCCAATATCCGACAAATGTATACCGTCCGCACGGTACAATCCAGGGCAGCTTTCTTCTATAAGGTCGTGTACGATGCCATATCCTCCAATTGACTCCATGAATCGGGCCATCCACCTATTCACTTTTTTCCTCATTCTTTCTACTGCGTGATGCGACCATTCGCCCTTCCACACTCGCCGCAGTATGATGTGTGACCAGACCAGTAATGTTCCTGGGAAGGTACCCGCCAGTGTCAGCGAGTCCCTCTGCATTTTCTTTGTGAGCTCGACACTGTGCGTACCCGTCAGGTCATTACCTCCGAGGTGCACCACTATTGCCCATGGCTGTCTGCCCGCTCTCTTCAACTGCAAGAGGAAGGGCGTCAGCTGGTCCCACACCATACCTCGGCGGCCCATCCATTTCACTGCCACTTTCTCTTTGGGGAGGCCCAAATTAAGCCCCTGTGGTCTGATTCTCGTCCTCTTTTCCGCCCAGTGAACAAACAAATGGCCGCATATCCACGTCTCGCAAGGGGAATTGGCACCTAAATAACGTTATAACCGAGAAAAAGATACAGCTTGTTTAGAAAGCATTTTGGCTGAAGTAATACAATGGTAAGAACAGTGTTCCTATGCTGCATATTACACGAAAATTAACCTATAACTTGTACAAAAGATCTCGCATCCAACTTAAAATTTCCCTTAACGGAATTTTTTTTTTTTACGTATTCCTATTGCTAATCCGGGCCGGCTTACACCCGGCGTCAAACTGGGCGTACATATAATTTGTACCTATCAGAGCGCCACCTCCTGATGTTCATAATCTGCTCTCTTGTCATTACTAGGCTGGCCGCCGTTGAAGCGGCCCCTATACGGAATGAATGGGTGCCGTAAAAGCACGCTTCCAAACCCGCTGCCTCCAAAGCTAATTTGAGTACCTTGGCGAACTGGAAACACGAGAGGGGGGGCCCCGTTCGCATGTACCAACCATTGCTCGGCCCCTGCCGGCCGTATGTGCCCGTATTCGGTGAAGGTTGTTACTGGGCAGGATGGGTCCCCCGGTAGCGGGGCTAGCACTATCTGTGCACCTTTTGCCTCTGTGTCGGTTTTTGATCTTCGTACATGTAGTACGAGTGTCCCATTCTGTAGGCTGACATCCTTCTCCCTAATCCCTCCCTCGGCAGATTTGCAACTCGCCGAGGCTACCAGTTTGCCTATTCTGAATGCTCCAAAAAATGCCCAAGAAAATGCACATCTGAATAGCCGGGTCTCGAAATTGTTGAAGAATATCTGGCCCGTGACCACTATCAGTTTCTGCAATATTTTGTGTGTTATAGGGCGCCGCCCCTCTTTTCTGCCGCACTGCTCCGTCGTCCAGCCCTTCATCACCTTGGTTATAACAAAGTCCGCTCTTGGACTGCTTTTACCCATGACTTTCGCAAAGAAGGTAATTGCTGCCAATTGCGTTTTTACCATTGATTTTTTGACTCCACTGCTCTTAGAATGCAGGATCCACTGCAGGATGGATTCCGTCGTGGGACAGACGTCCTTTGTCCCGATTCCTCCGCAGAAGGCTTGAAATTTCTCCCATGCCGCCAGGTATTTCCATCTTGTCTGCTCAGATAGGGAGCTGAGCACAATCTCCCAAACTTCGGTGGGCCAAGGTCCCATACATGTGGCAGGATAGCTGTTTTGGCTGCGTCGGCCTCGGGAGCGAGCAATCGGAAGAGCGGGATCTTGGAACGAGAAAGAGCATCGGCAATATTATTACACTGCCCGGGGATGTGCTCCGCCCTGATATTTATATTATGTTTTAGGCACAACATTACTATGTGCCTTAGGAGTGCCACGACCCCCGGAGTATGAGCACGCATTCCATTCACTGCACAAACCACCGCTATGTTGTCGGTATGGAATATGATTGCTTTGTTGCCTAGCTGCGGGGCCCATATGTACAGTGCTACCGCGATGGGGAAGAGCTCAAGGAAAGTAATATCCTTAGTGATACCCTCGGAGTGCCAGTCGCAAGGCCATTCCTCCGAACACCATGCACCTCTGAAATAGATTCCGAACCCGTTCCCTCCCGCAGCATCAGTGAACAGGTCAAGGTCCTTATTCGGCACTGGCTGCTCCTGCCAGAACGCCAGGCCGTTAAAGGATTGCAAGAAGAGCTCCCACATGCGCAGGTCTTCCTTTATGGCCTTTGTGATCCTAATCTTGTGATGTTTTCTCCTGACCCCTCTTGTCGCCATTGCCATGCGACGGCAGAACACTCGTCCCATCGGCATGATCCTGCATGCAAAACACAGCAGACCCAGCAATGATTGGAATTTCCCATCAGCCCCTCGCGTCTAAAGGGGCAGATGGGAAATTTCCCATTAGCCCCTGCGGGCTTAACAGAGACGTGAGGGAGACACTCTCCCTTCGCGAATCTGAAAGCCTTTGCAGAGGGGCTCAGCGAGCAGAGGAGGCCCCGTGGGACACTTCATTCTGCCGCTGCCGCGATGGTGGCAGCGGCAGCAGCCAGAGCCAGCTTTTTTTTTTTTTTTAATTTTGCCATAAGCCGATGGGGGGGGGGGGGGTTAGGACTGGTAATGGGCTGGGGCGGGGGTTAAGACTGGCATTGGGCTGTGGGCGGATGGGGGGGTTATGGAAATGGGGCGATGGGGGGTTAGAACTGATAATGGGCTATGGGGGGGTTAGGACTGATAATGGGCTATGAGGGGGGGGGCTAGGACAGGAAATGGGCTGATGGGGAGGGGTTAGGACGGGTAAGTGGCAGTGGGAACTGGGGGGGGGGTAGGACTAGTAATGGGCTATAGGGGGGTGTTAAGACTGGTAATGGGCTGTGGGCTGATGGGGGCTGTCTGGAAATGAGGTGATGGGGGGTTAGGACTGCTAATGGGCTATGGGGGGGTTAGGACTGATAATGGGCTATGGGGGGTTAGGACTGATAATGGGCTATGGGGGGGCTAGGACAGGACTTGGTCTGATGGGGAGGGGTTAGGACTGGTGATGGGCTGTGGGCTGTTGGGGGGTTAGGACTGGTAATGGGCTATGGGGGGGTTAAGACTGGTAATGGGCTGTGGGCTGATGGGGGCTGTCTGGAAATGAGGTGAAGGGGGGTTAGGACTGCTAAAGGGCTATGGGGGGGGTTCGGATTGATAATGGGCTAGGGGGGGCTAGGACAGGAAATGGGCTGATGGGGAGGGGTTAGGACTTGAGGAGGGCTGATGTGGTTAGGACTGGTAATGGGCTGTGGGCTGATGGGGGGGTTAGGACTGGCAATGAGCTATGGGGGGCTGACTGGAAATGGGCTGATGGGGTTAAGACTGGAAGTGGGCTGATGGGGGGTTAGGACTGGTAATGGGTTATAGGGGGTCTTAAACTGAAAATGGGGTGATGGGGGGTTAGGACTGGAAGTGGGTTAATGGGGGGCTAGGACTGGTAATGGGTTGGGGGTTGCTATGACTGGAAATGGGCTGAGTGGAAGGGGGGCTTGAACTGCAAATAGCTGATGGGGAAGGAGCTTGGAATGGAAATGGGCTGTGAGGGAAGGGAGCTAGGACTGAAAATGGGCTGATGGAGCAGCTAGGATAGGACTGAAAATGGGCTGTTGGGGGGAGCTAAGATTGGAAATGGGCTGTGGTGGGGGCTTGAATTGAAATGGACTCATGGAGGGGCTAGAACTGGAAGTAGGCTCATGGGGGGCTTGGACTGGAATTGGGCTGAGTGGAGGGGAGCTAGAATTTGACATGGGCTGATGGTGGGGCTAGGAAATGACTAGAAATGGGTTGATGGGGGCTAGTATTGGAAATGAGCTGATGAAGGGACTCAGACTGAAAATGGATGGGGGAGCTAGGACTGGAAATGGGTTGATGGGGGGCTAGGACTGGAAATGGGCTGATGCAGGGACTAGAAGGGAATGGATGCTGGGTGAGACTGGAACTAGAAGGGAGCTGATGTTGGGGGAGGATTAGAATGGGATGGGGCTGGGAGAGTAAAATGGAGAGGGGAAAAATATTTTGTGTGGGAGGGATGAAAAATCTACAATTGGCCGGGTATTGGGAGAGTAAGTGGGGATTGAGGATGGAGGGGTAAAATTTGTGTGGATGAAATAGGAATGAGGAAAGAGCAAATGGAGAAAGATTAGTATGTCAAAGCAGATGTAGAGAGAGAGAATGGAAAACAAAAACTAGAAGAGAGAAGAAAGAACAAATGGACAGCAGACGATGGACAGTTAGCAGAAAACATGAAGAAACCAGAAGAAAGTGGCTGGAGCAATTGCAACTGAAGAAAATGCACAAAAGGTAGAAAGATATCTCTTTATTTTGAATTTATTAACTGGAATATGAAAGCTCTGGGAAATGTGCATCATTAACGTCTGCGCTTTGTTTGGTACAAGAGGAAATTAATTTATAGTTCTATTTCTACAGTGTTGTTGTACATTCCAAGTTTGGCTTTTGGGGTTCCCAGTTTAATTATTACCTTCCTGTTTCTAAATTGTGATTCCTTGTTTGGTGATGGTCTATGTTCTGCATGTGTAACTGAGCTGAGGTATTCTATTTATGTAATTCCTATTTGACATTGCCACTTGTTCTCTTTCCCCAGTATTCTCTGAAATGTATTGGTTTAATATTTGCAGTGTTGCCTTTTGATAGGTAGGGTATGGTGCTTTGTGAGTCCTGGTAATGCTGTCAGGATACGGCGGGTTTGCTATGGGTTCTAAATGGGCAGCGTTTGTAGTAGTTCCTAATGTGCCTGGCAGTTGGCACTGGATTATAGTAATGTAGAAATCTTTTAGTCTTTCTTTATCCATACACTCATTAAGAGACATGTTTACTAAAAGTTAGTGTATGGTAACATTATGCAAATATTTATGCAAATAAGGCCACTTATGCAAATGAGGCCCCGCACCGAGTCTCCGCACATGGCCCCGCACCCCCCTTGGGCCGCCCCTGAAAGTAGGCTCCCTGAGCCTACCAGCCTGCATCCTGCTCTTTGCAGTCAAAACTGAAGCTCTGGAGCTTACTCAGAGCCCCAGGAAGTCATCCCCTTCCCCTCCCCCCGCATTCTATTATTAGCAGCAAGTCTGCAACAAAATACATACAGAATTATTTTTTCTGGCCTGAGCATCTTCCCCAGAGCTTCAATATCAACCCAGGAGTGGTCACTTACCCTACTGGGCCAACAGCCCTGGCCATAGCCCAGACCATTCCTGGTCAAGTAAAGGGTTATGGCACTTTTAATGCATGCTCAACCCCCATCAAGGCCCCAGCCAAATCCTAGATGTGCCATGAATGCCTGCTGCAGAAGAGCTCTCTGATGATGACAGCCAGCTCAAGGCCCCATCCAGCTATCACCCGAAGCAAGCCCGGAGCTCGACAATAGTATCAGATCACCTTTCTGGCCCCCACCGCACACAGCCGTAGTGCCAGCCACAATCCGTGGCCTGATGGTAGTGCTCTTCTTCCTGCCAGCTCAAGAACCTCCCAGCCATGATCGGCAGCCATATCACCTGATCTCGCCCCCGCCACCTCGTAAACCCTTCTCTCCGGTAGCCCAGGATAATGTCTCCTGATACAGTAGGGTTCCCAACGTCCGGTTTTTAGCTGGCCAGGCCGGTTTTTATATGGGCAGGCAGGCTGCTGGCAGACCGTTAAAACTGGTATTTGAAAAGCTAGTCAGCCGAATGAGCCAATGAGACAACAGAGGGAGGGACTAGAGAGTAGTGGAGGGATCTTCCATCAACTAGTAGAAAGAGAGACTCAGCTAGTCACAGCTAGAGCCAGCCAAGTGACAGTGAGTAGGTCTGAACAGTGATACCGAACTTTCCAGGGTCTTAAAAAAAGATTTTTTATATGGGGACGGTCATGGTGCTGTTGCGCTGCCTGCACTCTGGTCCATGATTCACTTAAATAAATGTCCATGTTGTCACTTATATTTAACTTCCAATTAATCAGATGCTCACTGCTGCCAAGGACAGTTCATATCAATATATATGTTTGCAGCCAATCAATGTAATGTCACTCAAACTCTCAGCATTATATATTTTATTGAACACAATTCAGGCACGCACTTAGGTTATTATTGTGACTCCTTGACAGCATTTCAATCTTCAAAACATGGCACCTCGGCGTCCCCGGGACTGACTGGCAGGTTACTCACGCCGTGTAAGGGCAGCCCACGATGTATCATCCCACTTTAGGTTTCATAGTTACTGCCTAAGGAGTTAGCTCAAGGAATGAAATCCAAGCTTTAGACTGCAACGCATTACTCCAACGGCAGTCTTCATCCTGCAGTGCACTGAGCGTGTTGGTGGTGAAGGATTGGAGTAGGTTCTTGTGTTGATTCCTACAGGAATGTTTAGTTTAAGTAGCTCTCCTATTTGGGCAATATTATTCCATTTGGTCCACCTTGGGGGGCAGGAAGTTCATAAATAAATCCACAGCACACAGAAGAAGACACTCAGAAACAGTATTCACAGTTCTGATAATTATAATAGATCTATATAAACTCAGCCTTTCACCTTCAGAGTTTCTCCCCTCCAGCTGAGTGTGGGGTAAGCACCGTCATCGCTAGGTGCAGTGGAGAGAGGGCTGAGCTTGTATGAAACTGAAGAAAAATATTTGAGATTTAATTTTTTTAAGTTCTTATGACATAATATTAACAACAGGATTACTCTATGTTTGTTTCTTCTCCTCTCCTCTTCCTTCCATCCTTGTCCTCTCCCCCACCCCTTTGACTTTTAGGTATTTTATATTTTTATCTTGAAAATTCCCTTTTGAAAACTATTTTTGGCACTTTTATGAGTATGTTTATTTTGTTTAAAGACTGCTAATTTTTTATTGTTGTATTAGCTCATTTCCACATCTGTGTAGTGAGTAATGGTTATGTGCAAGGTGAGGAGGTTGCAATAGTCTGGACAGGAGGTGACAGGTGGATAAGTGTCTTAGTATTTATTTTATTTATTTATTTACAGTCTCTTTTATACCGCGCTATTCAACATCAGCGTGGTTTACATGGAACATAGAAACTTACACATTTCATTGGCTGATCTGTGTTTACAAGTAACAGGTACTAAAACTTGGATAACCAGGGGTAACTATAGGGGTAGTATGTTCATAAAGGAAGGGGTGAATTTTGCTGATGTTATAGAGAAAGAAATGATAGGTTTTAGCTGTCAGTTGGATGTGTGTGGAGAAGGAGAGGGAAGAGTCAAAGATGACCCCAAAGTTGCAAGCTGAGAAAACATGGGCGTATTATCCACAGAGATAGAGAAAAGAGGAAGGGGGGGGGGGGTTGGGTTTAGGGGGAAGGAAAAAAGGTTGGTTTTGGTCATGGTCAACTTCAAATGGCAGTGGCACATCCAGGCATCAATGTCAGATAGGCAGGCAGAGATCTGGCTCTGGATGCCAGAAAAGAAAGGTAGATTTGATAGCCAAGCCCCATGGGAGGTGATGACTATAGCAAGGGACTGGGTAAAGAAAGAGAACAGTTTAACACATAAACCAGACAATGCTCCAAAAGAACAGAATGTTGTTAATGATGGTATATAACATTTTAAATAAAGATAAAACACTCTTCTGGAGGGATTCCTAGGGCAGTTAGATAGTAAAACATTTTTCTTTACATATTTACTACTTCATTCACAAAAATGGCTTCAACAAGTGATCTTGTTCAACAGACTACAACAAGCAACTCAAGTGACTATGAAACCAAGAATGATGACAATTCAGTGAAAGCACCTGCCAAAGCACCAAGAAAGGAAGACAGAATACGAAATTGTGTATTTCAGAAGGAATGGCTGAAGAACCTAGAGTACCGTGACTGGCTAGCTACACACGATGATCCAAACTATGCATGATGCATTTATTGTAGTGTTGTGGTTAGTGTTAAATTTGATGGTGTTAAAGCTCTGAAACATTGTGAATCACAGAAGCAGGAGTTGTTGGTCAAGGCTCATAGACAATCTAAAGTAATTGAACATTTTTTTGTTAACACACGTGATACCCCATTACTTGACAAAGTAGCATCAGTAGAGTTAGCAAAGACATATCATGGTATAAAACATAATTACAGTTATTTGTCCATGGGCTGTGGAAACAAAATGGACAATTGTCTATATTCTTATTCCGAAATCACCTCAAAGATCCAACTTGGAAGAACAAAGACGCAATCCTTAGTAAAAAAAAATGCCATTGCACCATATTCCATTGAAATAGCAGTCAACAAAATAATACATGGAGATGATGGTTCCCCTCTTCCATATTCTGTTTCCACAGATGCCTCCAATAAAGGAAACAGAAAGTGTTTTCCTTTAGCAGTGAGAATATTTGATGTAAAAGAAGGTGTGCAAGGAACATGATGAAACATCTGAATCAGTCTTGAAGAACTACAAAATGGGACTGCTACTTCTGGAGAGAGATCTGCAATTGTAAGTATTTTCTTCTGGGAATTTTTCTAAATCTTGGGGAAAAAAGAATTCTTTAGATTAAAGCTGATTAATCTGTGAACACACTGTATTTGTTAAATCAGTCAGGGCCTAGTGGCAGCAAAGAGCTTTCAGTTTAAATTTAAAACACAGCAGACAGTTTTCTGGTTAAATTTAGACACCGACTCCCTCTATCCAAGCAAGGGCTGTGGGGACTCCCCCTGGAGATTGGTCACAGATTACCGTAGAAGCTCAGGATGGAGTACTATGTAGCAATCAGCTTTTAATAAGTCTTTTTTCCCTCCATCCCTCCCCGATACCCAAGCGCCCCTGGGATAATCGTAGTTTTATAGGTGCTTAAACCTCTTAAAGGAAAGGAGGTGCCATATTCACTCTCAAGTGCAGCAGTTTATTCTCATCAGCATAAATTAAGGATCTGAGATTAATTAAGCTTTGGGTGAACAAAGTACATTAAACATATTAGGTATAGTTTTATTAGTATACGTATCCCCAGCAACACTTAGTAAGTAAAGAACTTAAATATTTAAACACAACCTTAAAACTAAGATGCAGACAGCAGTCCAGCAGCGAGATTGGGCTTTCCAGTTTTTTGCACTGAGTGTCACATGTATGATTTTCTCCCAGTTGGTGAGGGGTCTTATGTGTGCACTAGATGCAAGGATCTCTTTTCTCTCAGGGAATGAGTCCGATCTCTGGAGGCTAGAGTAGCAGACTTGGAAGACATAAGGAAGACAGAGGTTCATAGACAAGACCTACAGGGATATAGTCCTGAAGTTCTACCTCCAGTATGACAGCATCCCTGTTGCCATGGAGAAGAGAGGTCACGTGACAGGAGAACACCACCCTGGTGTGGTAGGAAGTGATCCTGTAGCTAGGACCTGTCCACCAGGTGGTGTAAAACCCTCTGCCTTGAGGGAAGGGTTAGGACAGCTGTTATAGTTGGTGATTCGATCATTAGGCATATAGATAGCTGGGTGGCTGGTGGATGTGAGGATCGCCTGGTAACATGCCTGCCTGGTGCGAAGGTAGTGGACCTCATGCGCCACCTAAACAAGATCTTAGATAATGCTGGGGAGAAGTCTGTTGTCTTGGTACATGTTGGTACCAATGACATAAGAAAATGTGGTAGGGAGGTTCTGGAGGCTAAATTTAGGCTTTTAGGTAGGAAGATGAAATCCAGAACTTCCAGGGCAACATTCTCTGAAATGCTTCCCATTCCATGTGCAGGTCCCAAAAGGCAGGCAGAGCTCCGGAGTCTCAATGCATGGATGAGACGATGGTGCAAGGATGAGGTTTTTGGATTTGTTAGGAACTGAGGAACATTCTGGGGAAAGGAGAGGCTCTTCTGAAGGGATGAGCTTCACCTTAACCGGGATAGAACCAAACTGCTGGTATTAATCTTTAAAAAGGAGATAGAACAGCATTTAAACTAGATAATAGGGGAGAAATGATAATCGCCAAAGAGCACATGGTTCATAACAATGTATCCTTGAAGGATACTACCAAAAGAATGAAGTTAGGGCATATCAGCAGAGAGGTTCCAGTAAAGACAAAAGTAGCCCAAATGCTCTTGAGTACGTAGCAGACAGAGATTAAAGATTCCAAATTACCCCTGCCTACTGATAGCCACATTAATATGAATAAAATACAATCTCTAAAATGCTTGTATGCAAATGCTAGAAGTCTAAAAAATAAGATGGGAGAATTAGAATATATAGCACTAAATGAGAAGTTAAATACAATTGGTATCTCAGAGACATGGTGGAAGGAGGACAACCAGTGGGACACTGTGATACCTGGGTACAAACTATATCGTAATGATAGAGCTGATCAAACTGGTGGAGGGGTTCCGCTCTATGTTAGAGAGGGCATTGAATCACAAAGGATTAAAGTTTTGCAGGAAACAAAATTTGCTGTAGAACCTCTATGGATTGAAATTCCATGTAAAAAGGGGAAGGCGATGGCAGTGAGGGTGTACTATCGACCGCCAGGCCAGAATGAACAAATGGATGATGAAATGCTCAAAGAAATCAGGGAAGCTAACAGAAGTTATAGCACAGTAATAATAATGGGTGATTTCAATGACCCCGGTATTGACTGGGTCAGTGTCACGGCAGGACATGCAAGGGAGATAAAGTTTCTAGATGAAATAAATGACTGTTTCTTGGAGCAGCTGGTTCATGAACCAACCAGAGGGAAGCCATTCTGGACCTAGTCCTTAATGGAACACCAGATCTGGTGCAAGAGATAAGGGTGTTGGGGCCACTTGGTAATAGTGATCATAGCATGATCGCGTTTAATTTAATTAATGGAGGAGGGATGGTAAGGAAATCCACAGTACTACATTTTAACTTTTGAAAGGGAGATAATGATAAAATTAGGAAAACAGTTAAGAAAAAACTAAAAGGAGTAGTTGCAAAGGTTAAAGACTTACATCAAACTTGGGTGTTGTTTAAAAATACTATCTGGAAGCCCAGATCAGCTGTATTCCACGCTTTAAGAAAAGTGGAAGGAAGTTCAAAAAATGCCAGCATGGTTTAAAGGTGAGGTCAGAGAGGCTGTTGTTGCCAAAACAGTATCTTTCAGGAAATGGAATAAAGAGCCAAATGACGAAAATTGGAAACAGCACAAGCAATGGCAAGTTAAATGCAAGGCATCGATAAGGCAGGCAAAGAGAGAATTTGAGAAGAAGCTTGCTGTGGAATCAAAAACACAGAACAAAGACTTTTTCAAGTACATTCGTAGCAAAGAACGTGTGAGAGAGTCAGTTGGACCATTAGATGATAGAGGGGTAAAAGGGGTACTAAGAGGGGACAAGGCCATAGCGGAGAAACCAAATGAATTCTTTGCTTCGGTCTCTACTTAGGAAGATGTAGGGATGTTATCCATGACTGAAGTGGTATTTAAGGGTGATACTGTGGAAGAATTGAAAGAAATATTGATACACCAGGAAGATGCATTACAATTATTTGATAAACTGAAGACTAGGAAATCACCTGGAACGGATGGTATACATCCAAGAGTGTTGAAAGAACTGAAATATGAGATTGCAGACCTGCTATTAGTAATATGTGAACTATCATTAAACTCATCTGTAATATCTGAAGATTGGAGGATCGCCAATGTAATGCCAAGTTTTAAAAAAGGTTGCAGGGGTGATCTGGGAAACTACAGACCAGTGAACCTGACATCAGTACTGGGAAAAATGGTAGAAACCATCATAAAGAACAAAATTACTAAACATGTAGATAGTCATGGCTTAATGGGAGACAGCCATCATGGCTTTAGACAAGGAAGATCTTGTCTTACTTATCTGTTATGTTTTTTTGAAGGTGTGAATAAACAGGTAGACAAAAGTGAATTGGCTGACATAGTGTATCTGGACTTTCAGAAAGCCTTTGACAAGGTCCCTCATCAGAGACTTTTGGCAAAACTAAAAAGTCATGGGATAGGAAGCAGTGTACTATTGTGGATCAGGAACTTGTTAAAAGATAGAAAGCAGAGAATAGGGCTAAATGGCCAATTTTCCCAATGGAGAAAGATGAATAGTGGAGTACCTCAGGGATCTGTGCTGTGTCCGCTGCTTTTTAACATATTTCTTTTTCAGGTCATTTATGAATAACGAGTGAGGTTATCAAATTTGCAGATAATAGAAAACTATTTAAAGTTGTTGAAACCCATGAGGATTGTGGAAAATTGCAAGAAGATCTTGATAAATTCGAAGACTGGGCATCCAAATGACAGATGAAATTTAATGTGGACAAGTGCAAAGTTATGCACCTAGGAAAGAACAACCCAAACTATGGTTACACGATGCAAGGTTCCACATTTGGAACCACCACCCAGGAAAAAGATTTAGGCATCATCGTGGATAACATGTTAAAACCCTCTGCCCAGTGTGCAGCGGCGGCCAAGAGAGCAAATAGAATGCTAGGTATCATAAGGAAAGGAATGGAAAATAAAACAAAGGATATTTTAATGCCTCTGTATCGTTCCATGGTGCGACCGCACCTTGAATAATCTGTGCAATTCTGGTTGCCGTATCTTAAAGAAGATTTAGTGTTATTAGAAAAGGTATAGAGAAGAGCATCCAAAATGGTAAAGGGGCTGGAAGGATACCCCTATGAAGAGAGGCTAAAAAGGTTAGGGCTCTTCAGCCTGGAAAAGAGACGGCTGAGGGGAGATATGATAGAGGTCTATAAATTAATGAACGGAGTAGAATGGGTAAACGTAGATCAATTGTTTACATCATCAGAATATAGAAAGAATAGGGGACATGCAGTGAAGCTACAGGGTAACCTATTTAAGACTAAAAAGAGAAAATATTTTTTCACTCAACGTGTAATCAAACTCTGGAATTTGTTACCGGAGGATGTAGTAAAAGCTGTTAGTGTTGCTGGGTTTAAAAAAAGGTTTGGACAAGTTCCTGGGGGAAAGGTCCATAAACCATTATTAAAAGGGACCCAGGATATCACTGCTTGGCCCAATACAAGCATTGAGGAACCTGTGTCTTTTGGGCAAACTGCTAGATACTTATGATCTAGATTGTCCACTGTTGGAAACAGGATACTGGGCTTGAGGGACCTTGCCAGTATGGCTTATGTTATGTTCTTATGTTGAGTAGCAAAGTCTTTCATTACAGCTATTGAGTCTCTAGGACTGAATCTTCAGCATATGGTAGCATATGGGGCTGACAATGCATTGGTGAATTATGGAACACACTGTTCTGTCTTTCAAAAGCTCTCAAATATAAAAGGAGAAATTTTCAAGGCAAATTGTAACTGTCACATCTTGCACAACACTGCAAAATACAGCTTAAAGAAAACTAGCTATGATGTAGGGACATTAGTCATCATGATCTTTAACATTTTTTCTACAAGTGCAAAGAGTCTAATAACCTTAAAGGAATATTTTGATTCTGTACAAGACTTCCACCAAATCTTGGATCATATCCCTATAAGATGGTTCAGATTTTTCGCAGCAGTTGATCGGCTTTTACTGAACTGAAATGCTATAAAAGTCTACTTCCTGCAAATAGGTCCCGAAGATTGTGATAAGATAATTTGGTCATTCATATCAGACCAAGAAGATGGAATAAGTAAAACCCCAGTGATGGTCAGAATGTTATATATTCTTTTAACCACTCACTTCTGTCAGTATTCCAAATGGCTATACTGACTTTAGAAAAGAGCAATATTCAAGGCACTAATGTCTTGAACACTGTGGATAGATCAAGGATTGCGCTGGAGAATAGGCACAAAGATGAATTCTTTGACTTCAAGGTTAAGACAAACAATGCATCATTCGAAAAGGTTTATTCAAGGGCTTTGGCATACCTTAAAAAATGGTTTGATTTTGATAAATCATCTTTTAGGAAGTTTGCCTGCCTTTTACTTGAGAAGGACTTACCCTCCATTGAAGATCTGTACAGTTTAAGTGAAGTATTTGACATTGAAGAACAACTTCACATGGAGAATTTATATAGCGAACTATTGCTTTTACGCATAGCAGCTCCAGCAATAAATGAAAGCCAAGAAGAACTAACAAGTACAAGAGCACATTTCTATAAAACATAAATGCGCCAAATTTGAAGAGATTGTGCAACATGGGTTT
The DNA here is from genome assembly GCA_033557465.1 of Ichthyophis bannanicus. Classification (NCBI taxonomy): domain Eukaryota; kingdom Metazoa; phylum Chordata; class Amphibia; order Gymnophiona; family Ichthyophiidae; genus Ichthyophis; species Ichthyophis bannanicus. The sequence goes on from CM066040.1 coordinate 120,694,207, forward strand.
GCAGTTCCATGCAGCAATGCCTATGTGGAAAGAGTGTTCAGTGTCATGAAAGCACAGTTACTTACCTGTAACAGGTGATCTCTGGGAACAGCAGGAATTAGTCATCACATATGGGTACGTCGGTACCGACGGAGCCCGCGCGGGAAAGCTCCCCAGCTTTTCAGATTAAAAGCTTTTGGGGCCTCCCACTGCACATGTGCGCTGCCTTCCCGCCTTCCTGACCAGCTCTCGTCAGTTCGAGTTTAAAGCTGAGACAATAGAGAGAGAGGACAGGAAGATAGATAGATAGAGATACAACTCCTAGGGGAGGTGGGTGGGTTGTGATGACTAATTCCTGCTGTTCCCAGAGATCACCTGTTACAGGTAAGTAACTGTGCTATCTCCAGGAACAAGCAGGAATAAGTCATCACATATGGGGACTCCCTAGCTAAGATGCCTGGGAGATCCCCCTCCAAGGGTAAACCATCTTCGCATGGATCTCAGGCATCCATCCAGGGAAGGTGGGCAGGAGTTGTTTAAGTATGGAACAGGTGTTTGAGGACAGCCTGACCAAACAAGGCATCCCGGCGGGAGTCCTTGTCCAAGCAGTAATGGGCTGTGAAGGTATGAACCGAGGCCCAAGTGGCTGCTCGACAGATCTGATCTATGGACACAGAGTGAAGATGAGCCATAGAAGTGGCCATGGCTCTCACATTGTGAGCTGTGACATGGCCCTCCAGAGAAATGTTCTTACTCTGGTAAGCAAAAGAAATACACTGAGCGATCCAATTGGAAAGTGTACGCTTGGTGACTGGAAGTCCCAAATGAGAAGGATCAAAAGCCACGAAAAGTTGGGAAGACTTTCGATGTGGTTGAGTCCTGTTGAGGTAAAAGGCAAGAGCTCTTTTACAATCCAGAGTATGAAGGTTCCTCTCTGCACTGGATGCATGAGGAGCCGGGAAAAAGACAGGTAGATATACCTCTTGATTAAGATGAAAAGGCGAGACCACTTTGGGCATAAAGTGGGGATTCGTCCTAAGGACCACCTTATCATGATGAAACCTAGTATGATGAGCCACTAAAGCCTGCAGTTCACTGATGCGGCGAGCCGAAGTGACTGCAATAAGGAAAACAACCTTCCAGGAAAGAAATTTGAAGGAGGTAGAGTCCAAAGGCTCAAAAGGTGGCTTCATAAGCTGACCTAGAACTAGGTTCAAATCCCATGCTACCGGAGGAGGTCGGATGGGAGGTTTAGTTAGAGTCAGGCCTCTCATGAAACGTGCAACAAGAGGATGAGAGGAGACAGGTTGTCCATTTATAGGTTTTAAGGATGCTGCAATAGCACTCAAATGGACCCTTACTGAATTTGTCTTAAGGCCTGCATTTGAAAGATGCAGGAGATAGTCCAAGAGGGAATTCAAAGGAAGTGCTAGAGGGTCAAGACCCTGCTGAGCACACCAAATGGAAAAAACGTTTCCATTTGAAAGCATAAGAACGCCTCGTGGAAGGTTTCCTAGAGGCATGAAGGATATCTGTCACAGGTTGAGAAAGATTAAAGTCTTGAAGACTTAGGCCTTCAGTAACCAAGCTCTGAGATGTAGGGATTTGGAGTTTGGGTGCCACAAAGTCCCCTCCTCCTGAGACAGAAGGTCTGGCGCAGCTCCCAGGTCCAGGGAGGATCCCTGGGAGAGATGCAGAAGTAGAGGGAACCACACCTGGCGTGGCCAGCGGGGAGCTATGAGGATCATAGTCCCGTGATCCCTCTGGAGCTTGAACAGAGTCTTGGATATTAGAGGAATGGGTGGAAAGGCATAGAGGAATTCCTGACCCCAATGCAGGAGGAAGGCATCGTGGGCCTGAGCTCCCTGACACTGAGTTATGGAACAGAATCGGGGAAGTTTGGCATTCCACGGACTTGCAAAGAGGTCTATGTCCGGGGTCCCCCATTCCTGAAAGATTCTGCGTATCTGGTCCATATGTAGGGACAATTCGTGTGGAAGCAGAACTCGACTGAGTCTGTCTGCACGAGAGTTTTGAACTCCTGGAAGATACACTGCAAGAAGGTGAATTTGATGCTCTCTGGCGAAGGCCCATAATCTGAGAGCTTCGTTGCAAAGCGACAGAGAGCCTGTCCCTCCTTGTTTGTTTATATAGAACATGGCTACCTGATTGTCTGTCTGAACTAGGACAGTCAGGTTGACAAGGAGGGTATAGAAGACCTTGAGGGCAAGGTAAATTGCTCGCAGTTCCAGGAGGTTGATATGAAGGGTGGCCTCCTGTGGAGACCAAGTGCCCTGAGTGGAGAGGTTCTGAAGATGAGCTCCCCACCCTGTCTGGGAGGCATCTGTTGTGAGGGCTGCTTGGGGCAACAAAGGTTGGAAGGGGGCCCCCAACAACAGATTCTTGGTGGATGTCCACCATTGGAGTGACCAAAATAGACGGCTTGAGGTGAGTATTTGGTCGGAGAGCGCTCCAGATGCTTGAGTCCACTGGGTGGCCAAGGTCCATTGAGCTGCTCTCATATGCAGACGAGCGTAGGGCACCACATGTACCGTGGAGGCCATGTGGCCCAGAAGTCGCAGCATTTCCCGGGCTGTCAAATGACTGCTGGACTGAGCTTGGGAGGCCAAACTCAGCAGGCGTTGGGCCCTGACCTGAGGCAGGTAGGCCCTTGCAGTGATGGTGTCTAACTGGGCCCCTATGAACTCGAGAGACTGAGTAGGGATTAGTTGAGACTTGGGAAGGTTTACTACCAGTCCTAGATACTGCAGAAGACGCCTTGTGCGGTCCAGGGAAATTTGGGCCTGGGATTGAGAGGGAGCTCGGATGAGCCAGTCGTCCAGGTATGGGAATATGAAAATTCCCAGGCCTCTTAGAAAGGCAGCTACGACTGCCATGCATTTGGTGAACACTCCTGGAGCAGAGGCTAGACCGAAGGGGAGTACTCTGTACTGGAAATGTTTTCCCTGAAACAGAAATCGAAGGTATTTTCTGTGGGATGGATGGATGAGTATGTGTGTATACGCATCCTTTAGGTCTAGAGAACAAAGCCAATCCTGACTCTGAAGGTATGGAAGGAGAATGCCCAGAGAAAGCATTTTGAATTTCTCCTTGAAAAGAAATTTGTTCAATTCTCTCAGATCCAGAATTGGTCTGAAGCCCTCTATCTTCTTTGGTATTAGAAAATAAGGGGAGTAGAATCCCGTCCCCTGTTGAAGAAGAGGGACCTTCTCTATTGCCCCCTGGGCAAGGAGGGAGGAGACTTCCTGACCCAAGAGGGCCAGGAGAGATGGGGGAGAATTGAACTGCCTCACCATAGTATAAGGAGGAAGGTCGGAAAAATGGAGTTTGTAACCCTCTCTGATGATAGAGAGGGTCCATTGCTCTGATGTAATTTGCTCCCATCTGGGAGCAAAGTGAGCTAACCTTCCGGGTATGGTGAGGGGCTCTGGTTGTTCTAGAGCCAGAAAAGTTAAGTTCTCTAGGGGCAAGTCAAAACCCCTGAGGGGGTGGAGCCTGCTGAGGCGTAGCAGACGCCGCAGGCTTTGACCTTGCCTGTTTAGGTTGCTGACGTTTAGCAGCAAAACGAGGCTGAGAGGATTGTTGGCCAGTATTTGTGGAAAATCTGGACTTCTTGTAATAAGGCCTCTTAAAAGACTTCTTCTTGGCAGGAGTGGAGGTAGACTTAGAAAGTCTAGCTAAGGTGGCATTTTATGCGTCCATTTGAGTGGCCTTAATTTGCCACTCCTCACCAAATAAGTTCTCACCTGTACAGGGCAGATTTCGTAAGCCATCTAGGACCCAAGGTTCTAGATCAGAAGCCTGGAGCCAAGCAAGACGTCGGGCTGCTATAGCAATGCCCGAAGCCCTACCAGCACCCTCAAAGGAATCAAAAGCTGCCCTGTTGGAGAACTTTGAAATATCCAAAAGGTGTTTCACTAAGGAAATGAACTGCTCCCTCTTATCCTCAGGGATAAAGGGGGCAAAATGCCGAACTTTTAGAGCGATTTCACTGAGAAACATGCCCATGTAAAGACTATAGGAATTAATCCTGGCTATAAGCATAGTAGCCTGGAAAATTTTCCTGCCAAAAGAGTTTAGAGTCTTACATTCTCGCCCTGGAGGAGTAGAAGAGTGCCTTTTGGTACTCTTTATCTTCTTCATCGCAGACTTCACCACAATAGAATGGTGAGGCAACTGGGTTTTGTGCAAACCAGGAGAAGGGGGGACACGGTACATGGTGTCCAACCTGCGAGAAGAAGGAGACAATGTTAGAGGAGCCTCCCATAAGTCCATCAAGTGTTCTTGAAGGATTTCATGGATAGGCAGGGTAACTGCCTCTTTAGGAGACTTAGAGTATCCTAAAATATCCAGTTTCTTTGATCTGGGTTCCTTTTCAGAGGATGAAGCAATAGAAAGACCTTTAGCCATTTCTATGATGAAGTCCTGAAAGGACAAATCCTCTGGTGGAGACATTCTCCTTTTAGGAGAAGAAGGCTCCTCAGGAAGATCAAGGGAGAACTCATCAGAATCATCAGAGGAGTTAAAATCCTCTGAAGAAGCAGAGTATCCTCTATGTGCTTCCAACACACGATACGCATACCGTTCGGTATCGACATCGGGCGTACCGGGTATGGGATCGGTACGGGCAAAAGCCCGGATCCGGCATGCGGAACCGATCTGCGTTTGGAAGACGATGGCCTCGGTTCCGGTATGGAAGCCATTACCGGAACCGGACCCGGTACCGCTGGCTGCGGTACCGAGGGCGTAGCAGCATTAATAAAAGCCAGAATGGCCTGCTGCATGACTTGGACAGTATTGCCCATAGACGCCACTGCTGCCTGGATGTCGGTACCGGTATGGGCCGGTACCCCAGAGCAGTACAACAGGTGATCTGTCGAGGCCACGCCATCGATGTCAACCTGTGACCCCATGATTGCTTTGGAGGCCGGAACCTCCCGCCGGGGTTTTTTGGCCTGGGCAGAATCCTCGAACTCAGAATTGAGAGCCTCTCGATCTTTAGAAAGAGATTTGCTTTTAGAGGATTTGCCCACTGGAGTTTTGGTTACCTGAGATCCATCCGGAGAGGAAGACCTGGATGACTGTGATGCTTCTGAAGGAAACAGCACATGGAACTTGTTGGCCCGGTTCTGCAATCCACGTTTCGACATCTGGGAGCAGGATGGGCAGTCCGGTATGGAATGGTCAGGTCCTAAACATTTAAGACACCATTCATGGGTGTCTGTAAGAGGAATGACAGCACTGCACTTGGTACACTGTTTAAAACCAGGAACTGGCTTCTCCATGAGGAGAATTTGTGTAGGCCTGAAGGCCTAACAAAGTACCAAGCTGTGCTGAAGAAAAGAAAAATATATATTTTTTTTTTTTCAAAAGAAAGAAAGAGAGACCGGCAGTACCGGTTTCAGAATGGGGAAGGCAGGTATGCGGTCTAAAGAAAACAATAAAATTAACAATTTCTTCAGCGGTGACAGGAACACGACCTGCTGGCTCCGCGGAAAAAAAGAAACTGACGAGAGCTGGTCAGGAAGGCGGGAAGGCAGCGCGCATGTGCAGTGGGAGGCCCCAAAAGCTTTTAATCTGAAAAGCTGGGGAGCTTTCCCGCGCGGGCTCCGTCGGTACCGACGTACCCATATGTGATGACTTATTCCTGCTTGTTCCTGGAGATTAATCTCTGGACCGATGAACGCAATAGATTAGGCGTTGATACTGTAAAAGCTGAATTGTGTATTCGGCATAACAATCTTGCCATGCTTACAGTTCTTCGAAAGCATCAAAATGAATAAAGCTTTCCTTTGTGCAGCTCGATCAGCCACTAAGTATTCATTCAAGTGAATAGAAAGTTATGGGGTTTTCCCTTTCTTTTACATCAATATTCTCACTGATAGATCGAAAATCTTCCAAATATACCTTTTGATATTTTGGAGAAAAAGAAAGCTTGATGCTTACTAAGCACCGCTTCTGACACCAACCCAAAGCCCCGTGACTGTAATGAACCGCACATCTTGATCTTTATTACAGGGTGGAGGTGGGGGGAAGCATTGAAACAAACATAGGACAAATCTAGCAAGGGCAAAATATACGTCTTAAGTACTTTTTAAACTTTAATCCCTCTCATGACCATTTATATTTGAGCATTCAAAAGAGACCCCAATAAAAACGTAAGCAGGTCTAGAAAAGAATGGTTTAAGTTATTCTTGAGCCGTCACCCCCATTTTTAAAATTGCAATTGTAGAGAACCAAGAGACCAGAGTTTGATTCCCATAGCACTATTTGTGGCCTTGAGCAAGTCACTTAACCCTCCATTACCTTAGAAAAATCAAGGATATCAATGTTCCTGTTTAATTTACATTACCAAGTTTAAGTTACAATGTAAAAAACTCTCTGAATTGATAAAGTGGTATATAAAAATCTGTTAAATAAATAAATAAAATAGCCTAGCTAGCAAATTAATTTCTAAATATCATATGTAAATAGCTAGCTGTTTATTAGTCGCCTGGTAATTTTTCTAAAAAAAAAGCAATATAATATCTGCATCAATAAACAAATAACAAATCTAAAAGGAATAAAAAATGAAAGACTGTTTTTTTGAACAAGCCTTTGGACAGAGTTAGGAGGAATATAACATGTAGGGACTATTACTGTTTGGGCAAGTGTTTGTTTGTTTTTAAATTGTTTTTGTCTGTTGTTACTATTACTGTTTTAAACTTTGTAAACTTTTTTTTATATTTATTTTTATTGTATACAACTTTGTATACAAGTCAAGTTCAGATAGTCACATCAAAAGTACAAATCAAATTGGCTAAAAATAAAGAAGACCCTAGCCCACACCACGGAGGACCAAACAGTCTTAAGAGAAAAAAAGTAATACAATAAAGTAATAAGAAAACCCAGGCCACAGCAGTAAATATTAAGACATTACTCTTCTCAGAGCATTATGGAACTAAACAAACCGAAACAGATACTCAACCAACATAAATCATTCCCTGATCATAACACTCAATACATTCACCTAACACACCCTTTTCATTCTAAACCTATGTAAATACATCAAAATGTAAAGATGTAAACCACTTCAAAATCTCATTGTAAATATGTTTGCTATTGTAAATAAGTTACTGCTGGTTACCTTGTATGGAAGTTTCGTTCACTACTATCTTTTCTGTTTTGCTAAATATTGCTCATTGTAAGTGTTATCATTCTTTGTAAACCGCTTTGATTGCTTGAGAAAAGCGGTATAAAAAACATCTAAATAAATAAAACAACTTAGGGGTATGTTTACTAAACAGCAGTAGCGGCTTCTGTGCGATAACAGAGCCACAGCCCCATTGAATTCAATGGGCTGCAGATCAGATATCGCAAGGATGCCGCTACCACTGTTTAGTAAACATACCCCTTAGACCTGCATTATGCTAAGCTGTTTAGCACAACTATAAAATATACAGGAAATACAAAACACACTAGCACATTGCAACATTAATCCTCCTTTCCTACAAGAAAAGTCAGCAAGGAATCCGGGTCTAAGAACATATAAAGGCACATACTAATCTGGCTGGTCTGAAGCGGGACGTCCAGAGGTAGACCAGATTCTGATCCCGTGGGGGCTAGATGTGCCTGTGGGATCACAATCTGGTCTATGGCCCGAACGTGCAGGCTGGGCCATGATTCTGATCAGCCTACATGCCCAGTCACATCCTCGGCTATCTCAGTCAGGCTCCTGAATGGAGCCGCAGTGCCATGGTGTCCTGTTGCCATAGCACCGCAGCTCCATTAAGGAGCCATAAATGCCAGCTGCCGCTGATTTCCTTCTTTCCCTGCAGCTGGACACTCGATCCAGCCTCCCATGGCCAGGGTCTGGCTGCGGGGAACTTACTTCATCATCTACCATTTTGTTCGGGCCAGGCAGCAGGATCCCCTGATGTCCAGGGGGACTTATTCCAGCTCTGCGGTTGAATAAGTCCCCTGTCCATGTTCATGGCCCCAGATGTACAGGGTCAACCTCTGAAATTGTCCCTGTACGTCCAGGGTCGCAGCCTGCCCATGTCCCGCCCTTGCTCCACCTCAGGAACACCCCCCCTCCCCTGCACCCTGTCTAGGCCTCCCTGTACAAACATGCTGTTCGTACAGGGAGGCTTTAGCCAGGGCTGGCAGAATGAGGCCCATAACGTATTCCCTGATGCACAATTAAGCACTTGCATGGGAATTTTAAAAAGAAAGTAACTCCAAGGGCTAGTACTCTTGGACGAAGGTTCAAAAAGGCCTTTTGATGAAGTTGAGTAACTCTAGATACATCTGGGAATACATTTACTGACTGACCACAAAAAGGAACATTATTGGTTTGAAAAAAACGTTTAAGCACATTCAATTTATCCAGCAAAGATACAAACGTTATGAATATAGTAGCATGGGAAGGTATTTCATCAATATATGATTCAAAGAAAGTGGAGAGCTCTAAGGATTCATCTGGGGAAAGCTGATCTAGACCCTCCAACTCCTTGGTCCTGCCTGTAACAGCTTTTGGTAATAATAGATATTTGCAATATGAATAGAGTTGGGGTCTGAAAAAGAGAAGAGCTCCTTAAAATATTTATGAAGCAGCTGAAGGGGTAACAGAAATCTGGTATATGTAAAATTTAAAAGGCAAAGATTTGAAGCTCTTAAGGAGTTCTCCTGCGCTTCAAGCTGCCTTTGAAAGTGCAGGGAGCTAGACATAGAAGAAGCAGAAACTGTTGCAAAAAAGCAATCTGCTCAGTATGTTTCCCACTGCTAACAACCAAATTAGAGAGGTTAGCGTCCTGCTCTTCCAATTTGGCAGCGTATCAGAGGAGAACTTGGAGATCTGTTGCAATGCATTACCAAGTGAATTATTAATATGGGAAATGACCTGCCAAATGTCTTTCAAAGAAATCTCATCCTGAGAAGAAGCAATGCTGGACCGCAAAGACACAGAGACAGGAACAGAACGTGGTAGTGCTATCCACTCTGGCAATTCAACAGAGTCCAGAAACTCATCCTGAGAAGGACAAGATGTCACCATAGAGCCAACAGAGACAGGGGGAACCCCAAACACCTGAGAATCAGCCAGTACCCGTAGCAGGAGATGGAACTTCTTCTGTGCCAACAGCGCCAAAGGGGCACCCAAGGGACCTGTACAGCCCCTTAGAACACCACCCTTTGAAACATACCTGAAGGACGTGCCTGCTTCTGCATCCCACGGAGGAACCTGGCTGTAAATAGGCCTCCTGGCCCGACTCATTGGGGGGGGTGCCTCAGCCAATGCAGACGCCTCTGCAGCAGTCCAGTATAAACCTCTTTGATGGATCCTTGGGTTTGAAGATCAATCAATTGCATTTTTATAACTAAATAAATAATAAAAAATAGCACCTAACTTCATTAAAACCTGCACAATCCAAAACGCCTAATGAATGCACATCCCTATTTTAAACCATGTTCATACCATTCCCATTGCCTGACCCTGTGCTTTTATACTTTAACCATTTTCATCTATCCATGTTCTCTTCCCAATATACTATGAAGATCAAGGGGGCTTTTTATAAAAGTATATTAAGCAATTAGCTGAAGAATTAGCATACCTTTTCAAGCCACCACACTGTTAGTGCATGCTGTTATTACATGACTATGCTAATTCCCACAGGGAGTTATTCTGAGCCACGAATAGCGGGGATGGACATCCTGCTGGTTATGCGGGGAAGTTATATGGGGTGGGGAATGGGCCGCCTGGGGACAGAGCCTGGGCAGCAGTGGTCGGTCGCCGGCCCTGGACATACAGGGCTGATTCTAATGTCGGCCCTGTACATCCAGGGCTGGCAAAATGTATGGGGAAGTTATTCCACCTCCAAGGAGGAATAACTTCCCTGGGCATGTTTTTTTGAATTGCCCGGGGCATGTATGGGGCGGGGAGGGGCGGGGTTTATTCCCTGCAACCCGATCCTGGACTTAGGAGGCCAGATCAGGGGTCGGGCCGTGGGGAATTAACCTCTTTTTCAGGCAACATGACGCCATGGCGCCGCTGCTCCATTTAAAAGCCCTGACTGAGTTAGCCAGGGGCAGACTTGCACGTGCAGGACTGTTCGCGATTCTGATCCCGCAGGGCTAGACATGCTCCGCGGGATCAGAATCACGATCCCCTCTGTCTGTCCATTTCAGAATGGACACACAGAGGGGATCTACATGTGGGATGGAATCAGGCCCACATTGGCTACATAGTGTGGAATGCGGTGGGGAATGTGCATGGACTACAACAGGTAGCTAACACACCTACTTTACCACAAATAAACTGTTGCAGCAGATAACTCCATCTATAGAGGCAGTGTTAAGTGGTCTGCATTAAGTACATACATGCTATTTACAAAGCACTAGGCATGCACTAAATGTATTTACTCTCAATGAGTTAACTGCACAGGCAGATAATGGGAATACCCAACAGCTGATGCAGCGTCTTTGCAGTTACGGTATAGTAACAGGAAAACGTCATTGCATGTAGTAAAAAGTCCTCAGACATTCCTCCTAAATTAATCAAGCTATGACTATTCATTTGTGCGTTCTCCCTTTTTCATTCTTCCCTGTGAAAAAGACTTGTCAAAATGTCCAAGATGCTCTCTCTCTCACTTGGTCTTCTGTACAAAACTGAGAACCTGTTTTTTGACCCACCTTTCTCATATCAGCATATTCTCTGATTTTTGCATCAGAATTGCTTTATTTCTTTTTCCATCCTATAATGTTGTACCTTTTGGAGGATAATTTTATAAAGAGGCGCAAACTTTAAGCATGCAAGTGGATGCCTAAGTTTCTTTATAAGACACCAGTGTAAATGTCAGAGGCTATGCCTCACGTTAAGGTTGGATATCCACGCCAGCTGTAGAGCATATGCTATAGTTTACTATCACACTTGAAAAGTATTTTATATCTCTGCACATAGGTGTGGGATCTGTCTAAACCCCACCTATGTGTTTGCCTACCATCAAAGTATGCACTATTAAATCTACACACACACTTTTATTCTCAGTACTTTTTAATAAGAGGTCACTAACGCACACACACTAAAACTATGTGCTCCCTCTATGAATTAGGTTTCTCATTGTTGCAAGTTGCCCTAGTTAGTCTGTCATATAAGAATCAAACTAATATTAATCACAGAATTATCAGCATGCTTGTTCTTTGCCTCTTAAAATGTATTTGTTAAAGTTTGCTTTAAAGGTAGTAACAATAATAGTAAAATCATTGCGGCAATGTTCAAACTGTGCAGAATCAAGTCATTTAGTGTTCCTTTAAATGAAGAGAAACAAACTGCATAAAAGCAAGCTTATTCACTATTTATACTAAGGGCAGTGTAAAGTGCTGATTAGGGGGGGAAACACTAGTGAGGATGACGGGCCCATTCATTAAAGCCTGCTAGGTGATTAATGTATATTTTAGCATGCACTCGCTGTCTGCAGTGACATCGAACGAGTGATCATGACAGTGAGAAATTGCTAAGACTCATGTTAATTGACCATGTGATGGAGCAGAAACTAAGCAAGATAGGGGTGGAGTGTGGGTGTTGACTGCGTACTGCGGTTAGCACCGGTGCCATTGGTGCATGCTCACCATCAATGGGTGTGATAGCATGGGTACAGCTATGGGTATTGCTAGGTGCACCCAGATTAATTGTGCCACATGTTAGTGTACGCATCTGCGTATTAACTGCCAGGAACATGCTGGTCACATCACAGCCCTCACAATTCCCGAGGAGACTTTGTATTTAAAAATACTTGCTAAGTGCACCCCAATGGGATTTAGTAAAAAAGGCCCCAAAATGTCCTAGTAATAAGTTCCAAACTCAACTGGTTTTCTCCTTTGGACTATATAGATTGCAAACATGTTTGTATCCCTGTTCGATGTTTGTACCCCTGTTCGATGTAAAACCTAACAGCTTGTTGTTATGGTCGTTGTGTTATAATGTAAACCGCGCTGATGCCGAATAGTGCGGTATATAAAAAATTGTAATAAATAAATAAATAAACAAATCACTAAATTTATATATCATGACATTTATATTGTTTTTGTAACAAAATGTCTTATTATGCAATAACTTCAGAAAGATATTTATATCTGCACAATATTTATTATCTGGTGGAAACATTTAACTCTTCTACTAATTGGCAATATGACTTTTTTTTTTCCTGTATTTTGCTTTGGTATCAGTTTTTGCTAGCTGGAATATATTAGATGCTGAATCACAGATGATTCATTTCACAACAGAAAGACAAATACAATTTCCCCTTTTTTTCTGAAAGGATATGCTTTAAGAAACATAAAAGGTGAAATTGGGTGCAAGCAAGCAAGACTGGATCTGCTTTGTGAAACCTGAGAGTAGCTCAAAATATAACTTACAAGTGAAATAAGCTGAATTGACTCAAAGAGATGAGGATGCATAATGAAATGAATTTTTGTCGAATTTTAAGTTTGTATTGTGTATGCTGTATATTTTGTGTGTGTTTTATTGTAATCTGCCTGGAGCTATAGTACAGCATATAAATTATTTTCAACAAATAAAATAAAATAGATATTTAGATCAACTCCTGCTCTATTTCACTTAGGGGAGGATTTTAGAAACGTTTTCTACAAGCAAACCCTATTTTTCCAAAGGGAAATGTTTTTTATAGAATTATTCCAAGGGTTATGTGCATAGAAAGTAGCATGTGAAATTGAATATCATACAGTTGTCAATATTATGTAAAAATCTATATGCCCAAAGTATGTAAATATATTAAGAAAACTACAAGATTTAAATGGCATACTATTGCCAAATCTCATGCAGGGCACTTTGTAACCAAAAATGTAATACTGTGGTAAACATAACAAGGGCGGATCAATTACATAATCATAACCTTAAGAAAAATGTCAGGTAAACATCCACATAAATATAGTATTTCATTTAAACTTCTGTAAAGAAATACCTATCATTAAAATCATCTGTAATATCTGAAGATTGGAGGATGGCCAATGTAACACAAATTTTTAAAACGGGTTTCAGGGGTCATCTGGGAAACTACAGACCGCTGAGCCTGATGTCAGTACTGGGAAAAATGCTAGAAACCATCATAAAGGACAAAATTACTGAACATGTAGATATTGCAGTCATGGCTTAATGAGAGACAGCCAACATGGCTTTAAGCCAAGGAAGGTCTTGTCTTACTAATCTGTTATGTTTATTTTGAAGGTGTGAATAAACAGGTAGACAAAGGTGAGTATCTGGACTTTCAAAAAGTCTTTTACAAGGTCCCTCATGAGAGATTTTTGCAAAATTAAAAAGTCATGGGATAGGAGGCAGTGTACTACTGTGGATCAGGAACTGGTTAAAAGATAGAAAGCAGAGAATAGGGCTAAATGGCCAATTTTCCCAATGGAGAAAGATGAATAGTGGAGTACCTCAGGGATCTGTGCTGTGTCCGCTGCTTTTTAACATATTCATAAATGACCAGGAAAAGGGAATAATGAATGAGGTTATGAAATTTGCAAATGACACAAAACTATTTAAAGTTGTTAAAACCCATGAGGATTGTGGAAAATTGCAAGATGATCTTGATAAATTGGAAGACAGGGCATCCAAATGGCAGATACGATTTAATGTGGACAAGTGCAAAGATATGCAGCTAGGAAAGAACAACCCAAATTATGGTCACACGATGCAAGGTTCCACATTAGGAACCACCACCCGGGAAAAAGATTTAGGAATAACATGTTAAAACCCTCCACCCAGTGTGCAGCGGCAGCCAAGAGAGCAAATAAAATGCTAGGTATCATAAGGAAAGGAATGGAAAATAAAACAAAAGATATTTTAATGCCTCCATATCGTTCCATGGTGCGACCGCACCTTGAATATTGTGTGTAATTCTGGTCGCCGCATCTTAAAGAGGATATAGCATTATTAGAAAAGGTACAGAGAAGAGCCACCAAAATGGTAAAGGGGATGGAAGGATACTCCTATGAAGAGAGGATAAAAAGGTTAGGGCTCTTCATAAGAGACGACCGAGGGGAGATATGATAGAGGTCTATAAATTAATGAATGGAGTGGAACGGGTAAACGTAGATCGATTATTTACACCATCAAAGTACAGAAAGACTAGGAGGCATGCAATGAAGCTACAGGGTAACCTATTTAAGACTAATAAGAGAAAATATTTTTTCACTTAACGGGTAATCAAACTGGACTTTGCTACTGGAGGATGTAGTAAAAGTTGTTAGTGTAGCCGGGTTTAAAAAACATTTGGACAAATACCTTGAGGAAAGGTCCATAAACCATTATTAATGTGGACCCAGAATATCCCCTGCTTGCCCCAATATTAGCACTGTGGAACCTGTGTCTTTTGGGGAAACTGCTAGGTACTTGTGACCTAGATTGGCCACTGTTGGAAAAAGGATACTGGGCTTGATGGACCTTGGTGTGAGCCAGTATGGCATTTCTTATGTTCTTAAAGGCGGGAAAAACAAAAATCTCTAAAAAAAGGGGGGGGGGAGGCGGCTATTAAAGCTTATGTGATCAAGAGATCCAACAATAATAGAAAGGCTAAAATCAACCGGCTAAAAATAATAAAAAGGATTCTAATACTCACTTAAAACTTGCATCAAGTGGGGGCAGTAAAGAAGAACATAAGCCACACGCATGCACTATTCAAATGTTGTGACTCGGGCATTTAGCCTTTTGATGTACTAAACTTTTTAGGTGGAACACAAACGCATTTGTAAAAAGAAGGGGTAACATTGTGATACACAGCCTTAGAGTCCAATTCTGAAAGGGGCATGTCCGAGCCTAGCAGGATGGGGCTGTTAGAACCCAATTCTTTACCGTGGGAATAAAACATTCCCGCAGTATACAGAATTGGCCCGAGGATGTCCTCCCCGAAGGCTCCCCTGACTCATGCAGTGCAGATCCCCCTCTCTTTCCCGCTTCTCAAACCATAGCTGCCAGCCACAGTCTGGATCAGGCGGTTGGGACCCTCCTGCACCCTGCCCCCACCACAGGGGTGGGGGATCTCCAGTCTGATGGCACCATTTGTGCTGCTTATTCCATCTTCATACCACTATATCAAAATTTTAAAAGGCTCATGATATCTCAGCAGGAAAATCTCGCTTCCTGCAATCAAAAAACTAAATGATTATCTATTTAAAAAACCTTAGCAAACTACAAAGGTTGCATCCTGCCCATCCGCTCTTGATGTTTCGGGGTTAGGCAGGGTCCTGGAGGTTTTCCAGGATCCGGTGCTGGTTGAACTCTGCGATTGGGGCCATGGTCTGGTCATCTCGGCCGGGAAATTTGAGGTTGGGTGGCCAGAGTGGTCACCCAGAAGTTGGCCATCCTTTGCTAGTAATAGTGTGAGGTCAGCCTGATTGGAGGAGGGGGGCAGTTATGATTTGGCCACTGATAAACAGTGGTCTCACTTTGCTAGTAGTATGGCTGGTGAGCTACCTGATCTGACGAAGCTTGTTATGCAGGTTATTTGTTTACTGTTCATTAAATGATTGTTCTAAATAAAGCTGCGACCAGTCAATTGCCAAACCTGTATCATGTCTTGGTATTGATGGGTGGGGTATCCAGAAGGAGGGGGCACCGAGTCCGTGCTACCACAAGCCTTTAATGAAACTTGCCAACTTCCCAATTTTTGTGGTTACGCAGACTTTGTATAGATATCCCAGAATATGAGACACAATACAAGAATATGGCCCATAGATTTGTAAAATGTGGTTAAACCTTAGGGGTATGTTTATTAATTGGCAGTAGGGGCTTCCTTTGATACTGGGACCGCAGTTCCAATATCGCATGGAAGCCACTTCCACCGATTAATAATCATACCCCTTATGTTCAAGAAGGTTACCATAAGGGCCGTTTATCTCATAAACGAGATCTTTTGAAAGTTAAGAAAAAACAAAAAGATAATAAATACATCTTTACAATGCGGTGTTCATACCTTTCATCACACATACAGAAAATTATGGAACATTGGCATATTTGACAAACTTTACCATGTTTTCAAGACCAAAAATTAACTGTTGCTAAAAAATCTTGACTATTTTTTGGTGTCCTCCTATCTGCCAGATAAGGGTAGAAGCCCCCCTAAGAATTTTGGTCATTCGATGTGTGGTAAATGTTCTGTTTCCCCAAATGCGTTAGCCGTGTGTACTTTTATACACCCAGGTACCAATAAGTGATACCAATTATGACATGTCTAACTGCAAATCTAAGTATGTCATCTATGTCATTGTATGGCCATGCTATTAATGTATGTTGGTAAGACAATATGGGCAGTTTTTATTTATTTAGACAGTTTTGTATACCACCTTATCCTTCAATCAAAGTGGCCACAACACAATTAACACAATACATTTAACATGAGGGGATATGAGACACCTATGCTAATACTTACAGGGAACATGGGCAATGGAGGGTTGGGTGGCTTGCCCAAGACCACAAGGAGCACCTGTGGGACTAGAAACTCCAGTCCTTCTGGCCCAAGGTTGCTGTCCTCTAGTGGGATTTGAACCCCTGACCTTCTGGCCTGAGGTAACTTGGCCCAACCTCCTCCAGTTAAGAAACATATACAAGAACACATGAGTTGTATTAAACGGAAGGTTATGTCTTCCCCTCTGCTGGAACATTAGACCATCAGTAACCACTCAATCAATGAACTAAAATGTTTCATTCTTAAGAAAATCAAATTTGCTCCACAAGGAGGCAATCACATTTTGTTACAAGAAGAACAATGCAATATTTTTGAATTAGGCACAATCAGCCCGACTGGTCTTAATAAAGTAATACTTCCTTTGAGGTTTGCTTTAGGAGTTTTTCTGAAGTTATATTTCTTTTATTTTTTCCTTACCCTCTGCCTCTGCCCCCTTTTTTTTAATAGTGTACCAATATATTTATTTTAGACTTTTATTTATTTTTCTTATTTTATTTAAATTTTATTTATACCTTGCTACCCTGGACTGCATGGTATTTTACAGCGATTGCGAGTTTAGCAGGTTTTCGCGTGTGCAATGGTGGCGAGTTGTTTTTTTCTGCGTTTGTGTAGTTCACTAAGATCTTTTTAATAGATCATCTTTTAGCTTTGTTTGAGGTAAGAACTGATATTTCCTTGCTGAGATATTATGAGCCTTTTTAAATATTGATACAGTGGCTATTTCTATGATCTTAGCTCACACAGTAGATTTTAAAGTGGTTCTTCCTTTCCCCTTTGCTTAAGGATAACATTGGTGATTTAAAATCAGTCTTGTAGTTTGGACAGGCAGTCCTTCTGTCTCTCCCTGTGTAAGTTCTCATGTTTTGTATACATTTTCCCTCCCCTCCTCCTCCTCCTTTTCCCCACCTCTCCCCCACCTTCAATATTGTATTAATATAATTACTTTTGCTTTCCTCTTTTTTCAATTTTTTCTATGACACTTGGCAATCTGTGCTGCATGAAGTTTCACAGTGATTCCTTTTCAGATTTAAAAATGAGGTTTAGCAAGTTTTTGAAGGTGCATCAGTGGTGCCCCTCTTTTTTACGTATGTGTAGTTCACTACGGGCTTTTTTAATAGATAATCATTTAGCTTTATTTATGGCACGAAACAAGATTTTCCTGCTGAGATATCATGAGTTTTTTAAAATTTTGATATAGCGGTAAGTTTCAAGATCTTAGCCCGTACAGCATGTTTTAAAATGGTTCTTTTTTTTTTCTTTTTTAAGGACAACACGGGTGATTTAAGGTTAAGTCCTGTAGTTTGCAGAGGCGGCCGTTCCTGTTTGTATAAGTGCTTTTGTCTCCCTCTTTTATTTTTCCGTTCTTCAATGCTATTGAGTCATGATTACTGTGCTAAGGTTGTGTGTTACAATATTGCCCCTACTTTTTGCAACTGCGATTGAGTCCTTTTCCCCCCATCTCTCCTCTCCCCTCCCCCCGGCATTTTTCTTTAGGCTACGATTATGTTTCTCACGAGGAGGTTGTTTGGTGTAAGGAATTAGCAAATTGCAAGTTGGCACATGTCTGTTAGTAGCTATATTTGGTTAAAATTGAAGAAATGAAGAACATTTACAGAAAAAATACAAGGAAGGTTTTTTTACCAATGATACTCTGTGAGATAAAGAGCCCTTAGAGGCAGTTAAGTTGTCACCAAGAGGTTTTTTTCCCCTCCTTCCCTATGTACACCGGTTTACTTTACAATTAAAAAAACAAACAAAAAAAAACATCTGGGAAGATTCAGAGTTTCCTATGTCTATATACTATCCGAATAGTGCTCGATGGAGCAAGGGTAGAATGTAGGTCTTCTGCCTAATTACAAATAGTCCGCAATGTTCAGCCACTCTCCATAGAGCTATGTGGTTTGATTTAGAACAGCAGGAAAGCTAGTTAAAATGGATGAAAGCTGTGTATTGGCAGTATCCATAGAGTGCTGGCAGTCACCGCTCTCCACGTAGAATCAGTATCGCCGACTATCCAGATAGCAGCACTAAACATATATGGATAATTTAAACGCTGCAGCCAATGTTCACAAAAACATTGATTTGTTTATTTTAATCTTGCTGGAATAGCAAGGCCGCGGTGCCTTGTGCTGGCGGCCGGCACTAACCGGGGGGCGGCGTCGCGCTCTGCCTGGGTGTCAGCAGCGCGCTTCCGAGTGGAAGGAGGCGGGTCTCGGGAGTCTGTGAATGTCATTGGCTCCTGAGTGACGTGGCAGCCCGGGAGCCAATGAGGTAGGTGGAGCGTGGGGGGGGGGGGTTAATTTGAAGCGGGGAACGCGGCGTGGCTCTTGACTCGGTTGTCGAGCTGTTGGAGGGGTTGGACGGTGAAGAGTGCGGTCGTCGCAGCGGTTTGGGGCCTAGCAAGAGGAGCGGAGGACGAGCATTTGGGAGCGGAGGACGAGGATTTTGGCGACACTCTTCAGGTCGGGTCTGCGGTGCTGGGGGGGAGCGGGGGACGAGTGCTGCAAGCTGAGGACGTGGTTTTTGTTTTTTGTTTTTAAGGAGTGAGTGTCAAAGGCTTTGGAGAGCAGGGCAAGCAGGGGGGCTTTTAAAATAAATTGTGGACATTGCATTGGTGGAGGAGGGTACTAATGAATAATAAAAATAACGTTATAATCATAAAACTAAGCACAGAAGGAGTCAGTTAAGGGGGGGGGCAGGATTGCATTATAGCAGGGATGCAGCCCAGCGGGAAGAAAAAAGGGGGCCCGGTAAAGGGGAGGGGTCATAGCCGGGGGAGAAGGGATCAAGTGGTTCCAGGCAGAGAGGATCTTGCAGGGCCTGAGGCTAGAGGTGGTCAAGAGGTCAGGGTGGTTTCAGGGAGAGGAGGTAGGTCATCCGGAGCACATAAAGGGCATGGGGGGGCAGGGGCCGAGCAGCTAACAGAGAAAAAAGGGGGCGGGGAGGCATTAGGTCGGGTGGTGGGCCAGCCCAGGCACAGAGCGGAGAGGCTGACGCTGTACAAGGGTCTGAGTTGGATGGAGGAAGTCAGGGGCACCGGAGCGGGCGGGGTAATAGGGGGTTGGAGTTCCTAGGGAAGTTGTGGTTCAAGGAACAGGGCGGGGGTCTATTGGAAGCCTGTGTGGGGGGCTCGTTCCTCCAGATGGGGGTCTAACGGGGACGAGGAGAGGGGAGATGGGAGGGGGGTCTGGGGGGGGTCAGCGGGTTTGGTAGGGTGGCAAGGGCATATGGGAGGGGTTTCCTCTCCAGCCTGGAAGCATTGGCAAGGGGGAGGTCAAGGCTCCTCACGGGCAGAATGGCTAGGGGTGTGGCAGCCACCTTGGGCTATGGCTGGTGTCTCTTCGCCTTTTCCGGTTTTTTCTACGCAGGTACCACCGGCTTGGCAGTATGCAGGGAGTCCTTGGTGGTGATTACGTGACGGTGTGACTCCGGACCTGGCTGGTCAAAACATGGCAGGAGGACCGACGGGCGAGACAGGGGCAGCGGGCCAGGCAGTTACAGTGCGTCCAGAAGATAGTACCACTCCAGAATCGGCTGTGGATGCTGCAGGTGAGTTGGCAGTTGCCCAGGGGGCAGCGGGAAGGGATGGGGTGACGGCAGTTGGTAAGGGCCATAAGAAAAAGGGTTGGAAGCGGAAGCATTCAGGCCATCGGCGGAGGAGATCAAAGTCCTCTTCCACTTCGTCTTCGGATTCGTCATCTGGTTCGACTTCCGACGAGAGAAGCTGCGGTAAAGCCGATGGGGGGACGGCGGGCAGACGGGAAGTGGAGGGGGCAACTCCTACGGTAGCGACTTTCTCTGAGTTATGGGAGAGTGTGCCTAGGAAATTACGTCAAAAAGTCCAGAAGCGGCGGTATATCGATATTTTCCGCTTACTTGAAGGCCGAAAATGGTCGGGAGACAGTCGGAGGAAGAGAAAAGGAGACAAGAAGGCTGGTAGGGTACGGAGAGTGGCCTGGAATGTAGTGAATTGGACGCGGGCGTTTCTACGGCTGGCTAGTGTTTGGGGGCATGTGCACCCGGAGCAATACGGCATGCTTTTAGCGTATGAGGACTCTATTTTGGAGGCATCTCAGACGCATGAAGTTCCGGGACAAGATGGAAGAAAACCAGATGCTTTCTTGGGGGACGCAAGACATAAATTTATGGTTGACACAGATGGCGGTCAGACCTGGCGGGGGAGGAGTGAGTGGACAAAAAGGTGGATTGGTTAATGCAATGGGTGGTGGGAGGCCCTTTCGGTCGGGCGTGCCCCAGGCGGTTCAGAGGCCGGCAGGGGGAGGGGGCAGTGGAGATATATGTTGGCGATACAACAAGTATTCATGTCCCTTTCCGGACTGTAAATTCCGGCACGCTTGCTCTGTCTGTGGTGGAGGACATTCCGCCCTCAAATGTGTCAAAAAAGGAGCGGCAGGAGTTGTTGCACCCCCCTCCAAGCAATAGGAACTTGCAGAGCTTGGCTCCGACTCCTATTCGGATCCAAGTTATGCGCCCGTGGCTGTGGAGGTATCCCAAGAAGAAGGATGGTTTAATATTGGAAGGGGGTTTTCAATGGGGGTTCCAGATCCCGGTGGTGGGAAGGGTAGCCATCGGTAGGGCTAGGAAGTCGTACACGGTTACGCAGTTTGCCCATATGGTGCGTGTTAAGTTGGCTGGGGAGATTGAGTTGGGGCGGGTGGCAGGCCCCTTCGAAGCACAGCCCTTCGATGATTTTGTGGTGTCCCCTTTGGGAATCATTCTGAAGAAGGAGCAGAGTAAGTATCATTTAATTCATAACTTGTCTTTCCCTCTGGGTTCCTCGGTTAATGACCACATCCCCAGGGAGTTGTGTGCGGTGCACTATGCATCTTTTGATGAGGCTGTGGATCTGGTGAAGGAAAGCGGCTCGAGGTGCTTGCTGGCAAAAGTTGATATCGAATCGGCCTTCCGTTTGTTGCCCGTGCATCCGTCAGCTTTTCATTTATTGGGATTCTGCTTTGAGCGGCATTGTTATTTTGACAAGTGCATGCCAATGTGCTGTGCGATATCTTGTGCTTATTTTGAACGCTTTAGTTCTTTCCTGCATTGGGCTCTGGTGGAAAAAACGGGTAGTCGGAATGTAGTGCACTACTTGGACGATTTCCTGTTTGTAGGAGGGGCGCAGTCGGGACAGTGCCAGGAGTTGTTAAGCAACTTTATGCAGTTGGCACAGGAATGGGGAGGGCCATTGGCGGTCGGGAAGACAGAGGGTCCGACGACTTGTTTCACAATTTTGGGAGTGGAGCTTGAATCGGAATTAATGACTGTGTGGTTGCCGGCCGACAAAGTGGCGCGTTTGCGAGTTTTGGTGGGGAACACGATGGCATCCTCGAAGTTGACGTTGCGTGAGATGCAGGCTCTTATAGGTTCCCTGAACTTTGCGTGTCGGGTGATTCCTATGGGTAGGGTGTTTTTGCGGCGGCTATCGTCGGCGACTGCGGGGGTGGCTAAACCTCGCCATCGGATCAGGGTGTCGAGGAGCATGAGAGCTGATTTGGGGGTATGGGATGAGTTTCTGAGGGATTTCAATGGAATTACTGTCCTGAGGGACAAAGAGATATCCAGTGACGAGTTACAATTATAAACTGATGCGGCTGGGGGGGTGGGTCTGGGGATCTACTTTGGTGGTTCATGGTGTGCGGCGCAGTGGCCGCAGGCCTGGTGGGATAGTGGCCTTACTAGCAATATCACCTTTTTGGAGCTGTTCCCAATATTAGTGGTGCTGGAGGTGTGGCCGGACAGACTGCGGAATCGCCGGATGGTCTGGTGCTGCGACAATGAGGCGGTTGTCAGTGTAGTGAACAATTATGCCCCTAGGTGCAAATGTGTGGCGGATTTAATGTGGCAGGTTGTTTTAGCCTGCTTGCGTCTGAATGTGGTGATTAAGGCTCGACATATTCCTGGGGTTACTAACTTGATTGCAGATGCTCTTTCCCGTTTCAAGTGGGAGCGGTTTCGGACTCTGGTGCCGGAAGCAGAGGTGGAAGGTGCTTTGGTCCCACAGCACTTATGGCAGATTGGCCTCTGCACATGATGAACTTGTTGAAGAATTCAGTGTCGGCCTCGACGTGGACAGCGTACCAGAGGGGCTGCAGCAGTGTGGTGACTTTCCTGGTGGAGCAGGGATGGCGGCAGGGCCCAGCATCCGACTTGCTTCTTGGTCAGTATGTTTCGGCAGTGAAAGTCGCGGGAGTGTCACGGTCGACGGTGCAGAAGAATTTGGCGGGATTTGCCTTTTTCATGAAGGCAGTTGGATGGGGGGCTTCTGGAGGGGGGGGTTTTGACCTGGCAGTTTTTGCAAGGTTGGGAGCGGTCCATCCTGTCACCTGGGGATGGTCGGCTGCCGATAACGCATGGCCTGCTCGAGCGATTGTGTCTTGCGTTGCCTCACGTGGTATCATCCCCTTATGAGGGCACGCTTTTTTGGGCGGTATTTTCGGTTGCCTTTTTTGGTGCATTTTGCGTGGGGGAATTAGTAGCGGAGTCAGGGCGCCTCTCCCGAGGGGGCGATTTGCAGTTTCACCACGTTCAAGTTGAAGAGGGTGAGCTTCGCATTCACTTGGCACGGTCCAAGACGGATCAGACGGGGAAAGGAGTGTGGGTGGTCTTGCGTGCAGTGAGTGCCAATCCTATGTGCCCGGTTAGGTTGATAAATGCGTACATGCGTGTGCGGCCAGAAGGTCGGGGCAATCTCTTTTTGCATGAGGATGCGCGGGTGCTTACGCATTTTCAGTTTACAGCGGTATTGCGTATGACTTTGCGGCGCTTAGGGGAGGATCCTGGACGGTTTGCTCCGCATTCATTCAGGATAGGGGCTGCTACCAGTGCTGCCGCGGAAGGTCTAGCGGAACCTGATATTCGGCGGATCAGGAGATGGAGATCGCAGGCGTTCCAAGGCTACGTGTGATTGTAGGGGTGGTGGGGGTGTTTAATTGTCTCAATTTTATTTTGAAGCAGCGGTTCAAGGAGCATGTCGCTGTTGGGTGATTGGCCACTCCTTTCTTTACTGGGCCGGTCGGCGTGCAGCAACACGGCCCATTGCCCTGAATATTGGACTGGATGCGTCGGAGGTGGCCGTCTCATGGCTGGGCGAGCGCGGTCTGCGGTGGATGCAGCTCTTGCCTTTGCTTCGGCACCACGTGCGTGTCAGAGGGGCGCCGGAGATCTTACTGATTCACCTCAGAGGAAACGACTTGATGTCTTGGACTTCTAGACAGTTAATTTGAGCCGCCCAGAAGGACTTGGAGGTGGTGTTGGCAATGTTGCCTAATATAAGTCTTGTATGGTCTGACATTATTCCAAGGCCTGCTTGCAAGGGGCAGCGGCGGTGGTCCAGAGGGCTAACGAAAATTAATCGGCAAATTGGCCAATGGGTTCAGGAACAGGGGGGGGGGGGGCAAATTTTACACACCTGGGTGGACGTCGAATGCGCTGGCCTGTTTAGGTCTAATGGAGTACATCTCTCCCCGGTTGGGATGGATTTGCTCCTTAATGACTGGCAGGAGGCCTTGGAAGGCATCATGATGGGGAGGAGGGCTGGTCGCAGCTTGCTCTTTGGGGGGCAGCTCAGGCCGAGGGAGGCCTGAGCCGGTGGCGGGATCCCGGAGGTTTCCGGGGTCCGGAGCCAGATATAAGCATTAGGGCGGGGGTGGGGTACCCCCGACCTGGACAATCCCTCAGGTTTTTGCTAATAATATGGCGAAGCCGGATGAGGGAGGGCGAGGCGATTTAGTCGGGGTCTAGATCTGGCAAAAGCGGAAGCGGCGTCACCTTGCTAATAACATGGCTGGTGAGGGCTTGTAAGGCTTGGGGGTGGGGGGGCAAGTTAATGTCTTGGATTGTAGTTGATCATTGTTGGAAGTTTAATAAAGCTGCGACCAGTTTAAGTCCCAAATAAGAGTGTTGTGTCTTTTATGAGAAGGTTCATGGGAGGGGGCGAGAGGTGGAGGGGGTAAAAGGGGGAGGGGGGGGGGAAGGGCAGGATGCGACGTGTCCGCTGTACCCGGTTATTCCATATACTTGTACATTCCCTCCAAATTCTATGTGGCATTCCTTCTAGCTTTTCTCGAATGACAACAGTATTTATCCACCATCATATAAAGATTTCTGTCCCTTTTCCATTAAAAAAAATTAAATGAAAAAACATTAGACTATGTAAGTGTTTTTCAGCAAATTTTAGTTAACATAATGACTTGATATGGATAAGTGTTCTTAAGTTTCTTGACCTTTCTTTGTTCCGATATCACAACATGGACTATAGAAAAGGAAACAAATTTTAAAAATAAATAAAATAAATGTAAAAACAAACAAACTTGAAAGTCTCCCACCAAAGAAATCAAATGAAATGAATACAAAACCTTTGTCCACCCCTACTACGAATACCTAATCTAGTCAACGCAATTTCAAGCTTACATACTGTGACATAGATAAAGTCATGATACATGACTTGATCTTTTGAATCTACTGTCGCAGCACCTGAAAGTTTCCATCTATCCATTTGCTGTCTTTGAAGGCCAAACAGTAGCTGTGTTGGAGGGGGCAGAAAGGACACCAAGTAAGAGAAAGAAACTGCAATGTAACACCGGAGTGCGTCAGCGCTGTGTCAAGGTTTGGGAACCGCTGTGGGCCCCTAAGAGGGGTGACAGCATTGGGGACAGTAGGATGGAGGGGCCACCAATGGCATCTCCACTTCTTGCATCAGCCCTGGCAAGATGACTATTTATTTTCATTTTCTTAAATACAAAATCAGAGCAGTGAATATCACAAGTGCAAAGGTTTGCACACCCTTACCGTCAGTACGTTGCAACACTGTCTTTTGCAGAAATAGCAGCTTCCAAATGTTTCCATGACCTTTCTACTTGCAGCTAACCTGCCATACAGTCTGTGAAGGTATAAAGCATGAAAGACTGTCAGTGTGAAAAGATCACTGTGGCTCTATCCTTCTGAAGTCTTTAAATAGTGGATCTCATTGTAGGCTCCCTGCTATATTTATCTTATTTCACAAACAGCCTTTCTGTCATCCACTGTTATCTGGATAGCTGTTTTTGCTGCTATGTGGATAATTTGACACTCCATCTTTACTCTGCTTTTTGAGCAAGACATGTTTGCCTTTTTTGTTCACGCATTTCCAGCTTCCAGAAATGATTATTGTCCTTTGTGAGTGGGGGTGGGAGGGGGGGTTAAATCACACTAGAGAGTCGTATGACATCTAAATGTGTAAATGATCTACACATGCAAACACTGCTGTCATAGTGCTGCCGTTCACAGGTGTAGAAACCAAGGGATGCATATATTTAAGGGGCATGTTCGGAGGGAGGATTTGGCAATTCCAACCACAGTGCTTATTTTAGAAGGCCTAGTCATGTTCTGGATGTCTGAAAATGGGTACACAGATATTCAATGCACAAGAGTGTCCCTTGGAGAGGTTTTAGAAATAGGGTATATGGACGTCCAAGTAGAATGGGGGCATGCTGGAGGCGTGACCTCGGTGGGGTCATTCCAGAATGGTACACGCATGCCTGGCCCCGATTGTTAAGGCATCTATGCCTATACCTGCTCCTGACCATTAACAAGGAGCAAAAACGTGCTCATTTCATGTGACCATGCTACGAGGGGGAAGAGCACAATGAGCGGTCGCCTTCACTGACAATATTTCCTTACCCTTCTCTATTCGACCCTTATTCTTATCTTTTGTCTTGTCTGTCGTAATTATATTGTAAGTTCTGACAAGCTGGAACCATCTTTATGCTGAGTATGTCTTGTTACGCTATATAAATGATTAATAATAGTAGTAGTAGTAATAGCACAGAAACCAGCATGTAAATGAAAAATCCAAATTACTAACCTACCACCCACATTTACGTGTTTGCAATATCACTGAATATGGACGTTCCCTATTGGAAAATGCCGGCCAGGATATCCATGAAACCATTTCTGCAGCCGTCCATTTGGAGACATCTACGAAGGGGTACCCAAAAAAACCAGGAACAACATTGCCGTGGGCGGAGCTTGTGTAGTACGCACTTCTGCCGCTAGGCGTGTATAGTGCAACTCATTGTCAGTTCAGTGCCACCTGTGTTGTCGACCTGGCTTGTTCTGTTCATCTGCAGTGATTGTTTTTGCTAGCGCTATTTTGTTCTTGTTTCTTTTTTTATGATGACAAGTTTAAGTGAACAACGTGCAGCAGTGAAATTTTGTTTTCTACTCGGTAAAAATGCTGCTGAAACTGTTTTAATGTTGAAAACAGCTTATCAAGATGACGCTATGGGAAAAAGTCAAGTGTACCAGTGGTTTGCTCGGTTTAAAAATGGCGACATGTCGATTGATGACAAACCTCGTTCTGGGCATCCATCAACTGCCCGAATCGACGAAAATATTGAAAAAATTAGAGAGCTTGTGCTCACAGACCATTGACACACAATTGATCAACTGTCAGAGATTAGTGGGTTATCTTGGAGCTCGGTTCAGCGAATTTTAATGGAAGATTTGGGAATGAAAAGGGCTGCTGCCAAGTTTGTTCCTCGGGTTCTGACTGACAATCAAAAGGAACATCGAGTTGAAACATGTCGTGTTTTGAAACAACAGCTTGAAACTGATCCAGATTTTCTGTCAAAGGTCATTACAGGTGATGAGTCATGGTGCTATGGTTACGACCCAGAAACAAAGCAACAGTCAAGCCAATGGAAGACGTCATCGTCACCCCGTCCAAAAAAATGTCGTCAAGTCAAATCAAACATCAAAACAATGCTGATTTGCTTTTCTGATGCCAAGGGGGTAGTTCATTCAGAGTTTGTTCTCCCAGGTCAGACCGTCAATCAAATCTTTTATTTGGAAGTTTTAAGAAGATTGCGCAACAGTGTTCGTCAAAAAAGACCCGATTTGTGGCAGACAGGAGACTGGTTCTTCCACCACGACAACGCACCTGCACACACAGCCATCTCTGTTAGACAGTTTTTGGCTAAAAATGGCATGGTTCCGCTGCCCCACGCACCTTACTCGCCTGACCTGGCTCCGTGCGACTTTTTCTTATTTCCACGCATGAAAAGGGGCATGAAAGGACACCGATTTGACAACATTGAAGAAGTCAAGAAAAAAAGGAGGGAGGAACTGTCAGCCGTTTCTATAGATGACTACAAAAAATGTTTCGAACAGTGGAAGCACCGGTGGGACAAATGTATCAGTTGTAATGGAGAGTGTTTTGAAGGGGATAAGGTTGTTTTGTAAAGAATTTGAAATAAATAGCTTTTAAAAAATAATTCCTGGTTTTTTTGGGTACCCCCTCGTATGTTTCAAAAATCCTGCCGAAAAGTAAACGTCCCTGGGGTTTTCTCAGATGGTTTGCCCTGGATGTCCCAGATTGCACCCGGATGTCCTTTCCAAAATGCTACTACTACTGAACGTTTGTATATCACTACAAAATATACACAGCACTGCACAGACACATGTAACAGACAGTCCCTGCTCATCCGAGCTTACAATCTAGTCAAAGGCAGACAACACAGTAACTGCAGATATAGGATACATCTAGGGGAAATGGTAAGGAAACACGAAGAAGATCAGGTGAGTCAAGATCCACTTTATATGTGCATTTCATATTTTACAATGGCTATAAGCCATATGGCTTAAATCCCGCCAAAGCAGCCCTTGCAGTGAGAGGGGCCCAGGAGGAAAAGGGGCCCACACAGAGGCATGGAAACTTACTTTAATTTGTTTGTCTTGCTGCCTCCACTCCAGACCCAGCAGCTGTTACTTCCCCGGCTGAGGTTTCATGATAACAGCCGCACCGCGATACTTCAGCCCAGAAGGTAACAGTCACCGGGCTTAGAGCAGAGGCAGCAAACAAATTAAAATAAGTTTTACATGTGCGCTTGGGGGGGGGGGGGGGGAAGGGAGGCATAGGCACAACAATGGGAGGCGCCGTGGGAAGGCAGCAATGAGGGGTCTTCAGTAAACTTTTTTTCTTGGGGCCCCTCCTTAGAACTCTCACCGGTGCTAAATGTGCATATTTTTTTTTAACTTTTCCCACTGGAATTTATATTGGCTTGAAGGCTCATTTGCACTTGTGGTCTATACTAGAGAATGAAGGGACAGTTTACTTACCTCAGTGGAGGCTCTTCTTATACATACACTTCTGAAATCTGACATGTCACTAGTAAGTGCAAATTATTAGAAGGGGGAATATTAGGTGTTGAATATATTCTCCACGTTATGGTAGTATCTCTCTTAAAATTTAAATTTGATAGTTATTATTTTTGCCTCTCTTTTAGGAGTAGTCTAATAGTTAAGAACACTGGCTTTGGAACCCAAAGACCAGGGTTTGAGTCCCACTAGCACTCCTTGTGGCCTTGGGCAAGTCACTTAACCCTCCATTGCCTCAGAAAAATCCAAGTTATTAATGCCCCTGTTTAATGTACATTACCAAGTTTAAGTTTCAATGTAAACCGCTTTGATTGAAGTATATAAAACCTGCTAAATAAATAAATACATTTAAAAGACTTTGCAATAGTTCTGTTTTTTATGCAGTTCCATAGTGTCCTCTCCTGTACATGATTTTCCTCTGTTTGTAGTTGGTTAAACTAGCATACATACTATTGAGAGATTCCTCTCCTAGTCCAATGCAGATACTAGTGAGCACCTGGTAAATAGTATGGAGGGATAAGCATACCAAGCTGGGCACATTGCATTATGATTTGATATTAACTTAACAGCATGGATACACTACTTTTATCAGGCTCATCTTAAAGTCTTTTTGGTTTATTTTAGTTTGCATGTTAAGGCCTTATTTCATAGTATAAAATTGAAATTTATTATGAATGAATAGGCTTTGGAAGGAGAGTCTTGTCTCCTCTGAGGATGTTGCTGTTCTGTTTATCATCATTTAGGTCTAGTCAAGGACTGAACTATGGTTTATGGTTTAGGCACTTGATATATTGCCATATACTATATGCATCAGAGTAGTTTACACACACATATCTATCTATATATCTCTATCTATCTATAGATATCTATCTATATATATATGCGCAATGTGTGCCTTTGAGTCAATGCTGACTCCTGGTGACTCAGAAGCTCCTGGGATTTCTTGGCAGTATGACTGGAAGCAGATTGCCAGGCCTTTCTTCTTGTGGCCTTGGACAAGTCACTTAACCCTCCAATGCCTCAGAAGTGCTAGTGGGAATTGAACCCTGGTTGCTTGGTTACCAAGTCAATGTTCTAACCTCTAGACTACTCCTCCACTCCAGATATACTGTATATATGTATATGTGTGTATGTGTGTATATATATATATATATATATATATATATATACACACACACACATACTGTAGGTAGATAGATAGATAGATATGAGAACAGGTATGTTTTATTCCCTTGTCCCTGAAGGGCTCACAATCTAAGTGTACCTGAGGCAATGGAGGGTTAACTGGCTTGCTCAAGGTCATAAGGAGAGGCCATGTGGGAATTGAACCCCCTGGCCCTTTGGCCTGAGGTAACCTGTCCCAACTAGTTATCCTATACAGTATTCAAATACCATATTTAGAGACTGATTAATTAAGGCTTTTTATTTCCATTTTGTGTCTTGTTAAAATTTAAAAAAATATATAATTTTTTTCTCCATTTCATGATTATCTTCACAAACCCATTTCAGAGGATGTAGTAAAGGCTGTTAGTGTAGCTGGGTTTAAAAAAGGTTTGGACAAGTTCCTGGAGGAAAGGTCCATAAACCATTATTAAGAAGGGACCCAGGATATCAATGCTTGAACCAATACAAGCATTGTGGAACCTGTGTCCCTTGGGGAAACTGCTAGGTACATATGACCTAGATTGGCCACTGTTGGAAACAGAATACTGGGCTTGATGGACCTTAGTCTGACCCAGTATGGCATATCTTATGTTCTTATAATTGTAGCATCTGTTAAGACTGACCTGAGAGAGGCCAATCCCTTTTCCTTACCCCATGTTACTCTTAAATGACAAAATATTTCTCAGCTGTTGATACTAGGAGGAATGGTAAAAGTGGCATTTACAGTGGCGGAGGCCATTGCTGCTTAGATTTTGCCCTAGATGTTCAATGCCAGAGTCATATCCATGCACCGACATCGAATATCCCTGTTGCCTGGACTGCGATTTTGCAAGCTGGCTAAAGTTAGGAGAGTCATTCAGCTGCCTAACTTCAGCCGGTTAGGATTAAACCTGGCAGTGGCTGCATATCACCCATGGTGCTGTCCCTGCTCCCGCACTGGTACACCCTGAGGCTAGCCTCTTAGTGCTGGGATGTTCAGCAGCACAAACTGGGCATGTTTAGCAGCACTGGGAGCGTTAATACTGTTGCACATCCCAGGGAGCAGAATGTCTGCACACCGCTGAAATGCCTATGAATGCCCCCCCCCCCCCCATAGCAGTCTGAGTAGAGTACTAACTGCATGGCAACCGTACTTAATGCTGCACCTGCAGTAATAGCAGTGCCAATAAATATGCCTTGGTGTCACTTCTTTATGTGCGAAGAAGAACAAACATGAAGACCCATGTGGCCTTCTGAGCACAGCTCAGCACAATACGAAGGGTAGGTTGTAGGGATGTGTGCAGGCAAAAGCCCTGTTTCTTGTCCTACTTTTCTCAGTTTTTAGTCATTTTATTGGTTCATTTTACACATTCATTTTAATAGAAAGCAGTTTACTGAAACTTATAGCATTGTTAAGGAACACCGATCAACTTACCACATTAATTCATAGGTTAGTGGGTGTTAAATCAAATTAGCACATAAAGGACCCTTTTACTAAGCACTGCTAAGTGGCTAATGCCTGTTTAGCCTGCAGTAACCAGCTACGGTGAACTCGCGGGCAGACCAGCTATCGGCTGCCAAAATGCACATTAATTGGCACTCGTGTACTATGTGGAGAGTAGGTGGCATGGGGCAGAGTGTGGGCATAGAGAGCACATAATCACCGTTAACATGGCAATTCATATGGGTGCTCCTAACCATACCTCTATGAGTATAGTGTGGCGCAGTGGCGCCCTCCTAGGCAGCTGCCTAGTGGGGGCGACCGGCCATCACACTTGATTCTATGCTTCAACGTAGTAGCTGAGGCCCTTATAGTGTAGTTGTGGGCTTATTATTAAAGCAGTCCGAGTGGATGAGGCGGACACAGGAAAATTTGTTATAACTTTTTTTTTAATTTTCTTTGCAGCATCAAATTGGCAACAGGCCTTGATAAAGGTTCCCAAAACAGCAAACAGAAAGAAGGATAATTTCTCCAACAAAAACTTTTCAAAAGATACATGCCACTGCTTTAGCAAAGCAGTTTCTTCACTCTTTGCTTTTTAACTTAAATTCTTCTTCACTTAAACAAAACAGTTTAAACTCTGTTACATGCACAGTCCAGCAATCTTCTCAGCTTCTCCCAGCTGCTACAAACCAGCATGTGATTATGTGCTGCCTCTTAGCTTAGAAACTAACAGCATTTTAACACAGCTCCAGCATTAGTAAAAATGGCTGTTTTTAAAACATGAGGTTTTCCACCTTTTTAACTGCCCCTTCTCAATGGCATTATTTGGCACCAGCACTTCTTATACTTTTCACACAGCCTTCAATAAAACTTCTAAGCATTGCTTGTACAAAAACCACATTCCATGGATTCATCAGAGGACACTGGATTATCTTGATAAGACCCAATTTCCATCTCCTCCTCTGTGCTGTAAGGCTCAGGGCTTGGGACACGTTCTGGAACGTTTAGCTGCACTTTCTTTAAAAGTTTAAAAAGCTTTTCCCACTTGAGATTCCTTCTCCCCTTTGGAACTGGGTCAGAACTTCTTGCCCTTCTTCCCCTTACTGAATCAATTTCAGGAAACATTTGGTTTACCTGGCTGCAGAAACCCTTCCTTTCCAAGGCTTTCTGCATTGTTTGGTTCTTTGCCCAGAGCTTGAGCTGCTGTCCTCAGAGTCAGAAATGTAGTTCTGGAACTCTCCCCAGCTCCTTTCTTTCCTCTGGCCCTGCCACTTGCCTTGGCAGTTATGGCTGGTCCCTTTAGAATCACCAGGTCTCACAGCCCTGCAGTGCTGTCTCCTCTCCTGGCTTCTCTGGACTCCTGGAATTCCTTCAATTCTCTGCTTTCCTCTGCCTCTCTCCGTCTCTCTCTCACTTGCTGAGTGACGCAGTTTAAATGCTCTGTAGCCTGCTTCCTTCTCTGGCCCCACCCTCTCTCTCCCTGCAGCTGCTCTGGAGACTGGGTGTGGCTTCAGGCTAGCTCTGCAAGTGTGTGTTTTAGTTTCACTTTCTCTCTGGGACCTATGCTTAGGTGAGCCCATCCCCCCTTTATGGAAAAAAACCTCTTTTTTCTCTCTTTCACAGGGCTGTGCTGCACCCGCATCACCACAATAGTTAGGCGCACATTAACGTGTTCAGTCACACGTTAACTGCTGGAAACATGCTGATCATGCTCCCAACAGTTGACATGGAGCCTTTGCACTTCCCGTGCATTAAAAAAACATGCATTAAGTGCACAACCTAGGCAGGTTTTATTAAAAGTGCCCCAACACTTTTTAAAGTGCACTGAGTGCATATCCTTAGTATGCTAGTGTGCAGAGTTGAATGTACATTGAAATAAATTAAATGTTCATGAACTCCTCCTGCAAATAAAATGTCTTTGCAGACCTTAAACAATTCACCACAAGACACATAGGGGTCTATTCTGTACCGTGATTTGTGGGGATGGACGTCCCAACGGCCCTGGCATTGAATATCTGGGGCAAAATTTAAGCAACAATGTTCCTTCTAGACATGAAGCTGCATTGGTTGAGGAATTATGAGGCACATTCCATTGAGTGCATGCAGGCCCCTGTGTGTCCGATCAGAATGATGCACAGAGGCAAACCAATTCTGATCCCGCAGGGATTAGACCTGCCCTGTTGTGGCAGGTGTAGGCCTGTGACCCACGGTGTCTGACATAGGCAGGCCAGCATGGCTAGCTTGACCTGTAAATGAGGCCTGTGGAGAGGCATATAGGATTGCACATCCCCCAACATGCTGCTATTGTAAGAAAGAACTCAGTAGAAATATTGAATTAGCTTAGATAAGCAGAATTGCAGAATTAAGAAATGGAAAAATACAGAAAAGATGTGTTTTAAAGTTACTGATAAGAAAAAGTACATTTGCAGAGAAATATTGAGGAGTGCTGACAGATGAGTTACAGAACCTTGCTCATCTGCACGCACAAATGGTCCCATAGCCTTGAAAGTGTGAAAGTAACAAGTTGATGAACTGACCATTGTAATTGGGACTAGAAGGGGGGCAGGCAGGTGTCATGCCCACAGAAGCCCACAGAAGGAACATAATTGGAGAAACTTATCAGTACCGGGACCAATAGAAGGGCTACGGGAGGTACGGGAGAGTACCGGGACCAATGAAATGTTTTTCTATACCTAGAATGGAACAGAAGTCTATAAAAGTTGTTGTAATGCTTGAAAACTTTGCTCAGCCATTTTGAAATTGCCTTGCTTGAGACTTGTGCACAAATAAATGATTTGGACCTTCTGAACAGACTCCTGGTATCATTGGTTTGTCTGCGCTTTGCTGCTACATATTCCTTGGTGCGTTGGCCGGGAAGTTGTGGAATCAAAGTGTATATAGGGCAATATACCACGACTTTCCGCCTCTATAGGCTTGGTCCTGCCGGGATCGCGCCCTTCCGACGAGGGCCGCTCCCTGGCGCCACCGGTCCCTTGTATCGGAGGGAGCTGGTCGGACCTCGGCGGGTGCCGGGCCCGGTCGGAGCCAACGCCTCGAACCCGAGTGAGGGGAGTCCGAGGTCCAACTCATGCGCCTGCTTGGGAAGTTTTGAGGACCGGATCCGGTGAGTATAGTTTTGATTTTGGGTCTAGACAGAAATAGAAAGAGCAGTACTGCCATTGGAACTTGGAATTTGGAATTTGTAATCTCGAGATATTGGGAATTGGTAAGAGAGCTTGATCACCTCTCAAGGAAGAGCCGAGTAGCCTGGCATGGGAATTCGCTAGGTGAAACCCTCATCCTTTTTGTAATTGGGAAAAGACTAGTCAGAATAGATAGAAACGAATGCATTCTGGGAATACGTTGCTAGCATGATTGTGTGAACGAAGTGTGAATGAGAGGTCTGGCAGCACGGACCAAGTGAAGGCGGACCCCTGATTAGCGCATTTCCTGACCGGGCGACCGCGTTCAGGTCGCGAAAAGGGGGAAGCGATTGTCGTCTTGTCTTGTTATTTGTATTCCCTATACGTTTCCAGGACCGTGAGGACCCCTTACCCACGGTCCGCCTTCCTTTTCCCTTCTGTCTGTTGTTGCGCGCACACATCGAAATGGGAGGGGCGGAGTCTACTAGAAACACTCCATTAGAATGTATGATCGCACATTTTAAAGAGGGATATTCAGGAGATTATGGTATTAAAATGACAGCAGCCCGTTTGCAGATTTTGTGTACTAGGGAGTGGCCCGATCTAGACCCCATCTGGCCCCGAGAGGGAACGTTCACCGTAGAGATTATTCAGTCAATACACCGTAGAGTGCGGGTAGCGCACCCCGATCAGTACCCCTATATAGATTCCTGGTTAAGTATTTGTGAAGATCCGCCCTCCTGGGCGCAGCGCTGTTATGAGGAACAGTGCAGAATAATGTTAGCTAAAACAGATTCTAGACAGAAAAAGGAACAGCCTAGAATGAAAGAGCAGGATAAGAAAGCCAAGAAGAAACCCATCTTGGCAGATCCCGATTCCCCAGAAGTAGTCCTCAGGCAGCCCCGAACCCCAGGTCCAGTAAGAATAGCCCGGCGGCGTCCTGCCCCAGATCCCCAGAGACCGCCAGAGCCGAGGCGAGACCCAACCCCTGACCCCCCTCCTCCTGGAGGAGAGAAAGAGAAAGAATTAGCGGGAAGAGAAGAGGAGGACGTAAAAAGTGAGTCAGAAGCGGAGCTAGAAGAAGAAGAAGAAGGAGGGAATCCCCCAGAAGAAGAAGAAGAGGACAGTGTACAAATAATTGAGAAAGCCAGCGCTAGCACTAGCAAGCCAGTGAAAGAAAAACCCAAAGCAAAACCAGTTGAGAAAAAGAAAGCGACTCCTGCAAAGACAACGACAATAGCCCTTAGATCCCAGACCCAAATGACGCCTGGGACAGCCAAACTGTTTCCCTTAAGGCAAGTCCCGGGGGTGCCCGTAAAGAATGATAATGATGAAGTGGTAGCGGGACCCTTAACTTATGTGTATATTCCCTTCTCTACAACTGATTTATTAAATTGGAGGTCGCATTATGCCTCCTATACTAGCAAGCCCCAGGAGCTGACAGAATTAGTAACTAGTATTATGGAAACTCACCAACCCACTTGGCCAGATTGCCGTCAGCTCCTGACCACCTTATTCACTACAGAAGAACGAGCGAGAATTAGAAAAGCAGCTATTGAATGGATGGCAGAAAACCCTGCCGCTCCGGCGCAGGGGCAGAATATAATAGATCGTAGAGAAGCAGCTCAGAGAGAATTCCCGAATGAAGACCCCCAATGGGATCCAAATACAGATGAAGGATCCACAGCCCTAGCCCGTTTTCGCCAAGGCTTTTTACAAGGCCTGAAAAGGGGGGGCCAAAAAGCTATGAACCTTTCCAAAGTCGCAGGAGTTATCCAAGGAATAGATGAGAGCCCAGCAGATTATTATGAAAGATTGACTGAAGCTTATAGAATGTATACTCCCTATGATCCCGAGGCACCAGGAAGTTTATGCATGGTGAATTCTGCTTTTGTAAACCAGTCTCAACCAGACATTAGACGTAAATTACAGAAATTAGAAGGGTTTGCGGGCATGAATGCAACACAGTTATTGGAAGTCGCTCATAAAGTGTATGTGAATCGTGATACTGAAAGACAGAGAGAATGTGATAGAAAGATGAAGAAGAAAGCTGATTTTTTGGCTGCGGCCATAGTTGAAAAGAAAAGGGGAGGTGTCCCTAATCGAAGGAGCAGAGGAAGAGGGCGGGGTCAAGGCGGAGGCCGGACCCAGAGACTAGGCGTGAACCAATGCGCCTACTGCAAAGAAGAAGGACATTGGAGAGATACTTGCCCGCAACTCGAAGACGCCCAGCAAGATGACGACAACGATCATCAGTGGCGAGAAGAAAGACGAGGCCGTCCCCGAGGCCGAGGAGGAGCCAATCGAGAACAATTCCAGCGAGAGAGGGGAGGAGGAGCCATCCAAGCATTGGCCACACAGGCCCATGATGAGGATGACGTGGATTAGGACAGACCGGGCTCCAAGTTTGCTTTAGGTCTCCAGGAGCCTATGGTCGAAATACAAATAGGAGACCAATTTATGAACTTTATGGTTGATACTGGAGCAGAACATTCAGTAATAGACAAAAAGATAGCCCCATTCACCAAGAAAGCAGTCACCATTATAGGAGCAACTGGTGCCAAAGCCACAAAGTCTTTTCTACAAAACCGAATATGCAGTCTAGGAGGACAGCAAGTAACTCATCAATTCCTATACATGCCCGAATGTCCAGTACCCCTACTGGGACGAGATATGCTAGCCAAGCTTCAAGCCCAAATATCTTTCTCCGAACAAGGAGAAATGCAAATGACAGTGAATTCCCAAGCCAAACCAGCAGGAGTAATGCTGCTGACAGTACCCCGAGAAGAAGAGTGGAGATACTACATTGATGATTCGATTCAAGATACCTATTTTGAACAAACTTTAAAGAACATTCATGCACCACTTGAAGTGTGGGCAGAAGGCAGTCCCCCAGGCCTAGCCAAACATATAGCTCCAGTGATTGTAACCCTCAAGCCTAGTGCTACACCAGTGCACGTCAAACAGTACCCTCTCCCAAGAGCCGCAATTGAAGGCATTCATCGCCACCTACAGAGATTGCTCGAGTATGGCCTACTAAAAGTATGTCAATCCCCGTGGAATACCCCACTTTTGCCAGTAAAGAAACCTGAGACAGATGATTATCGCCCAGTGCAAGATTTGAGAAGAGTGAATGATGCAGTTGAAACTATACACCCAGTTGTACCCAATCCATACACTCTACTAGGATTGATACCCGCTGAAGCTACCCATTTCACTGTACTGGATTTAAAAGATGCATTCTTTTGCATAAGATTAGCCCCTGTAAGCCAAATATTGTTTGCATTTGAATGGCAGGACCCCATCTCTGGAAGAGGGGGCCAACTTACCTGGACAAGATTACCCCAAGGATTCAAGAATTCACCTACCATCTTTAGTGCTGCACTAAATCAAGATCTTTCAAGCTATCCAGTAGCCCCGGGGAAGAGAGTACTTCTCCAGTACGTGGATGATCTGTTGATAGCTGCCGTATCAGAAAAAGAATGTATATTAGCCACCCAAGATCTCTTGCAGTTACTAAATGAAGCTGGATATAAAGTTTCCAGAGCCAAAGCACAACTATGCCAAACAGAAGTGAAATACTTGGGTTTTCGTATTACCCAAGGAAGCAGAAGATTAGGCAGAGAAAGAAAAGAAGCAGTATGTAGAATTCCAACTCCAACAACCAGAAAGCAAGTTAGAGCCTTTCTGGGAGCAGCAGGATATTGCCGAATCTGGATACCCAACTTTGCCCAAATTGCCAAACCACTGTATGAAGCCACAAAAGGAGAAGAGAAGTCACCACTGGAGTGGGGACTTGAGCAGGATACAGCCTTCCAGAAGTTAAAAGAAGAATTGATGTCGTCACCAGCACTTGGACTACCAGATGTCCACAAACCTTTCCGCTTGTTTGTACATGAAACACAGGGAAATGCCCTAGGCATGTTGACTCAGAAATTAGGAAATTGGGAACGACCTGTAGCCTACCTATCGAAACAATTGGACCCTGTGGCCAAAGGATGGCCACCCTGCTTGAGAGCAGTTGCAGCTACAGCACTATTAGTGAGTGAAGCAGACAAACTCACACTAGGACAGAACATACGAGTCACTGTGCCACATGCAGTCCTTGCCCTTATGGAACAAAAAGCAAATTATTGGCTCACCAATTCCCGAATGTTGAAGTACCAGAGCATGTTATGTGAAAACCCACAGATACAACTCGAAGTGAGCCATGCCTTGAATCCAGCTACCTTGATACCCATCAGTGAAGAACTCCCAGAACATGACTGCATCGAAGTCATGGAAACTGTGTTCTCTAGTCGACCTGACCTAACAGATGTGCCCATAGACAATCCCGACCAGATCTATTATGTTGATGGGAGCAGTCTCATCCTTGATGGACGACGCTGTGCCGGATATGCAGTCATCACTCAACACGAAGTAGTTGAATCATCAGCCCTAGCCTCAGGCACATCAGCCCAGAAAGCCGAATTGATAGCACTCACCAGAGCTTTGTTATTAGGAGAAAAACTTGTGCTAAATGTATATACAGATTCCAAATATGCTTTCACTACCTTGCATGCCCATGGAGCTCTCTACAAAGAAAGAGGACTCATCACATCCGGAGGAAAATCAGTCAAGTATGGTCCCGAGATACTGATGTTACTTGATGCAGTCTGGGCCCCAACACGTGTAGCTGTCATGCATTGTAGAGGACATCAAGCAGGAAAAGGAGAAGTTGCTCGAGGAAATAGATTCGCAGATGCCTCAGCACGACAAGCAGCTATGACAGGACAGATTGCCCCACAAGCTATGCCAATGCAAGCAGCATTGTTTCCAGTACCCTTGAATCTATGGACCCCACGATATACCACCAAAGAATTGGATTACTATTGTGACAAAGAAAATGGAGTATTGAAAGACGGGTGGATTGAGCTGCCACCAGAAGAGGGCAGTCAACCTCCGGGAAGAATAGTAATTCCTGAACTGTTAGGACCATCCTTTGTCAAAGCTTTCCACGAAGCCACCCACTATGGGAAGAGTGCTATGGAGAAAGCACTCAGACCACATTTCTACATCCCTCTGATGACAACCATATCAGCCTCAGTAGCACGACAATGTCAGATCTGTGCCAAGAATAATGCCAAGCAAGGCCTTATTACAGCACCCCGAGTTCAGTCAAGAGGTGTGACCCCCATGCACAACCTCCAAGTTGATTTCACCGAAATGCCAAAAGCCAATGGATACCATTACCTACTAGTATTAGTTTGTACTTTCTCTGGGTGGGTAGAAGCATTCCCAACCAGAACTGAGAAAGCCCGAGAAGTTACCAAAGCCTTAATGAGAGAGATTGTCCCCAGATTTGGAATCCCAGCAGTAATAGGGTCAGATAATGGACCCTCATTTGTCTCCCAAGTTACTCAGCAGTTAGCAAAAGCTTTGCAGATACAGTGGAAGCTCCACACTGCATACAGACCCCAGAGTTCAGGGAAAGTTGAGCGAATGAATCGTACGTTGAAAGCCCAAATGTCTAAGCTTTGTCAGGAGACACACTTGAAATGGCCCCAAGTGCTCCCCATAGCTTTACTCAGAATACGCTCAGCCCCTGTAAAGTCAACAGGATTTTCCCCTTTTGAAGTTTTGTATGGTAAACCCCCACCAATAGTGCAGGGAGTCAAAGGAAGTTTAGCCCAGATTGGTTCAGAAGTAACCAGACAAGAAACTCCTAGCTCTTAGTTTTGTTCTGCAGACTCTCCATACGTGGATCCAAGACCAGTTGCCTATCAACTTGACGGAACCCTTGCATCCCTATCAGCCTGGAACTTCGGTGTGGATCAAAGATTGGAAGAAGATACCGTTGGAACCCCATTGGAAGGGACCGTACACCGTCATCCTGTCTACCCCAACTGCAGTAAAGGTAGCCGAGATCGACGCCTGGATCCACCACAGCAGAGTCAAGCCTGCCGCCGATCCTGAACCAGAGCGGTGGACAGCAGAGCAGCACCCTGATGTACCCTTGCGAGTTACTTTGAGACGGCAACCAGCAGCATAGACACTTCATCACAAGTGCTTTGCAGTAGCCAAGTCTTTCGAAGAGGATTGCTGTTTTCCATGCAGCAACAGTTTTGTTTCAACGAACCCAATTTGCGTGTGTGATTTGACACACTACTGTGAGACTACATTGACTAAGCCAGACTTCACAAGCCAACTGAATTGCTAAGTTGGTTAATGTGTGCTGGACACCTTGAGGATCTTCAATCAACACTCAGCACCCGTTAAATTGCTTCATTAGCAAACGGGACGAAGAATAATAGACCGTCGTGATCAAGATCAGCAAGCTGAGGATTCAGAAGAACTCCAATCAACATCAACATTGATCTGTGCTTCTGCTTTGCCTTGGTTGCCCTCTTTGGAGGTTTTGAACAGACTTATGCTCTACCTCCATGCACTGCTTGCATTACTTCTACTAGAACTGGACTGAAAGTAACTCAGACTTTGCTTTACCATTCTTATTATACCTGCAAGGGAACAATAACTCGGTGTATCTATAACACCACTGAACTAAATGTTTGCACTCATGGCAAAATCAAAGCATGCTATAATCCGCATCAGAATCCATCCTATTACACGTTGGAAATAAGATGGAAGGATGCAGATGGACCTATATTAGCTGCTACACCACCACTTAAGGACATTACTAAACCTGCTGTTTTGAATTTTGATGCATGTAATGCTATTAATAGAGATAGTCAGTCTACCTGTGGTACATGGGAGAAAGCGTACCGAAATGACCATAAATATATGTGTCCAGAAGGTGCCACAAATTGGTGGAAGTGTACAGGTAAGACAGGATCAGGGTATAGTACTGCTACAGCGGCAGATTACTATTGCCCGTATTGGGAATGTGTTTTCTATGCTACCTGGAACACTGGTATAACTGATGAGAAAATAGATAAACGGATGGCTACTCTAACCAAGCCAACCACAAATGATAAATGTCAGAAAGATGCTTGCAACCCCTTACATTTGCGTGTACATAACCCTCATGCATGGAAACAAGGATATAAGTTTGGTTTACGTATTGCTGGAGGAGGAACAGATCCAGGGACCATTGTGTATATTAGATTGAATACTCAAGCCCACAAGTCATCTAAATATCATATTCATAATACCTTTTATGAAGCTATGCATGTAAATAAGTTTGAGATCCCTCACCCTTCACAGAATTTGTTTCTAGAATTAGCCGGAGCAGTAGTATCTAGTCTTAAGATCACAGATTGTTATTTCTGTGGCGGAACCCAAATGGGAGATCAATGGCCCTGGGAAGCCCAAGAATTGAATTATTCCATGATTTACAATCAGACTGAATTACACAAGACAACCAGTGAATGGGTGTTAGCGCACTCAATCGTTGGACGTCTTTGCTTTGCCAGAACTGGACCCCAGTTCACCCAAAAGGTTAGGACAGCTGGTCTGTCTTAGCCAGAAGTACTATAATGCCACGACCAAAAAGACAGCATGGTGGTCAGGAATCAGACATCCTGAACCTCCTAACCCATTAGCTAGATTTCCTGAACTTGCAGGTCTATGGACTAACCTTGCCAAAGTCCAAGCCTGGCAAGCCCCACCTGGCCTATATTGGATCTGTGGAAACCGAGCATATGCGCAACTCCCACCACACTGGGGAGGAGCATGTGTCTTAGGAACCATCAGACCTTCTTTCTTCCTGTTAAACACTGAACATGGAGAACAATTAGGGTACCCTGTATATACTACCCACAAACACAAAGGAGCATCAAGACAGAAAAGAGAGGCCTTACAGATAGGCAAGTGGGAAAAGTGGCGAGGTGATGATTGGCCACCAGAAAGAATTATTGAGTATTATGGACCTGCCACTTGGAATGATGATGGTATGTATGGTTATCGCACCCCAATTTATATGATTAATCGTATTATTCGCTTACAAGCAGTAGTTGAAATAATAACTAATGAAACTAGTCATGCTCTCACGCTCTTAGCTAGACAAAGTACTCAGATGCGCACTGCCATATACCAAAATCGTTTAGCACTTGATTATTTGCTAGCAGCTGAAGGAGGAGTATGTGGCAAACTGAATTTAACTAATTGCTGTTTGAAAATAGATGATAAAGGTCAAGTAGTTGAAGAAATTGCTAAAGATATGCAAAGACATGCTTATGTGCCAGTACAGACTTGGCACGCCTTGAAATTTCCTAATTGGTTTGCTAACCTTTTCTCTTGGCTGGGAGGATTTAAGACTTTCGTTATCTTAGTACTAATCCTTGTTGCTGTTGTCCTCTGCTTACCATGTTTAATCCCATGTTGTATGCGTTCCCTTCATAGTGCTATTGATAGTACAGTAGAGCGGAAGACCGCAACTAGAATAATGGCTTTATATAAAGCTAGCCCTAGTGGAACTAGTAAGAATCCTTTAATCAGGATGTGAATTTTCTGAAAAGTGATTTAATTCTCACACCTTATTAAGTAATAGGGTGAGATTAATCAAAGGGGGGAATGTGGCAGGTGTAGGCCTGTGACCCACGGTGTCTGACATAGGCAGGCCAGCATGGCTAGCTTGACCTGTAAATGAGGCCTGTGGAGAGGCATATAGGATTGCACATCCCCCAACATGCTGCTATTGTAAGAAAGAAACTCAGTAGAAATATTGAATTAGCTTAGATAAGCAGAATTGCAGAATTAAGAAATGGAAAAATACAGAAAAGATGTGTTTTAAAGTTACTGATAAGAAAAAGTACATTTGCAGAGAAATATTGAGGAGTGCTGACAGATGAGTTACAGAACCTTGCTCATCTGCACGCACAAATGGTCCCATAGCCTTGAAAGTGTGAAAG
This sequence comes from Ichthyophis bannanicus, assembly GCA_033557465.1. Classification (NCBI taxonomy): domain Eukaryota; kingdom Metazoa; phylum Chordata; class Amphibia; order Gymnophiona; family Ichthyophiidae; genus Ichthyophis; species Ichthyophis bannanicus. The sequence continues at coordinate 120,737,399 of CM066040.1, forward strand.
TAACAAGTTGATGAACTGACCATTGTAATTGGGACTAGAAGGGGGGCAGGCAGGTGTCATGCCCACAGAAGCCCACAGAAGGAACATAATTGGAGAAACTTATCAGTACCGGGACCAATAGAAGGGCTACGGGAGGTACGGGAGAGTACCGGGACCAATGAAATGTTTTTCTATACCTAGAATGGAACAGAAGTCTATAAAAGTTGTTGTAATGCTTGAAAACTTTGCTCAGCCATTTTGAAATTGCCTTGCTTGAGACTTGTGCACAAATAAATGGTTTGGACCTTCTGAACAGACTCCTGGTATCATTGGTTTGTCTGCGCTTTGCTGCTACACTGTGGGATCAGAATCGGGTCTGGGCCTGCATGTGCAGGCTGGGACTCCATTCAGATTGGCCTGTACGTACAGATCCCTGCCTGGCTAACTCAGTCAGGCATCCTGTTGCCATGGCACTGTGGTTCCATTCAGGAGCTGCGATCCCCGGCCGTCGACAATCTTTGTTCCCCGCAGCCCAACACTGATCTGGCCTTCCATGGCCCCCAACGTCCAGGGGGACTTGTTCCACCTCCAAAGTGGAATAAGTTCCCTGTCTAGATCTGAAGAACCGGATTTTAGAATTGGCCCTGTATATCTGGGGCCTCACACCACTCACTGCCCATGCTCATTCTGCCTCCACAATGCCCACTTCTGTCCCCACCAAAAGCCTCCCCATACAAACAAGAAGTTTGTCCGGGGAGGCTTAGACAGGGGCGAGAGGGGGCGTTGCAGAGGCGGAGTCAGGGCAGACAGTGGGCAGTCTGAGGCCCCAGACATAAAGAGCCAATTCTGAAGTCGGCCCTGTACATTTGGGGCCTCAGATCTAGATGGGGGGACAGCAGGCTCGGGCAGCAGCAGAGGGGTGAGGGGATGCAGGGGGTTCCCCGCAGCCCAACCCTGGCCATGAAAGGCCTGATCGGGGGCCGGGCTGCAGGGAACGAAGACTGTGGTCATAGGCCAGGGATCGTGGCTGTGCCATGGCAACAGGATACCATGGCACCGCGCTCCTTTCAGAAGCCTGAGTTAGCCGGGCAGGAGTCTGTACATGCAGGCCAATGTGAATCTAGTCCCGGCCTGCACATACAGGCCCAGACCAGATTCTGATCCCGCAGGGCACATCTAGCCCATGTGGGATCAGAATCGGGTCTGCCTCTGTGTGTCCCGATTCCAATCGGATACACAGGGGCCTGCACGCACTCAATGGAATGTGTCTCATAATTCCTCAACCAATGCAGCTCCATGTCTAGAAGGAATGTCCTGAACACTATAGACAGTATAATTTTAGAACAAAAGTAAAGCAAACCTATGCTATAAAAAACTTACATGACAATAAGTACTCAATAGTACCCACCAGTGAGAATGTTATCTAGAAGCCAGTTCCCCGATGAAAGGAACTGAGGCTCCAAATAAAATCAGCAGGGCTTTAGCAATAAGAGAAGTCTGTTAATATTTCTATTAACAAATCCTAGTTAAAAATATCCAGGCAATGTTATAAAGAGTTTCTACAAAATTTTATTTAATTGCCTCAATGAAAATTCTGTTCACTTTGCAGATCCTTCCATCTCACTCTAAGCTACTCCTATGAAATTTACTATGTGCATCAACAGCTTGGCAAAACCTTCATGAAATCTAAAACATACATGGGTCTAGGGACTTGAACATATTCTATGATAGTGGAGTTCATGAAAATCAGCAATCCAGTTACTATATGCTGCCAGCTCTGGTTTACTTCCATTGTGTAAAGCTAACAATTCATAAAATATTAACTGATCTGAAAGAGAGAGCGGAATTATAACTACTGTAGAAATAAAACATTAAAACTAGAAAAGGACACATTCTAATGACTGTATTCTATCAGGAAGATATTCAAAAGGACTTATCCATTTAAAGTGGGATTTTAGAAGGGACATCTGGGATGATTCGGGGAGTGGCAGTAGTGAAGAGAGGCAGGTGTAATTAATTGCCTTCTGAAATCTCTGCATCTCTGCCCCAAAAGATGAATATCCCAATAACCAGGTTCTGGCAAATGGTCCATGCAGATTTCAAGGACAGATATATGCACAGGCATAGGTCATTTCAAAAATGTGGATACCCCCGAATTGCACGGCCACAGAAATGGGTACATGGATGTGCTGTTGGAGTATTTCAGAAGAAGGGCTTCTATGTAATGAGACACGCATGTCCTGGCTGGCCATTTCAGATAAGCAGATGTGCGACAGTGGGCCAGTGATATATTTGGACAAGAAATTAACACACAGGTTTTTTTGGCTCAGAAAAAATAACTGTGGTGATAAAGGCACATATTGCTTTTCCCCCTGGAAGTGTTACAGCCATGAAATAAGCACGTTTTTGTACTTTATTCGTGGTCAGGAACAGACATAGGCATGGACACCTCAGCAAGTCCACAAAGAGCGGAAGAAACATGAAACACACTGGCTCGCTTTCGCACATCTATTATACATTCCCACTTATCTTCTCATAAGTTGAATTATGAAATAACACTGGCAAATGTAACAACTCTCCCATGTTTTCAGCATCAGAAATTGATTATTACCTATAAGTTATTTATGTAATCATATGTCCATTTATTCTCATGTATGTTGGTAAAATGATACATGCAGTGAAGGTGTACACACAAGAACATAGGAGTTAGAATCTTCCATTTTACGTATTGGCACCGCTTGTGGAACATTGGATTTAGCACACTCATTCACCTAAGGATCTGGTATTTTTTGTATTAAAAATATACAAATCTTCTCCACGTGCTGGAGATTTAGATTGTGTACTGCTATGAGAAGAACAATGGTGCATTTTTGAAATGGGAACTATGGGCCTGAACAAGGAAATTGAATATCAAGTTTTTCTATAATTAGTTTCCTATTTTTATTTTTTAGAGGGTTACTTTTCCCTTCCTTCCACCCCCTCCCCTCTTCTCCTCTCTCTTGTTAAGGTCTTTTTAATACATGTTTCCTGTAATGTTGAGCCTTTTGTCCAATTAATTGTATATCAAAAACATATACACATTATTATTATTTTATTTTGGTTGTAGCCACATATACATTTATTTTGTGCTAGGAGGCTGCGTGGATGCCAAGGGGAGATGTCAGGTGACCGGGCTCAGGGGCAGCGCCACACGCCTGGGAGAGTCAGCAGGCCCACAGCGGAAGATAGGGAACTGGAAGAGACACAGGTGGGGGGAGGGGTTCACGTGGACAACAGGAGCAGTCAGCTGCCGCAGGATAGGAGGAGAGGCTGAGGGGGGGGGGTTCAGAATGAAAGGGGCTTTAGCTGGGGGGGGGGGGGCGGGCCCTGAAAAAGGACAGCTGATCAAAGAGGTGAGCTGTGGGGGAGTAGTGGGAGAACACAGAGGGGGCGCGGGGCAACACAGGTAAAAGGTGGAAGGGGTGTGGCAGGAAGGGTGATGTTGCGGTCCATCCTGTGGGAGCTGGTTTCATCAGAGGAGCAGAAGGTGTCAGGTTGGGCAGGCAGGGGGCTCTGGAGATGCTGGTGGTACTGGAGAAAGGGAGGGAAGCCAGATTGGAGTTTGGGATGATTTAGGGCAGCAACATAAGTGTGGTGCTCATTCTGCATGGGGGGGGGGCATGCAACAGGACACAATCGGGGGTCTTGAGGGAAGGGCAATTTGGAGGGTATGGGAGCTGGGGCATGCACAGGGAGATATGGTGGGGGTGGGGTGGGGGGCTGGTTCTATTGGGCCAGTGGGAGCGTCTGGACCGTGGTAGTCCTGGAGCAGCTTGTGCCAAGGCTTACTCTCCTGGGCTAGTGGTTTAATCGCCTACTGACCTTGGATCTTGGGCGCCTGGGTACCGTGGGGGATGGGGCAATGGTTCTGGAGGTTGGCTGCTATCTGGTGCTAGGGAATATGGGAAGTGTTGTGTATGGGAGTGCTGCCTCTTGGGTTGTGGGGGGACCAGGGTCATTGTACATGAATTGGGGAGGTGGGTGTGATCCAGACGGGGGTAGTACTTCTAGCGTGGTACCTTCTACTCAAGAGACAGCGGAACAGATGACCAGAGCGTGAGTGTCGGAAAGGAGTGCATGGAAGTGGAGGCATCCGGGGCACAGCAACAACTGACAGGGACATCAACACAGAATATTCAGTGTCCTCAGGAGGTTGGAACGACATCTCCATCGACAGGTGAGTGTTCCATGGGGTACCGGGGCAGCTCCAGAGATGACCAGACTGCTTCGTCGGCTATGGGGGATGGAAGGAAGGCTAGAGTCAAGCACAAGCATATACACAGGTGTTGGCATGACTCTACATCGTCATCATCCTCTACTTCATTGGGAACATCATCAGTAATATCTACAGAGGTGACTCGCATGGAAAAAGGGATCAGGACGCCTACTTTGGTTGCTTTTGAAGTTTTGGGAAGGGGTTCCACAGAAGCTATGACACAGGATTAAGAAGAGGCAGTATACTGATATTTTCCAGCTACTCAAGGGGCAGAAGCACTCAGTTGAGAACCGGAAGAAGCATAAGGATGACGAGAAGGTAGGCAGGGTTCGTAAGATTTCTCGGAATATGCTTAATTGGACAAGGCCCTTTTTGAGATTCACAAGCCTGTGGGGGCATTGTTTCTCAGGACAATATGGGTTGTTATTAGTATATGTGGATGCCATACTTGCTGCCTCTCAGGCTCACAAAGGGTAGGCTTGGCTAAACTATGATAAGGATTTTAGGGATATGATGGAGGAGAAAGGACAAAAGGTATTAATCTCTGATTCACACAGATGTCTGCCAAATGCCGGTCAGCAGATGGAGGGGCAGCCAGGTCCAGAGGAGGGGCACAGATAACACTGGTGGGGAACCGGTCCTTTTGGAACATGGTCGGGAGTCTTGGGCTCCCCAAAGCAGGTGCAGGGAATGGGAAACTATGTTGGCATTTCAACAACAAATTGTCCTGTCCGTTCTTGGACTGCAAGTTTCGGCAAGCCTGTTCACTCTGTGGGAGCAGTCATGCTGCAATTAAATACAGCCAAAAAGGTGTGGCAGGGGCTCAGACCACAAGCAAGTGACAAAGAGATAGTGCAGTTGGCCACAATTCCAATGCAGTTTGAGGCCTTGTGGTCCTGGCTCCTTAGTTATGGGAAGCAGGGAGTGGGGAGGTGGTTTGATGAAGGGCTTTGAGCAGGGGTTTCTTGATGAAAGGGTTCTTTCGCAGAACTCCCTTTTTGACCATTTATTATCTCCCCATTGGGGGTTGTTCCAAAAAAGGAACCTGGAAAGTTCAGACTCATTCACAATTTATCATTCCCATCAGGATCATATACCTTCCAAACAATCATGTACCTCCTGAACTTTGTACTGTTCAGTATGCTTCCTTTGATCTTGCGGTCTCCCTAGTGCACCAATGTGGCACTGCGGCACTCAAGGTTAAGGTGGAATTGAAGCTGCTTTTCGGCTTCTCCCAGTACATGCCTCAGTTTTTCTGTTATTGGTCTTTCAGTTCAAGAATGGCTATTATTTCTATAAGTGTATGCTAATGGGCGTGCTACTTTATGTGCCTATTTTGATTCCTTCAGTAGTTTTTTGCATTGGGTATTGGTGCAGAAGATGGGGTTGACCAGTCTGGTACATTATTTGGATGGCTTCCTATTTGTGGGACATGACCATATGGATACTTGTGCAATGCTGTTGTTGACCTTTTCGGAGATGGCTAATGATTTTGGTGCGCCTCTGGTAGTGGAAAAGACAGTTGGACTGGTGACATGCCTCACCTTTATGGGGATAGAGCTGGATTCCGTAGCCCTGGAGATGCATCTGCTGCATGAGAAGGTCGACAAGTTGAGGGGTTTGATATCTGTGATCGGGTTGGCTAGCAATTAAGTTGCACGATATGCAGTCATTGGTGGGTTACCTTAATTTCGCATGTCACGTTATTCCGATGGGGTGCCCCTTTTCTAGGTGGTCATCTATGGCAATGACCAGGGTAGCGAAGCCTCACCATCATATTTGGATGTCACAGGGCATACAGGAGGATCTATGAGTTTGGGATACCTTCTTGACTGATTACAGTGGGTGCATAGTCTTGCAGTAGGACGAAGTGTCCAATTCAGATTTGCAGCTGTTTTCAGATGCAGCGGATGACCAGGGATTTGTATTGTATTGTCAAGGGGCATGGTGTGTGAAGGTTTGGCCGCCAGAGTAGCACGCTCAGGAACTGACATGCAATGTCGCCTTCTTGGAGTTTTTTCCCATCATGGTGGCCTTGGCAGTATAGCCTGAGCGTTTAAGAAATAGGAGGGTGTTTTTTTGGTGTGACAATGCAACAGTGGTAGAGACCATCAATCAGCAATCTCCCAAGTGTCTGTGTGTGGCGACTCTGATGTGAGTATTTATACTTTACTGCTTGCGACTCAATGTTACCACTAGAGCTCGCCATGTACCCAATGTCCTGAATCGCATAGCTGATTCATTGTCTCATTTTCAATGATCCCCGTTCTATATGTTGGCACCTGGAGTGGAGGCAATAGCTACAGCGATGCCTACGCATCTTTGGCAAGTTGGAACTCAGAGATTATGGCGTTATTGTAGTCCTCAGTGGTACCAATGACTTGGACATCATACCTTGGAGGAAATGGGAAGATGGGTAATTTTCTTACAGATATGGGTTGGTCTTGGGGTAGGGTCCCTGATGAGCTGCTCAGATTGTTTATTATCTGGACCAAGGCTGTGGGCTGGTCCAAGGTGGCAGTGAGGTTGTCGTTGGAGGGGGTTCTCCTTTTTTAGTAAAGTGGCGGGCTGGGGCAATCCACAGGCCACATTTCTGGTATGGCAGCTCCTCGCAGATTGGGAGAGGGGGTCCCTAGTACAATGGGACTAGCTGCACCTAGTGTCTCATGAATTGTAAGTCTGTATATGGGAGGCCTTGCCGATAGTCACAACTTTGGCTTACAAGGCATTGTTGTTCTGGGCAGTTTTTTTCACTTGCCTTTTTAGGGGACATTTTGAGTTAGTGAGTTGGTTCTGTGCTCTCGGAAGGTGGGCACAGTGGGGGGGGGGGGGTTTAGATAGGAATAATGTGGTGGTTGGGCAGGCACAGATATGCATTTTTCTAACCCAGTCTAAGATGGATCAGGAGGAGTGGGAGGGTGGGCCATGCTCTGTAGGGCGATGCAGTTACCCATCTATCCGGTGTGGAATTTGCAGGCCCACTTGGCACAACACCCTACAGTGGAGGACTTACTGTTTCAGCATCAGGATTCACATCCATTGACGCAGTTCCAGTTCATAATGGTGCTGTGCATGGTTCTGCGTCACTTGGACTGTGACGAGCAGCAGTTTGCGTCCTATTCATTTTGAACAGGGCTGCTACCAGTGCTGTGGCAGCAGGACTGGGTGAGGCTGTGATTCGGCAGATTGGCAGGTGGCATTCAAGTGCATATGCGGGCTATGTGCTTCCTGCCGCTGGTGCGATATCAGGCCAGACAGCATCGCCAGCCTGCTGAAACTTCTTTTATAATTGGGAGACAATGACTTTTCCAGATGGACTTGTAAACAGCTCATTCGAGCAACACAATGGGACATCACTGCTATATGTTCATTGCTGCTGGGTGTCACAACTGAATGGTCTGATATTATCCCTCAGCCATCCTGCCAGTCCCAGCATAGATTTTTTCGGGGTCTGGTGAAGGTCAATCGGCAGATTGGGTGGTGGGTCAAGGAGATTGGAGACTTCCAAGTACAGCACACTTGGCCAGATGTTCAGACAGGCTTCATTTGTTGACTGGCAGGAGCATTGTAAGCACTTTCCCAGATGGATCAGAAAAGGTCACAGCTAACTTCATGGGGGGGGGGGGGCACGGCACAAGGATAGAAATACTATGTTGCGCCATTGACGAGGTCCCGAGCCAATGGACTCTGTACCAGTGGAGCCTAATGACCAGTGTGAGGGAGTAAGGGAGTTCAGCTCCTGGAGGGGGGGGGGGGGGTAGGGTGGATAGAAATCTCAGTGGGGATCTTCACCTGGATCAGGAAAGAAAGGGGCTGGCCTTTGCTAATATGGCAAGGTTGGCGGGGGGGGGGGGGATTTGTGTGGAAGATGCACCACTTTGCTAATAATTCATTCTCCTCCCCCTGTCACCTCCCCCCCTCCCATCACTCAAACCTCCCACTTCTGGGCGTCTTTCTCCTTGATCACTCCCCCGGAACTTCACCATCTCATCTCTTCCTCAAAAAAGACCTCCTGTCTCCTAGACCCCATTCCTTCTTCCTGGCTCCTGGACCCCTCTTTAGCACTCCTTCCCCACATCCTTACTATGTTCAATTCTAGCCTTTCCACAGGGACCTTTCCCCGCTCTTGGAAGCATGCTTTAATTCGCCCTTTCCTCAAAAATTTCTCACTTGATCCCTCGGTTCCCGCTCACTATCGCCCTGTCTCTAACCTCCCTTTTCTCTCTAAACTCTTAGAGAAACTTTCACATCACCTTGACTCCACTAACTTTCTCCACCCTCGTCAATGGGGGTTTCGCCAAGGTCACAGTGTCGAAACTATCCTTCTTGCCTTTACTAATGCACTGCATGTAGCTCACGATCGTGGTGACATTTTGGTGGCGGTTGCCCTTGATCTCTCAGCTGCATTCGACTTAGTTGACCACTCCCTCCTTCTTCTTCGCTTACGGGAGACAGGTCTCTGTAGCACCGTTCACCGCTGGTTTCACTCTTTCCTCTCCTCTTGGTCTTGTGCAGTTCTCTCCTCTTCCTCTTCTGCCCCCCCTTCGGATTCCTTCCCTCTCCCCTGTGGGGTTCCTCAGGGTTCTGTCTTGGCTCCCCTTCTTTTCAACCTCTTCCTGGCCCCCCTTGCCCTCTTAATCCAACAGTCTGGAATAGATGCCTTTTTTTATGCAGATGACATTGTTCTGCTTCATCATACTTCCCCCTCTTGCCCAGACCTCTCTGCACTAAATTCCTGTCTCTCTGATGTGGTTAACTGGTTGACACTTAACTGTCTCCACCTTAATCTTGCTAAAACTATCGCTATCTGGTTTTCTCATGGCAGTCCACCTCCCCTTCTGGCCCCTTCTTTCTCTGGTTCCCCTGTCCCTTTAGTCTTCACCTTCCGTTATCTTGGCGTTCACTTTGATTCTGACCTATCATTTCATGCCCATATTTCACACGTCACTAAGACATCCTTTTTCTTCCTTCGTCAAATTCGTGCAGTTCGTCCTTTCCTATCTCCATCAGCCCTCACCACTTTGTTGTCTTTGGTCATGTTACGTGTGGATTTTGCTAACTCAGTTTTCACTGGTCTCCCTAAATCTCAATTGTCTTGGTTGCAGCAGATCCAAAACACTGCTGCCCGCCTTGTCACCCATACCTCTCCCCGGGACCACATAACACCTCTGCTATTCCGCCTTCACTGGCTACCCTTTCCCTATCGCTCTCAATTCAAGATGCTTACCTTGGTTCACAAAGCTCTCTACACTGGCACCCCTCAATACTTAACAGACCTCCTTTCTTTTCACTGTCCCAGGTACACTCCTCGCTCCTTCCACCTCAACCGCCTCACCCTTCCCTCCCTTTCCCGTGCTCACTTACATTCCACTCGTTCCTCTGCCTTCTTTTTTGCCGGCCCTGCTCTTTGGAACTCCCTCCCCTCTTCCCTTCGTCTGGAACCTCATCACACCACATTCAAACAAAATCTGAAGACTCACCTTTTTTCTCTTTCTTTTGATGTCCCCTCCCCTTTCGTGTAAACCCCTCCCCCCCCCTCCCCCCTCTACTGACCTTTTTGTTTCTTTCCCTACTTATTTTTGGTCTTGTCTCTCCTGTCTCTACTGCTTTCCTATCAAGAAATTGTATATTCCTTTTTCCATTTCACTGGCTTTGGCCTTCTTTTAAACTTGGTTTTAATTGTACACCGCTCTGCTTGTTGTAGACAGGCGGTTTTTATCAAATGTAATAAACATAAACATAATATGGCTCGTGGGGGGCATCATCTGGTAAGGGGAGATGGTTGGATTATATTGGCTCAGGTTGGGGCTCAAAACGAAGTTATGTTAATAAAGCTGCAACCATATTTTGTTCACCAGTTTTGTGTGTTATGTCTTTTGTGGGTTAGGGATGGGAGGAGATGAAACAAGTGGGTGGATGGCTGGGGAAGGAGGGAGTGCCCAGAGAGGCCTGGTGTCTAGGCTACCCAGGTTAGTGCAGCAGGCCCCAGGGCCAGGGTCCCAGGGCAGAGTAGTAACCGGGTGTCCCAGCACCTGCTGGCCTGGAGAGCACAAGAGGCAGCAAGAAGAGGGGGGGGGGGGAGGGTTGCATGACAATGGGGGGGCTGTGGGTTTTGAAATTGCCTTGCATCTTGATGCAGGATGATTTCATTGGTGGACAGCAAAGCGCGCATCCGGGGGGCTGGACTAGCTTGGTTTCAAGTGCTCGCTGGCCCAGTCATTCCTGTGTCAGTGGGCAGATGGGTGGCAGATCATGGCCTTTCTACCCTCCCTCACAAGCAAAGGGATTCAAGGGTAAGTGAATTGTCGCTGTTGAGCCAACAGATGCACTAACAGCAGGGCCTAACGGCCGGTGTGAGAGTGTAAGGGAGCTCAGCTCCTGGAGGGGGATCTCGGTTAGGATCTTCGCCCGGATCAGGGAGGAGAGGGGCTGGCCTTTGCTAATATTATGGCGAGGATGGCGGTGGGTAAGAGTGGATGATGCACCATTTTGTTAATAATATGGCTGATGGGGGGCATCATCCGGTAAGGGGAGATGGTTGGTTTATGTATATTGCAATGAGTTATGTTGGCTCAGGTTGGGGCGCAAAACGAAGTTGTCTTAATAAAGTTGTGACTCTGTTTTGTTTACCAGTTACGTGTGTTATGTCTTTTATGGGTTAGGGATGGGAGGAGACAAAACAAGTGTGTGGATGGATGGTGAAGGAGAGAGTGCTCGGAGAGGCTGGTGTCCGAGGCTTCTCCGAGCACTCCCAGGTTACTGCATTTATTGCTGATTGTATGATCTGGTTTGTGTTTATACCATGCACCCCTTGTTGTGCTTTTTAATTTTGAATTTATCAGATTCTGCTAGTGTTAGAAAACTCATGTCATCTATCTCATTCAGAGCTTTTCTTGAATAGCACAGCGATCTTTCTTTCTTCACTTTATGTTCCACTTTTACCGGCATGATCAGACCCTGACGAAGGAGAATTTAAAGGGCACCCATGCGCGGTTCTTTTTATTTTACTCGCGCTTGATAGACACTCAAGGTAAGCCTTCATATACTTGATTCTTAATATATTTACTTTTCTTCTGCAATATTTTTGCAATATTTATTTTATCTTATCACCCATCTGTATCCAGGCAGTTTTTAATCTTTTATGAACCCCATAGGTTTAAAGCCTTTTTAATCCAGAGAGCTCAGAATACTTAAATAATGGTGGCAACAGGAGTTTTCTTTTCAGTATATCCGAGGAGTGGGTTTGTGACAAAATACTTCTAAATTTAAAAGTTTGGATGCCTTTATACTAACAAAATTGTTTATTACATCACTCCACTTCTTTACTATATTCAATCAAGCTTACGTAATTTGAAATGATTTTCATGTGGTTTGTTTTCTTTCTGGGTTTGGCTTCACTACTTCAGATGGCATTAAGCTTATCAGTTACATTTACTAGTATTAAATGGCACGATTTGCCCCTTAGTATTCTGATAACATTTATTAAAACGTCAATCTTTTTGTCAGTTGGTTGATTTACATTCTGGTATAAAACTATGATCTGATATGATCGTATTTGTTTATGTCTCATTATTTATTTTGTTATATAGGTGAACCCGTGGATTTTGAGCTGCTTTGGTAGGAGTTATACTTTATTGTTCCATCCACATTTTTTCTGTTTAAACTTTTTTTCTAATGAAACGCAGATATGTTTTATATAGTGCTTATTTAGCTACATTCATTAGTCATGTTTTTATTTTTCCAAATCTGTTCTTCAAACACTAACCAAACATAAATGGCATAATTTTAGTAACAATCACTTTCTGCAAAATAGTTTCCGAACATTGTAAACAGTAAGTTGACTACAGCAACGTGGTGTTTGGGTTGTTTTTCCCACATTTAAAATATGTAAATTAGATGATATTAAAGACCACTTTCTATGTCCGAAAGCACTTATGGGCATGCAATACTCATCTAATAAACGTACAACCTTATAATTTAATTATATCTAGTATGATAATGCAGGCATTTGCTTATTGATGTCAAATTGATGACATTTTTCTTATAGTGTCTTTGATGATACTATTTTTGGTTTTATTGGTTTCAAGCTTAGAATAGAAAAACAGTTTTTTGGTCCCAGTTTTTAAAGTACTTTTGTACTTGTTTTTATTTACTTTTGTACTTGTTTTTATTTTTTTTATATTATCCATTACACTTTTAAGCTTTAGGCATGTAGATAGCTGGGTGGCTGGTGGACGTGAGGATCGCCTGGTAACATGCCTGCCTGGTGCGAAGGTAGCGGACCTCACACGCCACCTAGATAAGGTCTTAGATAGTGCTGGGGAGGAGTCTGCTGTCTTGGTACATGTTGGTACCAATGACATAGGAAAATGTGGTAGGGAGGTTCTGGAAGCTAAATTTAGGCTTTTAGGTAGGAAGTTGAAATCCAGAACTTCCAGGGTAGCGTTCTCCGAAATGCTTCCCGTTCCACGCGCAGGACCCAATAGGCAGGCAGAGCTCCGGAGTCTCAATGCGTGGATGAGACAATGGTGCAGAGATGAGGGGTTCGGATTTGTTAGGAACTGGGGAACATTCTGGGGAAAGGAGGGGCTCTTCCGAAGGGATGGGCTTCACCTTAACCGGGATGGAACCAGGCTGCTGGCATTAACCTTTAAAAAGGAGATAGAGCAGCTTTTAAACTAGATAATAGGGGAAAACCGACAGTCGCCCAAGAGCGCATGGTTCGGAAGAATGTATCCTTGAAGGATACTACAAAAAGCAGAGAGGTTCCAAAAAAGAGTAAAGTAGCCCAAATGCCCTCGAGTATGGAGCAGACAGAACTTAAAGATCCCAAATTACCCATGTCTACCAATAGCCAAATTAATATGAATAAAATACAGTCTCTAAAATGCTTGTATGCAAATGCTAGAAGTCTACAAAACAAGATGGGAGAGTTAGAATATATAGCACTAAACAAGAGGTTAGATATGATTGGAATATCAGAGACATGGTGGAAGGAGGACAACCAGTGGGACACTGTGATTCCTGGGTACAAACTATATCGAAATGATAGAGCTGATCAAATTGGTGGAGGGGTTGCGCTCTATGTTAGAGAGGGCATTGAGTCAGAAAGGATTAAAGTTTTGCAAGAAACAAAATTTGCTGTAGAATCTCTATGGATTGAAATTCCATGTAAAAAGGGGAAGGCGATGGCAGTGGGGGTGTACTATCGTCCGCCTGGCCAGAATGAACAAATGGATGATGAAATGCTCAAAGAAATCAAGGAAGCTAGCAAAAGTTACAGTGCAGTAATAATAATGGGTGATTTCAATTACCCCGGCATCGACTGGGTCAGTGTCACAACAGGACATGCTAGGGAGATAAAGTTCCTAGATGAAATAAATGACTGCTTCTTGGAGCAGCTGGTTCATGAACCGACCAGAGGGGAAGCAATATTAGACCTAGTCCTTAGTGGAACACCAGATGTAGTGCAAGAGATAAGGGTGTTGGGGCCACTTGGCAATAGTGATCATAGCATGATCGCCTTTGATTTAATTAGTGGAGGAGGGATAGTAAGGAAATCCACAGTACTACCCTTTAACTTTCGAAAGGGAGACTATGATAGAATGAGGAAAACAGTTAAGAAAAACTAAAAGGAGCAGTTGCAAAGGTTAAAGACGTACATCAAGCTTGGGTGTTGTTGAAAAATACTATCTTGGAAGCCCAGACTAGCTGTATTCCACGCTTTAAGAAAAGTGGAAGGAAGTCCAAAAAATTGCCAGCATGGTTTAAAGCTGAGGTCAGAGAGGCTGTTGTTGCCAAAAAAGCATCTTTCAAGAAATGGAAAAAAGAGCCAAATGATGAAACCTGGAAACAGCACAAGCACTGGCAAGTCAAATGCAAGGCATTGATAAGGCAGGCAAAGAGAGAATTTGAGAAGAAGCTTGCTGCGGAAGCAAAAACGCGAAATAAAGACCTTTTCAAGTACATTCGTAGCAAAAAAACCCGTGAGAGAGTCAGTTGGTCCATTAGATGATAAAGGGGTTAAAGGAGCACTAAGAGGCGACAAGGCGATAGCGGAGAGACTGAATGAATTCTTTGCTTCGGTCTTTACTGAGGAAGATGTAGGGATGTTACCCACGACTGAAGTGGTATTTAAAGGTGTGGAAGAATTGAAGGAAATATCGATACATCGGGAAGATGTCCTACAACTATTAGATAAACTGAAGAGTAGCAAATCACCTGGGCCGGATGGTATACATCCAAGGGTGTTGAAAGAACTGAAATTTGAGATTGCAGACCTGCTATCAGTAATCTGTGAACTATCATTAAAATCATCTCTAATACCTGAGGATTGGAGGATCGCCAATGTAACACCAATTTTTAAAAAGGGTTCGAGGGGTGATCCGGGAAACTACAGACCGGTGAGCCTGACATCAGTACCGGGAAAAATGGTAGAAACCATCATAAAGAATAAAATTACTCAGCATATAGATAGTCATGACCTAATGGGAGACAGCCAACATGGCTTTAGACAAGGAAGATCTTGTCTTACTAATCTGTTATGTTTTTTTGAAGGAGTGAATAAACAGGTGGACAAAGGTGAGTCGGTTGATATTGTGTATCTGGACTTTCCCTCATGAGAGACTTTTGGCAAAACTAAAGAGTCATGGGATAGGAGGCAGTGTACTACTGTGGATCAGGAACTGGTTAAAAGATAGAAAGCAGAGGGTAGGGCTAAATGGCCAATTTTCCCAATGGAGAAAGGTGAATAGTGGTGTACCCCAGGGATCTGTGCTGGGTCCGCTGCTTTTTGACATATTCATAAATGACCTGGAAAGTGGAATAACGAGTGAGGTTATCAAATTTGCTGATGACACAAAACTATTTAAAGTTGTTAAAACCCAGGAGGATTGTGGAAAATTGCAAGAGGATCTTGATAAATTGGAAGACTGGGCATCAAAATGGCAGATGAAATTTAATGTGGAGAAGTGCAAGGTTATGCACCTAGGGAAGAACAACCCAAACTATGGTTACACGATGCAAGGTTCCACATTAGGAACCACCACCCAAGAAAAAGATTTAGGCGTCCTTGTGGATACCATGTTAAAAACCCTCGGCCCAGTGTGCAGCGGCGGCCAAGAGAGCAAATAGAATGCTAGGTATGATAAGGAAAGGAATGGAAAATAAAACAAAAGATATTATAATGCCTCTATATCGTTCCATGGTGAGACCGCACCTTGAATATTGTGTGCAATTCTGGTCGCCATATCTTAAAAAGGATATAGCAATTTTAGAAAAGGTTCAGAGAAGAGCCACCAAAATGGTAAAGGGGATGGAAGGCTACTCCTATGAAGAAAGGCTAAAAAGGTTGGGGCTCTTTAACCTGGAAAAGAGACGGCTGAGGGGAGATATGATAGAAGTCTATAAATTAATGAACGGAGTGGAACGGGTAAACGTAGATCGATTGTTTACCTTATCAGAATATAGAAAGACTAGGGGACATGCAATGAAGCTACAGGGTAAACTATTTAAGACTAATAAAAGAAAATATTTTTTCACTCAACGTGTAATCAAACTCTGGAATTTGTTACCGGAGGATGTAGTAAAGGCTGTTAGTGTAGCTGGGTTTAAAAAAGGTTTGGACAAGTTCCTGGAGGAAAGGTCCATAAACCATTATTAAGAAGGGACCCAGGATATCAATGCTTGAACCAATACAAGCATTGTGGAACCTGTGTCCCTTGGGGAAACTGCTAGGTACGTATGACCTAGATTGGCCACTGTTGGAAACAGAATACTGGGCTTGATGGACCTTGGTCTGACCCAGTATGGCATATCTTATGTTCTTATGTTCTTAGGTACATTTGTGGCTTTTATGAATGCTTTTATAACTGGCAGGGGAATTGATGATATTTTTATGTCTGTTTGTTTTATCATCAAAGGAAAGTTTTATTATGCATTATTGGGGATACTCTTATTATGTTTCTAGCTTTTTTTTCTGTGCCATTTTTTGTTTTAGGAATACTATTCATTTTTTCAGTCCTGAAAAGACAAGTAGAAAGCATAGTTACTCACCTGTAACAGGTGATCTCCGGGAACAGCAGGAATTTAGTCTTCACATATCCATTTTTATGGAAGGACAGACTAGATAGGCCATGTGGTCTTTTTCTGTCATTATATTTCTATGTTTCTATGAAAGCATGGGACAAACACAGAGGAACTCTAAAGGTAAATAGGGGACTGTTGTAGTTGTTGTTATGGAAGGACAGACTAGATAGGCCATGTGGTCTTTTTTCTGTCATCATATTTCTATGTTTCTATATGGGTATCGTCGGTACCGACGGAGCCTGCGCGGGAACGCTCCCCAGCGTCCAATTAGAAAGCTTTTGGGAGCATCCCACAGCACCTGCATGCTGCCTTCCCGCCTTTCCCAACTGCCTCTCACCAGTTGAGTTTTAAAGCTGAGACAAAGAGAGAGAGAGGGAAAGAGAAAGAGCTAGAGAGATACAACTCCTAGGGGAGGTGGGTGGGTTGTGAAAACTAAATTCCTGCTGTTCCCGGAGATCACCTGTTACAGGTGAGTAACTATGCTATCTCCAGGAACAAGCAGGAATGTAGTCTTCACATATGGGGACTCCCTAGCTTTAGATGCCAGGGAGAAACCCCAGAAGTTGTGTGTCCCTGAGAAAGGGCTCCACCTCCCCCCATGGATCTCTGGCATCCAACCAGGGATGGTGGGTAGGAGTTGATTAGGTATGGAACAGGTGTTGGAGAACAGCCTGACCAAACAAGGCATCCCGGCGGGAGTCCTTGTCCAAGCAGTAATGGGCTGTGAAGGTATGAATGGAGGCCCAGGTGGCTGCTCGATAGATGTCGTCGATAGACACAGAGTGTAGATGAGCCATTGAAGCTGCCATGGCTCTAACATTATGAATTGTGACATGGCCCTCCAGAGGAAGATTCTTACTCCAGTACCATGGTCTGACCATCACTTAATTGAAGTAAACATTATACCACAAGAGGACAAACTAAACAAATATCCGGACAACACCCCCACACAAAGTGGAGGAGTGGTCTAGTGGTTAGGACAAGGTACTTCAGGCAGGAGGGCCGGGGGTTCAAGTCCCACCTGGGGACAGCAATCTCAGGCCGGAGGGACTGGGATTTCTAGTCCTATAGGCACTCCTTGTGGATTTGGGCAAGCCACTTAACCCTCCATTGCCCATGTTCCCTGTAAGTATTAACGTATGTGTGTCATATCCCCTCGTGTTAAATGTATCCCCCAATTGACCGCTTTGACCCGGTGAAAAGCGGAATATAAATACAGCTAAATAAATAAATAAATAAATAAATAAATGCTTTGACAGAGACCAGTTCCTGCAGGACACAATACAAAACCTAAACTCTGAAACAGATGACCTAGAAGCACTAATCACCAACTGGAACACCACCATATACAATGCTGCCAAAGCAACAGACGATAGACACAGGACACTTCGCTGCAAACAAACTACAACACAAGCCATGGTACTCAAAAACTATATGAAACGAAAAGAGGAACCTCAGAAAAATAGAACGGAGATGGAGACAGAACAAGTCACCCGAGACCCAGGAACTATACCTAACAAAGCAAAAACAGTACAACGAATGCATCAACCAGACAAAAAGGGAATACCATACAAACATCATACGCAACTCCAACAACAAACCCAGAGAACTATTTGAAATCATAAAAGCCCTCACCAAGGATCAGAATACCGAAGACAAAATGCAATTGGACCCACAAAAATTTGCGGACCACATCCAAGAAAAGTTCCACTCAGCAGAACAAACAAGACCCAGCCCAGCCCCAAAGGCTAAACACACCCTTGAACACCTGGGAACATTCAACACCCCATCCACAGAGCAATTCTCCCACATCACAGCAATCAAGACAAACACAGCCCCCAAGGATCCCTGCCCAGTACCCTGGATCAAGGCCACCAAATCAAACTTCATCCAAACCATCCACAAGATAGTGCAGTCCTCCCTAACCCAAGGGCGCATGCCAAATCAACTGAAGTTCGCGACAATAAGAAATCCACACTCGACAAGAACAATCCAGCAGCATACAGACCCATCTCCAGCATACCATTTTTAGCAAAACTAATAGAAAAAACTGTACAGTACCAACTACAAGAACACAGACAACCACGCTCCCCTGGACAACAATCAACATGGGTTCCACCCCAACCATGGGGTAGAAACACTTCTGATATATCTCTTCGACAGTGTCCTCCGCCTCATAGACAACACCAAGAAAGGCATCCTAATGATATTCATTGACATCTCATCTGCATTTGACACAGTTGACCACAAGACTCTATTAGATAGACTGCAGAACATCGGTCTACATGGTGCCACCCTGAATTGGTTCCACTCATACTTAACCGACAGAGAAATACAGATCAAGGTAAGACACAACACATCCCGACCCATAAAAGTCAAACAAGGAGTGCCACAGGGATCGGCCCTTTCAGCTCTCCTATTCAACCTATACATCCAGCCAATATGTGTCATCACGAAAGAGCACCACATACATTATACAATCTATGCAGATGACATCATGATCTACACACCCATCTCAGTCGACAACCCGGACTACTCCAATATAACAAACTGCCTCACACAAATGGCAAACTGGCTTCAGGAAAACAACCTATCAATTAACTACAGCAAGACGGAGGCACTGGTCATCACACGAAACCCGGACTTTATCCTCCCACCCGACATCAAGATAAAAGATGCACTCATACCCATAAAATCAGAAGTAAAGTACCTCGGAGTCATCTTGGACAAAGAACTTAACCTCCAAGCACATATAAGCAGAACAACCAAAAGCGCATACCACAGAATGCGACTCATCAGAAGACTCAAGCCCCTCCTCGACCCAGAGCACTTTCGCACCATTTGCCAGGCACTAATAACCCCTCTACTAGACTTCTGCAATCCAATATACACCGGGCTACCAAAGCAGACCCTCAGACCACTACAACTGGCCCAAAACACAGCTTCCCGCATTATATCCGGTACTACAAGACACGATCACATCACACCCATACTGAAAGAACTGCACTGGCTCCCAATCATCTCACGCATCAAATACAAGACTATCATAAACATATTCAAGATCAAACAACACTCTTCTGCCATAAGCCTACACACACTCATACAACCTGACACAAGCACACGGCCAAGAAGAAGAGGCACCTCCAATCGGGTAAACACCCCAAAAGACTTCACCAAGACCTGCAAAGACACCGCACAATGAGCACTCTCCCTGGCTGCCCCATCCATCTGGAACTCCCTCCCAGATGAACTGAGACTAACCACAGAAATCAAGGACTTCCTAAAACAGCTGAAGACAACCCTGTTCATCGAATACTATGGCCATACCCCCTGAGCCAACATACAAGTCAGATCATCAGTCCCCCCCACCACCCCGAAACTGTATATAAGAATGTATAATAGCTCATGATGTATAATAGCGCACTATGTATATAAACCAACTCTAATCATTTTCCCACCAGCACATACACACCACACTGTACACTGCATGAAGACATTTGCCCCCCCCCCACCCTTGATTGTTTGCCGTGGAAACCACTTTGATTGAATGATAAGGCAGTATATAAATACCATTAAATAAATAAATAAATACTCTGATAGGCAAAGGAAATACACTGAGCAATCCAGTTTGACAGTGTTCTCTTGGAGACTGGAAGTCCCAAATGAGAAGGATCAAAAGCAACAAAGAGTTGAGAGGACTTTCTATGTTCTTTGTAAGTAAAAGGCTAAAGCTCTTTTACAGTCCAAAGTATGAAGATCCCTTTCTGCATTTGATGCATGAGGCCTTGGAAAGAACACAGGTAGGTAGACCGCTTGGTTTAGATGAAAAGGCGAGACCACCTTTGGCATAAAGTTGGATGAGTCCTAAAGACTACCTTGTCATGATGGAACCTTGTATAAGGTGGATCAGCCACTAGTGCTTGCAACTCACTGATGCGACGTGCTGATGTAATTGCAATGAGAAAGATAACCTTCCAAGAAAGGAATTTCAAGGAGGTAGTAGCTAAGGGTTTGAAAGGTGGCTTCATGAGCTGACCAAGAACCAAGTTTAAGTCCCATGCCACAGGTGGTGGTCTAATGGGAGGCTTAGTTAGCAGAAGGCCTCTCATAAATCTTGCTATAAGAGGATGGGAGGAAATAGGTTGTCCATTTAGAGGCTTGAAGGAAGCTGCAATAGCACTCAAATGGAATCTCACTGAGTTAGTCTTAAGTCCTGCATTGGATAAATGAAGGAGATACTCCAGTAATGATTCCAGAGGTACCACAAGGGGGTTAAGACACTTCTGCGAACACCATATGGTAAACCTTTTCCACTTGAAAGCATAAGAGCGTCTTGTGGAAGGCTTCCTGGAAGCATAAAGGATATCCTTTACTTGCTGAGGGAGGTTAAGATCATGGAGATCTAGGCCTTCAGCAACCAAGCCCCGAGATGCAGAGACTGGGGATTGGGATGCCATAACATTCCGTTCTCCTTAGATAGGAGATCTGGAGCAGAACCTAACTCCAGGGAGGGAGCTTGAGAGAGATGTAGAAGCAGAGGGTACCACACTTGCCGAGGCCAATGTGGAGCTATGTGAATCATATGGCCTCTGTCTCTCTGAAGCTTGAATAGGGTCCTGGGAATTAGGAGAATGGGTGGAAAGGCATAAAGGAAGTCTTGGCCCCAGTGAAGGAGGAAAGCATCCTTGACCTGAGAGCCCTGAGCCGGGATTCTGGAACAGAACCGGGAAAGTTTGGCATTTAACGGACTTGCAAAGAGGTCTATGTCCGGGGTTCCACAAATTTGAAAAATCTTGGTCACCTGGTCTACATGTAGAGACTATTCGTGTGGAAGCAGAACTCGACTGAGTCTGTCTGCTTAAGAGTTTTGTATGCCTGGAAGATACACTGCCAGGAGATGAATCTGATGCTCTCTGGCGAGGGCCCATAGTCGCAAAGCTTCGTTGCAAAGTGACAGAGAGCCTGTTCCTCCCTGCTTGTTCACGTAGAACATGGTTACTTGGTTGTCTGTGTGAATAAGGACTGTCTTGCAGCTGAGCAGAGTGTGGAACACTCGAAGAGCAAGGAAGATTGCTCTGAGCTTCAAGAGATTGATATGTAGAGAGTCTCCTGTGGAGTCCAAGTGCCTTGGGTGGAGAGGTCTTGCAGATGAGCTCCCCAACCCATTGGTGAAGCATCTGTTGTGAGAGTTGCCTGGGGTAAGGGTTGTTGAAATGGGGACCCCAGCAACAGGTTCTGAGTGGACTGCCAAAATAAGGTGATTTGTGTTTGCTATTTTGTCTGACAGGCACCCTGATGCCTGGGTCCACTGAGTGGATAAAGTCCACTAAGCTGCTCTCATATGGAGGTGAGCATAAGGAACCACATGCACGGTAGATGCCATGTGGCCTAGTAGTTGTAGCATTTCTCGGGCAGTGAGATGAGGCTTTAGCACTGCTTGAGAAGCTAACTGCACCATGCGAAGGCAACGGGCCTAGGGAAGATAGGCCCTTGCCTTATTGGTGTCCAGCACAGCTCCTATGAATTCTAGAGACTGAGTGGGAGTTAGACTGGATTTTGGGACGTTTATGACAAGACCCAAATACTGAAGGATACGCATTGTGCAAGATAGGTAGGTCCTGGCCTCTGACTGTGATGGGGCTCGAATGAGCCAGTCATCTAAGTAGGGGAAGACGAATATCCCTAGAGTACGGAGAAATGCTGCTACCACAGCCATGCATTTCATGAACACTCTTGGTGCTGAGGCCAGGCCAAAAGGAAGCACCCTGTATTGGTAGTGCTTTCCCTGAAAAAGGAACCGAAGGAACTTTCTGTGAGATGGATGGATGAGAACATGAGTGTACGCATCCTTGAGATCTAGAGAACATAGCCAATCCAGACTCTGAAGGTATGGCAGCAGAGTTCCTAGAGAAACCATCTTGAATTTCTCCTTGAACAGGAATTTGTTCAATTCTCTGAGGTCTAAAATAGGTCTGCGTCCCCCTGTTTTCTTTGGGATAAGGAAATAGGGGGAGTAAAACCCTGTACCCTGTTAAGGAATGGGCACTTTATTTATATTTATTTAATTTATTTATTTAACTGTATCTATATACCGCTTTTCACCGGGTCAAAGCGGTGTAACATATAACAAGGGGGGGTCAATACTTTCTAGGGTGGGGCCATCACCAGGGGGGCAACATTAATGATTCGGGGTGGACATAGACATGTACATTTCTGCAGTATCTAAGCATTAGTTCTTGAGGATGGGGTGGTTTTTTCTGTTCAGAGATGTTCACGGAATAGGACTGTTTTCAGCTGTTTCTTGAATGATGTGATGTCAGCGTTGTTCCTGATGTGGTTTGGCAGAGAGTTCCAGAGGGATGGGGCATAAAGTTCGAAGGCTCTGTTGCAGGTCCGTTGTGTGGATTTGGTTCTTTTGTGGGGGACGATGATGGAGTTATTGGAGGATTGTCTGGTTGGTCTGCTGTGGGTCGGGCGAGGCAGTAGAGTGTGGAGTGAGGTGTTCCGTGTTTGGTGGATAGTCTTGTGGGTGAGTAGGATAGCTTTGTACTTGATTCTTTGTACTTCTTCTATTGCCCCTTGGGCAAGAAGCATAGTGACTTCTTGATCTAATAGGTTGATAAGAGAGGTCTGAGAATTGAACTGTCTTACCATTGTGGGAGGGGGCATGCTCGAAAAATGGAGCTTGTACCCCTCTTTTATGATGGAGAGTGTCCAATGCTCTGCTGTTATTTGCCCCCATCTGGGGGCAAAGTGACACAACCTTCCTGGAATGGTGGAAGGCTCTGGTCCATTGAGAGCCAGGAAGGCTAAGTTCTCTAGATGAAAGTCAAAGGCCTTGTGGAGGCTGAGACTGCTGAGACGGTTGAGGCTTAGCAGTCTCTGCTTTCCTTTGTTTGGGTGGTTGCTGACTTTTCCGGACAGGTTGACATGCAGAGCGTCCCTGCTGGGAATAAGCAGGATAAAACCTTTTCTTTTTGGAAAAGAATGTTTTTTTGAAAGATTTCTTTCTTGCAGGATCAGCTGTGGCCTTGGATAATCTATCCAAGGTGGAGTTGTCAGCATCCAACTCATTGGCTTTTTCTTGCCAATCTTTTCCAAACAGGTTCTCACCAGTACAAGGAATATTTCCCAGTTTGTCTTGTACCCAGAGCTCCAAATCAGATGCCTGGAGCCAGGCAATTCTACGTGCACCTACGGCAATGGCAGAGGTTCTGCTTATGCACTCAAAACAGTCAAAAGCTGCACGGTTGACAAATTTAGAAACATCCTGGGCATGTTTGACCAATGTGAGAAAATCCTGCCTTCTATCCTCAGGAAGAAGAGGGCTCAAAACCTCTAAATCTCCTGTGATTTCCTTCAGGAACATTCCCATATATAAAATATAGGAACTGATCCTGGCAGAAAGCATGGAAGCTTGGAAAGTATGACGTCCAAAAGCATCCAAAGTTCTGCACTCATGTCCTGGAGGATTAGAGGCATGCCTCTTTGCACTCCTGATCCTTCTCATAGCTGATTCCACTACAATAGAGTGGTGAGGAAGGTGAGTCTTCTGGAAACCAGGACAAGGAGGGACTTGATGCATAGTATCCAGTCTACGAGAGTGAGGAGAGGTGGTAAGAGGCGTCTCCCACATTCTTAACATGAGATCATGCAAGATCTCATGGATGGGCAGAGTAGCTGCCTCCTTAGGAGCTTTGGGATATTGTAAAATTTCCAACTCCTTTGCTCTGGGCTCTGTTTCAGGAGCCACAGTAATAGACAGACCTCGAGCCACCTCCCTGATGAAGTCCTGAAAGGAAATATCCTCTGGAGGAGACATCCTGTGTTTAGGGGAGGAAGGCTCCTCTGGGAGAAGTATTCCCATACCGACAGAACTGTCAGAATCCTCAGAGTCCTCTGAGGACTCGAAGTACCTTCTGTCCGGATGCTCTTGAAGAGCCTGATACCCGTACCGACCGAAGTCGGTACCAGGGGGAATCGGTACCGGTGTATCGGTACTGGAGGGCATTGCATGACTGGGTGCCGGCAATGCGGACACCGATGTCGATGCCAGAGTCGGTGCCGGTACCGGCTGAACTGTCTGACGCGGTTACGAGGGTGTCGATGCCGCAAGGAGAGCTGCCAGACTGCGTACAATAGCCAGGAACCTCTGGTCTATTGACGCTGCCGATGCCTGGATGTTGGTACTGGAGAAAACAGCTGGTACCCCAGAGCATGGCACCAGTAGTTCTGCCGAGGTTGAGGCCTCGAGAACGTCCTGGAGCCCCGATAATGCTTTGGAAGCCAAAGCCTCCCACCGGGGCAATTTTGCCGGTGCAGAATTCTCAAGGGCAATGCCAGAGGCATCTCGATGCTTAGAAGGAGATCTACCCTTTGAGGACAGGCTAGACTTGTGTTTAGTTACCTGAGATCCACGGGAGGAAGAGGAAGCCCTGGAAGACGTCGATGCCACCGAGGCTGCATCGGAGGGAAACAGGGTACTGAGCTTAGCTGCTCGGTTCTGCCGACCTCTTTTGGACATCATGGCACAGGCCATACATTCCGTGATGGAGTGGTCAGGATCTAAACATTTAAGACACCACTCATGGGTGTCGGTGACGGAGATGGTACTGCCACACTTAGTGCACTTTTTGAAACCTGAAGCAGGTTTTTCCATTGTGGAGGAATTTTGGGCCTAGGGCCCAAAATGGCACGTGCACCTGGAAAAAAGTACTACGTATATATTTATATATATATATTTTTTTTTTTTTTTTTATTTTTTTTTTTAAAGAAAAGAAAGAAAGAAGAACCGGCGGTACCGGTAAAGTGTCAAGGACGGCAGACGTGACCACAAAAAAGAAGGGCAATAAGGAAACATTTTCTGCGGTGACAGGAACAACGACCTGCTGGCTCCGCGGAAAATGAAGAACTGGAGAGAGGCAGTTGGGAAAGGCGGGAAGGCAGCATGCAGGCGCTGTGGGATGCTCCCAAAAGCTTTCTAATTGGACGCTGGGGACCGTTCCCGTGCAGGCTCCGTCAGTACCGACGATACCCATATGTGAAGACTACATTCCTGCTTGTTCCTGGAGATGATATTTTAACCAATATGATATGCTGGTAATTGTGTTTAACTATTTACTTTTGTTTTTTTATACTTTTTGTCTAAATGTTTTAGGACACCTAGGCTTATAGTTGTACCCTAATTTATTTATTACTTATTGTTTTTATTGTGTTTTTAGACCCCTGATGTAGGCTCATGGCTGAAACGTGGACAAGTTGGCTCTCCTATAATGAAATATTGAAATGAAGTTGCTTTTTTGGCAATATTAATTGGTTTGGCCATATTTTCCTCCACTCTTTGTGGACTTGCTTGTACAACTGTGGAGTTCTTTCTATGGACACCTCAGCAAGCCAGGCCCAGACAAGCTCATGCCATTCTGAAATCACACATCAAATGCATCTCCACTACACTATCCAACCCATGCTTCCACCATGCCCTCGTGCTACATGGATGTACACGTGCTGGGCACTGTTCCCTCTAAGCTGTGCGCGTGTGCGCGCGCACACACCTCGCCGAGAGAGCGCACATACTTTACAACAGAGCGCACAAAAATTACAGTTCTGATTCTGATAGAAAGCAACACAGACGTCTTAAAATTTAAAAGTTATGATTGTAATTACTAGAAATTTCCCGCTTCATTTAGTAATCGTCTATTTTCATTTAATTTGATTAAAAACAATGTGGTGTACATACTGTATTCTGACGTGTAGTCAAATTTTAAAGTATATAACTCCGAGTGTCGTTATGTGGTGCACAAAAATTGAACCTTCCTTCAAAAGCTGCACACAGCTGATATTTTATGCGCACACAGCCTACAGAAAATTAGAGGGAACATTGGTGCTGGGGACATCTATATATACAGTTTTCTAAAATGAATATGGGGACGTCTCTGTGATTTGCACATTTAATGCCTGTTTTAGACATCCAAATCGCAAATAAAGTTTCTAAAATAACCCAGATAGAGCACTTATCTATAGATTAGTGTCCACCATCTGGATAGTGCCAGGGCAGAGAGAGGGTGTTCCACTTAATTATACAGATTAGATAGTTGGCGAAATTCAGCTGCTATCCATACAGTTAGGCTGTTTAATTTAGGACAACAAAATATTCTCTCCTAAATTAAAACAAACAGCTTGGCTAGAAGAAATCATGGCAGAATATTGCCACTATCTGTACAGCAGTGGCAATCATCGCTTTCCATGCACCACCCATTAACCAGATAGCAGTGCTGAATATTCATGGCTTATATAAATGCCACAACTGTTGAGCCCTATATTTTAATCTTCAAAGAGCTGATTTTTGGATCGAGTTATGGATTCTGATAATGATTGTGTATTCTTGGTAGTAGAGGCAGCGAAGAAAGGACAAATCTTGTTAATGTTGAAGAGAAAAAAGTGACAGGATTTAGCAATTTGTTGGATATGAGAGAGGAGTCAAAGATGACCCCCAGGTTATGAGCAGAGTAAACAGGAACAATAGGAGCATTATCAACAGAGATGGAGAAAGGAGGAAGAATGGAGGATGGACTAAGGAAGAAAACTAGAAGCTCAGTTTTGGACATGTTCAATTTTAAATGGTGCTGAGACATCCAGACTGTGATGTTGGATAAGCAGGCAGACATGCATGGAGAGGAGAAAGGTCAGGTGAAGAGATACAAAATTTGAGAATAAGCCACATAAAAGTGATACTGAAAGCCAAGGGATGAAATAATGGAACCAAGCGATTGTGTATAAAGGGAGAAAAGGAGTAGGCAAGAACAGACCCTTGGGGAACACCAACTGAGAAAGGGATAGCAGATGAGGACATGCCTTGAAAACAGACACTGAAGAAGCAATTAGAGAGGTAGGAAGAGAACCAAGATAGAATAGTCTCTAAGAACTAACAGAAGATAATGTAGCAAGGAGAAGAGAGTGGTCAACGTTATCAAATGCAGCAAAAAGGTCAAGAAGAATAAGAATTGGAGTATAAGACTTTAGACCTTGACAAAGGCTGTTTTGGTTGAATAAAGAGGGCGGAAGCCAGACCAAAGGAAATCAAAGAGGGAATGATTGGAAAGTCAAAACAGCGAGAAAGAATAGCACGCTCAATAAGTTTGGAAATAAAGGGAAGAAAGGAGATGGGACAGTAGCTAGAGAGAGCAGTAAAGTCAAATGATTTTTTTTTCAGAAGAGGAGTGATCAAAGCATGCTGATAGGCAGCTGGAAAGGTGACAGTGGAGAAAGAAAGTGATAATATGGGAAATGGCAGGGATAACTGAGGATGATATTGAGTTGAAGATGCGCTAATAGGCCACGATAATGACTCAGTGCTAAACAGACAGTGCAGAGTGCTGCTCTATCTGCTTATCATGCATCGGGAATGGAAATTGACAGTGTAAGGTTGGAGAATAGGTGTGTCTGCATATCACTGTTAGCATGGCACCAATGTTGTAGTTAGCATGGGCGTACTTAATGCTACTTCAAAGGGTGGTGTTAAGTGTCCTCGTCTCTACTACATCCACTGGAGACTATGACACGCGTCTACCACTCTTTCCATAACAAAATATTTCTGCATATTACTCCTGAGTCTATCCCCTTTCACCCTCATCCTATGTCCCATCGTAGCAGAACTTGCTTTCAATTGAAAGAGGCTCTCGTGCATTTATGCCATGGGGGTATTTAAATGTCTCTATCATATCTACTCTATCCCGCCTTTCCTTTAACATATACCTATTCAGATCTTTAAGTCTGCCCTCATATGCTTTATAATTAAGACCACTAACCATTTAGTAGCCACCCTCTGTACCGACTCCAACCTGTTTATATCCTTTTGAAGGTGCGGTCTCCAGAATTGCACACAATACTTAAATGAGGTCGCAGCAGAGACTTATACAGAGGCACTATCACTTCCTTTCTTCTGCTGGCCATTCCTCTACCTATGCACTCAAGCATCCTTCTGGCTTTCACCGTCACCTTTTCTACCTGGTTAGCCATTTTAAGATCATCACAAACAATCACGTCCAGCTCCCATTCTTCTTTCGTAGACAGAGGTACTTCACCCCAACACTGTACCGCTCCCTTAGATTTTTGCAGCCCAAATGCATGACCCTGCATTTTCTAGCATTAAATATCAGTTGCCAAATTCTTGACCATTCTTCAAGCTTAGCTAGATCCCTCCTCATGTTATCTACTCCTTCCTGCATATCTACTCTATTGCAGATTTTGATATCATCCGCAAAGAGGCAAACCTCACCTGACAGCCCTTCCACAATATCATAACAAAGATGTTAAAAAGAATCAGATCAAGGATAGATCCCTGATCACCGCCCCCCTCCCCCAATCCATGCCCAGGACACATCTACTGCAAATCCCTACATGCTGCTGCACACACTTCTAAAATCACTACTCCTACAAATGTGCTGATTTACACATGGAAATGGTGTCTGTTTCTAACATTTAGTTCATATCTGTTAGTCACCAGTCTCCCTTGCACAAGTGCCCATGGACACAACACCCTTTCTGGTAAACATTCCTATGTACACACCATCCAGCCACTCATACACGTTTGGCATATAGCCATTCCCATGCAATCATCCCTCTCTCTGTGCATGTTGCCCTGCGCTTTCACACATGCCATCCCTTCTTAGCAATTTCAGTACCCATGCAATCATTTACAGTGCTCGCTCACTCATACCCCAACCACTCACTGTCTGTCCAAAACATACCTTTGTGATATACTTAGGGAAAGCACTTTCCAGACACGACTGATGCCAGATTATAAAACACTCTAGGCAAACAAAGAGCCCTGCACCCCCTCACAATGAGCATTTGGAGCCCGAGCTCCCCCCCCCCTCCACCAAAGATGTTGATAATTAAACAATCATAATAATCTCAAAATCATACCTCCCAGAAAATGCATATTTAGACATCATACTTTTAAATATTAAACATTGTTTCATAAATATATACAAACCCCTCTCCCTCTCTTGCCTGCCCTATAAGCCCTTTGAGCATCATGTCTCGTATTCCCCTTTCCTGTGCATTGATCGGCATTCTTTTCTTAGTTGGGTTTTATTACTTTTTATGGTAAACTATGGTATATCAAGTTTTTAATAAATGAAATGAGGAAAATCTCCAAAAACGACTTACAAGGCTAAATGGACTATTTGCAAAGTGTCCATTCTTCCTGTGGGTAAAAGTAAATATTGATGAGACTTTGAGTTTGTGCGGCTGTTAGGACCCATTCTTTAGTTTTAGACTGTAGCTGCTCTTTGCTGCCCCCCTCCCCACTCCCTCCGAACCTGCTACCCTAGGTGAGTGCCTAGTTTGCCTAGCGGTGGCCCTGGCCCTGTTTATTAATACAGATAAGCCAAAACAACATCCAGTATTCATAAAATAAGTTCAAGCACATGGTCTTCTAGTTGGACAATGTTACTGCACTTCTAAATGTCCTGTGACCAAATCTATTTACTGTGTCTCCAGTTGATTCAGAGCACTGCAAAGGCAGCCAGCATTGGTAAAGCTGCTTTGCTACTTTCTAAAGTCTCGCCGTGTGTTTGGTGCACAAGTCTGACAAATATTTGAGGACATTTTTTTCCCAATCATTAAAAAAAAAAAAAAGGTCACAACACTCTTCTGGTTGTGTATTGAAGGGCTTTGACGCTCTCTCAGGATTCTGCAGGCATTCATTTTTTAGCCTCGTGATTCACCATGCAACTGCAATAAAATATCCAACGCACACTGGGGGGAATTGCATGAATTTTCCATGCATAAAATATCAATTTAAATGAATAAAAGGCCTTTTATAAAATGAAGTCATGCCTAAAGGTTAGCAAAGTGCAAACAGGTGAATACTTGTAGAGTAGGCGTGCTCATGGTGGAAGCTAGGGTAGAACATGGGCATGTGTTTGGGCCATGAAACAAGTATTGAGGCCCATTTCAGGGCAGCAACATGGTAACCTAGCACACAGGTGCACCCAATGCCACCCATTGAGGTCGTGTTAAGTGCACCCACAATGACAGCAACAATTGCAGTTAAAACACCCCAATTATGCCCAGGCTAGCCCATGTTCACCCCCAACCCGCCCTGTCTCAATCATTCATGTGCTAGTCTACTACCCTGGGTTTTTCATGTGGTGTGCTTCCCATCTACTGACCTCCACATTAGTAGTTAGCTAGGGTGTGTCAATTTTGGAAATGTCATTGTTTTAAAAAGCACTAGTGAAAAAATGGTACAATTTCATGTGGCAAATCAACAATTAGCTTTAAATTTTGTGTAATATGTTATTTACCTACCTGTAATTTCTAGGAAATTATGCAAAAATACACAAATTATTGAAATATGTTTAAATGCTCTGATAATCATTTTTGTGTGTTTGTATTGCATATTAATGCCTTTTGTGCCTCAATTATCAATTTGTCTTACTTATTTCTGTATTAGGGTTTACATGGTGAAGTGGTTCAATATAAAAATAAACAGCAACTGGACACAAGGTCGCAAGCATCTCTTTTTCCAGCTGCAACTGTTGAAAGAAAAGTGTGAAGAGGTAAGAAGATAGTCATGCCTCCAGTGAGCAGGTCAGCTTGGTATGGTTACAGCGAGTCTGTTCTGCAAACTATGTCATGCAGTGAAGAGGAACAGGAGAGAGGAGATGCAGTGGAGAAGATATTGAAGATCAGAGGTGAAAGAGATATGAAGACTCAGCTTGGAGACAGCAATGTGAGACCCAGGAAATCATCATCCGTCAACAATGAGGCAACTACACTCACCCAATTACTTGACTGGAACTCTGGAGTCTCTGAGCCTCCTCTTACCTGAACCATGACAACAACAGAGATCAAGGCATTTCTGAGCAAGCCCATAGTGTTTCCAGACTGGCCATCACCTAGAAAGGTGTGTAAAACTGAGTCTGTGTGTACAATCAGGAGAGGAGGGAAAATTATATTAGGGGTCAGATTGTCAGCAGGGAACTCATGAGCCAAAACAGAAGCAAACGAGATATGGCTTCTTTGCTGGATTTTGTTAAACAACATTAAATTAACTATATAAATGACATTTTAAAGACAATTATGTGATTACAGGTGTTGTTCAGACTATATGTACATTCAAATAAATATTACTTAATTTCCATATATTTCAACTGTGATTTGATGTAGGCAAGACTCACTTTAAGCAGTTTCTGAAGGTAGTTTTAGATTCAGCATGCAAAACTGCAATATTGAGTCACTAGTAGTTTGTAAAGTTTGGAAAAATAAAAATCTATCCCTAAAATTGACATGCCCTGACGGTTAGCAAAGTTTAGGAAGTCTGCCCCAAAATTACCGCATATGTGCATAAAGTGCATGCCTTCAATTTAGGAGCGATTTCTGTAGGATTTGAGCTAGCATTTCATAAAGATAGGTAGATACTGACGTGTCTTTATCAAATAGAGAAGGTGCTTATTTTAAGTTTATTCCAAACCTAGACGCCCTATTATAACCAATATGGCATAGGTTAGTACTGGCTTGCCAAAGATGACCCAATGGAATTTATTCATGAAGCCGCTGTCCAACAAGAAAAAAAAGATTACCTCATCTATCGCATAGTATAGTTTTTTTTTTTTTAAACTTTTATTTTCATTTTGCAACAAACAAAAGAAACAACACACCAAAGGAGACAAAACAAGTATACAATAAGGAAAAGTAAACCCAATTACCCCCCACCCCCATGCTTCTTCTCTAGCCGATTATGTCAGCATGTGAGCGCTTCCAAACAACAGTGATTATACATCAAAACGATCAAAAGAGCATCTACGATACAGAATGATCATGGGACAGAAATATATACAAGTTTAGACAGTCAGGTGAGAACATTTAGCAGAATGTACATAGTCATTGAGCATCTTCCATTTAGACCGATGATGAGGAGTCTGAATGGGGGAAGCAAACATACGAGGTATTTGTTCATATTTACTGTAGAGACAGACATGATTCCACCATTCATTGGGGCTCAGATGGGAGCTATTTTTCCAGTATTTCGTAATTAGGGAAATAGCAATGCCAAGCATAAAGTCCAAAAGGAAGTAAGCCGTTTTTGGAAGAGAGGGGATCCCCGCTGCTGAGCGAAGTCCCACTATCCTCCAAGAAAGGGGCTCTTGAAAGTGCAAAATAGACTGAATACGACCCCAGACTCGACGCCAATAATACTGTAGTGCGGGACATTCATACATGACATGAGGTAGTGAGCCAATGGCCGCATGGCATGTCCAACAACTATTGCCCTGAGTAGTGTTCCATTTGGCTAATCTATCAGGAGTGTAAAAACACCGGTGGGCTAGAAAGAAGAGCATCTGAGTGAGTGAGGCGGATCGGGAAACCCGTGTCACTTTACTCCAGACAAGGCTCCATTGCTCCGGGGTCAAGGTCACATGTAATTCTCTCTCCCATGCTTTCTGCACTATAGGGGTATCTCTAGTTATAGCATTACATAAGGTTTTGTAAAAATTGGATGCTACACCCGGTGAACCACCGAAAGATCGGATAGTCTCCAACCAACCTTGTGTAGGGGATGCCGATGGCGGGAGCACCTTAGCACCCCGAAGGCAGTGCTGAAGTTGCACCAACTGAAAGTAGTGTTTCGCTGGGAGACCAAATTCAATTTGCAATTCACTAAAAGTTTTCCAGCGACCTTCATGGAACAACTGGTTAGGAATCCAAATGCCCCTGGTGTACCAGGGGCTCCACGCCATCGGCTTATTTTGTATTCGAAATCGAGTATTGTACCAAAGCGGGAGCCTGTCTAACGGACAGAGTCGGGAGTCTAAAGATTGCATAAGAGTATTAAAGGCACCTAAAGTGTCTAAAAGCATTGGTGGATAGTGGGAGTCTGGTGGGAGAGTCATACCAGGGAGAAAAGTAAGAGGAATCGGTTTGCAAAGGTCCTCTTCTATATCTAGCCACACAGGTCTACTCGGTGCTGGATCTTCCAGCCAACGAGCGCCTTGTTTGAGAAGAAAAGATTGATGGTACTTCAGGAAATCAGGGAATCTGACACCCCCATTTTCCTTAGCTGCTTGCAGCTTATGTTTCGCTATCCTAGGTGTCTTGTTTTGCCATAAGTATCTAGTAAGAAGGCCCTCAATATCTTTATATGTACGTCGAGGTAAGAGACAGGGCAACATTTCTAAAATATAATTCACTTTCGGAACAATCATCATTTTTATGGTGTCTAAGCGACCCCACCAGGTAAGTGTTAAAGGAGTCCAGCGGTGAGTAAGCGCCCGGACCTTAGAGGTTAAGTCTTTGGCATTGAAGGAGATAGTGTCTTCCAAAGGAGAACAATAGTGAACCCCGAGGTATTTGACCATGCGAGATTGCCATAAGAAGGGGAAGGGTTGCATATCTGCCTGATGAAGCAAAGGATTTAATGGAAAAGCTACCGACTTGGTCCAATTTATCTTATAACCGGACAGTTGTGAGTATTTACCAATTTGCTCCAGGACAGCCGGTACTGAGTCTATAGAGACAAAAAGCATAAGATCATCAGCATACGCTGAAATTTTGATTTCCCTATGGGAGAAGGGGATTCCATGAATCTCCTCCGATTGCCGGATTAGTAAAGCCAAGGGTTCGAGTGCAAGATCGAAAAGAAGTGGAGACAGTGGGCATCCCTGGCGAGTACCGCGTTGAAGGGGAAAAGGCTGAGACTTTAAAGCATTGGCACATATACTGGCTGTAGGCTGTGCGTACATGGTGCGGAGACAACGGAGAAAACCTTCCCTGAATCCGTACCAGCGAAGGACTGCAAACAGGAAGGGCCACTCTAAACGATCAAAGGCCTTTTCAGCATCAAGTGAGAGGCCAACAAATGGACGATCAAGATTAACTGCGGTAGTCAGTACATGGCATAAAGTCCGAGCATTGTCAGCAGTTGATCTACCAGGAATGAAACCGCATTGATCTGGGTGTATTAAAGTAGACATCCTATCAGA
Organism: Ichthyophis bannanicus; assembly: GCA_033557465.1. NCBI lineage: Eukaryota > Metazoa > Chordata > Amphibia > Gymnophiona > Ichthyophiidae > Ichthyophis > Ichthyophis bannanicus. The sequence goes on from CM066040.1 coordinate 120,771,710, forward strand.
GAGCCGGGTGGAGAGAATGGTGGCAAATATTTTATAGTCCGCGTTTAGGAGGGAAATTGGACGATAATTAGCTGTTAGTTGCGGGTCTCTCCCCTCTTTCTCAAAGACTACTACATTTGCCATTGAAAAAGACCCAGAAGGAGAACCCTCCTCGGCAAGAGCAGAAAAATAAAGTTTCAAAACTGGAGCTAAGTCAGCGTGAAAGGTTTTGTAGAATTCAGCAGGGAGACCGTCTGGGCCTGCGGCTCGACATGAGGCACATTTCTTAATAGCAGAATGAATTTCTGATACAGTAAATGGTGTATCCATGGCCACTCTATCTTCGTCAGATAGGGTCGGTCTTTGTACCCCTGAAAGTAAGCGTTCAAATACTTCTGGCTCAAAATCACATTCAGATTGATAGAGCCGAGTATAAAAATCACGAAAGAGTTCTAAGATTTCTGTATCTTTAGTGACCAGGCCCCCCCCCGACGGATGACGGAGGGCGGTAACACGCTTGGCTTCTTTTTGACCTTTTAGGGCATTTGCTAATAATTTGCCAGCACGGTTATTTTCCCGATAATATAGCCCTTGTTGTGATTCAATATTTTTAACAGCAGCAGTGTACAAAAGCTGATTGTATTGAAAACGCAAGCGTTGTAAACGGAGTAAAATACATGGGTCAGTACGGGACGTGAGGAGGCGCTCCCCAGCTTGTATCTGCTGCTCTAGGATCAGTAAGTGCTGCTTTCTTTGTTTCCCCTGCCGAATTTGATAGCTAGTTATAGTTGCGCGGATAGATGCTTTAAAACCCTCCCACCAAGCCCAGCTCGCTGTGTCATGGGGTGAGTTAAAATGAAAATAATCTTGGATAGCGGCCTTTATATCAACCTGAAAATCTTTTTGACCCAGTAGGGATCTATCAAAAAACCAAGCCCGGGGAGAATCGTCCCGCGCAGTGACATGTAATGATAAAGATATGGCAGCATGATCTGAAATATGGAGAGGATGAGTCCTAGCTGTGTCCACTTGAGAAATCAGTGCTTTGGAAATAAGAAAGAAATCTATTCTAGATTGGGAGTGATGGGGGGCAGAAAAGAAAGTAAACTCTAAGTCGGAGGGGTGAAGCAGCCTCCATATATCTACCAGCGCAAGATCTTGCATCAGAGCTGTAAGGGTAGCAAGACTCTTGGGTGGACTACTCGTTCTAGGCGGCTGTCTATCTATCAAAGGGTCTAACACTTGATTAAAATCACCACCTAGTATTAATGGAGCATTGGCAGAGGCCTGTGCCAACTGCGCAATACTTGCATAGTAAGCAGGGTTGTCTACATTCGGGGCATAAATACAAATACACGTGAATTCACTATCACCAACCTTAAGATGTACACGGGCCCATCTACCCTCCTTGTCAGCGCTAGTATCAATTACAGTAGCTTGCAAAGATTTCTTAACCAGAATGGCTACCCCGCACCGTTTAGAAACGGCGGGAGAATAGGCAGCCACCATGTAAGGCTTAACATTGAGTTTCAGTGTTTCAGCAGAGTTTAGGTGCGTTTCCTGAAGAAACACTAAATCAGCATGCTCATGGCTAAGATAGCTAAGGATTTTCTTTCTTTTGATTGGACTATTAATGCCTTTGACGTTGAGTGATAAGATTTTACATAAGGCCATTCAGAAAAGTTAAAAATTCTAAGCATGATAGCGCACATAATGTCACAATGTCCCTCATATTGACTGTATCTGGCTGTACACATGACATAAAAGAAAATAAGCTGATATAATACAATGAAGCGCCCCACATTAAAAAAGAAAACCCGCAGTGCGGTAGAGAAGAAGCAGAACCCCAGAAATTACTGGCGACCATGTGTCTGCGGGGAGAAACCCCAGAGAAGGCCGAAATTGAAAAAACACATAACCTGTAGGACTGTACGTGCTCCGAATCCGACCGAGGCACACATCATGGAGGGATAGTAGACCAAAAAAACAAAAGGGTCATATAAAGAAAGAAAGACAGTCCAGGTAGTCTCTGTGCTTGACTATGACCACCGCATCGGGCCCTTCAAAATGGCGGACAGAGCCGGCAAATAAAAGTCCAAGACTTTGGATTAGCGCATCTGCTCTGCTTCTTTGGAGTCCAAGAATGTTGATAGGAGATCAGGATCTTCGAATGTCCTGGTTTGGTTGTGGAGAGTCACTCGGAGCTTCGCTGGATACAACAGGCCAAAGCGGGCCTGTAGCTGTTGAAGTCGAGGACGAAAAGCAAGGAGTCTCTTCCGACGGTCAACGGTAGGCTTTGCCAAATCAGGGAAGAAGGAGACTTTGTGACCTTCGAATTCCAAATGATGATTCGCCCGGGCAGCAGTTAAAATTTGTTCCACTTGTTGATATCGTAGCAAGCGAAAGATAATAGGCCGGGGGGTCGTTCGGTTGAGCGCCATGTGGGTAGGAACACGGTGTGCACGATCGATTTCCAGTTCTCCATGAAAAGTAATCTTCAGCAAGGAGGGAAGAGTTTTGAGTAGAAATTCTCTTATATCTCCCGCTTCCACCCCCTCCGGTATTCCAATAAGCCTAACATTGTTGCGACGGGCTCGATTATTGCTATCTTCTAACTCCTTTTGGAGATTCTGTATCTGGCGCTCAGCCATGTCCAGTTTGCCCAAGCGCACCGCGTGCGAGTCGAGGACCCCCGCCATATTGTCCTGCCGTGAGGAGAGACTTTCAAGTCGGTCCTGGAGCACTCCAAAGTCTTCTCGCAGGGCTTGGAGCGCTTCTCCATTGGACTGCACCGATTCCTTCACGCCGCGTATTTCTTCTAAAATCTCCAGGTGCATTTCGGGGTTTTCCCGAAAGGGAACCATCTTCTGTGGGGAGGACACCTCTGTTTTGGAGCGTTTTCCGTGAGAAGAAGAAGGAGACCCGAAGTCCAAGCGCGCTGGTTTATGGGCCGCCATCCCCCCCGAGGTACCCCGGTCAGCCCGGAGCGAAATAGTAAGTTTGTATAGGTATTAAGTCAGGATTCTTAGTAGGCCTCTCGGGAGCTTCAGCGCGAAGCGTCTTACCCGCTGGACATCAGGCTCCGCCCCCCCCCCCCCCGCATAGTATAGTTTTAAATGTAATCCCTGAATAGCCAAATGGCTGTATTAAGAAGCAAAGATGATATCTTTAACCTGACCATAGGCTGGAGGGCTGCGTACGTCCCATAGTCATTTCAATGGGACATTTAATTCAAAGTGAAATTCTGATTGCTCAAATTTCAACAGTATTTAACCCTGGGAGTACCAATGGGGTCAAAAGTGACCCCATTGCAAGTTTCACAACGCGTATCTCGGAAACTAGTTGTTCAAGAATGCAATCTTTTTATGACTTTTCACATGTCAATATTCTCTTTATATTGCACCATGAGAGGAATAATTTTCATCCACTAGGTGACGCTAGTGATGAATTGCAGCACAGAGTACCAGTGGGGTCATTTTTGACACCAGTTGCTTACGTCCGGTTTGGATTGTGATACAATTTGCAGTTTTGTGAATTTTTTGATCTGACAAAGGTATTTATCATTAATTATGTATCATTTTATTTTATGAAAATTACACATTTTCTGTAATTGATATCATACGTTCTCTCATTATTTCTGATGAAATTTAAAGGCTTTCAGCTCGTTCATCACGATTATTCTACACCTATAGTAAAACTGCTTTGCATTTTATTCAACTTTATCTTTGTTTATTTATTTTAGGTTATTGTTTATGATGTCAAAACGAAAGTATTCAGCTGCCCAAGTAAGAGAAATATTGCAACGAGATGCTGACAGTGATGGCTCTGAGTCATCTGATGATGCAGCATACTCAGCAAGCGAAGAAGCATATCAGCCAAGTTTGGGCGATAAATCTGATGATGACAGTCATGATTCAGATGGCGACAGCGATTGGTCACCAAGTGAATGTGAGACTGATGTTGAGCCGGTAACATCGCCTGCAGCAAAGAGTCAAGTTACAGGTCGAGGCTGTGCTGGATGAGGAAGAAGATAAGAGTCCTCGGTGTCATTATCATCTGTGAGGAATCTTAGTTGTGGTCGTAGAGGAGCTAAGAGGTCATCAACTATAAGCACAAATGTTGCCATTGAAGCCTATGTATCTAAGGATGCCACATCATGGAACAGGAAACCTATAAAGTAAGCTGCTGGAAGATACGCCAGAGCTAATATCATGCCCGTACAACAAGGTCCTACAAGGTATGCTGTACGAAATGTTGATGGCCCTCTCGCAGCATTCCACTTGTTCATGAGGAAGAACTTATTGAATGAAATCATGATGTGGACAAGTAAACAAGGAAGACACATTTATGACAACACCTGGAAAGATTTGACAGATGGAGAATTTCAATGTTTTCTTGGACTTCTGATCCTCTCAGGCGTGTACAAGTCACGAAATTAATCCATAGTTCAGTTGTGGAACTTTGAAGATGGTCGTTCTGTTTTCAGCAAAAATATGGCCCATAACCGTTTTCAGCAAATTTCTTATGCTCTCAGATTTGATGATGCAATCAACAGACGTGAACAATGAGGCGTGGATAAGCTTGCTCCAATCAGACATGTTTTTGATACCTGGGAAGCAACTCTAAGTGACGCCTTTGTTCCTGGTGAAAATGTTACCATGGATGAGCAACTGCTTACATTTCGTGGCCGTGTTCCGTTCAGAAAATATATTCCCAGCAAACCTGGAAAATATGGCATAAAGCTAAAGATGTTGTGTGACAGTGCAATGTCATATGTTCTGCGTCTTCAAGTATATACAGGAAGGGAACTTGGACAAAACAGAGAACAGAATCAGGGTGAAAGGGTTGTGCTGCAACTCACTGAAGGATTGACGCGATCTGGCAGAAATATTACTGTTGACAATTTCTTCTGCAGTTTATCCCTGTCACGGAAATTGCTAGAAAAGCAAATGACACTTTTGGGGACAATTCGAAAGAACAGAAAAGAATTACCTCCAGAATTTGTAACAGCAATCGGCCGAGAGGTATTCACTTCACTGTTTGCCTTTCGCGATGTGTCATGAGGTAGACAGCACAGACCCTGAAATATTAAGAAATGAAAAGGAAGGGGGGCGGAGCCTGATGTCCAGCGGGTTAGACGCTTCGCGCTGAAGCTCCCGAGAGGCCTACTCAGAATCCTGACTTAATACCTACATAAACTTAATATTTTGCTCCGAACTTACCGGGGTGCCTCGGGGGGGATGGCGGCCCACAAACCAGCGCGCTTAGACTTCGGGTCTCCCTCTTCTTCACACGGAAAACGCTCCAAAACAGAGTTGTCTTCCCCACAAAAGATAGTTCCACTTCGGGAAAACCCCGCAATGCAACGGGAGATCTTGGAGGAAATACGCGGTGTGAAGGAACTGGTACAGTCCAACGGAGAAGTGCTCCGAGCCATGCGAGAAGACTTCGGTATGCTTCAGGACCGGCTTGAAGGTCTTTCACTACGGCAGGACAACATGGCGGGGGTCCTCGACTCGCACGCGGTGCGCTTGGAGAAACTGGACAAGGCTGAGCGTCAGATACAGAATCTTCAAAAAGAGTTAGAGGATAGCAATAATCGAGCCCGTCGCAACAATGTAAGGCTCATTGGAGTACCGGAGGGGGCGGAAGCAGGAGATATAAGAGAATTCCTGGTTAAAACTCTTCCCTCCTTGCTGAAGATCACTTTTCACAGAGATCTGGAAATTGACCGAGCACATCGTGTTCCTACCACCATGGCGCTCAATCGGACGACCCCCCGGCCTATCATCTTTCGATTACTGAGATATCAGCAAGTTGAGCAAATTCTAAATGCTGCCCGGGCGAATCATCATCTGGAGTTTGAAAGTCATAAAGTCTCCTTCTTCCCTGACTTGGCAAAGCCTACAGTTGACCGTCGGAAGAGACTCCTTGCTTTTCGCCCTAGACTTCAACAGCTACAGGCTCGCTTTGGCCTATTGTATCCAGCGAAGCTCAGAGTGACTCTCCATAACCAAACTAGAACATTCGAAGATCCTGATCTACTAGCAACATTTTTAGATTCCAAAGAAGCAGACCAGATGCGTTAATCCAGCAACTTGGATCTGTAATCCGCCGGATCTGCCCGCCATTTTGAATGGCCCGACGCGGTGATCACAGCCTGGAACAGAGACTGCCTGGACTTTTCTTTCTTTCTATATATAACTTTTTTGGTCTCCTATCCCTCCATGATGTGCACCTCGGTTGGATTCGGAACACGCACAGCTATATAGGTTATATGTTTCAATTTAGGCCTTCTCTGGGGTTTCTCCCCGCAGACATATGGTCGCCAGTAATTTCTGGGGTTCTGCTTCTTCTCTAATGCACTTCGGTGCTTATTTTTTTTATATGGGGCGCTTCATTGTTTTTCATTAGCTTATTTTCTATCATGTCATGTGTACAGCCATATACAGTTAATATGAGGGACATTGTGAAATTATGTGCGTTATCATGTTCTTTTTCAGAATTTTTAACCCTTCTGAATGGCCTTATGTAAGATCTTATCACTGAACGTAAAAGGCATCTATAGTCCAATCAAAAGAAAGAAAATCCTTAGCTATCTTAATCATGAGCATGTTGACTTAGTGTTTCTTCAGGAAACGCATTTAAACCCCGCTGAAACACTGAAACTTAATGCTAAGCCTTACATGGTGGCTGCCTACTCTCCCGTGGGGTAGCCATCTTGGTTAAGAAGTCTTTGCAAGCCACTGTAATGGATACTAGCTCTGATAAGGAGGGTAGATGGGCCCGTGCACACCTTAAGGTTGGAGATAGTGAATTCACGTGTATTTGTATTTATGCTCCGAATGTGGATAATCCTGCTTACAGGGGCGGCCCAAGGGGGGTGCGGGGCCATGTGCGGAGACTCGGTGCGGGGCCTCATTTGCATAAGTGGCCTTATTTGCATAAATATTTGCATAATGTTACCATACACTAACTTTTAGTAAACATGTCTCTTAATGAGTGTATGGATAAAGAAAGACTAAAAGATTTCTACATTACTATAATCCAGTGCCAACCGCCAGGCACATTAGGAACTACTACAAACGCTGCCCATTTAGAACCCATAGCAAACCCGCTGTATCCTGACAGCATTACCAGGACTCACAAAGCACCAGTCCCTACCTATCAAAAGGAAACACTGCAAATATTAAACCAGTACATTTCAGAGAATACTGGGGAAAGAGAACAAGTGGCAATGTCAAATAGGAATTACATAAACAGAATACCTCAGCTCAGTTACACATGCAGAACATAGACCATCACCAAACAAGGAATCGCAATTTAGAAACAGGAAGGCAATAATTTAAACTGGGAACCCCAAAAGCCAAACTTGGAATGTACAACAACACTGTAGAAATAAAACTATAAATCAATTTCCTCTTGTACCAAACAAAGCGCAGACGTTAATGATGCACATTTCCCAGAACTTTCATATTCCAGTTAATAAATTCAAAATAAAGAGATATATTTCTACCTTTTGTGCATTTTTTTTCAGTTGCAATTGCTCCAGCCACTTTCTTCTGGTTTCTTCATGTTTTCTGCTAACTCTCCATCGTCTGCTGTCCATTTGTCCTTTCTTCTCTCTTCTAGTTTTCTTTCCATCCTCTCTCTCTACATCTGCTTTAACATACTAATCTTTATCCTTTTGCTCTTTCCTCATTCTTATTTCATCCACACAAATTTTACCCCTCCATCCTCAATCCCCACTTACTCTCCCAATACCCGGCCAATTGTAGATTTTTCATCCCTCCCACACAACATATTTTTCCCCTCTCCATTTTACTCTCCCAGCCCCATCCCATTCTAATCCTCCCCCAACATCAGCTCCCTTCTAGTTCCAGTCTCACCCAGCATCCATTCCCTTCTAGTCCCTGCATCAGCCCATTTCCAGTCCTAGCCCCCCATCAACCCATTTCCAGTCCTAGCTCCCCCATCCATTTTCAGTCTGAGTCCCTTCATCAGCTCATTTCCAATCCTAGCCCCCCATCAGCCCATTTCTAGTCATTTCCTAGCACCACCATCAGCCCATGTCAAATCCTAGCTCCCCTCCACTCAGCCCAATTCCAGTCCAAGCCCCCCCATGAGCCTACTTCCAGTTCTAGCCCCTCCATGAGTCCATTTCAATTCAAGCCCCCACCACAGCCCATTTCCAATCTTAGCTCCCCCCAACAGCCCATTTCCAGTCCTATCCTAGCTGCTCCATCAGCCCATTTTCAGTTCTAGCTCCCTTCCCTCACAGCCCATTCCCATTCCAAGCTCCCTCCCCATCAGCTATTTGCAGTTCAAGCCTCCCCGTCCACTCAGTCCATTTCCAGTCATAGCAATCCCCCAACCCATTACCAGTCCTAGCCCCCATCAGCCCACTTCCAGTCTTAACCCCATCAGCCCATTTCCAGTCAGCCCCCCATAGCCCATTGCCAGTCCTAACCCCCCCCCCCATCAGCCCACAGCCCATTACTAGTCCTAACCACATCAGCCCACCTCAAGTCCTAACCCCTCCCCATCAGCCCTTTTCCTGTCCTAGCGCCCCCATAGCCCATTAGCAGTCCTAACCCCCCCCCATAGCCCATTAGCAATCCTAACCCCCATCACCCTATTTCCAGACAGCCCCCATCAGCCCACAGCCCATTACCAGTCTTAACCCCCCCAGCCCATTACCAGTCTTAACCCCACCAGCCCTTTTCCAGTCAGCGACCAACCTCCCCAGCCCATTAGCAGTCTTAACCCCCCCCAGCCCATTTCCAGTCCTAACCCCTCCCCAGCCCATTTCCAGTCAGCCTCCATCAGCCCCAGCCCATTTCCAGTCCTAACCCCCCCTCCAGCCCATTTCAAGTCAGCCTCCATCAGTCCCAGCCCATTTCCAGTCCTAACCCCCCCCCTTGCACATTTCCAGTCCTAAACCCCCCCCTTGCACATTTCCAGTCCTAACCCCCCCCTTGCACATTGCCAGTCCTAACCCCCCCCCCTTGCACATTTCCAGGCCAAACCCCCCCCCCCCTTGCACATTTCCAGTCCTAACCCCCCCCCTTGCACATTTCCAGTCCTAACCCCCCCCCTTGCACATTTCCAGTCCTAACCCCCCATCACCCCATTTCCAGACAGCCTCCATCAGCCCCCCCCCTTCCCTTCCCTTCCCTTCCCTTCCGGCAAATTTAAAAACAAAAACCTGGCTCTAGCTGCTGCCGCGTCCGTCGCAGCAGCGGCAGAATGGCGTGTCCCGCGGGGCCCCCTCTCCACGTCGAGCCCTCTGCAAGGGCTTTCAGATTCGCGAAGGGAGAGTGCTCCCTCGCGTCTCTGTAAAGCCCGCAGGGGCTAATGGGAAATTTCCCATCAGCCCCTCGCGTCTAAAGGGGCTGATGGGAAATTTCCCATTAGCCCCTGCGGGCTTTACAGAGACGCGAGGGAGCACAACTCTCCCTTCGCGAATCTGAAAGCCCTTGCATAGGGCTCGAAGAGGAGAAGGGGCCCCGCGGGACACGCCATTCTGCCGCTGCTGCGACGGACGCGCGGCAGCGGCAGCAGCTAGAGCCAGGTTTTTGTTTTTAAATGTAATAAAAAAAAAAGCAGAATGTTCTTTGCGCGGGGCCCCCTGAAACGCGGGGCCCTGTGCAAAAAACATTCTTGCTCAATGGACGGGCCGGCCCTGCCTGCTTACTATGCAAGTCTTGCGCAGTTGGCACAGGCCTCTGCCAATACTCCATTAATACTTGGCGGCGATTTCAACCAAGTACTTGATCCTTTGATAGATAGACTGCCGCCTAGAACGAGTGGTCCACCCAAGAGTCTTGATACCCTTACAGCTCTGATGAAAGATCTTGCGTTAGTAGATATATGGAGGCTGCTTCACCCCTCCGACTTAGAGTTCACCTTTTTCTCAGCCCCCCATCACTCACAATCTAGAATAGATTTTCTTCTGATCTCCAAAGCACTGATATCCCAAGTGGACACGGCTAGGATTCATCCTCTCCATATTTCAGATCATGCTGCCATATCTTTCTCATTACATGTCACTACGCAAGGTGAACATCCCCGTGCTTGGTTTTTTGGGGCATAGCTATTTCCCTAATTACGAAATACTGGAAAAATAGCTCCCATCTGAGTCCCAATGAATGGTGGAATCATGTCTGTCTCTACAGTAATATGAGCAAATACCTCGTATGTTAGCTTCTTCCGTTCAGACCCCCCACCACTTGTCTGAATGGAAGATGCTCAACGACTATGTTCCAAACTGCTAAATGCTCTCATCTGACTGTATAAATCTTTGTAAATCTCTGTCACATGATCATTCTGTATCGCAGATACTATTTCTGTTTGTTTTGATGTACAATTACTGTTGTTTGTAAGCGCTTATATGATGATACTTATCAGCTTAGAGAAGAAGCATAGGGGTGGGGGGTAATTGGGGTTGCTTTTTCCTTATTGTATGCTTGTATTTGTCTCCTTTGGTGTGTTGTTTCTTTTTGCTTGTTGTAAAATGAAAATAAACGTTTAAAAAAAAAAAAGAAATGAAAAGGAAGCTTACCGTGCAGCCTCAGGGGCAGTTGCAGCATTCACAGTACAGAGAGGCAGGGAAAAGGAAAACAAACTTTCCACATGGGTGTAGTGACGCAGTAAGAATTGAGAGTGCCAATCGGGCTCACCTGGACTCAGACTCACGTTCCACGTTAGAGGAGCTAAGAGATAAAAGCAGGTGGGGAATCTCACAGAGACAGAGTTGGAGTTGGAAGCAGATTGGAAAGGAGAAAGAGAATTGGAAGCAGCAGAAGGAGCATTGGCAAAGTAAGCTGGAGCCTGGATTAGGGCTGGAGCCGGAGCTTGAATGCCAGGAGGAAAGCAGAGACCACAGGAACTCTGACTGCTGTTTCAGGCAGGCTTGGAGAGAAGGTGAGAGTAGAAATCCCAAGCAATTGCAGGAAGACACGTTACCTTGGAGAACCAGGGCTGGAGAAAGACAGGCTGGCCAACCCAGGTGGGATAAGCAAAACTGCAGCAAGGTCTTCCCAGCTAGAGGGGTCCTCACACCAAGGCAAACTGTCCAGTTAACAGGAGGCAGAGGTCACGTCCAAAGAAGCACACAGGAAGCAGGAAGTGAGTTTCCCCTCAGCCAGACATCGTAACCAGGGTTCTTACAGAAGAGCAGGCTGCAGGGCAGAAAGAAAGCCTTGACTGGAGACAGAGGAGTTTGAGAACATCTTCTCCAAAGGAAAAGATAAGTACCCTGTTTCTGCTAAGGGGAGAAAAGGGAGTCTCCGGGATAGAAGCCAGGCTTATAACCGGCAAGGGAACTCTTATTGGCCCAAGCCGTGGGAAGAAATCCCCAGCACAGCTCCTGATATCTGGGACTTACAAAGGCAGCTCCAACTGGGGGCAACTGAGGTTTCCCCAGGGCAAGATACAGAGAGCAGCTTCATAGGGGCTCAGTGTCCTTATACAGGGGCAGGTCCTAGCCCTATGCAATGGGAGAGCAATAGCTCAGAAAATATCCCTGAACCGATAGAATGTGCTGCATGCGTGACTGATGATATAGAGAGCCTTTGTTAAATGGAAAGAGCAAGAAAGAAACTGTATTTTGTACATTGAAAAGTGTTGGACTTTATTGCTGGAAAGAAGCATGATTATTTTTGGTTAAACATCCTTTACCTTGGTGAAAACAACCGTTCTTTATGTTGTCCCTTATTCTACGACATCCTCAAGGGAAGGGGAATAAAACCCAACTTTAATTTCATTCGGATCACGACTCAAGTGTCCTTTATTTACCACAACTCCAGGCTATCCCGGGTCTAGGCAACCGCCTAGGACCGGCATGGTCTCACAAATGGCGTACAAATGGCGTAGTACAAATGGCATACAAATGGTGTAGTTCTTGGATGCCAGAAAAGAGGACACCGTGCAAGAGGGACAGAGTCACCAGCGCCAGAGGACGCAACCAGGAAGGAGGTGGAACCACGCCCAGACAACTCCAGGAACCGGGAGCAGTCAAAGACCTTCTCAAGGCCAGAATCACCACCTGACTCAGGTAATAGTATCTGGGACAGCCAGGGTGGGATTCTGAGGAGGTATCTGAGGGACTGAAAATCCCAGTGGGGGAGCAGTGAAAAAAAAAAAAAGAGAGGTTCCGCACTTGGTTTTTTTTTCTCTTCTCTGATTATTGCAGGTTGCCGACATGGAGTCACCAGCGGATATCCTGAAGTGTATGGGGCTCCAGTTTGAGAAGCAATGTGAACTTGCCCGGCAGTGCCAAAAACAAGCCCTAGCCGCCATGCAGATACAGCAAAAGCCGCTGACAGACTTGTTGCAGGCGGTACTGCAGGAGCGGCAAAGGGGGAGGAAAACCGAAGGACACTTTGGTGGGGTAGGCCCACAGACATGTGGCATTTTGTCTTTTGGACAGTGGTCAGGAAAAGACAATATAGACGATTTTCTGGAAGCCTTTGAGCGTGTAGCTCGTGGTGCAGGCTGGCCCGAGCAACAATGGGCGGTTCGCCTAGCTACCTCCCTGACGGGAATAGCCCTGGCGGCATACAAGGCTATGCCAGCCGCCCTGGCTAATGAGTATGCCAATGTGAAAGCAGCCATACGGGATAGGCTAGGCCTGTCGCCTATGGTATACCGTAGAATGTTGAGAGCTACAAAGATCCAACAAGGTGAAACTCCGATGGCACTAGGCCAGCGGATTCGTAGCCTTGTATGGAAGTGGCTCATGCCAGATGGGAAGACAATGGAAAGTATTTTAGATATGCTTGTGTTAGAGCAATTCTGTGAAGCTGTGCCAGTAGAGGTAAGGTCATTCCTCACTCTACAGAACTGCCAGACGACGGACGAGGCTGCCCTCCTAACGGAAAGATTCATAGAGGCTCAGATAGCCCATGGTCCGCAAGGAGGAGCGAGCGCCTCGCGTAGCATGGCAAACTCTGGTAGAGTTATGAAAGACCCAGGATTGAGCATACCAACTACAGAAAAATGTAGAAGTAAAGGTATAGCGTATGACTCTCGCATATTATGTTTTAAATGTGGGAGGTTGGGTCACAAGGGGTATGAATGCAAAGAGCGCACAGCACTAATAGGGGAAAAAGCAAAGTATAAACAAGGGGGTTTTTACCTCGGGGTGGAGGTACATGGGGTGCAGGCCGAGGCCTTGCTTGATTCCGGGGCCGACCAGACTATGATGTCGGAACGGTTCTGGCGGCGTTTACAGGCCAGCAACCAATCTGCCCCAAGTCAACCAGAAGGCATGGCCAAGATAAAGTGCATACATGGGGCGGCTAACCCTTACACCCTGTACAAGCTGTCCATAAAAGGGTTGGGTGTTAGGAAAGAGATTTTAGTCGCTTTAGTCCCCTGTCTCCCTTTTGACCTAGTGTTGGGCCGTGATTGGCCGTTATTCGAGGAAGGGATAGGCGAAGGCCTACTAAGTGAAGAAGAGAGCGCTCCTAGGGAGTCTTACATCCAGCAGGGGGCGGGGCAGGTTGAACCCCGTAAGGCAGATAAGCGGGGAAAGGGAGGGGCCCCGGAACAGCTGAAGGACAGAGGAGAAGGAAAAGCCTTAATGACTTTAATTCCGGGACCTTTATTTGCAAAGCCTAAGAAGGGAGAGGCAGGTATAGAAACCCCGGAAAACATTAAAGAGACCAAAAAAGAAGGCTTTGTGCTGAAGTATTGTAAGGCAGTCCCAAACGCCCAAGCGCCCCAAAGAGCTAGCGCTGCTGCAGCTGGGTACGATCTGTTCAGCGCAGTAGAGGAGGTAGTACCTAAGAGGGGAAAGGCCTTAATAAACACGGGGATGCAAATTCAGTTGCCAGCAGGTTGCTACGGGAGGATAGCACCCCGGTCTGGGCTCGCGGCCAAACATTTCATTGATGTTGGGGCGGGGGTTATTGACCCCGATTACAGGGGGGGTTGTGCAGATTCTACTCTTCAACTTTGGGGAGCAGGATTTTAAGGTCAAGGTAGGGGACAGAGTAGGCCAACTTATATGCGAGCGGGTTGGGTTCCCCGAGCTAAAAGAGATGCCATACCTGACCACCACTAGCCGAGGAGGGGGTGATTTTGGTTCCACGGGGCAGAATGAGGTTAAGGCTATGGCTGCCCTCGCAGAGGAAAACGTAGATGAGGACTTAGGACCCCAGGTACAGGAGTGCAAGGAAGACCCAGCTCCAAGAATGGGGGAAGAGTTGTCGCAGCAGCAGCGGGATCAACTAACACGTCTGCTAGCAGGGTTTCGGGATGTCCTCACTCCATTGCCAGGAGAGACCGGGTTGGTAGCCCATGAAATTCACACTTCACCGGGAGAAATAGTGCGGCAGAGGCCTTATCGCCTGCCGGAGGCCCGTAAGAAGGAAGTGGTAGAACAGGTCAGGGAAATGTTGAAAATGGGAGTTATCGAGGAGTCCTAAAGCCCGTGGTGCAGCCCGGTGGTTTTGGTACCATAACCGGATGGGAGTCTACGTTTTTGTATAGACTTTCGTAGAGTCAACGCCATCTCCCTTTTCGATGCATACCCCATGCCCAGGATCGAGGAGTTGCTCGACAAGTTGGGGCAGGCCCGCTATCTGACCACCCTTGACCTTACGAAGGGGTATTGGCAGATTCCGCTTACCCGGGCCTCTAGGCCTAAAACAGCTTTTAGCACACCCCTCGGCTTATTTCAGTTTAAGCGAATGCCGTTTGGCTTGCATGGAGCAGCCGCGACGTGCCAACGCTTGGTTGACCAGGTGCTACGTCCACACCACCAATACGCAATGGCATATATGGACGACATAGTGATCCATAGTGAGAACTGGGCCCAGCATCTACCTAGGGTGGAGGCTGTATTAAAAGCCCTACGACAGGCTGGGCTGACCCTGAATCCGGCCAAATGTTTGTTTGCCGGGGAGGAGGTGAAGTATTTAGGGCACATGATCGGGAAAGGTATGGTGCGGCCGTTAGGTAGTAAAGTAGAAAGTGTCCAGAAGTTCCCTCGGCCATTGACCAAGAAACACCTCCGTAGTTTCCTCGGGTTGGTCGGTTATTACCGCCGGTTCATACCGCGGTTTGCGGATGAAAGTGCGGTCTTAACTGACATGTTAAAAAAAATGCCCCAAATAATTTGGTCTGGTCAGCTGAAGCGGAGAGGGCGTTCCTCCGGTTAAAAGGGAAGCTTTGTCAAGCCCCAGTATTGCGAGGGGTAGACTTCCACAGACCTTTTATCCTACAGACGGACGCCTCCGAATCGGGTCTCGGGGCTGTCCTATCACAGGAATTTGAAGGAGTAGAGCACCCCATTTTATATTTAAGTAGGAAATTGTCCAGGGCAGAGTTTAATTATGCAACAGTGGAGAAAGAATGCCTGGCGATTAAGTGGGCGGTAGAAGCTCTTCGTTTTTACCTCACGGGTCGCCGATTTATACTCGTCACTGATCATGCACCCCTAAAGTGGCTAGGTACGATGCAAAATCATAATCCGCGGCTCACTCGCTGGCATTTGGCCCTGCAGGCATTTAATTTTACGGTGAAACATAGGGCAGGCAAGCACCACCTTAACGCAGATGCATTGTCGCGTATTCCGTGCTGTATGGACACTTGTTCCTCAGCCCGCAATAGCTTAAGAGGGGGGATATGTCATGAGGTAGACAGCACAGACCCTGAAATATTAAGAAATGAAAAGGAAGAAGAGCTTACCGTGCAGCCTCAGGGGCAGTTGCAGCATTCACAGTACAGAGAGGCAGCGAAAAGGAAAACAAACTTTCCACATGGGTGTAGTGACGCAGTAAGAATTGAGAGTGCCAATCAGGCTCACCTGGACTCAGACTCACGTTCCACGTTAGAGGAGCTGAGAGATAAAAGCAGGTGGGGAATCTCACAGAGACAGAGTTGGAGTTGGAAGCAGATTGGAAAGGAGAAATAGAATTGGAAGCAGCAGAAGGAGCATTGGCAAAGTAAGCTGGAGCCTGGATTAGGGCTTGTGATAAGGAAGCTTATCATAGCTCAGGAAGGAGCTATAGAAAAGGTGAAGTGACTCTGAACAAGCAACCTGTCAGTTCTGGTAGAAATAAGAAAACATAATTTTCCCATAAAAGACTACCAGTCCCAGAATGCACCAGGTTTCCAACAGCCATTAGAGAAGCTGAAGTGGGGAAACGTGTGTTCAATCAGGAGGGCTATGAGGTAATCCCTAAGCACTCATCTCAAAGGGCAGGGCCTGATTCAGCACAGCTGCGCTGTGCTAGGGTGGAGCACTCATCTAGGCAGAATAAAGGTAGAGTTTATTCTACAGAGAATTATCCTCAGAATCCTCATCCTCAGTTTCTTGGAGATTCTCATCTTGGACAGCTTCATCATCTGGAGGATCATCAGAAGTAGAAGCCAGAGCGGACGGACAGAAAGGGCAAGAAACCCTTTGGAAGAAAGAAGAGAAAAGCATTTGGAAGGTCTAAAGGAGTCCAGAGCAGTACGTATACTGGGAGACATTCAAAAGGCCAGCATACACCATTGGACTGGGGAAAGCCAGAGGAATGGTGCTGCAGGGCTAGGAATCTCCAGACGGTACCTGTGAGGGAGACGGCTGCACGTGGAAGGGACCCTAAGATCCGTGCCAGAAGGTATGTGAAGAGAGATCCAGTGTCCAGGGATCTGGATTGGAAGGCTGGACATAAGAACTGGACTACATACTGGCCAGGCTATTTAGAGAGGAACTCTAACAGCAATGGAAGCTCAGGTATGAACATTGATCTATGCCCTAGCTATAACCTTGAAAGACAGCAGGGAAACAAGTATTCTCCTGAACGTGCTCCATTGAGAAATTCCTCTGTGCCAATCCCTGATATTGAACCCATGATTGTTGAAGAAGGGGGAGGAGTCTTAGATACAGGCTGTGAATACATGGATTGCTCTCTGTCTAAACTCCTTTGGTAATTTTCTGTTACAAAGTACAACTACCATCACAAAGAAATACAAACTTGTTCTTTAATCTACTCAGAAAAGCTCCTGAGTAGGATTTTTGAGCCACGCAGTAGAAAGCAAGCCAGCTAAGGGGTTTCAGCTGGATAACTGCTAGCAATTGAGCCTTACCTAATTGCTTGTGAGCTCTGAGGGAATCACTTCTGAATCTATGTGTGAAGATATAAGAAGTTAACCTGAAAAGAACAGTTTTTCCCTTCTTTGTGGGTTTTGCTTGTTGTTTGAAACACTGCTAAGAAAATATTAGCTAAAGCCTACAGAAAAGACCAGTTTGTTACCAACCAGGTCTTTATTCTTTTCATTTGATTGCCTGACAAGTTCAACTGTTGTTTTCCTGATATTTTTTTTCTAAGTTTAACACTGAAAGCAAGTATCCTGTTTTATGTGCTACCAAGCATATCTGTGTTGGGAGAAATAACCCCATAAATAAATATATTATTGGCTTTACACTCAAGCACAACTAATTATTGTGAGCAGCTGTGTCTGGTGTGAATGGACTGCATTTCCCACAATCCCTTGCAAATCATATTGATATATGCACTTGCCAAGACTGTGAACATTCTCACCCAGGCAGCCGTCTGACAGGCTGGAGCCGGAGCTTGAATGCCAGGAGGAAAGCAGAGACCACAGGAACTCTGACTGCTGTTTCAGGCAGGCTTGGAGAGAAGGTGAGAGTAGAAATCCCAAGCAATTGCAGGAAGACACGTTACCTTGGAGAACCAGGGCTGGAGAAAGACAGGCTGGCCAACCCAGGTGGGATAAGCAAAACTGCAGCAAGGTCTTCCCAGCTAGAGGGGTCCTCACACCAAGGCAAACTGTCCAGTTAACAGGAGGCAGAGGTCACGTCCAAAGAAGCACACAGGAAACAGGAAGTGAGTTTCCCTCAGCCAGACATCGTAACCAGGGTTCTTACAGAAGAGAAGGCTGCAGGACAGAAAGAAAGCCTTGGCTGGAGACAGAGGAGTTTGAGAACATCTTCTCCAAAGGAAAAGATAAGTACCCTGTTTCTGCTAAGGGGAAAAAAGGGAGTCTCCGGGATAGAAGCCAGGCTTATAACCGGCAAGGGAACTCTTATTGGCCCAAGCCGTGGGAAGAAATCCCCAGCACAGCTCCTGATATAAGGTTGCCAACTGGCTCCAGATGCGCCCGACAGGCTTGATCCAGTCCTGTGTTTACCCCATTGCATGCAGGGACTTGTAGTCTTGCTTTTCTGATTGAGTGCAATGGAGAAATCAGAACTACATGTCCCTGCATGCAATGGAATAAACCCAGGACTGGATCAAGCCTGTCGGGCGCATCTGGAGCCAGTTGGCAACCCTATCCTGATATCTGGGACTTACAAAGGCAGCTCCAACTGGGGGCAACTGAGGTTTCCCCAGGGCAAGATACAGAGAGCAGCTTCATAGGGGCTCAGTGTCCTTATACAGGGGCAGGTCCTAGCCCTATGCAATGGGAGAGCAATAGCTCAGAAAATATCCCTGAACCGATGGAATGTGCTGCATGCGTGACTGATGATATAGAGAGCCTTTGTTAAACGGAAAGAGCAAGAAAGAAACTGTATTTTGTACATTGAAAAGTATTGGACTTTATTGCTGGAAAGAAGCATGATTATTTTTGGTTAAACATCCTTTACCCTGGTGAAAACAACCGTTCTTTATGTTGTCCCTTATTCTACGACATCCTCAAGGGAAGGGGAATAAAACCCAACTTTAATTTCATTTGGATCACGACTCAAGTGTCCTTTATTTACCCAACTCCAGGCTATCCCGGGTCTAGGCAACCGCCTAGGACCGGCATGGTCTCACAGATGACGCCACTCTGGTTTCCTATTACCCGAAGAAAGGAAAAGTGGTTGTTCTTCTGAGCAGTTTGCATGATCAAGAAGAAGAAGATAACACATGTCCAGACAAAAAACCACGCATGATCTTGGACTATAATTCTAATAAAGGTGGAGTAGATACTGCAGATCAAAGGTTGCGCACGTATACCACAAAACGAATGACAAGACGCTGGCCAGTGATAATCTTCTACAACATGTTGGACATCAGTGCTTTGAATGCCTTCATTGTTTGGATGTCACTTTAGTCCAGAATGGCAGTCCAAGTCAAAGCACAGATGTTGTCTATTCCTCTTGGAATTAGGAAAGCAGCTGCTTCAAAGTAATTGCAGCAAGACTTCTTCCAGCATTGAAGAAGCCACTGATGCTGTTTGCAATGTTGGGATCCCAAAGAAAAGGGCAAGGTGTCACTGATGTTCCAGAGAAAAAGACAAGAAAAGCAACATAGTTTGCACCTCCTGCAAGTGCAATGTTTGCAAAGAACATTCAGAAATTGTCTGTGTCTCATGCAAATGACTGTAGTACTTTACTGTGTTCATCAAGTGCATGCAAAAACTGCTTTCATGGCAACTCTTCTTCATGTAATTTTATGATAAAGCATTAAATTTCAAAACATTTAACCTTCATATAATAAATAATTAATTCAGAATAATATTTTGTCTGTTTAGTTTAAAAGTTTCATTGTTAACAATTAAAAGTCATTGTGGGGTCATTTATGACCCCAATGGTATTCAGTGTGTGCAAAAAATCTCGCTAATTCCAGGGTTAAAAGTATAGTTAAAATATAAATGCTCTGCTCCAGTCATTAAAATTTAAAATTTAATCATTGCATAAAAAAACGCTCAGGGGCCGACCTTACAGTAGTTGAATCTGTGCACATTGCCTTGAAACATTTGTTGTGTGTGTGAAGGGCATGGTACATTTTATAACATAAATTATCATTGCACCTGCATAATCCTTGCATGTTCCAAAGACTGAACTGCTGATTCATTTCCATGAGTTTTAAATTGCATGAGTCCTCTTTTATAAAGAAATCTCCCAGGGCCTCCCTCCAAACATATGCATATCCTAAAAACACTCCTAGCTACACATGCCCAAACTCCTATGGCCCCTCCCCCCATATTTCTGCAGTACACACCTTTCTGTTAGAAAATTGAATCCACTGAAAAAAAAAGCACCCAGAGGTAATGTTTCTGTTATGAAAACACAGATAAATGCCTTTTTTCAGTACTTAAACACCACCAAATTGACGAAAAATACATTTCTAAATTTGCAATTTATATACCCAGGATCAAAAGTCGCAATTATACTATGTCAATGAATTCTTCATCTTATCAACCTACTTCAAATCAAGTGTTATGTTTTATACTGAAAAAAAAAAAATATATCACCATATATTCCTTTTATCCCAGATTCAGCTGAGGTAGAATGATTCTACTCAGTACAGAAAATAACACTGGTGTTCAGCTGAGGACCTGATTAGTGGGTGAATAGTGCTTTTATGAAAGCTGATCCCATAATACCTACTTTCCTCTCTTCATTCAGGAGTACACTTTGCAATGATTAGAAAACCCTGCAGTGTAATTTTCAGAATCCAACATCATATTTACAATTATTTTCTTCCACATGTTCCTTTAAAAAGATATCAGTGTTCAAGGATCTATCCAGCTCCCTTTTGGCATTATCCAGTCAACTAATGTTTTATATTGTCCATCCATTTACCACCTAAGGGGCCATTTTTAGTAAACCCCACTAGGTGGTTAATAGCATTTGGACATTATAGTAAAGGATTGCTAAGATGTGCATTAAATCAACCATCACGTGCTGGGTGGGGACTGGGCGGGTTGGGATGGAGCGTGAGCATTAACTACACATTGCGATAAGTGTGAGCATCATTAGCACGCACTCACCATCCACATGGCAATTAGCAGAGGTGCAGCTAACGATACCTCTATGGTTATCTTTAGGTGCACTCACATTAATCCACATTGAAACGCGAGCCCGCACCCACATTTTAACTGCTAGAAACATTTTGGTCACACCCTTGACACACCCTTGTAATGCATGGCAAGTGAACAGCCCTAACAAGATTTAGTAAGAGGGCCCCTAAGTTTCTTCTTTGCAAATCGTAACCTGCACAAAATGTACCTGGACAATTAAAACATTGCTAGGCTATTCCTGGAATGTTAGCCTCTCAGCACCAATATACATGTGTAACACAGAACTTTCATAAAACTGAACAGCAATATATGTGCATGCAAGTACTTGTGCCGACAAGATGGCAAATAGGCATTCCCAGGAACATACTCTAGGTGGAATAGCAATGGTGGTATGATGTATGTGCATTTAAAAAATGCCAATACATGCTCTTCATTACACTTGGTCAGATCCTCTCTTTTGGCAAAGACCTTGCGTGAACTGGCCTTAGACACACATGCCATCAATGTATCATTCTACAGAATTGGACGTAGAGTACATTAATCGATTTCCATTCTGGTGGTCCACTGTGTCGATGCGAAATATGAAGTGTGAATTTTTAAAAAAGGCAATCCAAGCAAGGGAGATATGCATTCCCCAAAATCCAATATGTGGGGACAAAAGAACAACACATGAGCACAGGCGCCCAAATCTGCCATTCAAAAATAACATTTATTGGCAACCTCACTACTTACCCTGGTATCCACACGTTCTCTAATGACAGTTTCTTCAAGGACATCTTCTAAAATATAAATACAATAAATTCTCTATGTGCTTGTTTCAGAAAGCACATAGTCTGGAAAGTCTTTTCTTTTTTTCTTTTCTTTTCTTAGATGCAGCTTGGTGAATGCAACTGGACAACTGTATAAAGATATCCAGATATATTGATCTGGTCATCTTACTCAGTAGGTTTTTAAATATCAACTGATTTTTTCAAAAGGCATGTGAAAACAATATTGTGTTGCTATTTTACAGAGTTACTGTCAAAGCATATTATGTTCCGAGTTCTATGAAAAAAATGGTGGTGGGGGGGGGGGTGAGGGTTGAAGAAATTGAGGATTTAAATTTTGACAGCCCTTTGGAGATTTTTGTACAGGAAACCACCCACAGAAGTACTATGGTGGCCATCTTTCAGAATATCTTTGAAAAGGACTTGATTTCTCACATTTTATCAAAGAGGGATTAATTCTCATTCATGGCCATGCAATATATATTTATCCAAATGTCTCTCTGAGGATACAGGAGATACAGAAAGGATTTCTTAATGTGAAACCTAGAACTTTGTTTCTAGGAATGACCGTTACTCAAAATATCAAAAGCGGACCACCAAGGACCAGGCCTACACACAGGTGTGGTAATATATAAAAACACTTTATTGAAGGACCCAACTAAAACGTTTCGGGCTGAGGCCTTCTTCAGGGGTCGCAACAGGAAAACAACATGTGTGAAAGAGGCAGAAAGCTCTCCTTAATCAGCGTCGTTGCTATGCGCGGGAAAACGCCGCACAGGAGCAGATAGGACATCACCTGATAATTCCTCCACTGCCTTTGCAAAGATTCAACATATTCTATTGTGCGTGGTAAAATTAACTATGTGTGATTCAGCCTATGATGGAAGATCAGCCAGTGCCGTTTTTGATTTGCTGACCTGGTTAAAGAGGGAAACCAGTTCTTTCCA
Organism: Ichthyophis bannanicus; assembly: GCA_033557465.1. Lineage (NCBI taxonomy): Eukaryota > Metazoa > Chordata > Amphibia > Gymnophiona > Ichthyophiidae > Ichthyophis > Ichthyophis bannanicus. The sequence continues at coordinate 120,794,157 of CM066040.1, forward strand.
GCCAATGAAACATCACATCACTGAAAGAGTAGAAGGCTGAAGAGAAAACTCATAAACCATACTACTTCCACCGCTACACTTTGGTAAGATAAGCATGGATGCCCAATCTTGAGTATGAGAGGTTGTGACTTATCTGTACTTTTTGGGCTGAGATGAGAAATAGGCCTTATCTTTATGAAGGGTACAGAACCTGGAAGCCTCATCTTCCAAGAGGGGGTAAGAGGGGTAAATTTGTGGGGTGACAAATATGGTTCCTCGAGGCAGAAAGAAGGAGAGAACCTGCATACTGCAAGGTCTTTTGCAGTCCAGGGTAACCAGTTACAATCTTCAGGGCTGCCATAGTATTTAAAGAAAAAACAATGTAATGCTGCTCCATAGTGCTTATTATATTCATATATTAGGTTTTAATGCTCGATGTACCACCCCATTAAAGCTAATCGGTAATGAACATTATCCTTTTATTTATTTATTTATTTACATTCTCTTATATACCGCGCTATTCTGCATCAGTGCGGTTTACATTGAACAAACTTAAATTACATTGAACAGGGCATTATAACTTGGAGGTTCTCACATTATAACATTATAACTTTTGGTTCTCACATGTGGTAGCACATACATTAGAATCTGCGTGTACCTATATAATGGGTATAACATTTTTGATTATTACTGAGAATTTATATTTTTTACAATAAATATTATATTTACTATAGACTAACTTTCGGCTACCCTCGACCATATCGCCCCCCTGCGTCCTCAGCCACCTCGCCGTCGACCCATGCATCCCTGGTACCATGGAGGTCTTCGGCTTTTGTGTACCCAGCTTCGCAGAGCGGAGCGGTTGTGGCGTAAGGGTCCCTCACCAACCACATTAGCATTTTTAAAATCAAACTATTCCCACTATCGTTCTAGTGTCCATCTTGCTAAGCGCACTTATTTCTCCAATGCTATATTGAATGCCCCAAATCAGACCCGACATCTCTACTCCACCCTCCAGTCTCTCACTTCCCTTCACTCCTCAGCGTCAGCTAACCTGGTCCATCCCTCTCCTCAGCCTTCTCTTCTAGCCTCTTGCTTTAGCAATACGATTTCTTCCTTGAAAGCGTCTTTACCTTCCTGTCCTGCTCCAATTCATTCTCCTCCCCCTGTCGCCTCCCCCCCCCCGCCCATCTCTCAAACCTCCCACTTCTGGGCGTCTTTCTCCTTGATCACTCCCCTGGAACTTCACCACCTCATCTCTTCCTCAAAGAAGACCTCCTGTCCCCTAGACCCCATTCCTTCTTCTTGGCTCCTGGACCCCTCTTTAGCACTCCTTCCCCACATCCTTACTATGTTCAATTCTAGTCTTTCCACAGGGACCTTTCCCCGCTCTTGGAAGCATGTTTTAATTCGTCCTATCCTCAAAAACTCCTCACTTGACCCCTCGGTTCCCGCTCACTATCGCCCTGTCTCTAACCTCCCTTTTCTCTCTAAACTCTTAGAGAAATTTGTCTTTGCACAGCTTTCACATCACTTTGACTCCACTAACTTTCTCCACCCTTGTCAATCGGGGTTTCGCCAGGGTTACAGTGTCGAAATTATCCTTCCTGCCTTTACTAATGCATTGCATGTAGCTCATGATCGTGGTGACATCTCGGTGGCGGTTGCCCTTGATCTTTCAGCTGCATTCGACTTAGTTGACCACTCCCTCCTTCTTCTTCGCTTACGGGAGGCGGGCCTCTGCAGTACTGTTCACCGCTAGTTTCACTGTTTCCTCTCCTCTCGATCTTGTGCAGTCCTCTCCTCTTCCTCTTCTGCCCCCCCCCCTTTGGATTCCTTCCCTCTACCTTGTGGGGTTCCTCAGGGTTCTGTCTTGGCTCCCCTTCTTTTCAACCTCTTTCTGGCCCCCCTAGCCCTCTTAATCCAACAGTCTGGAATATCTGCCTTTTTCTACGCAGATGACATTGTTCTGCTTCATCATACTTCCCCCTCTTGCCCAGACCTTTCTGCACTAAATTCCTGTCTCTCTGATGTGGCTAACTGGTTGACACTTAACTGTCTTCACCTTAATCTTGCTAAAACTATCGCTATCTGGTTTTCTCATGGCAGTCCACCTCCCCTTCTGGCCCCTTCTTTCTCCGGTTCCCCTGTCCCTTTAGTCTCCACCTTCCGTTATCTTGGCGTTCACTTTGATTCTGACCTATCATTTCATGCCCATATTTCACATGTCACTAAAACATCCTTTTTCTTCCTTCGTCAAATTCGTGCAGTTCGTCCTTTCCTATCTCAATCAGCCCTCACCACTTTGTTGTTGTCTTTGGTCAGGTCACGTGTGGATTTTGCTAATTCAGTTTTCACTGGTCTCCCTAAATCTGAATTGTCTCTGTTGCAACGGATCCAAAACACTGCTACCCGCCTTGTCACTCATACCTCTCCCCGGGACCACATAACACCTCTGCTATTCCGCCTTCACTGGCTACCCTTTCCCTATCGCTCTCAATTCAAGCTGCTTACCTTGGTTCACAAAGCCCTCTACACTGGCACTCCTCAATACCTAACAGACCTCCTTTCTTTTCATTCTCCCAGGTACACCCCTCGCTCCTTCCACCTCAACCGCCTCACCCTTCCCTCCCCTCCCCTTCCCGTGCTCACTTACAATCCACTCGTTCCTCTGCCTTCTTTTTTGCTGGCCCCGCTCTTTGGAACTCCCTCCCCTCTTCCCTTCGCCTGGAACCTCATCACACCACATTCAAACAGCCATAACACCCCAGTGGCATCTCCATTTGGAGGCCCGTATCCACCAAGGCCTTCCCCTGCCCCGGGATAACCAGGTCTACTGCGCTACATAAATAGTAACCGGCCGCTTGCTCAGAAGCACGCCTAGGGCTCCGCGCGTTAGGAATTGTTCTGCAATACTTAAGGACAAACTCTGGCTTATTCTCAGACTCTTTCTGTTGGGGTGATCTTCTCTGTCCCTGCTTCTGCCTTTTCACAAACAGACCGGGAACTGAGCTTACCCTGGCCTCAGCTTTACATTGTAATGCGCTCTGTCCCTTCCTAGCTCTATCCATTGGGGAAACCCCCAAGTCTTTCTGGAGGAGTAGATCACCTACTGCCTCCCCAGGAGATCCCTGTTCCCCCTCTAGGATCTTGGTCTGCGCTTGGGTAGATACCATGTCTACCTTTTGATGTAGCCCCTCTTCCAGGCCCTCCCTGAATTGGGGCCAATCCCTCCCCAATAACAGGGCGTGTGGTAACCTGGGCACAATAGCTACAGGAATTTTCTTCTTCATGCCTAAACCCTTCACTAGCACTCTGTGTATGGGATAGAATGATGATGCCCCATGAATACACCTGATTTTCACCTTCCCGTCAGGCTGGTTTAGGACTGGTTTATAGCGAGATTCAATCTCCTGCCAGAGCTTCCTGGAGATCATGCTTTGATCTGCTCCTGAATCTAACAAAGCTTCTGTAACAATACCTTCTACTTCAACAGTCAAAAGGAAACCTTCCCTCACCTCCTTGGTATGGGCAGTTACCAAAGCACTCCTCGCTCTACAATCCCTTTAAAAGGTGACCCTCACTACCACATGAAAAACATTTTTTTCGTATAGAGTAGTTTTTAACCATTGGCATAAATGTTTTCATTTCATCCCTCTTTGGCCTTACCTTCCTTTCTGATGATACGGAATCTGCCCTTTTAGAAGCACCCGCTTTTCCCTGGCTCGCCAATTCCGCTTCCATAAAGCGCTCGGCCAGTGAGGTTGCTTCATTGGTGTTCCAGCAGTTTTGTAAAATCAGGAAGGTTTGTATGTCCTTCGGGACTGTGGCCATAAATTGTTCCAGTACAATGCTGTCTATAATGGATTCTACGGATCTAGCCTCTGGTGTTAACCATTTTAATACCAAGCTCTTAATTCTTTGGCAGAGAGCTTTCGGTGTTTCACCAGGCTTCAATTTACTATTTCTTAAGAGACGATGATATACCATGGGCGTTAGGCCTAGGCGATCTCTTATAGCTTTTTTCAGCCCCTCATAATTGATGGCCAAGGCTGCAGGCATGGCCCTGTACGCCGCCAGTACTTCTCCGGTAAGCGAAGTGGCTAGGCGCATGGCCCATTGCTCCTTAGGCCAGCCGGTTATGTGTGCCACCCTATCAAATGCCTCTAAAAAGTCATCTATATCATCATTCTGAGTTAATTGACCAAAAGAAAATGTCTCGCTAGGCTGTAACCCTAGCCCATGTGTGTGCAAAGCTCCTATGGAACCTGGAGTAGTCCGTGCTGGTGCTGCTGCTTTCGCCTGAGCTCCCAGCCACACTCCCATCATGTCCAGAAGAGGTTTATGCTGCGCCTGCATCACTGCAACAGTTTGCTCCTGAGCTTGTATGGACATCTCATGCTGTTTCTCAAATTGTCCAGCCATCCACTGTAGTAGCTCCTTACATTCCATGGCTAACGTCTGCGCTGCAACAAGAAAAGACAAAACACCACCAAGTGCAGTACAAACAAATATATCTGCTCCTTTTCTGGTTTATATTAACAGTGCTACACCCCTGTACAGGTATCCTTTAAAACCCCTTTTTATCTACGGGTTACCTGCAACAGGTGTAGACTCCAGCTTAGCAGAAATGAAGGCCACCGCCTCGTCCTCCTTGACTCCGGCTTTTTGACCTCAGCTGCACTTCACCTTTTAATCCTCAGCAGGGCTTCACCAGTTAGCACTGTCGTGTGTTGAATTCTTGAGTGGTTGTAAATCCTGGCGAATGCGTAGAAAAAGATCCGAAAAACTACGCCAGCTGTGGGGGCCCCTGGCCCAGGCAACAGCCTATAAGCCTAGGGCTGCACTTGTTAGTCCTTTAATTAAAGAGTTTTCTTCCTCATCCAGCGCCGGGGCTGCTGGAATTTGTAGTTGTGTTGTTTAGAAAAAACAAGTAGTGTGGAGACCGAGGGTTTACAAGGCAAAACACAGGAATTTACTTCTTTTTCTAAAGAGCATTAGGGCTCTACGCAAAACAAACAGGATTCTTTCTCCAAACAATAATCCATAGGCATTTATCCCAAACAAACAATGAAACTGCTTTATGTAGCTTTTTAACATGTGTCGCAATTTTTCAAATCATTCAGCAATCAAGCAAGGTTTCTCTTCTCTTCAAACCAAAAAGAAATATCCTTTCTTCAGCAACAGGGTTCTTTAGCATTCCTGGCTAAACACATTTCTCCCTGTTTTCACACTGCCTTCTAGGACATTCAGGTTATAGGCTTTTCCCTTCTTTTATCCAAGAACTTTTTATTCTGCCTTCTGGCACAGAGAACAATCCATTACTGAATCTTCAGACCCCTCATCAGATTCATAATAGTCTATCTGCATTTCCTCAGGATCTGTGTCCGGTAAATCTAGCTTTAAGCCAGCATGAAAAACTTCAGGCTTAATATTCTCTAAAAGTTTCAGAACCTTTTTCCACTGAGGCTTTTCCCTATGCACAGGGTTTCTACCAGGAACGTGGAGATTCTTTCCTTGCATCAAATGACACAATGCCTCTAACTGGCTCACGGCACTTTTGGCTACCTTTTCATTCACACACCTTTTTGGAAGTTGCAGCTCTTTAGCTAGTTCAGGAACAGATGGCACTGCAGCCTGACCCTTGTCAGCACTTCTCTCTGGCACAGCTCTCCTAGTTTTAAAACCAATTGCAGTTTCCTTGCAATCCTGGCTTTCTTTTTGACTAGGGCTTTCACCTCTGAGAATCCCCCGAAAGTCTCCACCGTTCTCCTCCACAGTGAACTCTCTAGGCCTTTCTCTGGTGCTTCTCTCACCACTGAATTCTCCAGCGTGCTGCTTCCCTGTCTCTCCCTTTCCAGGGTGTTGCTTCGTGTGCTGCCCTCTCGTAGTGCTGCCCCTCTCAAGCTGAGTCTGAGACTGACCTCCTTCTGTTTCCCTGGGTTTATAAGAGTGTCTCTGAACTACCGTGCACTGCCCTTCCCCCAGGTGTCTCTCATCAGCTTCCAAGCCTGCCCTTAGATTAGCAGAGCTTGGGTGTGTCCTGTCCTCAGTAGCTGCATGTTTTTTTCTCTGCCTGCAGTTTGAGAGCTACTGATTCCTTGCCTGTCTCTTTCTTTAAAGGTAAATGTCTGATTTTCTCCCAATTCCATGGGCTCAACCATACTCTCCTCATCAAAGTCTCCAGGACCTGGGTAGGTAGATCAGGTGCTTTGCAGTAGATAATTTTTTGCATATTCATCTATATTTTTGATGTATTCCTAGATGCTTTATCCTTTCAATATGAAGCTTGTCCTTTTGTGGACATGATAATAAAATTGAGTACTTTGCTTCGGTTTCACAACTATTTTATTGATACCGGGTCCTGTATTTTTCACATATGTTGGGGTGTACCCTGTGACCATAGTATTTACTAATAAGAGGGTAAAATCCTCAACAAAGCAAAATCCATTTCATCTGTCCCCATTGAAATCAGGGATAGAAATTGATTGTAGAGCATGGAATCTGGGACACTACCTCAAAATTGGGAACAATCCCTGAAAATGTAAGGCTAATAAGAGAAAATATTTTTTCTTTCAACGTGTAATCAAACTCTGGAATTTGTTACCGGAGGGTATAGTAAAGGCTGTTAATGTAGCTGGGTTTAAAAAAGGTTTGGACAAGTTCCTAGAGGAAAGGTCCATAAACCATTATTAAGAAGGGACCCAGGATATCAATGCTTGACCCAGTACAAGCATTGCGGAACCTGTGTCTTTTGGGGAAACTGCTAGGTACGTATGACCTAGATTGGCCACTGTTGGAAACAGGATACTGGGCTTGATGGACCTTGGTCTGACCCAGTATGGCATATCTTATGTTCTTAAAACTGGGGATATCTGGTAACCTTATTATATGGTTATGGTCCAAGAAAGGAAGGAGATAGGATGGGAATGTAGGTAGTATAAGGTGTGGGAGGGAAAGCTACAGGTTACTATACTCAACCTTCAGCCCCACAGAGCCATGTTTTTGTAAAACCTAGTGAAGGAGGCCTCTTGATGGAGATACATGGGCATAGGGTTCATAGACAGTGGCTAAGGTAACCAAAAGCAGAGTGGCATGAAGGTTCAAGCCAGAGATGAGACAACGGTGGCAGTGAAAGAAGAAGGGCTTGAGAAGAATACAGTATCTGAGAACAACATGGGGGGGGGGGGGGTGATCAAGTTTGTAAGGTAGGAAGGAGAGTTCTGGTAGAAAGCATAAGAGATCAATATCAGGATTCTGAATTTCAGATGTTGGATCAAAAGTGGGGTTGCATGATTGAACCAGCAGGCATTGCAGAAGCGTTTAAAAGGGCGGTGGCCTGAATAAGCAGGCAAACACATGGCATTACAATAGCTTATTCTAGAGATAAGTAAAGAAAGAAAAAGTATTTTGAGCTGACATGTATAAAAGTGGGGCTTAACTGCATAGATTCTCCAAAGGGCAAAAAATGAGGGCTTGAAAACTGTGTCCAGCAAAAGTTTGAAAGAGAGATACATTGAGAAACACACCAACCCCGTCAAGGGTGTGAGGTTGGGGGTGGGCAGAAACAGACTCACATTTGGCAATGCTGAGGAATAACTGGTGAGACTTAGGCCAGGTGGCAGCGGCAGGCAGGTTTTCAAAAGGAGAGAGATCACCAGAATGGGGTCAAAAGAGAAGAGAATCTCAATACCATACAAGTAAATGTATGGGCTGCAGCCTATGATTGAATCAAAGGAAGAAGGGGAGCTAAAAAAAATGTTAAATAGGGATTAGTAACGAGCCCCGTGGTATCTCACAGCACAAAGGATGTAAAGTGGACAGAAATTTGTCAAATAAGACCTGGAAAGAGCAAAAGTGAAGATCAGAAGAGAACAAGTTGAAAACAGGGTCAGACATACTTCTTGAAGACATAATAGCAAAAGAGTGGTCCACAATAGTGTGCATGATATTTAAGGCATTACCAAAGATAATAAATCAGGATTCAACAAATAAAGTTAAATAAAATACAGTGGTTTGGGGTTTACAGAAAATATAATTTTACAATTAATGTGTTCAAATAATAAACAAGACTTACAAAGAATGAGAAATAGATTTTTTAGTTATGAGTAGACAAAAAGAGGGGCAATAATCAAAAGCTGTTACGTGGTTTAAATGCTTGCTTGACAGTGTAAAAAGGCAATTTTGATCACTGCTACCTGCAGGTAAAAGCACATGCACTATAATTTCTACCCAGTGCATTTTTCCTAGAATAAAAAGGTGCCAGTACTCGTATGCAGGGCTCTATCATTAATACAGTTTTAACAAGAAATGAAAAAAGGTGCCAGTACTCTGTTCCACTGCATACCCCCTTGAAAAAAGTCCTTTTTCTAACTGTATCAAAAATGGGGCAGAAAAGATGGAGTGAAATAGTACTCAAGGAGATTTCATTTTGAAATCTTACAGTCTGATCAACCCACGGCAGCCGGTGGTTTTTCTAATCGCTGTCTGCCACAGGCTAATTATGCCACATATTCAAGGTAAGTTCTGAGTAATAACTGCAGCTGAACATTCTTTTTTTATGGTGAGCGCAGACCTATTCCAATAGCAATGATATTCAGCCGCTATCTGCGTAGGCCTCTGTGGATAAATTTAAGAACATAAGATATGCCACATTGGGTCAGACCAAGGTCCATCAAGCCCAGTATCCTGTTTCCAACAGTGGCCAATCTAGGTCACAAGTACCTAGCAGTTTCCCCAAAAGACACAGGTTCCACAATGCTTGTACTAGGGCAAGCAGTGGATTTCCCTGGTCCTCTTTAATAATGGTTTATGGACCTTTCATCCAGGAACTTGCCCAAACCTTTTTAAACCAGACTACACTAACAGCTTTTACTACATCCTCCAGTAACAAATTCCAGAGTTTGATTACACGTTGAGTGAAAAAATATTTTCTCTTATTAATCTTAAATAGGCTATACTGTAGCTTCTTTGCATGTCCCCTAGTCTTTCTATATTTTGATGATATAAACAGTCAGTCTACGTTTACCCATTCCACTCCATTCATTATTTTATAGTCCTCTATCATCCTCAGCTGTCTCTTTTCCAGATTGAAGAGCCCTAACCTTTTTAGCTTCTCTTCATAGGGGTATCCTTCCATCCCCATTACCATTTTGGTGGCTCTGCCCTGTACCTTTTCTGATAACGCTATATTAAGATATGGCGACCAGATATGCACACAATATTCAAGGTATGGTCACACCATGGAATGATACAAAGGCATTACAATATCCTTTGTTTTATTCTCCATGCCTTTCTTTATGATTCCTAGCATTCTATTTGCTTTCTTGGCCACCACCGCAGAGTGGGCGGAGGGTTTCAATGCTTTATCCATGAAGACATCTAAATCTTTTTCCTGGGTGATGGTTTCTAAGGTGATACCTTGCATTGTATAACCATAGTTTAGGGTGTTCTTTCTTAGGTGCATAACTTTTGTGACAAGGCAGAGCTGTCAGAGCACAAGAAAAAGGCTTTTAAACAAACTTTTTCCTCTGAACCTGCCAGGAATACAGGGCAGCTGACGGTTAAAACCTCAGCGCACAGAGTTGCAGGGCAGGAGAGAAAAGAAAGGGAGCCACACCCTAGCTCTAGGCTGACAGGGAGAGCTAGCCAACCAGGGAAAGGGGTGGACTCTCACCTGATTGGACAAACCACTCCACTTAACCAGGAAGTGGTAGGTTCAGGGGGATCTGCAAGATCAGCCAGATCAGCCCGAGCAGCAGGATCAGCAAGATCAGCTGGATCAGAGAGGAGATCAGACGAGGAACGCAGAGAGCTACAGGAGGAAGGAAAAAGGCAAAATAGGAACTTACCTTTGGCAAAGCCAGAAAAAGGGGACTCCAGGAATGCAGATACAGCCTTGGAGTCAGGCATTCTTGGCAGAGGAACAGAAAACAGAATCCTTATCCAAAAGGGGCCGAGCTCAGAGCAAGCAGGACCAGCTGGGATCCAATTACCTGGACCGTTGCCAGCCACCTTTCAGAGAGAGAGCCACGTCTCTGGGGAAACAGCCGAGAATCCTCCCAGGAAAGGATTGCCCTCAAGAAAAGCTGAACCAGGTCAGAAAAACTTATAAGCCTTTTAACCAGAATATAGAGCCTGTGTCTGAAAGAGACAGAAGTAGTTCCCCTGATAGTTTACCTTGCAATATTGGCAGTGAACGTGGTAGAACTTGTAAGCTAGAAGCCAGCACAGGTGCACGTCAGCTAGCTCATAATTGGCAGCAGCGTGATTCAAGCACAGATACTGAGCTGGAGGAATGGGAGATAGGTAGAGTCCCTGAAAAGCCTAGTTACAAGAAACACGTAGTTCCTCAACAGGGAATAAGGTACAGGAAAAAGGAAGAAGGAAGAAATCCTTATGCCCAGCTCTTTAAGAGGCTGAATAAACAGTTATCCGTACAAGACTGCAGGACAGGCAGTGAGAGGGGAGAAAAGCAGATACAAAGTCTCCTCCACCATTTAAGAGCCCTAGACTCGAATAGGCCAGAGAGCCAAGGAGCTCAACTCAGCGACGAAGAATCCATGCAAACCGACATTCCATTGTCTGATCACAGTAGCTCTGAGATGGAATGCGGGATTTGCCACTGTGACTTTTAAATGTACAGCTTAAACAGAAGCAATGTTTTAAGGCTGTTTTAAAAGCATGTAGAGAATAGAGTTAAAGTACAGACAGGAAGTTGTCTGACTGCTGATACTAGTGAAGTGCATAATTCTAAGGCTTGAAGTGAATTATCCATGTGAAGGTGGAACAGGAAAACCACGCTTGTTGGAAGTTCTTTATTGAATGCCTTGAATGAGTATCGCTGTTAAGAAAGTCTACAGTTGTTTTGGACTACAGTAACCTGAGAAGTATCAGGGAACATTTGTACAGGACTTTATTTGCTTTATTCATGTTGTTATCCTTAAATATCTGTTCTGGGGTGAAGAAAACCTGCTGGGAACAATAAACCTATTGTTTACCTTCAAATTGCTTTGGCTGTGATCACTGGGCCTACAACTACAATTTTGCTCAACCAGAGAACAGCGATAACAAAGTAACATACACGACGCTGTCTCCCAAATGAACTGCGCCACAAGTTGGTGTAATTGGTAAGACGAGGCGTCACACTTTGCATGTGTCCACATTAAATTTCATCTGCCATTTGGATGAATATTGGGCCCTGAGTGTTTTTTCACATGCATACTTGACTTCTGATATGCCCATATTAGGGATAATTTTATGAAAGGTCTTTTTCATGCAAATGGGCTGTTATATTTCACACATTTGTTGCTTGCCTTCTCGCTGCCGTCTAACACTACAGTAGTTTAAAAAACACATACACATTCCAACAAAAGCATAATGAGATAATACAGACAGTACAAAAATACATGAGTATACAAATTCAGTTCAAAGGACATGAATCCTGCATCATACATGACGAAAGGTTTTCTCAAATAAATGTTTTCAGCTTCTTACAAGTTAGTACAGCTGATCTCTTATTTATTTATTTTATTTTTATTTATTTAGACAGTTTTGTATACCGCCTTATCCTTCAATCAAAGCGGTCACAACACAATTGGGGGATACATTTAACACACAGGGATATGAGACACATACACTAATACTTACAGGGAACATGGGCAATGGAGGGTTAAGTGGCTTGCCCAAGACCACAAGGAGCATCTGTGGGACTAGAAACCCCAGTCCTTCCGGCCCAAGGTTGCTGTCCTCTAGTGGGATTTGAACCCCCGACCTTCCGGCCTGAAGTACCTTGCCCCAACCACTAGGCTACTCCTCCTCTTATGCAATTCAATTCTGTTGGCCAAGAGACCAGTGTTTGATTCCCCCTAGCACTCATTGTGGCCATGAGCAAGTCACTTTACTCTCTATTGCCTCAGAAGAAAGGCCTAGCAATCTACTTCTGGTTACACCTTGTCAAGAAAACCTAGGGGTGGCTGGCTCACCAGGAGTCAGCATTGACTCAACAGCATACAATACATTGGAGCTGCCTGAATTTCAGGACTGCAAAGAAGTCTTACCAGGGATTGCTAAAAGAGGAAGATAACTGTCGGGGTCAATCCTATAAATCTAGATAGGGGCACACTGGGACCAACAAGAGAATCCACTAAATATAAAAATCATCAAAATTGTTACAAACACTAGATAACTAACAAATATACAATGTAACACTAACCTTCCAAGGTTAAAGTCCCAAATTACAAATTTCTCTAGGACATTGAACACCAACAACAAAAGCAATCAAGTATCCACTTATTTAATTTAATTTAATATAATTTTTTTTTTTTTATTTATCATTATCAAATTAACATTCGAATATCATTCCATAAACGACATAGGAAAAACAATGGAGCTCTCCCAATTAAAACAACAAAACATCATAAGCCCCTTCAAATACAATCTATTTCCATCTTATTTAGACCCCAACAAAACATAGGAAATAAAGGGGGAGTACAAGGAAACATCAATAAACTGCCAAGAACTTAGCATTAACACAATTAAACAAAAAGGCAGAGGGGAGACTTACACGTCAGCTGTATGAGGAGAAATGACAACCTCAAAATTACTCTGTTCCCTAGACACTAGAAAAGCTAGCAGCTGCTTGGGGTCAAAAAACAAATACATCTTTTGATTATAATTAACAAAACATTTAAGAGGAAATTTAAGTTGGAAGGAGGCACCCAAGGCCACAACCCTGGACCGAAGAGCCAAAAACTCCCTCCTCCGCAACTGAGTAATTCGTGAGAAATCAGGAAATACCCTCACCCTAGACCCCAAAAAAGCTTCATTAGCATTACGAAAAAACATTTTAAGGATAAAAACTTTATCCGTTTCTAAAGCAAAAGTAACAAGCAAGGTGGTCCTTTCCATTACAATCTCCAGGGAGTTTCAAGGAGACCCGTAAGATCCTCTAGACCAGGCTGTGATGGGGAAGGGGCAGCTATTCCACCCCTAGTCCCCAAAGATAAATACACAGCCCTGGTAACAGGAGGAAACTGCTCTAGCGGAATTTTCAACACCTCTCCAAAGTATTTACGAAGCATATCAGTCGCAGACAGCACTGGAGACCTCGGAAAACTCAGAAACCGGAGATTATTCCTCCGAACCTGATTCTCCAGGTACTCCAATTTTCTACCAGAGACATTATTATCTTTAACCTGGGCATTTACCAAATCCCGAATCTCCCCCACCTCCCTTTCCAAGCTAGTTAATCTATTACATTGTTGCTCATTAGCTTTAGTAAGGAGTCCACAAGAATCCCTAACCATATTAATGTCCTTCACAAAGGTCCCACACACTCTGTTCATGGAATCATTCAAGGTTGCCGGTCCTTCCCATAGCGTCTGTAAAGTAAATACCGCGGGTCTCACCAACATGGAGAAGCCAGGAAAGTCTCCCCTCTCTACTGAAGGTCCAGAGTCAGAGCAATCCGTTGTTCTCACCATTCCTCCCAAGCGACTCTGTCCCGTTCCCTCAGGGGGAAGATCCAACACGGCCAAGGTACCTCCAACTCCCCCTGAAAATGGGGTACTCGCCACCACTTCCAAGGGGAGAACATCAGCCGGGGACAAACTTCCTGGACGCGGTTGGGGTGTCCGCTCAATCGAAAACAGCAATACACCAGAAACGCTCTGGGGCGAAACTCCTTCCACCGCCCCAGCCAAGGACACCGCTCCTAAAGAGATGCCGAATCCACACTCTCCAAGCGTTCACTGGCCAGCCGAGCTTGAAGGATTCTCACCCGGAGGTAGAGTGGCTTGTTTTCGCTTACGCCATCCCATACCGACGGCCGCGGCTCAACAACACAGGAGCGCTCAGAAACGCTGGTCACTCGACGTCTCAAGCATCCGCCATCTTGATTACTCCCCCCATAATTAAATTATTTTACAAACACATTCATCTCATTACAAATTTAATTCTGTGCATGAACAAAGATATAAATAATCCTCAAATAATTTCAAATCTCTCTCAACACACTATCATTCAAAAGTGGTATTGTCAGACTCAAGGGTGCAGGGGGGGAATATGTAGAAGCTGATAAGGATAAAGCGGAATTGCTTAACAAATATTTTTGTTCTGTGTTCACAGATGAAGAACCAGGAGCAGGACCTCAGAAAACACCCACAAATAGGAACAGAAGTGAGGGACATCTTGAACAATTTTCAGAAGACTGTGTTCGTGAGAAACTAGCTCAACTTAAAGTAGACAAAGCGATGGGACCAGATGGGATACACCCTAGAATACTGAGGGAACTTGGGGATGTTCTAGCAACTCCACTGACTGACCTTTTCAATGCCTCGGAGTCGGGAGTGGTGCCAAAGGACTGGAGAGAGGCTCATGTGGTGCCTTTACACAAAAGCGGAAGTAAGGATGTGGTGGTGAGTAAATTATTGGAAACGCTGCTGAAAGAGAAAATAGTGAGGTTTCTGGAGTCCAGCGGATTACAGGATCCGAGGCAGCATGGATTCACCAGAGGCAGGTCATGTCAGACAAATCTGATTGATTTCTTTGACTGGGTGACCAGGGAGTTGGACCGAGGGAGAGCTCTAGATGTGGTGTATTTAGATTTCAGTAAAGCCTTTGACACTGTTCCTCACAGGCGACTTATAAACAAACTGAGCACCCTAGGGCTGGACTCTAAAGTTACTGCTTGGGTTAGAAATTGGTTGGGTGGGAGACAAAGAGTACAAGTAAATGGAGCTCACTCTGAGGAGAAGGATGTTACTAGTGGTGTGCCCCAGGGATCTGTCCTTGATTCTTTTTAACATCTTTGTTAGTGATATAGCGGAAGGGCTGTCGGGTAAGGTTTGCCTCTTTGCAGATGATACCAAAATCTGCAATAGAGTAGACACCCAGGAAGGTGTAGATTTATTTATTTATTTATTTATTTAACAATTTTTATATACCGCGCTATTTGTTATCAGTGTGGTTTACATATAACAAAGGTTGCACAGTCAGAAGACTGTTCTGTGCTTGAACAGGAGTTTAAACTTGGAGCAACAGGGTAACTATAAACATATGTACAAGAGCAACAGGGTAACTATAAACATGTACAAAAACACAATTAGATTGGGTTGGAATATTTAAGATAACATGAGGAGGGATCTAGCTAAGCTTGAAGAATGGTCTAGAATTTGGCAGCAGGGATTTAATCTTAAAAAATATAAGGTCATGCATTTGGGCTGCAGCAATCCAAGGGAGCAATACAGTATAGGAGGTGAAGTACTTTTGTCCACTAAAGAAGAGCGGGACCTAGGCGTGGTTGTGTCTGATGATTTTAAAGTAGCTAAACAGGTAGAAAAGGCGACGGCAAAAGCTAGAAGGATGCTTGGGTGCATACGGAGAGGAATGGCTAGCAGAAAAAAGGAGGTGATAATGCCTCTGTATAAAAGTCTTTGGTGCTACCTCATTTGGAGTATAGTGTGCAATTCTGGAGACCGCACCTTCAAAAGGATGTGAACAGGATGGAGTCGGTGCAGAGGGTGGCTACTAAAATGATTAGTGGGCTTCATTATAAAGCATATGAGGACAGACTTAAGGATCTTAATATGTACACCTTAGAGGAAAGGCGGGATAGAGGTGATATGATTGAGATGTTTAAATACCTCCGTGGCATAAATGTTCAGGGAGAGAGCCTCTTTCAATTGAAAGCAAGTTCTGCTACGAGGGGACATGGGATGAGGGTGAAGGGAGATAGATTCAGGAGTGATATGCGGAAATATTTCTTTACGGAAAGAGTAGTGGATCCATGGAATAGTCTCCCAGTGGAGGTGGTAGAGATGAGGACAGTAACTGAATTCAAAAAAGCATGGGGCCAACTCAGAGGATCTCTAAAGGTAAAAAGTGGACTGTTGTAGTTGTTGATATGGAAGGACAGACTAGATAGGCCATGTGGTCTTTTTCTGTCATCATGTTTCTATGTTTCTAACAAACCGTCTCAACCCCATCTCATATATTTCAAACCATTAATCATGATAAAACATTGGTACACCAAACCAGCTGGCAAGACACAACCAAATGTTGGTGGGCATAAACAACATTTAAAAATAATACATGGCATCTAATGACCAACTCATAAGGAAAGTCCAAAAATGATCCTCCCAAAAGTAACAAAACACACAAATAAGCCACAACTGTTCTTCTTGCTTCTTATTGATTATAATTGAGGTCACATTCTCCATTTCACATTGGGAAAATGACAAATGGCTCTTCCAACAATCAATAAAAATCCACATATCAAATACTTCTACTATGGTCCATAGTTTCACCAAACTGGCTTCATCACATTTGCCATATTCACTCAACCTTTAACAACATTGGCATCAAAAAAGTTGCCGGAGCCTGCATATCCCAAAGACAACATGACAGAAGCACTCTTTTCTTTGGAAAGAGGGGAAGCAGGTAGGGGATAGATGCCCTGATGGTGCAAGAGACACATTTGAAATAGTCCTATGAAGAAGGGCTGCAATCAAATTATTATTATTATTATTCGGCTTTTATAAAGCACTACCAAGCGTATGCAGCACTGTACAGACAAAAAAAAAAACCAGGACAAAATAATATGATAGGAATAAGGGCAATAAGGACAATAGGAGTTGAAACACAAGGGAGGGGATTAAAAATCAAAGGCAGTCTTAGAAAGGTGAGTCTTGAGCTTGGACTTGAAGAGAGCAAAAAAAAGAGCGTTTTTAAAATTTTTTATTTATGCAATTTTCAAATCATTAGACAAGAAAAGCACTTGTTACAGAAATGGACAATTCAAACGAGAAAACAGGGGAAAGAGAACAAGCCTCCAACCCAAAATTACCCTACAAAATTAAGTATAAGAAATATTCCACTAGCCCACCACAAATCTGGAGAAGGCCAAAACTAAATTAAAAGAAACAAACCTAAAGATGAAGACACACACTGGTGCAATCAATCCTAAAATGCGAGCTCTATTGATTTTCAGTGGGTATCCTCAGGGATTCCCAGACTATGGAGGTGTATTAAAACTATTACCAACGACAAACTGAGTTAAATGAGAGGGATCAAAAAAGATATTGTTAACACCCTAGTCCACAGCAGAAATGAGAATGAGGCTGATAAAGTGACAAAGGAGAGGAGAGAATATGAGGAAGAAGATGGTAACACTTTAGAGCAGTGAACAATGAGGAGGAAATAAAGGCGGAGGAAATAGGGAAAGAGGGCAAGTGGAAGGGAAGAGGAGGGGAAAAGGGTCGGAGGAAGGAAGGGGTAAGGTTGAGAAGGAAAAGAAAAAAAAAACACAAGCCAAATAAAGAGGGGACATAGGATCCAGAGAAGAAAGTTAGCAGTAGTGCACAAGGGCATAAACTGAGAACAAAACAAAAAGCAATGTCAGTGAGCTGAGTTATGTGATATAGACCAACACAAGCCTCACAGGAATGTCCAGAGCATAGCAGGCTAAAAGAATAGCAGTAATCAGCAAGCATACATGAGAATGGAGAAGGCCAGGAGAAGAGAATATGATCAAGGCATCGCAGTACATACAGGAGGTCTAGGAAGAATGGTCTAATGCTTGGTAGTTACGATTGAATGCAAAGGAGTGCAGTATCATGCACCTGGGAAGCAGAAATCCAAGGGAAATGTACGCGATAGGGGGCGTGAGGGTGGTGTGCACGGACCAGGAGAAGGACCTTGGTGTGATTATTTCCGAGGATCTCAAGTTGGCTAAACAATGCGACAAGGCAGTGGCAAAAGCCAGGAGGATGTTGGGCTGCATAGAAAGAGGAATTACCAGCAGAAAGGAAGAGGTACTAATGCCACTGTATAAGTCACTGGTGAGGCCTCACTTGGAATACTGTGTTCAGTTTTGGAGACCGTATCTTGCAAAGGATGTAAAAGACTGGAAACTGTTCAGAGGAAGGCGATAAAAATGATTTGGAGCCTTCGTCAGAAGCCTTATGAGAAGAGACTTGAAGACCTAAATATCTACACTGTTGAGGAGAGGAGGGTCAGGGGAGATATAATTCATACCTTTAAATACTTAAAGAGAAATAATGAACAAACCAACCTCTTTCAAAGACGGGGAAGCTTTAAAACTAGAGGGCATAACATGAAGCTGCAAGGTGGTAAATTGAAAGGCAATGTCAGGAAATACTTTTTCACTGAAAGGGTGGTGGATGCTTGGAATGCCCTCCTGATGGAAGTGGTGGGGGCAAATACAGTGACAGAATTCAAAATGGCATGGGACAGATACAGTGGATCCCTTTACAGCAACAGGATCAAATAAAAATAAACTTAACTATTTAATTTCTCAACAAATAGGGGTGTCCTACACGAAGCAGTGGGTTTACCCCTAAACAAAGACATGGGAAGGGGTGGCCTGCACAGAGCGGCAGGTGCACCTACTCTTGCCTTCGTGCTGGGCAGACTAGATGGACCATACTGGTCTTTATCTGCCGTCATTTGCTATGTTACTATACCAGATCGGGGGTCTGGCTGCAGGGAATAAGTATTTGTTACCGGCTGCTGGCATCACAGTTTTAAATGGAGCCACGGTGCCATGGTAACTGGATGCCATGGCATCGCAGCTCCATTTAAAAGCCCTGACTGAGTTAGTCGGGCAGATCATGTACGTGCAGGCCGGACTGAATCACATTCCCGGTCTGCACGTACATGACTGATCGTGATTCTGTTCCCACGGGACTAGACGTGCCCCACAGGATCAGAATCGCAATCCACTCTGTACATCCGGCTCAGACCGGACATACAGAGGGGATCTATGTCTAGGATGGAAAGAGCCCTTAATTATTCATTTTCATTCCTTATTTTAATACCCTGTTTCTGGCTCTGTTATGCTCTCAACTTGTTGGCCAGCACCTTACTGGCTTTTTCTCGCTTCTCTCCCAGTTGAAAGCCAATTGCCCCCAACCTGGCTCTCAGCTGCTCTATTTATTTTAATGTCCTCCCTGACTGGATCTGCTGGTGCCTTTCCTGTGCCCCCTTTAGCTGCCTACATAGAGTGACGTGTTAAATCTTTCTCTCTTGTAGTGTGCAACCAAAAAAATAAACTGGCCCCTTATTACAGCTTTAAAACATTTCTGCATCCTTCCCCCTGATTAACTGCTCAATCATTTAGATCAAGTGCCCACAATTTGCCTTTCGTATTCTCCCATAATTCTTCCCATATTCTAAGAGAGCCTCCTTTAGTTTCCAAAATTTTGCCCAACTATCTCCCAGCACAATCCATATCCTGCACCTGAGACATGATGGCAGCATCTGCCCATAGCATATCAGTCCTGCTGTATGGCCCATGAGGATGAAAATAGAAAGTAAATTGCTTCTGAGCTCCAGCAACCTTGGGCCGGAAGAACTGGGGTTTCTAATCCCACAGATGCTCCTTGTGGTCTTGGGCAAGTCACTAAACCCTCCATTGCCCATGTTCCCTGTAAGTATTAGTGTATGTGTCTCATATCCCCGCGTGTTAAATGTATCCCCCAATTGTGTTGTGACCGCTTTGATTGAAGGATAAGGCGGTATACAAAACTGTCTAAATAAATAAATGATTTTGTTGCCATATAGCCACATCCACCAAAGATAAAGATAAAGATCCCCCAAATTCTTGGTCAAAAGTTTAAGTTACTGGTGGACCACATGCTCCCCCAATTCACTCCTTGCCTAGAATTATCCAATCGCGGGTTAAGTGTCAAATTTTAAAGGCATCCCCTAAAATCCTCAGACCTTCCTCAAACCCTTCCAATATTTTTACAATCTCCTCTAAAAAGGTCCCCTGTGCAATACTTGGTGCATAAATGTTGGCCAACACCAGTACGGACACATCAATGTTTACCCACAAAAATAAATACTACCATAGGGAATCCTCTATGATGTTCACCCTAGGCTGTGATGAAATCAAAATGTTCACAATACTATTTTTATGGTGCTTTCTGTGAGCTGCCAAATATACATTGGCTGACAATCATCTCTGTCTGCGGAACACTTTTGAATGCAAGCGCCCTGGGCATGTGGAGGAACTGACAGGCTCACCATCTGCTTTAGGAGTGACGGGGTTAACTCCTCCTTGCTTCCATCAGCTGACAATCACCATTTTCTGCGGAACACTTTAAATCTATGTGCCCTTGGTGCACCCGTGCCTGGTGGGTCCACATCTGACGGCCTCGCTAGGCCTTTTGGCATGGCCCTTAGGCATGGGCCTATGGAGTGAGGCCTAAGCTTCCACAGCTTTCAGAGCCTCCAAACAGCTAAGTTTTCAACCTTGTCTCTTTTTTGCCTGTTTTGTTGCTGACGATATAGAATTTAACTGTTGGTTATACATTCATTTTTGGGAATATTCTGACTGCCTACATTCCTTGTGAAGCCCTTAAATCAGATATCTAAGTGTGCCCTCAGTTCATGTAAGGCCTACTGGCCAAGGACACTTGTGATATAAAGCTCCTTGGAATAGGAATACTTTGATTTGCAGGGACCTGGTCTTTGCCTGAGTCTCCCACTTACTTTAGAAGCAAAGGTATCATTTAAAGTTACAGGGACCTTTGCACAGTAGGCAGATACATAGAAGTTAAAAGTTAAGTTTGACTGTTTGTTTCCATTGTTTGACTTGTCTGTTGCAAGCCTGCTCACAGGGCGGGGCTAATTAAATTATCGTACAGCCTTTCCACAAGTACCTGCTGCTGATGATATAGAATTTAACTGTTGGTTATACATTCATTTTTGGGAATATTCTGACTGCCTACATTCCTTGTGTAGCCCTTAAAATCAGATATCTAAGTGTGCCCCTCAGTTCATGTAAGATCTACTGGCCAAGGACACTTAGGTTCCTGCCCACCCAACCCCTCAACCCACCCACCCCAGGGCTGCATTGCCTATATAGCGGTCACATATGTTGACATCTATCCTTTTAATTTGGTGTTAAGCCCACTGTCAGCATAAATGACATAGGAGTCATGGCTTTTTCCCCAGACCTTGGATTTCATGCAGCTGTGTTACTCTGGTGATTTCAGTCTCCAAAGGTAATAGGGCAGTTTACAAGATGAGATTAACTCTGACCACATGTTGATGTAAGTCTGCAAGCCTGTTGAGAATGGTCTGCAGCCCCTCCTTGCTAAAACAAGAATAGCAGACCTCAAAGGGAGGGGCTAGAAACAATAGCAGACCTCAAAGGGTGTTGCTAGAGAAAATTCACTATAAAGGACAGAAACACTTCCTCTTGCTCTCTCTCTTCCACTATTCATCGGACATGAAGGACAGGAGGCTCTGATAATCAATTCTTTTCACCCCCCCCCTCTCTCTCTCTCTCTTCCTCGGACACACCTTGCCATGAGGCTCTCACCATCACTTCTCTTCACCCCTCCCCCACCTCTCTCTCTCTCTCTCTCCCTATTCTTCTTACTATGAGGCTCTGACCCACATGTTCTTACCTCTCTCTCTCTCACACACACATGCACACACAGAGTCTTTCATATAGACTATTCTTTCTTACTTCACTATGTAATAAGCCTATTTCTACATAAAGACCTGTTTCCAAGCCACACCTGTTTGGTTATCTTATTTGTGATGCTTACTTTACTGTCTCTGTGAAATGAACCCAGGACCAAGCGGAGACTAGACAGAAGATTACAAGACCAGAAGATTACAAGACCAGAAGATTACACCCACCTTTTTTTCTTTTCCTTCTAGGACCACTTAATCAGCATGTTATGTATTCAGTGCAATAACTGTGATGCCTTCATTCCGAGAAGAATCATTTGGAACCTAAGAGCTTATCCTATATGCCTCAAGTTAGTAGAGTCAATTCTTTATGCATGGCAGCTAAGGGAAGAACTAGCTGCAATGAAACACACCTCTTTATACAAACCAAACAAAGTCCACCACCGCTCCCACAAAGAACCAAACATCCCAGGAACAAATGGATCACAGTGGACTCGGGTAGAATGCGACCTGTAACGCAGAGACACCCTATACATCATGAGATATCCCTGCATAATGCTTTCGCAGAGGGGAAGCCATATTAGACCTACTCCTTAGTGGAACACCAGATATAGTGCAAGAGATAAGGGTGTTGGGGCCACTTGGCAATAGTGATCATAGCATGATCACCTTTGATTTAATTAGTGGAGGAGGGATAGTAAGGAAATCCACAGTACTACCTTTTAACTTTCGAAAGGGAGACTATGATAAAATGAGGAAAACAGTTAAGAAAAAACTAAAAGGAGCAGTTGCAAAGATTAAAGACGTACATCAAGCTTGGGTGTTGTTGAAAAATACTATCTTGGAAGCCCAGACCAGCTGTATTCCACGCTTTAAGAAAAGTGGAAGGAAGTCCAAAAAACTGCCAGCATGGTTTAAAGGTGAGGTCAGAGAGGCTGTTGTTGCCAAAAAAAGCATCTTTAAGGAAATGGAAAAAAGAGCCAAACGACGAAACCTGGAAACAGCACAAGCACTGGCAAGTCAAATGCAAGGCATTGATAAGGCAGGCAAGGAGAGAATTTGAGAAGAAGCTTGCTGCGGAAGCAAAAACGCGAAATAAAGACCTTTTCAAGTACATTCGTAGCAAAAAACCTGTGAGAGAGTCAGTTGGTCCATTAGATGATAAAGGGGTTAAAGGAGCACTAAGAGGCGACAAGGCGATAGCGGAGAGACTGAATGAATTCTTTGCTTCGGTCTTTACCGAGGAAGATGTAGGGATGCTACCCATGACTGAAGTGGTATTTAAAGGTGCGGAAGAATTGAAGGAAATATCGATACATCGGGAAGATGTCTTACAACTATTAGATAAACTGAAGAGTAGCAATTCACCTGGGCCGGATGGTATACATCCAAGGGTGTTGAAAGAACTAAAATATAAGATTGCAGACCTGCTATCAGTAATCTGTGAACTATCATTAAAATCATCTCTAATACCTGAAGATTGGAGGATCGCCAATGTAACACCAATTTTTAAAAAGGGTTCCAGGGGTGATCCGGGAAAACTACAGACCGGTGAGCCTGACGTCAGTACCAGGAAAAATGGTAGAAACCATCATAAAGAATAAAATTACTCAGCATGTAGATAGTCACAACCTAATGGGAGACAGCCAACATGGCTTTAGACAAGGAAGATCTTGTCTTACTAATCTGTTATGTTTTTTTGAAGGAGTGAATAAACAGGTGGACAAAGGTGAGTCAGTTGATATTGTGTATCTGGACTTTCAGAACGCCTTTGACAAGGTCCCTCATCAGAGACTTTTGGCAAAACTAAAGAGTCATGGGATAGGAGGCAGTGTACTATTGTGGATCAGGAACTGGTTAAAAGATAGAAAGCAGAGGGTAGGGCTAAATGGCCAATTTTCCCAATGGAGAAAGGTGAACAGTGGTGTACCCCAGGGATCTGTGCTGGGTCCGCTGCTTTTTGACATATTCATAAATGACCTGGAAAGTGGAATAACGAGTGAGGTTATCAAATTTGCAGATGACACAAAACTATTTAAAGTTGTTAAAACCCAAGAGGATTGTGAAAAATTGCAAGAGGATCTTGATAAATTGGAAGACTGGGCATCAAAATGGCAGATGAAATTTAATGTGGAGAAGTGCAAGGTTATGCACCTAGGGAAGAACAACCCAAACTATGGTTACACGATGCAAGGTTCCACATTAGGAACCACCACCCAGGAAAAAGATTTAGGCGTCATTGTGGATACCATGTTAAATCCCTCGGCCCAGTGTGCAGTGGTGGCCAAGAGAACAAATAGAATGCTAGGTATGATAAGGAAAGGAATGGAAAATAAACAAAAAGATATTATATGCCTCTATATCGTTCCATGGTGAGACTGCACCTTGAATATTGTGTGCAATTCTGGTCGCCGTATCTTAAAAAGGATATAGCGATTTTAGAAAAGGTTCAGAGAAGAGCCACCAAAATGGTAAAGGGGATGGAAGGATACTCCTATGAAGAAAGGCTAAAAAGGTTAGGGCTCTTTAACCTGGAAAAGAGACGGCTGAGGGGAGATATGATAGAAGTCTATAAATTAATGAACGGAGTGGAACGGGTAAACATAGATCGATTGTTTACATTATCAGAATATAGAAAGACTAGGGGACATGCAATGAAGCTACAGGGTAAACTATTTAAGACTAATAAAAGAAAATATTTTTTCACTCAATGTGTAATCAAACTCTGGAATGTGTTACCAGAGGATGTAGTAAAGGCTGTTAGTGTAGCTGGGTTTAAGAAAGGTTTGGACAAGTTCCTGGAGGAAAGGTCCATAAACCATTATTAAGAAGTGACCGAAGATATCAATGCTTGACCCAGTACAAGCACTGTGGAACTTGTGTCTCTTGGGGAAACTGCTAGGTACATATGACCTAGATTGGCCACTGTTGGAAACAGAATACTGGGCTTGATGGACCTTGGTCTGACCCAGTATGGCATATCTTATGTTCTTATGTTAATGAGGATGCCCAATCCATGGAAATTGAAGGGCCCTTAAATGAGACAGTCAATGCCCAATCTCCTGATAATGCACCAAATATGAAGAAAAATTCACCGAACAGAAAACTACTACTACTTGGAGATTCCATCATCAGAGGCACCAACTTGGGAACACAGTTCACAGGGGAGAAGATAGTCAAATGCCTCCCAGGCACTTCAACCGGCAGGAATACAAACCAAATTATTGATGTATTTTAACATTTCTTATATACTGCCTTTCATATCATCAAGGCGGTTTACATTGAACAAACTGAAATTACATTGAACAGGGCATTATAACTTGGAGATAACTATTTTACAGGGAACATGAGAAATGGAGGGTTAAGTAGCTTGCCCAAGACCACAAGGAGCACCTGTGGGACTAGAAACCCCAGTCCTTCCGGCCCAAGGTTGCTGTTCTCTAATGAGAAGTATGTAAAGGACAATGTACTTAGCGCAGAAAGTGAGCACTCCAAAATTGATGTTGTTATCCACTTGGGTACAAATGACCTGGCTAGAAACAGTGCCTCTGCAGTTCAAAAGGACTTCCAGACTCTGGGAGAGAAACTCAAGCCCATTGTTAACATTGTAGCATTCTCAGAAGTTCTACCTGTTCTTGGTAAGGGGGCAGAAAGGCTGCATCGCATAAACAGCTTTAATACATGGCTCCAGACCTGGTGCAAACATGAAGGATTCAGATTTAGAGGCAACTGGTGAAACAGATGGACCAACAAGAGACTATACTGTGCTGATGGACTACATCTCTCTGTCGCAGGGAAAAGAATCCTAAGTGAAAAATTCAGGCAGTATGTGGATGTGCATTTAAACTAGAAAAAGGGGGTGATGGATGGGGAAGGACAAGTTCAGGACGTCACTTCCAGCAAAAGCAGAACAACATCAGAAACAGCCACACTTTTAAACCACACATCAATGACAAGTGGGAAGAAGTGGGCAGAACAAAATTAATGCAAAATACATGCAAGCCAGTTAAATGCTGGAAAGCAATGAGCACAAATATTCAAAGCTTAGCCAACAAAGTTCCAGACCTGGAAGCCCTAATGGTGGAAATGGACTTGGACATTGTGGCCATTACAGAAACATGGTTTAATAAATCACATGATTGGGATATAGCCATAGCTGGCTATAATCTATTCAGAAGAGACAGAGCAAGTGGAAAAGGAGGAGGAGTAGCCTTGTATGTCAAAAGCAATATTAAAGCTACTGAAATGAAGGGGGCATGGGGAAAAGAAGAAGCGCTCTGGATTGTGTTAGAAAGAGGAAATGGCACTGTCATCCATACTGCTGTACTACAGACCTCTGACTCAAATTGAAGAAACATATAACGAATTGATTATAAATATTCCTTCTAGACTTGCAGAAGGAGTAATCCAATCCACATCGGGAGATTAAAGTCATCCAATGTGATCACTTCCCCCTTTGTGGTGACCTCGGCCTCAGCTTTGATACAAGAAAATGGGCACAAACTGGTTTATAGGATGTATCTGATGCTCTTTAGGATCAGTAAAGCTGTTCTAGGGTTTAGTCTCCTGAGCTGGAGGTGTGAATAGATTGAGAATCTATATCATATGTGGTGGAGCCGATTGGAGGTGCAGTAAATATGGTAGCAGATATCTCCAGGGTTTTTTCAACACATGGCAGAGATTCCTAGTGTGCTTGACACATTGCTTATGCGGTTGAATGTGTCTCCAGAGGAAATGGAAGTGCATTTGTGAAACTGGCAGGATTGTTGAACGTAGCCATGCAAATGGTGGTGGCATGACACTTGCAAAGAGGCTTCTTTTCCAAGGGGAAAAATGGTTGCAAATGCTTTGATTATGTTTACTGGATGAATGAATTGATAGCTTATGAGAATCATTAGAAAAAGTATTTGATAAACTATGAGTACCTTGCATTAGCTGGTGGGAGAATAATCCAGTATAATATCAATTTAAGTGAAATATAGACTAGTATGCTTTACATGTGCAGTTGTATTTGTTTAATCTGCGATGGGAGCTGTGGTTTAGTTCTTGTAATGCAAGGTGATGGACTACTATGTAACTCTGTTTATATATAAAGTTAATAGAAATAAAATTTAAAAAACCCACCTACACATAATCATGACTGCAACCATGCTCCGCCAATCCTTCCACGGGTACACCTACTCTACGAGTATGCACCAGCTTGCAATGCATGCACTTTATGCATGACCTAATTTTAATTTAATCTATTTCTTTATTTCTTTATTTTGTGCCATCAAGTCATTGCTGACTCCTGGAGATACATTGCCAAGAAAACCCAGAGGCAGCTGCATCACCGGAAGTAGATCGCCAGGCCTTTTCTTCCAAGGCGATGGAGAGTAAAGTTACTTGCCCAAGGTCACAAGGAGTGCCGGTGGGAATCAAACCCTTGATCTTCTGGGTACTAGGCTACTCCTCTACACCTAGGTTTATAAAAGGCACTTTACAAATGAAAAAAGGATTATAAAATTATTCTAAGTTCAGAGTGTGTGTGTGTGGGGGGGGATTCAACCAGTACATGAACACAGCAGTGAAACTAATCCCTTATTCCTTCTGGCTCCTCCCCCTCTGCTTTTCCTCTTATTCTTATCTTTTGTCTTGTCTGTCTTAACAAGCAGGGACCGTCTTTATATAGGTCTGTACAGCGATGCGTATGCCTTGTAGTACCTAGTAGTAGTAATAGTAGTAGTAGCAGTAGCCAGGGAGTAAGGAAAAGGCTATGCAATCCTGAATAAAAACACAGTTACTGCAGAGAGTCTTTTTTGTCATGTGAAGTCAAAATACAATAACTAATTTAAACCATGTAGCCCTGGGCTGATTACACAGACAATTTTTCTAGTTCAGTGACTCATGAAAGAAAAAAAAAACGCTTGAGATATATGTTTGACGTTGGTCTTCCTTTTGTTCTTTGTGGGTAGCCGCCAGAGAAATGAATATGCCTTGCTATGATATGACCCTGAAAGATAATGGAAATGATTTTATTTTGAATCCCAGCTAGCCCATCATCACTGGGATTTAGCCCATTAGCCTGCAAAGAAATGATCAATATAATACTAGACAAATGCATCGACTCCACATGAGAGCTCCATCTTATTTTTTATTTTAAACAAAAAATAGAAAAAAGAACTTGACCAAATGATGTTTTTGACACTTTATCTGTCATAATATGTTAATAGGTGTTGTGATTAGTAACTAAGCTTGCACTCGGTCAAGATTTTCATCACATGTATCACCTATGAACTGAACGTTTTTGTGCTTTTGTCTACTGTATTACACAAATTGCTTGTGCAAATTTATCTCTCTGAATTTCTAAGCACACTTTCAATATATGTGTATACAAGCAATTTGCAGGCATACTTTAATTGTAAATGCACAAATGAGTGGGCAAACAAGCCCGAAAGGCACAAACCTATTAGTAACTATTGCATGTGGTGGATTTTTTTTTTTTTTTTTTTTTTTAGTGACATCAAGTCAGTGTTGACTCATAGTGACCCAGCTACCTCTGGGTTTTCTTGGCAGTGTATCACCAGAAGTAGATTGCCAGCCTTTTCTTCCGAGGCAACGGAGGGTAAAGTGACTTGCCCAAAGTCACCAGGAGTGCCAGTGGGAATTGAACCCTTGATCTTCTGGGTACTAGGCAGTTGCTCTAACCACTAGGCTACTCCTCCACTATTTATGTAAAATGTCTTTTTTTTACTTTAATGATTTACATTTTAAAAAAATCGAATTGATGGGGAAAAATCTTATTAAGTGCCATTTGCAATTTTCTCACAGTCGGTAGACCTAATTAACTCTTGCATGAAGTTCCCCAGAGCTTTTTCTTCACACCTTTCTAATGAAAGATCTGGGGGAGGTGGGAGTTGTTTTGTCTTCCACGAGGGCAAGGATAATGCTTTGGCACGTTAACATCTTTTTACCAATTACAAATTAGTACTAGGTGTGGAATATTAAGTTGAATATTTATAGCTCAATGGATATAAGCAGGGGTTTCTCAGTCAAAGCTATTGTATGAATAGTTCTGATTTTTAGGACATCTGCAATATTCATAGATGTATTTGGCTGAACAAACAAGATATTTTGTCCAATTTAGCTGTCCTTAAATCCAGATTTCCTTATATACATTTAGGACCAGAGCCAAGTTACCAAGACAGAATACTTAAAAGAAATGTGCAATATAATTATTTTAAAAGAAGCTTAAAAATAGATACGGTGGCTCTTCTATTTAATTCAAAAATGTATCAGACAGCTTGCCCTGAATCAGAATAAAAGTGCTACAATATATTTTTCTCTGTAGTCTCATGTAAAAAAAAAACAATATTGTGTACTTTGATTTTTTATTCATTATAGTACCTTTTTGCTGATTTTCACAATATTTTTCCATTTCATAAAAATCTTTACCACAAGTTAGAACTTTTTAAAGCATGGAAATCAACCGCATATGAATTGATAAGCTAGTCCATTACTAATTTTGCCTACACTTTTTGGAGGCATCCAAATAAATCAGATGAGCACTAATCAATAGATACCCCCTGTTGTATACATTTTAAGAGGTTTGTGAAGATATTCCAAGTTAATGTTAGCGTTTGATAATAATGACAACCAAAGATTTATTTAGTTCTTGAAATTTGGGATCTCATGGGAATAGAACCAGACTTTAAGGTTTATGCTGCATATCAACTATCATAAATGTTGTATATTTGGTGTTAAATACAAAGATTTGACCCCTACGTTCGGTAATAAATATACACAAATCCAAAAAATCACCAAACAACGTGAACCCTATTTACTATCATCATTGTCGGAACGTATTAAGGGCGTGGGGCAGGGTCCTGGCGCCTGCGCGTAACCGGGTGCCCGGCCCGGCGCGGGACCCTGCTCGCGTCTCGTGGGGGGGGGCGCACGTCTTGGTGCTTGGTGACGTGGAGCGCGTCTTAAATGGATTGGCTCTGCTGGTGGAAGGAGTGAGCGGAGCCAATCAGGAAGGTCTGGCCATGTGCTCCAGTGTGCGCGCGGTCATAGCTGGAGCACATGCGGCCAGACCAGAGGGCGAGTAGCTGCTGAATTGGTGCGGTGGGGAGCTTGGAGCGTCGGCATGGTCGCGATCTCTGAAGGGCAGGCAAAGTGGTGGCAGATCTTCGTGCACGGAGCCCGGCAGCTGGAGATTGGAGCATCGGCGGGGTCGCAATCCCCGAGAGGCAGGCAAAGCGGTGGCAGAGCTGCAAGCACGGAGCCCAGCAGCTGGGGCGGGTCCAGTGCTCAGCGTGCAGGCGAGTAGTGCTTAAAATACTACAGGAATCCTATGCGCAGGGGGGGGGGCTTGGGGCCGAGGATTGGGTGAAATACTAATAACTGCTACGGTGTGGGGAGGGAGGAGCATTATACGGGACTAAAAAAAAAAAAAGGAAAGACAGGGTTTCTTTTAAGCCTGCTTGTTTGTTCCCGTGCTGTGGGAGGTGTGCGGAGGAGAGGTAGGTAATGGCGGGAAAACAGGCTGGGAAAGTCCGGGGTGGTGCAGGGCTGCCGTCGGCAGGGAGGTAGGGTGACAGAGGGGTCGGGGAGCAGGCAGGGGGGGAGGATTGGGCCGCAGAGTGTGGGGGAAAGTGTGAGTGCAAGCAGGGGGGTGCGGCATGCAGTGAGGGAGCGTGGTGGGCTCTCAGTTACTGGGAGGAGAGCACGTAGTGGGGGCAATGTGCAGGGCATGGATGCTATTGGTTCAGAGGTGCAAGGAGCTGGTGATGCGGGGGGAGCAGACGTGATTGTGGGGCACAGGTCTGATGTGGAGCAGAGAGGTAGTGTTGGTCCCTGGGGACAGTGGGGAGAGTGGGTAAGGCCTGGGTTTGGTGTGGTAGCTGGAGGTGGTAGTGGTTTGGTATCACCTGGTGGGAGTATGGCTTCACCTAGGGGATATGGTATGGTGGAGCAGCAGGCAGTTTGGGAACATTGGTTGAGTGGGGGGCAAGGCTCTTCCAAGTCGGATTGGACGGGGGCATGGCAACCGTCTTGGTCTCCTGCTTTTTCCCCCTCGGGTTTTCCCTTTTTGTCTCCACAGGTTCCTTTTCAGTCCGTGCCTGGCCGCGTGCCATCTACAGTTCCATCATCTGGTGCAGCGAATGTGGATACGTGAGCCTCTGCTGTAAGGGGTACGCCAAGGGACGTAGTCCAGGCTCCAGGAGCGGCTGTGCAGCAACGGACTGTTGCTCCTCATGTAGGTTCACCACTTTCGTCTGATGTGATGGCTGCCGAAGATAGGACAGGTGAGTTGCTGTCGGTAGAGGGGGCGAGCGTGGCGGAAGTGGATCGCAGGCCGAGTGGTCGGAACAGGCGCGCAAGAAAAGGAAGTACGTGTGTCGACATCGGCATAGTTCGGATTCGTCCTCCTCCTCGTCTTCTGACTCGGTGGAGTCATCAAGGGGCGAGGTCGGTGGCGGTGAGGTTGTGTCGGGGCGAGGGTCTTCTGGTATTCATGCTGGTGCCGGGTCTTCATCATTGGTTGCCTTATCGAAATTATGGGAAGGTGTCCCAAAAAAGTTGAGGCGTAAAATTCGGAAGAGGAAGTACACTGATATTTTTCATTTGCTGGAGGGGCGTAAGCATTCGGGCAATAGTAAGAAGAAGTGGAAGGAGGATGAGAAGGCTGGCCATATTCGGAAGGTCTCTAGGAATGTTGTCAATTGGGTGAGATCATTCTTGCGGCTGGCGAGTGTGTGGGGTCAGCATTTTCTGGGGCAGTATGGTATGATGCTGTCCTATGCTGATTCGATTCTGGAGCTGTCTCAGGTACACGAGGGCTGGTCATGGCTGAATTATGATGAAACGTTTCATGACAAAATGGAGGAGAACAAGGTTTTTAACTTGGGGTACACAAGACATTAACCTTTGGCTGACTCAGATGTCTGTCAAGGGCGAGGTGGTTGGAGGGGGCGGAGGAAAGGTTGGGCAGGGGGTTGTGGCCGGGGAGGTCGTTCCTTTTGCGGTGGCGTTTCCCCAGTCCCTGCCAGACCGGTTACCAGCAGCGGAGGGAACGTGTGCTGGAGGTTTAATAGATCGGCATGTCCCTTTCCAGACTGTAAAATGCGCCACGTGTGTTCGATCTGCAGTGGTCCCCATTTGGCGGCAAAATGTGTTAAAATAGGGGCCGTCACTCTGCCTGGGCCAGGTCCCAAGTAGGCGGGCGCTATTTGAGTTGGCTCCTTCTCCGATACGGGTACCGCTATTGCTTAACTGGCTTCACGGTTATCCGCGGAAAACGGGATAAGTTGATTTTGCAGTTGGGTTTTCAGTTTGGTTTTGTGGTTCCGATTCGGGGTGCTGTGGGGTGTTTGACGGCTCGCAATTCCCCTAGTGTATGGAGATGGGCATCGGTAGCGCGGGAGAAGTTAGCGGCGGAATTACGGTTGGGCAGAATAGCCGGTCCATTCCGGCGCCCTCCTTTTCAGGATTTTGTGGTGTCTCCGTTAGGAATTGTTCCTAAGAAAGAACCAGGGAAGTGTCGATTAATCCACAAATTTGTCTTCCCCTAAGGGGGCCTCGGTGAATGATTTCATCCCGCGCGAGTTCTGTACGGTTCGTTATGCCTCTTTCGACAGGGCGGTTGAGTTAGTCAGGAGGGCTGGACGTGACTCCTTGATGGCAAAGGTTGATATTGAGTCTGCGTTTCGCTTGTTGCCAGTGCACCCGTCTGCCTTCAAGCTCTTAGGTTTCCAATTTGAGGGAGAGTTTTATTTTGATAAGTGTATGCCAATGGGTTGTTCGGTATCTTGCTCTTACTTCAAGAAATTTAGCACTTTCTTGCACTGGATGGTGGCACGGAGAGTGGGGTCTTCGGAGGTTGTTCATTATCTGGATGATTTTTTGTTTGTCGGCAAAGCCGGTTCTACGTGTTGTAGAGTCCTTCTGGATGGTTTTGTCGGTATGGCCAGCGAGTTGGGGGTACCTTTAGCTGAGGGTAAAACTGTGGGTCCGACGACAATCCTCACCTTTTTAGGTGTGGAATTGGACTCAGGACAAATGGTAGCGCGGTTGCCGTTGGAGAAGGTGGAGAACTTGAGGGTACTGGTTGCTAATTCCTTGGCCTCTTCTAAGTTGACCTTGAGGGAATTGCAGGCGCTAATTGGATCGCTTAATTTTGCCTGTAGGGTAATTCCGATGGGGAGGGTGTTCATTCGGCGGTTGGCAGCTTCGACGGCTGGAGTGCGCAAGTCGCATCACCACATTCGTGTGTCTAGCGTTATGCGCGAGGATTTGCAGATTTGTGATGTCTTTCTGCGGGACTTTAATGGGATTTCAGTATTGCAAGATGCGGAGATCTCCAGTGAAGATTTGCAGCTGTATACGGACGCGGCCGGCGGCATTGGTCTGGGAATATACTTCGGTGGCACGTGGTGCACCGACAGATGGCCGCAGGCATGGGTCGATGTGGGGCTAGTGAGTAATATTACTTTCTTGGAACTCTTTCCCATATTGGTGGCACTGGAGTTATGGCCAAACAAGTTAGCTAACCGTAAGGTCGTGTGGTGGTGTGACAATGAGGCTGTGGTGGCGCTCATTAATCGTTATTCTCCGCGCTGCAGTCAGGTAGCATCCTTAATGCATCTGGTCATACTTGCATGTTTGCGTTTGAATGTGGACTTGAGGGCTCGCCATATCCCAGGGCGTACTAACGAAATCGCTGATGCTCTCTCGTTTGCAGTGGGAGTGCTTTTGAAGCTTGGCTCCGGAGGCAGACGAGGACGGGCTCGTGGTCCCGTGGAGCTTGTGGAGCTGTGGCCAGCTGAGATGAAGAGCCTTCTCAAGAATTCGGTGGCAGAGCGGACGTGGGATGCTTATCAGCGTGGTTGTGAGCGAGTGCTGGAATATCTATACCAGACAGGATGGGAAGGAGGGGAGGTGCAGGAGTACTTGCTGGGGGGGTATGTGGGTTGGGCTAAAGGGCGTGGGGTGGCCAGATCGGCTGTGAAGATTCATCTGTCTGGGTTTGTTTTTTTTGCCAGGGCAGCGGGTTGGGGACTGTTGGGTCGCGGATTTCTGGCGCGGCAGTTGCTGTAGGGGTGGGAGCGTTCTGTGCCTGGGCCGCATGATCACCGGCTTCCGATTACGCACGATTTGTTAAGAAGGCTGTGCCTGGGACTGCCGGGGGTGGCGGCGTCGCCTTATGAGGCCACTCTCTTTCGTGCGGTCTGATTTAATTAGTGGAGGAGGGATAGTAAGGAAATCCACAGTACTACCTTTTAACTTTCGAAAGGGAGACTATGATAAAATGAGGAAAACAGTTAAGAAAAAACTAAAAGGAGCAGTTGCAAAGGTTAAAGACGTACATCAAGCTTGGGTGTTGTTGAAAAATACTATCTTGGAAGCCCAGACCAGCTGTATTCCACGCTTTAAGAAAAGTGGAAGGAAGTCCAAAAAACTGCCAGCATGGTTTAAAGGTGAGGTCAGAGAGGCTCTTGTTGCCAAAAAAGCATCTTTCAGGAAATGGAAAAAAGAGCCAAACCACGAAACCTGGAAACAGCACAAGCACTGGCAAGTCAAATGCAAGGCATTGATAAGGCAGGCAAAGAGAGAATTTGAGAAGAAGCTTGCTGCGGAAGCAAAAACGCGGAATAAAGACCTTTTCAAGTACATTCGTAGCAAAAAACCTGTGAGAGAGTCAGTTGGTCCATTAGATGATAAAGGGGATAAAGGAGCACTAAGAGGTGACAAGGCGATAGCGGAGAGACTGAATGAATTCTTTGCTTCGGTCTTTACTGAGGAAGATGTAGGGATGTTACCCATGACTGAAGTGGTATTTAAAGGTGCGGAAGAATTGAAGGAAATATCGATACATCGGGAAGATGTCTTACAACTATTAGATAAACTGAAGAGTAGCAAATCACCTGGGCCGGATGGTATACATCCAAGGGTGTTGAAAGAACTGAAATATGAGATTGCAGAACTGCTATCAGTAATCTGTGAACTATCATTAAAATCATCTCTAATACCTGAAGATTGGAGGATCGCCAATGTAACCCCAATTTTTAAAAAAGGTTCCAGGGGTGATCCGGGAAACTACAGACCGGTGAGCCTGACGTCAGTACCGGGAAAAATGGTAGAAACCATCATAAAGAATAAAATTACTCAGCATGTAGATAGTCACAACCTAATGGAAGACAGCCAACATGGCTTTAGACAAGGAAGATCTTGTCTTACTAATCTGTTATGTTTTTTTGAAGGAGTGAATAAACAGGTGGACAAAGGTGAGTCGGTTGATATTGTGTATCTGGACTTTCAGAAAGCCTTTGACAAGGTCCTTCATGAGAGACGTTTGGCAAAACTAAAGAGTCATGGGATAGGAGGCAGTGTACTATTGTGGATCAAGAACTGGTTAAAAGATAGAAAGCAGAGGGTAGGGCTAAATGGCCAATTTTCCCAATGGAGAAAGGTGAATAGTGGTGTACCCCAGGGATCTGTGCTGGGTCTGCTGCTTTTTGACATATTCATAAATGACCTGGAAAGTGGAATAACGAGTGAGGTTATCAAATTTGCAGATGACACAAAACTATTTAAAGTTGTTAAAACCCAAGAGGATTGTGAAAAATTGCAAGAGGATCTTGATAAATTGGAAGACTGGGCATCAAAATGGCAGATGAAATTTAACGTGGACAAGTGCAAGGTTATGCACCTAGGGAAGAACAACCCAAACTATGGTTACACGATGCAAGGTTCCACATTAGGAACCACCACCCAGGAAAAAGATTTAGGCGTCATTGTGGATACCATGTTAAAACCCTCGGCCCAGTGTGCAGCAGTGGCCAAGAGAGCAAATAGAATGCTAGGTATGATAAGGAAAGGAATGGAAAATAAAACAAAAGAGATTATAATGCCTCTATATCGTTCCATGGTGAGACCGCACCTTGAATATTGTGTGCAATTCTGGTCGCCGTATCTTAAAAAGGATATAGCGTTATTAGAAAAGGTTCAAAGAAGAGCCACCAAAATGGTAAAGGGGATGGAATGGAAGTATACTCCTATGAAGAAAGGCTAAAAAGGTTAGGGCTCTTTAACCTGGAAAAGAGACGGCTGAGGGGAGATATGATAGAAGTCTATAAATTAATGAACGGTGTGGAACGGGTAAACGTAGATCGATTGTTTACCTTATCAGAATATAGAAAGACTAGGGGACATGCAAGAAGCTACAGGGTAAACTATTTAAGACTAATAAAAGAAAATATTTTTTCACTCAACGTGTAATCAAACTCTGGAATTTGTTACCGGAGGATGTAGTAAAGGCTGTTAGTGTAGCTGGGTTTAAAAAAGGTTTGGACAAGTTCCTGGAGGAAAGGTCCATAAACCATT
Organism: Ichthyophis bannanicus; assembly: GCA_033557465.1. Lineage (NCBI taxonomy): Eukaryota > Metazoa > Chordata > Amphibia > Gymnophiona > Ichthyophiidae > Ichthyophis > Ichthyophis bannanicus. The sequence goes on from CM066040.1 coordinate 120,829,953, forward strand.
ATTAAGAAGTGACCGAAGATATCAATGCTTGACCCAGTACAAGCATTGTGGAACTTGTGTCTCTTGGGGAAACTGCTAGGTACATATGACCTAGATTGGCCACTGTTGGAAACAGAATACTGGGCTTGATGGACCTTGGTCTGACCCAGTATGGCATATCTTATGTTCTTATGTTCTTATGTTCTTCTGTTTGGCATTCTTTGGTGCCTTTCAAGTCGGTGAGTTGGTGGTCGAATTGGTGAATACAGGTTTAGGGAATAGCTTGCGCCGCCAGCACGTGCGGAGCGAGCAGGGGCTTGTACGCGTGTTGTTAGCAAAATCCAAGACAGACCAGAAAGGGAAAGGGTTGTGGGTGGTACTTCAAGGGATTGGTGGGCTCACGTGCTCGGTGGCTGCCATGGAGGACTAATTGGGTGTGCGCCCTACGGGTGAAGAGGGGTTGTTTGTGCATAGCGATTCCCGTGCGCTGACACGATTTCAGGTGACGGCGGTGTTGCGCATGGTGTTGTGCCGGATCGGGGAGGATCCGCGGTGTTTCTCTGCACACTCCTTTCGCATCAAGGCAGCGACTAGCGCTGCAGCCATGGGATTTTCTGGGGCGCAGATTCAGAGTATAGGCAGATGGCGGTCGAAAGCTTTTAAGGGGTATGTTCGCCTATGAGACACCGGCATATTGCTGGGGGGGGGGGAGGAATAGTAATGATGTTTTTTCTGTTGCAGATGTGGGGCTGAAGGCCTGGGGATGTTGGATCTTGGGGCACTCCTTCGTGTTCTGGGCTGGTCAGCGAGCGGCAGTGCGGCCTATCAGGCTGAATTTAGGAATGGATCCAGCGGTGGTGGCAGTTTCATGGCTGGGCGAGTGCGGGCTGCTGTGGCCCCAGCTGATGCCTTTGCTTCATCATCATCAGCACATCCGGGACAGGCCATCGATTGTACTGGTGCATTTGGGGGGCAATGATTTGGCCACTTGGTCCTGCAAGCAGCTGATTAGAGCCGCCAAGAAGGACTTTGCTGTGCTGCTGCGTATGTTTGGGGGTGTAGTCTTAATCTGGTCCGATATTATTCCCAGACCAGAGTGCTGTGGGCAGAGGAGATTGTCCCGGGGATTGACGAAGATAAATAGGCAGATCGGGAGGTGGGTTTGTGAGCAAGGGGGGTTTCATGTGCAGCATGATTGGGTTGACGTGGCCTGTACCGGTTTGTATCGGGCGGATGGTGTGCATCTATCTCCTGTGGGGATCGATTTGCTCCTCAGAGACTGGCAGGAGGTTTTGGAGAGGATGATGCAGGATGAGGCACACTGGTCGCAGCTTGGAGGGGGTTTTGGGGGGCGGCACAGGTGAGGTTTGGTTCCTGTGCTGGTGGCGGGATCCCGGAGGTTTCCGGGGTCTGGAGCCTTAGGCGACTTGGGACGGGGGTGGGGTGCCCTCAACCCGGACTACCCCTGGAAGACTTTTGCTAGTAATATGGCGAAGTCGGATAGGGGTGGTTGGAATGTTGCCGGTGATGTGACCGGGGATGGAGTGGAGACAAGGACGCCTTGCTAATCGCATGGCTGGTGACGCATTGCACCGCTGGGGGGTTTGTTGGATTCCTGTTCATTGTTCAATATGTTGTTTTGGAAATAAAGCTGCGACCAGTTGTTACCACAAAAGGCGGTCTGTGCAATTTGTTGGAAGGGTGGAAGATGTGTGGAATGGATGGAGGATAAGTTGCAAGAGGGGGGAGCGACGGGTCCGGCTACCCGGTTAGTATTAAGGGCGCGGGCATGGTCCTGGCGCCCACGCGTAACTGGGTGCCCGGCCCGGCACGGGACCCTGCTCATGTCTCGGTGGGGGGCGCTCGTCTTGGCGCTTGGTGACGCGGCGTGCGTCTTTTATTTTTTTTTGAAACTTTTATTTTCATTTTGCAACAAACAAAAGAAACAACACACCAAAGGAAACAATACAATTATACAATAAAGAAAAGTAAACCCAACTACCCCCCACCCCCACGCTTCTTCTCTAGCTGATTATGTCAGCATGTGAGCGCTTCCAAACAAACGTGATTGTACATCAAAACAATCAAAAGAGTATCTACGATACAGAATAATCATAAGACAAAGATATATAAGTTTTAGACAGTCAAATGAGAGCATTGAGCAGAATGTACATAATCATTGAGCATCTTCCATTTAGACCGATGATGAGGAGTCTGAATGGGGGAAGCAAACATACGAGGTATTTGTTCATATTTACTGTAGAGACAGACATGATTCCACCATTCATTGGGGCTCAACTGGGAGCTATTTTTCCAGTATTTCGTAATTAGGGAAATAGCAATACCTAGCATAAAGTCCAAAAGGAAGTAAGCCGTTTTTGGAAGAGAGGGGATCCCCGCTGCTGAGCGAAGTCCCACTATCCTCCAAGAAAGGGGCTCTTGAAAGTGCAAAATAGACTGGATACGGCCCCAGACCCGACTCCAGTAATACTGTAGTGCGGGACATTCATACATAACATGAGGTAGTGAACCAATGGCCGCATGACATGTCCAACAATTATTGCCCTGAGCAGTGTTCCATTTGGCTAATCTGTCAGGAGTGTAAAAACACCGGTGGGCTAGAAAGAAGAGTGTCTGAGTGAGTGAGGCGGATCGGGAGACCCGTGTCACTCTACTCCAGACAAGGCTCCATTGCTCCGGGGTCAAAGTCACATGCAGTTCTCTCTCCCATGCTTTCTGCGCTATAGGGGTATCCCTAGTTATAGCATTACATAAGGTTTTGTAAAAATTGGATGCTACACCCGGTGAACTACCAATAGATCGGATAGTCTCCAACCAACCTTGTGTAGGGGAGGCCGATGGCGGGAGCACCTTAGCACTCCTAAGACAATGCTGAAGTTGCAGCAACTGAAAGTAGTGTTTCGCTGGGAGACCAAATTCAATTTGCAATTCACTAAAAGTTTTCCAGCGACCTTCATGGAACAATTGGCTAGGAATCCAAATGCCCCTAGTGTACCAGGGGCTCCACGCCATCGGCTTATTTTGTATTCGAAATCGAGTGTTGTACCAAAGTGGGAGTTTGTCTAACAGACAGAGTCGGGAGTCTAAAGATTGCAGGAGATTATTATAGGCACCTAAGGTGTCTAAAAGCATTGGTGGGAAGTGAGAGTCTGATGGGAGAGTCATACCAGGGAGAAAAATAAGAGGAATCGGTTTGCAAAGGTCCTCTTCTATGTCTAGCCACACAGGTCTACTCGGTACTGGATCTTCCAGCCAACGAGCACCTTGTTTGAGAAGAAAGGATTGATGATACTTCAGGAAATCAGGGAATCTGACACCCCCATATTCCTTATCTGCTTGCAGCTTATGTTTCGCTATCCTAGGTGTCTTATTTTGCCACAAGTATCTAGTCAGAAGGCCCTCGATATCTTTATATATACGTCGAGGGAAGAGACAAGGCACCATTTCTAAGATATAATTCACTTTCGGAACAATCATCATTTTTATGGTTTCTAATCGACCCCACCAGGTAAGCGTTAAAGGAGTCCAGCGGTGAGTAAGCGCCCGGACTTTAGAGGTTAAGTCTTTGGCATTGAAGGAGATAGTGTCTTCCAAAGGAGAACAATAGTGAACCCCAAGGTATTTGACCATGCGAGGTTGCCATAAAAAGGGGAAGGATTGCATATCTGCCTGATGAAGCAGAGGATTTAATGGAAAGGCTACCGACTTGGTCCAATTTATCTTATAACCGGACAGTTGTGAGTATTTACCAATTTGCTCTAAGACAGCCGGTACTGAGTCTATAGAGACAAAGAGCATAAGATCATCAGCATACGCTGAAATTTTGATTTCCCTGTGGGTGAAGGGGACTCCATGAATCTCCTCCGATTGCCGGATTAGTAAAGCCAAGGGTTCGAGTGCAAGATCGAAGAGGAGTGGAGACAGTGGGCATCCCTGGCGAGTGCCGCGTTGAAGGGGAAAAGGTTGAGACTTTAAAGCATTTGCACATATACTGGCTGTAGGCTGAGCGTACATGGTGCGAAGACAACGGAGAAAACCTTCCCCGAATCCGTACCAGCGGAGGACTGCAAATAGGAAGGGCCACTCTAAGCGATCAAAGGCCTTCTCAGCATCAAGTGAGAGGCCAACAAATGGGCGATCAAGATGAACTGCGGTAGTCAATACATGGCAGAGAGTCCGAGCATTGTCAGCAGTCGATCTACCAGGAATGAAACCGCATTGATCTGGGTGTATTAAGGTAGGCATCCTATCCGAGAGCCGGGTAGAGAGAATGGTGGCAAAGATTTTATAATCCGCGTTTAGGAGGGAAATTGGACGATAATTAGCTGTTAGTTGCGGGTCTCTCCCCTCTTTCTCAAAAACTACTACATTTGCCATTGAAAAGGACCCAGAAGGAGAACCCTCCTCGGCCAAAGCAGAAAAATAAATTTTCAAAACTGGAGCTAAATCGGCGTGAAAGGTTTTGTAGAATTCAGCGGGGAGACCGTCTGGGCCTGCGGCTCGACCTGAGGCACATTTCTTGATAGCAGAATGAATTTCTGAGACAGTAAATGGTGTGTCTAAGGCCACTCTATCTTCGTCAGATAGGGTCGGTCTTTGTACTCCTGAAAGTAAGCGTTCAAATACATCTGGCTCAAAATCACATTCAGATTGATAAAGCCGAGTATAAAAGTCACGAAAGAGTTCTAAGATTTCGGTATCTTTAGTGACCAAGCCCCCCCCTGACGGATTACGGAGGGCGGTAACACGCTTGGCTTCTTTTCGACCTTTTAGGGCATTTGCTAATAATTTGCCAGCACGATTATTTTCCCGATAATAAAGCCCTTGTTGTGATTCAATATTTTTAACAGCAGCAGTGTGCAAAAGCTGATTGTATTGAAAACGCAAGCGTTGTAAACGGAGTAGAATACATGGGTCAGTACGGGACGTAAGGAGACGCTCCCCAGCTTGTATCTGCTGCTCTAGAGTCAGTAAAAGCTGCTTTCTTTGTTTCCCCTGCCGAATTTGATAGCTAGTTATAGTGGCACGGATAGATGCTTTAAAACCCTCCCACCAAGCCCAGCCCGCTGTATCATGGGGTGAGTTAAAATGAAAATAATCTTGGATAGCGGCCTTTATATCGATCTGAAAATCTTTTTGACCCAGTAGGGATCTATCAAAAAACCAAGCTCGGGGAGAAGCGTCCCGCGCAGTGACACGTAATGATAAAGATATGGCAGCATGATCTGAAATATGGAGAGGATGAGTCCTAGTCGTGTCTACTTGAGAAATCAGTGCTTTGGAAATGAGAAAGAAATCTATTCTAGATTGGGAGTGATGGGGGGCAGAAAAGAAAGTGAACTCTAAGTCGGAGGGGTGAAGCAGCCTCCATATATCTACCAGCGCAAGATCTTGCATCAGAGCTGTAAGGGTAGCAAGACTCTTGGGTGGACTACTCGTTCTTGGCGGCTGTCTATCTATCAGAGGGTCTAACACTTGATTAAAGTCACCACCAAGTATTAATGGAGTATTGGCAGAGGCCTGTGCCAGCTGCGCAATACTTGCATAGTAAGCAGGGTTGTCCACATTCGGGGCATAAATGCAAATACATGTAAATTCACTATCTCCGACCTTAAGATGTACTCGGGCCCATCTGCCCTCCTTGTCAGCGCTAGTATCAATTACAGTAGCTTGCAAAGATTTCTTAACCAGGATGGCAACCCCGCACCGTTTAGAAACGGCGGGAGAATAGGCAGCCACCATGTAAGGCTTAACATTGAGTTTCAGTGTTTCAGCAGAGTTTAAGTGCGTTTCCTGAAGAAACGCTAAATCAGCATGCTCATGGCTAAGATAGCTAAGGATTTTCTTTCTTTTGATTGGACTATTAATGCCCTTTACGTTGAGTGATAAAATTTTACATAAAGCCATTTAGACAAGTTAAAAATTCTGAGCATGATAGCGCACCTAATTTCACAATGTCCCTCATATTGACTGTATCAGGCTGTACATATGGCATAAAAAAAACTAAGCTTAGATAACACAATGAAGCGCCCCACATTAAAAAAGAAAAACCGCAGCGCGGTAGAGAAGAAGCGAAACCCCAAAAATTACTGGCGACCATGTGTCTGCGGGGAGAAGCCCCAGAGAAGGCCAAAATTGAAAAACACATAACCTGTAGGACTGTGCGTGCTCCGAATCCGTTCGAGGCACACATCATGGAGGGAGAGGAGACCACAAAACAAGAGGCATAGAAAGAAAGAAAGAAAGTCCAGGAAGTCTCTGTGCTTGACTATGACCGCCGCATCGGGCCCTTCAAAATGGCGGACAGCGCCGGCGAATAAAAGTCCACGTCGTTGGATTAGCGCATCTGCTCTGCCTCTTTGGAGTCTAAGAATGTTGATAGTAGTTCAGGATCTTCGAATGTCCTGGTTTGGTTGTGGAGAGTCACTCGGAGCTTCGCGGGATACAACAGGCCAAAGCGAGCCTGTAGCTGTTGAAGTCGAGGGCGAAAAGCAAGGAGTTTCTTCCGTCGGTCAACGGTAGGCTTTGCCAAGTCAGGGAAGAAGGAGACTTTGTGACCTTCAAATTCCAAATGATGGTTCGCCCGGGCAGCATTTAAAATTTGTTCCACTTGTTGATATCGTAACAAGCGAAAGATAATAGGCCGGGGGGTCGTTCGGTTGAGCGCCATGTGGGTAGGAGCACGGTGTGCACGATCGATTTCCAATTCTTTATGAAAGGTGATCTTCAGCAAGGAGGGAAGAATTTTGAGCAGGAATTCTCTCATATCTCCCGCTTCCGCCCCCTCCGGTATTCCAATGAGCCTCACATTGTTGCGACGGGCTCGATTATTGCTATCTTCTAACTCCTTTTGCAGATTCTGTATCTGGCGCTCGGCCTTGTCCAGTGCGCCCAGGCGCACCGCGTGCGAATCGAGGACCCCCGCCATATTGTCCTGCCGTAATGAGAGTCTTTCAAGTCGGTCCTGGAGCACTCCAAAGTCTTCTCGCAGGGCTCTAAGCGCTTCTCCATTGGACTGCACCAATTCCTTCACGCCGCGTAGTTCCTCCAAAATCTCCAGGTGCATTTCGGGGTTTTCACGAAATGGAACCATCTTCTGTGGGGAGGACACCTCTGTTTTGGAGCGTTTTCCGTGAGAAGAAGAAGGAGACCCGAAGTCCAAGCGCGCTGGTTTATGGGCCGCCATCCCCCCCGAGGTACCCCGGTCAACCCGGAGCGAAATAGTAAGTTTGTATAGGTATTAAGTCAGGATTCTAAGTAGGCCTCTCGGGAGCTTCAGCGCTAAGCGTCTTACCCGCTGGACATCAGGCTCCGCCCCCCCCGGCGTGCGTCTTTTAAATGGATTGGCTCCGCTGGTGGATGGGGTGAGCGGAGCCAATCAGGAAGGTCTGGCCATGTGCTCCAGCGTGCGCGCAGTCGTAGCTGGAGCACATGCGGCCAGACCGGAGGGCGAGTAGCCCACACGCCCACCCCCTTTATTGTGTTGGTGGGGGCGAGCTTTGTAATTGGGTTGTCGCAGCTGGGGGGGATGAGCAGCGGGATCCCGGAGGTTTCCGGGGTCCGGAGCATTAGGCGACTTGGGACGGGGGCGGGGTGCCCTCGACCCGGACTACCCCTGGAAGACTTTTGCTAGTAATATGGCGAAGTCGGATAGGGGTGGTTGGAACGTTGCCGGTGGTGTGACTGGGGATGGAGCAGAGGCGAGGTCACCTTGCTAATCGCATGGCTGGTGACGCATCACGCCGCTGGGGGGTTTGTTGGATTCCTGTTCATTGTTCAATATGTTGTTTTGGACATAAAGCTGCGACCAGTTGTTACCACAAAAGGCGGTCTGTGCAATTTGTTGGAAGGGTGGAAGATGTGTGGAATGGACGGAGGATAAGTTGCAAGAGGGGGTAGCGACGGGTCCGGCTATCTGGTTACTGCTGGAGGAGGGAGAAACGAATATCTAATAGCGACCTTGTACATTGCTGCTTTTGAAGAGACGCTCTTATATAGTTCCTCGTATTTTACTCAAGTGTTGTTCTGGAGAAGATATTTGGATGACATCTTTTTCTTGTGGTTTGGCACTCTTTTGGAACTTCAAGAATTTTTGACGTGGTTGAATCATTTAAAGCCTAATATTTCTTTTACGGCAAACATTGATGCTCATAAAACTGAATTTTTGGATATACTAATAATTAAGGAATCAGATTATTTTCATACTACGCTATTCCATAAGAGTGTCCAACGTAACAGTTTATTGAGTTATAGCAGTTATCATCTAAGCTCTCTAAGACGTGGACTTCCAATTGGCCAGTTCTTTCGTCTGCGTCGATTATGTTCATCTTTGGCTGATTTTAAAACTAATGCTTCAGATCTCATGAGACGGTTGTAAGAGAGGGGATACCCACACAGAGTGATACAACAAGCTTACCACCGGGCCATTCATATACATCATGAATGGCTTATGAATGAATCTTTGGAACCAACGCAATCCACTGGACCGTCTGAATGTTTTCTGGGGGTTTTCCCATATATGGCCCTGAGCACACAAGTAGTACGAATTCTTAAGAAATATTGGTCTATTTTAAATTTACATTCATGTTTTCAAAAACCCCTTAGACTTGCTTACTCAAGAGGCTTCAACCTACAGGATAAGTTAGTACAATCAGCAGTTGCGACTGACCGATTGATCGGTCCGTCTTCACCTCATAGCGGTCACTCGGTTTGTAATTCTTGCACCTATTGTACCACAGCTCTGACGGGTGTAATCTGGATTCACCCGAATATGGGGCAATCTTTCAGACGACGTTGGGCCACGATATGTGAATCTACATTTGTGGTCTATGCCTTACAATGTGATTGCCCCTTGGTGTATATAGAAAGGACATCGCGGATGATCAAGGTCCGGTTAAGTGAACATGCTTCTCATATTTGACAAAAAGGTGCTCTCCGCTCAATTAGTTGAACCTTGTTTAGCTACTAATCATACATTTAAGGACATATCTTAGACGGTCCTGGACTATATTCCCTTAAGACCTAGGGGAGGTGATCACATTGCCTTACTACAACAACGGGAGCAGCGCTTGATTTTTGAATTTAACACCGTTCACCCATCAGGACTTAATAAGGAAATTGAATGGTCTAGCTTACTTTGAGGTCATCAGTGACACCAAGGAATTCCCCGGTAGAAGTGGGGGTTTCCTGGTATCTAATTGGTGTTCCCCATTGATTGACAAATTGTATTGGCCAATCGCTGTTTTTTTGGCCCTTTTTAAACCGGTGGAGATGTTTAACCAGTCATATGGAATGTTTTTTGTTAGTTGAAGGACGTCAACACTTGAAACAGGGCTGTGGTCCCGAAACGTGCGCGTCGTGTATATGCTTGAAGATAACACTGTGCAGCTTTGGAGGCTATGCTTCAACAGGATAAAGCCATTACAGATAAGATTTTGATTAAAAAATAGAATAAAATTAAAAGGGAACAGGCCGTCTGGTGTGGGTGGATATTTGTTTCTCCCTCCTCCGGCAGGTTCCGACAATGATGAAAGTAAATAGGGTTCACGTTGTTTGGTGATTTTTTGGATTTGTATATTTGGTGTTGGCAAAATATATTTGAAATGACTAGATACAAGAAATTTTGGCTATGCAATTAGAAGAGTCACTATAGGCTTTGTGCTGAAATCTTCCACTCTGGATCCAAACTGGCCCTCCAGGAGCCAATCATCAAATACTTATGACACATTCTTCTTACAGGGGACCCTCACTGCAAACCTATTCATTCCCGCTTAGAAGAGGCATGACTCTGGGGCCTTTTTTTTTAATGTGTACTTCCTATTATTTGCTACTGTAAGAAACAGGTAATTTTTATTTTATTTTTATGTTCATAAAACAATCTTACTATACTATCTTTTGTTAAAATATACAGACATGGTTATTATTGCATCCTCTTCAGATAAGAAGGGAAGGTGTGTTAGAGCACCCTTCCACCTAATTGGGGGGATTCAAAATTCTGCTGATCAATATTTATGGTCTAACTAATGACAACCCAAGTTTTTTCCATGTGATTGCGGAAGCAATAGCAGAACAGACTGAAATTCCAGTTATCCCAGGGTGGTGGGGGGGGGGGGGGAAGAGTCTTTAATTTTAGGAAGATTTCTGGATTGTCAAATCTAGGAGCATCTAGAGGGCCCCCAGAGCTTTGAGGCGGTACAATCTATTTCCAAAATAGCAAAGTCGTGGGTGCATTATACTGACATAAATAGCATTTTGCTTTCAGACCATATTGCAATATCCATGCTACTGCAAATCCAGACAGCCCCTACCACTGAGCCTCAAGACGATTCAATACTGCTTCTTTGAGCAATGCCGCCTTTTCGGAGGCAATTAGGAGACATATGAAACCTATTTTGCCACTAATAAAATACGAAGGCACTTCAACATGGGCTTCATGTGATGCTTTTAAGATGTACCTAAGAGCTATAATGAAAAGGCATATTATCTAAAGAAGCAATGTAGCGCTGTTTCAGCTTCAAAAGTTGAAGTATAACTCAGTACTAAGTGAGCAAGCTGGGCAGGCTAATGTAACACACTAAGCTAGGTATTATAGAGAGAGCAATAAATGCAGATGAATACTAGCACAGTATCTTAAGGCTTGAAAAAAATATTAACATGGTTTATTCTTTAGTAAATGAGATGACACGATTTAATAGTGTCCAATAAACATGTTTTAGAGCAGTTTCATGCATATTATAGGGCATTGCATTCCTCTGGAATCTCTTGCACTAAAACAGACTTTGAGGGATTTTGTCTGAGATATGGACAGGCCACAGGGCCAGGGTCCCAGCGGCCAAGCAGTAACCGGGTGCCCCAGCTCCTGTGGCTCAACGTGAGGTAGCCCTCGTAGCGAGTGGGGGAGGGGGCGGTAGCGAGGAGACGGAGCTGCGTTATTTGAAATCGCCCTGTGTATGTGTTTATGGCAATTTCATTGGCTGCCAGGCACTCTGGTGAGCGGGGGGAGCGGCGGGAGTGAGGTTCCACGCTTCCATACAACCAGAGCGCTCTGGCAATGGTGGGGGATGGTCGGTGCGTGCTTTTTCTGCTCCTGCCTCATGGAAAGTTTTCAGCTCAGGTGGTGGTTGGCATCGGGAGGCCCACTTTGTTGAATTTCATTCTTCAGGTGGAGAAGCAGCATGCGGGGCAAAAAATTGGAGGGGATCGCTCCTGAAGGACAGCTGGGGCAGACTTCAAATTGGGGGCCAGAGGCCATGGGAAAAGCAGGGGGCAGAACAGTTTATGCAGGGCAGCTGCAAGGACCCCCTCCTGCTCCCCCCGAGCATGGTGCGGCAGGGTGCAGAATAGAGTGGTGTTGGGCAGCCAATAAAGGCTAGGGGCAGGGGTGGTGATCCAGCCACACCGGGAGGCAGGGGGGCATTAGGCCCACAAACAGGGTAGGGGGGGCAGAGAGGCTCAGAGGGGCATTTCAGGCCACATGGGCAGATGGCGGGCTGCGGGTAAGCATGGTGGGGGGGGGGGAGATGGGGAGAGGACTGCTTCAGGGACTGTGGAGGGTGTACGTGGCAGTGATGGTGCTGTGCAGTGCAGGTCTCTGGTGAGAAGGCTGATAGGGAGCAAGACAGTGCCAAGGGGCCGTCAGGCAGGGAGGGCCTGGCTGGGGGGGTAGTACCTGGTCCTGTTGGTCAGGGGCATTATTCAGGGAACATCTGCAGGAGTCTTGGGGGGGGGGTAGTGTTGGTGGGAGCAGAGAGGTGGGGCAGTTACCCTGGGGAGGCCAGGTGGACTAGGTTGCCCTGGCAGGATGTTTGGTGCACACCCCCTGGCAGTTCTGGGGTGGAGCTTCCACTCTCGCTTGGGCAGGGGTCATGGACCACCGGGCGCCCTTGGGAGTGGGGCGGGGGGTATGAGGGTATGAGGGGTGGAAAGTTGGGGGGATGGGGGGCCAGGAGCTGGGGGGGGGCATAGTGGAGTGGGATTGTGGGAGGCAGGGGGGCCTTTCTGCGTCTGGCCATTGTGTGGGGCCATTAATTTCCAGAGCAATACGGAGAGCTCCTGGATATGGGGAAGACATATTGGCAGCCTATTAGGCTCACGCAGGTCGGGACTGGTTGAATTATGAAGAGGATTTCCACTATAAGATGGAGGAGAATGCTCAGTTGTCATGGAGGATGAAGGACGTTAATCTGGGGCTCACCCAGATGTCAGCCAAGCGCAGGATGGGGGGGGGGCAGAACAGCAGCTACCCGGGGGGGAGGGGGAACTCCAGGGTTTGCAGGCAGGTGTTCGTCTTTTCGGAGCACAGTCAGAGCAGGCACTGCAAAAACAGTCAGTACAGGAGCATTGAATGTCTGCTGGTGCTTCACCAAGTCACCCTGTCTATTCCCTCATTGCAAGTTCCAGCACACCTATTCCCTTTGAGGGAGCGGGCATGCAGCAGTCAAGTGCCACTCTGCCCAGTTAGTGAGTTCCCTGATTTCAGCATGGCTCCAACTCTGGTTGAGAGTGGAGGCCATGTGGCCCTGGCTGAGGGCTCATGGGGAATTGGGTAGAGGTGGGCGACTGCTCAAAGGTTTTGAACACCAGTTTCACATTCTCTATCAGGGGTGCATGTGGGACATTTTGGCTCCGAATGTGGCGTCAGCTCGATGCTTTGGGGAGATGGTGAGAGCCAAGCTTGAAGCTGAGCGTGCCCTTGTCAGGATTTCCGGCCCTTTTGTTGAACCTCCTTTCCGACCATTTGTCATTTCTCCCTTTGGGGTGGTGCCTAAGAAGGACCCGGGCAAGTTCAGACTCATACACAACTTATCTTGCCCAGTGGGGGCATCCGTGAATGATCACATCCAGCCCGAGCTGTGTACCGTGTGTTATGTGTTCTTCGATAGCACAGTAGGACTGGTTTGGCGGAGTGGGGTGGGAGCTCTTATGGCAAAAGTGTACATTGAGTCCGCTTTCTGTCTCCTTCCTATTCACCCTTCTGTGTTTCTCTTACTGGATTTTCAGTTTGAGGGCCAGTATTACTTTGATAAATGTATGCCTATGAGTTGTGCTATTTCATGTGTGTACTTCAAATTGTTTAGCTCCTTTTTGCACTGGTTGGTTGAGCAGAAGTCGGAGTCGTCTACTGTGGTGCACTATCTAGATATTTTTTGTTTGTGGTACCTGAGCAGTCGGGGGTATGTGCGTTGCTTTTGCGGACCTTTTCAGAGATAGCGTCTGTTTATGGGGTGCCTTTGGCGGTGGAAACGACGGTGGGCCTGGTCACTTGTTTGACATTTTTGTGGATCAAAACAGATTCTGTGGCTCTTGAGGTGTAGTCGCCTCGTGCTAAGTTGGACAGATTGCGCAGCTTAGTGGTGGAAGTCGGTTTGGCGCGGAAAGTCTCATTGTGCGTCATGCAATCATTGGTGGGGCATCTCAACTTTGTGTGATGGGTTATGCCAATGGGGTGCCCTTTTTCAAGACGTTTGGCACTGGTGATGGCGGGCATCCATAAGCCTCACTACTACATTCGGGTTTCCTTGGGCATGTGTGAAGACTTGAGTGTGTGGGATGCTTTTTTGGTGGATTTTAATGGCTGTGCTTTGTTGCAATTGGAGGAAGTATTCAATGCAGAATTGCAATTCTTTTCCGATGCAGTGGGGGGCTTTGGTTTTGGGCTGTATTGCCAGGGGACGTGGTGTGTGGAGGCCTGGCATGCTTTGGAACTCACGTGCAACATTGTTTTTCTGGAGTTATTTCCCATTGTCGTAGCCTTGGCGGTTTGGCCCGAGAGGCTGTGGAACCGTAGGGTGGTATTTTGATGTGATAACGCAGCGGTGGTGGAGATTATTAACTGGCTATCCCCCAGGTGTCCGCGGGTGTCGGTGCTGATGCATGTATTCATCCTCTATTGCCTTCAGCTCAATGTGACAGTGCGCGCGCGCAACATATACTGGGGGTGCTCAACAACATAGCTGACTTGCTCTCTCATTTCCAATGGTCACAGTTCTACCAGTTGACACCCAAAGTGGATCTGGAAGCGATACAGGTGCCTGCCCAGGTTGGAACCCCAAAGTAATTGCTTTAGTGCAGTCTTCATTGGTGCCTGACAAGATGTTGGGAAGGCTTATCATGCAGGCTAGGGCTGCTAGATGGTCTAGATCGATGGTACGATCCACCCTGTTGGGGTTTTCATTTTTCTGTAGGGTAGCAGGGTGGGGCAATCTAAGGACCTCCTTTGTGGTCCGGCGCATGCTTGTTGGGTGGGAACGGGGGGCCACTCCGCCCAAGGATTTTGGGATGGTGGCAGGATTTCACTTGGTATGGATGGGAGAAAGAGGCATGTGGTGGAGCCGCTTGTTGCCCCTCATTGTGGCGCTGACCCAGAGCCTCTACAATTAGCCATGAATGCAGCTGCTCGTGTCCTCTGCGGATCATCAAAGTGTGAGCATATTTCCCCCATTCTAGAGAAGCTTCATTGGTTTCCAATAAACTGTAGAATCCAATATAAGGCCATCCTTACCACCTTTAGGGCCTTCAATAATATTTCTCCAGATTCCATCTCTGATCTCATCATACACACAACAAATAACAGGTCCAGGAGATCTACTGCTGTTGACACACTACTTATACCAAAGGTTTCCTTAAAAGCTAATCAATCATCCATCAATAGGGCTTTTTCGAATTATGCTCCTAGGTGTTGGAACAAACTCCCTCCCAATATCAGAGCAATTAAAGACATCAAACAATTCAAAAAAGCCCTTAAACACCACCTTTTCATCGCACACTTCAAACACCTAAACACCCCTTCCCCTCCCCCATTCTTTTAACCTCATACCTACCCTAACTAACTGTATAGATTTTATATATCTCCAACATATATTCTCTAGAAATATAAATGATTTCCCTGTTTACTTCCATGTTAATTTTCCTGTTACTTGTAATAGGTCTGTTATATCTGACCAATTGTTGTATTGTTTCAATGTAAACCGCACTGATGACAAATAGCGCGGTATATAAGAAAATTAAATAAATAAATAAACATATAATCAAATTCTGGAATTCATCATCAGAGGAGGATATAATAAAAGCCGTTAGTGTAGCTGGGTTAAAAAAAAAAGGGTTGGACAAGTTCTTGGAGGAAAAGTCCATAAATCATTAGAGGACACAGGAAATCCACTGCTTAGCCCCAGGACAAGCATTGTGGAACCTGTATCTTCTGGGGAAACCGCCAGGTACTTGTGACCTAGATTGGCCACTATTGGAAACAGGATATTAGGCTTGATGGACCTTGGTCTGACTCAGTATGGCATTTCATATGTTATTAACTATTCTCTAAATGAATACATATAGGAGAAGGGACAGTAAGCAAATTATTGCATTGTAAACAAGATGAAATGGCCAATATGGAGTCAGGGGCTGAGAATGGTGTAAAGGCTTATTTGCAAACACAGCACAATGTGTAAGAATAAGAATTTTAAATTTAAACCTGGGAGCCTACAACAGATTGTCAGTAAAGAAGTAACATGATCAAACCTGTACACATTGAGAACAATCCTAATTGCTGTATTCTGGATAAGTTGTAAGAGAGTTAGGGATATGCACAGCCAAAAAAAAGCTTGGCTCATGCTCATTTAAAACAAAATTTTCCCAATTTTCAGGCATTTCTTCATGTATGTTTCACCTATTCATTTTTAGGCACATATTATGGGACATGTTTACTAAACTCTACTACCAGAAGCACAGGGTTTAGCAGGGGGTTTGAGTGTTGTGCTAAAAATCCTATGCTACCCTGGTAGTGTACGTTGGGGCAGGACATAGGTAGAGCTCAAGCATTGCCGGAGCATCACAACTATCTCAAGCATTAGTGGGCTGTGTTAACAGTGCTTGGCAACATTAGCATGAGTACATTTAATCACCACAATGGGTGCTAAGTGTGCTTGCTCAGTGCCATCTAGGGCCAGTGCTAACTGCAGGAATGGAAGTACCCTTAAGTTAGTGCAGACCCCTGTCTCTGAATGCATAGAACTTAAAAAATATGCAATTGGGGGGTGCTAGTGAGCCCAGGACAAATGGCTGCCGAAATCCCTAGCTCCTTCGATCTTCAGGCCCCTGATTACATTTACTTGTGTTCAGACCAGATGGCAGCAACGCAGAATCAAAAAGAAAGGCGCTGGAAGTGTCAGGAGACAATTCAGCCCCGTCACGCCATCTGGGGACAGCTCCCAAAGCCTGGTAACTGAGCCACTGTCCTGCAGGCATGCTGTCCCGGGGGGTAGAGAAGCGAGCCCAAAGCTGCTGCCCGATGCAAGAGGGTGACAGTTACTGAGGAGAACTCTGTTTTCCTGCCACAGTGAATATGATCTGAGAGAGCACAGGGGGACTAGCTGCATTTGATGCCACATTAATGACTGTGCCAGAGATACAGGGCCCCTCGCTGCCCACTCAGAGGACAGAAAGTAAAGCAGATGGGGGTCTAATTGGAAGCTGCACCTCCCTCGCCTCTGCCTCCGTCCCATCCCATGACTAGCACCTTGTTTGGTATCCCCCCCCCCCCCCCCCGACCAATGGTCTGATTGGTTCTACTCTGCTGCCCTTGAAGGATCTGGATTCTTCCTTTTGCCACTCTCTGTGCTAGTGGAGTTTACGTTGTGGCCTAAAAAGTTTGTGATTGCCCACAATTGTTTTGGGTGTGGATCGTTATGTTCCATGTGAGCTGTGGGCGGCATGGTTTATGGCCGAGAAGCCTTCTTATGCTGCAGTATTGGCTCAGTTTGCTAGGGATTCTGGAACTGCATCAATATGTCCTCTACGAGTACAAGTAACTCTAACTCCGGGGCCACCTCAGAGGAGGACTGCAGACCCAGACTCTTCCCTCACCACAAAAGCGGATCTAGTGGAAATTCTACAGGAGCTGCAGCTTTTCTGTGTGGACTTTGGGAAAGCTGACATCAAAACTGAGATTAAAGCTTTAGATGACTGGGTCTCTTAAAATGAGATTCATATTGGTGAGCAGATTGACTCTACTGCCCTCTTCCATACTAAGTTCTGTGTGTTGGACATGTTCAAAGAACTATGTGAATGCCATGATGACTTAGCGAACCGACAGCAGAGAAACAACCTGCATATCCTGGGTCTCCCCAAAGTACCAGGTGACCAAGGGCTTCCTCTTCACTCTCATCTTTGAAGTGGATAATGTTCAACACAAAATAAATCTGGTAAGCGTGCTTAGAGATGGAGGAGTCTTTGTGAAGTGGGGGGCCGAACAGACCAGCAGCTGCGAAAGGGAACAGCGAGCGGAGAGCCTTGACTGCCAAAAGATGGAAAGTTCTGCTCTTGCGTTGAAAGCTGTATGATCCAACGGAAATGATGTGGGCAAAGACATGGACACTTCCAGATCCCTGTGATCTTTTCCAGATGGTCAGGGCTGCATAACTACTATTGTGGTGGACATCCCTGCCAGGGAGGATATTTGCTATGGGTTAATAAGTGTATATCAGTTATATATTAATTTTCTGTTAAGAGTATGTTGCTGGTTAGGTCAGAGTGGTTGGTTTGTTGCAGCAGGAGAAGGAGGGTTGGAGGGACCATGAGGGGGGTGAAGTTGTGTGTGGATGTGAAAAGGAGGTTGTTTGTAATGAGCTGCTGGCGTGGGGGGAGTGAGTTCGGGGGTGATGAGAGGGAGATGCTCAGAGTAAGGGATGTTACAGGTGGAGGGGGGCTGAAAATCAGTGGAGGGGAAGGGTGGGATTAGGTCATTGGCACCTACCATGTACCATACCATGACACTGGTGGTACACAAGGGAAGATTAATTATGGGGAAGTATTTGGGGAGAATTGGGGAATGGGAAGGGGAAGACTATTACATAGCCAATGTCAGTGGGGAAAGGGGAAGGGGGAGAGAGATGGGGACCAGTGGCACAGTACTGTTTGGTCAAGTTGCTGGAGTTGAGATTAGAATGAGGGGTATTCCTGTTTTGGTGTGCAGTTTCTAGCATGGAATATCAGAGGTCTTCATAGCCCATCAAGCACTGTAGGGTGTTATTCCACCTCCAGAGGAACAAAGCAGATATTGTGCTGCTTCAAGAGTCCCATAAAGTGGGAGAGGGACCTAAATATATGAAGTCAAATATTATCTGCAAGTCTTTGCTGACAATCTTTCCTCACATAGAAGGGGAGTGGTAACTGTTCAGTAAGAGCTGCTCCTTTCAAGTTGAGGATGTTGTCCCAGATGTGGAGGGTAGGTTTCTTATTGTGAATGTCTGCTTGAATAGGATGTTATACTCCATGGTGAATGTGTACATATGTTTTGTGAATTGAACGGGGTGTGAAAATAAAGGCTAACACACTTTATTATAAAGACAAGCAGTTTATTTATAAAACAAAGAAAGGATAACTTGAAAGCAAGTAATTCACTTATTTACCTATAATTAGTTAGAAAAGATAACTAGAAAACAAGTAATTACAGGAGAATGATACATCACCAACAGAGTTATGAACTTCATCTCATGCCACACTAAATGGATCCCTGATTCAGCCAGGCAAGAGAGAGACTTCTCAATGAGTGTGAGGGGTCTTGGAGCACCTGATTTCCATGGCTGAAATGTTGAATATAATGGGCAACCTTAAATTGGCAAAAGCAGTGAGATCAGATGTACTTCCAGCTGAGTTTTTCAAATGTGTGCAGGACCAATTTGCACTCCTACTGGTCAAGGTCTTCAATGAGATCCTGGAACACTGGACCTTGCCCCCTTCCTTCCCACAGGCTGTTATTACAGTCATCCCAGTAGAGGGATGGGATAATCTATTGTGTAGTAATTATAGACCAAATCTTCTTCCTCAATATCGACTATAAGATTTTTGCTAGTGTGTGCCCGACTTAACATGCATAGTTAAGTCAGCTTCATGAAGAATAGTTTGGGGTTTCAGAACATTCGTCGTTAGTGGATATTCTCCAGGTACTGCAGACTTCCAAGGTGCCCCATGCTGTCCTGTCCCTGGATGCCAAAAAAGACTTTGATAAAGTGGAATGGCCATACTTACTGGCCATGCTGCAACATTTTGGCTTTGAATCATCTTTTTGTGAGTGGATAGTGGCCATGTATGCACAACAGAAAGCCTCTATACTCATCAATGGGTTTCAAGCCCCTTTGTTTTGGCTTGGATGCCCACTCTCCCCACTCCTGTTCACACTGGCTATCAAGCCATTAGCTGCACACATTTGGACAGTGAATGTGAGTTGGGAGCTGTTATTAGGACCACCAAACATGTGATATCCTTGTATGCGGATGAAACCCTGATATATCTATGTTTCCCTACCTAAGGTTGTTGATATTATTACTCGCTATGGGAAGGCATCAGAGTTATCAGTAAACTGGCAGAAATTGGCATTGTTATGCCATACTTGGTTGACTGCTGGGCTGGCAGGCTCTGTGTTCTCTGTAGTTGATTAGTTCAAATATTTGGGGGCATTATCCACAGAATTTGTCCTGCTTGTGAACTGCTATCTATGGGAGACTACTTATGAACATTCAAGAGGATTTGCAGCCATGGAAGGACTGCATGGTCACTTGGTTGGTGAGAGTTAATGTGCTTAGAATGTTAATACTGCCCAAAATTCTTTTTCTGATAATGCAGCTCCCGATTTACATTCCCAGATTTTTTAAAAGCCTACGAGGGGAATTCACTAGGTTTATATGGCAGGGACAAAGACCTCAGATCGGTTGGGTTACACTTACTGCTCCTGAGGACTGAGGGGGACTGGGGCTTCCTAATATTTTGGTGTGTGTGCTGCGGGCAGCTTGGTGTTGGTACACAGGGAGGCAGACTGAGTATGCCTGGAGTAGTGAATATTCCCCAAACCCCTGCCTGAAGAACCTGCAGAAAGTCAGAGTGTCCTGACCCACCTCTCTCTGGAGAGTATGGCGGATGCTTGGTAAAGGTTCATGGACCTCCTTTTGCTTTACTTATTATACACAGGTCTCTGTATTTGCCTTCATTAGGGACATGGAGCATGCAGTGTTTGCTGTATCAGAGGCTCCATGATTGGCTAAATTATATATAGATGGGGAGTTTGCCACAAAAGATCATATAGAACAGGTGCTGTGCGCTCCCCTAAATATTTTGCAGTTTTTTCAGTTACACCACTTTGGGGGGAGGTTACCACAAAAGAATGATGTTCTGAATGCCCCCCGCCCCTGGGAATGTATGTTGTTTTAGACCATATCGTCCAAGCATCTGGTTGCGTGGCTCTACATAGCTGTTACACTGGCCTTGGCAGAGACAGCAGTGCTGCCTCCATCATGTCAATCCTGGGGGAGGGCGCTGCCAGATCTGGATGAATCTGCAAAGGGGGATAGATCTGGAGCTACACCCACTCCTGTTCAATCTCTTTGATCTCGACGAACACCCAGATACGGCTTTTATTCCAGATGTACATCATGCCTCTCTTATTGTTCAAACAGGGATGCAATGATGACTATTTATGTTGGCGTGGGTATGGGATCTGGGGGAAATGTCAAGCCTCTCTGGTGAGGTTTCTGAAACTGTTGGGTTTCTGGACAGCAGTTTGGTCCCATGTTCAGGCTATTGCTGGGGTTTGCCCGCCATTTGAGCTCACAGCGGCGGTGCTAGGGCTTCTGCTTATGGAAGATTGGAAAAAAGCATTGGCTCACCTTATCCATGGCCTCTTATTAGCTGCCCAAAGTGTGATTGCTCATTTTTGGAAGTGTGCCTACTCCCCCCCAGTGATAACTGAATGGACCTCCAAAATTTGGGAGATTTACCAAATGGAGAAACTTGCCTGGGGGGTGGGAGGGGAGTCAGGACCATTCATGAGGTGTACTCTGGATTTGTGGACTACAAGGGCTTCTGACTGATAATCTGGATGGATGAGGGAGTATCTCACTCCTGACTAGGGGGTTCTGGAACACCATACTTGACCAACAGGTTGGGACATTGCATCATACTAAACCCCTGATCCATAGTCGCTAGCATAGTAAAGTAGATGACAGTGGAGATAGGATGACTTACTGGAAGGGGGTGTGAGGGGGTAGGGGGTGTAAGATGGGAGGGGGTGTGGGGTAGCTGAGGGGAGTCATGCTGTTAAAGAGTCCTCTCTCTATGCACATCATCAACGATGGGGGGGGTCATAGGGATACACGAGGGGTCGGGGGTGGTGCGGGGGATGGGAGGTGGGCTGGGAGCTGATTGTTATATGCTACATATATATGCCGCATGCCAACTAGAGTAGAGTAGATTGCTGAATGAGCAGTGGACAGTGGAGCAGATAACAGCCCCATCCCCCGACCACCCCATCTCCTGCATATCTCACTCATCTCTTGCATAGTTGGACCTCTTTTATATTTGTTATGACAGGGTTCGGGGGAGGGTATCTGCTGGAGCCTCTGCTTCCAATGACATTCCAGTTATCTGTTGCTCAATTTGATATATGCTCACTCGCAATAAAAAGATTGACACAAAAATAATATGCATTTAATTTTGTGTATTAATTCATAGGTATATGCACAAAGTAATTGTATTTAGCTTACACCTTTCTCTCAAAGTTCAAGGCAAGGTACATTCAGTAATAGTAGGTAAAAGAAACATGACAGCAGATAAAGCATAGTTACTCACCTGTAACAGGTGATCTCTGGGAACAGCAGGAATTTAGTCTTCACATATGGGTATCGTCGGTACTGATGGAGCCCACGCAGGAACGCTCCCCAGCGTCCAATTAGAAAGCCTTTGGGAGCATCCCACAGCACCTGCGTGCTGCCTTCCCGTCTTTCCAAACTGCCTCTCTCCAGCTGAGTTTTAAAGCTGAGACAAAGAGAGAGAGAGGGAAAGAAAAGAAAAGAAAAGAAAAGAAAAGAAAAGAAAAAGGAGAGAGATACAACTCCTAGGGGAGGTGGGTGGGTTGTGAAGACTAAATTCCTGCTGTTCCCGGAGATCACCTGTTACAGGTGAGTAACTATGCTATCTCCAGGAACAAGCAGGAATGTAGTCTTCACATATGGGGACTCCCTAGCTACAGATGCCAGGGAGAGACCCCAGAAGTTGTGTGCCCCTGTAAAAGGGCTCCACTTCCCCCCATGGATCTCTGGCATCCTACCGGGAATGGTGGGTAGGAGTTGATTAAGTATGGAACACGTGTCGCAGAACAACCTGACCAAACAAGGCATCCCAGCGGGAGTCCTTGTCTAAGCAGTAATGGGCTGTGAAGGTATGAACCGAGGCCCAAGTAGCTGCTCGACAGATGTCATCAATAGACACAGAGTGTAGATGAGCCATTGAGGCTGCCATGGCTCTCACATTGTGAGCTGTGACATGGCCTTCCAGAGAAAGGTTTTTACTCTGATAGGTAAATGATATACACTGTGCATCCAATTGGACAATGTTCTCTTGGAGACTGGAAGTCCCAAATGAGAAGGATCAAAAGCAACAAAGAGTTGAGAGGACTTTCTATGTTGCTGTGTCCTTTGTAAGTAAAGAGCAAGTGCTCTTTTTCAGTCCAAAGTATGAAGATTCCTTTCTGCATTTGAACCATGAGGCCTTGGAAAAAATACAGGCGGGTAAACTGCTTGGTTTAAATGAAAAGGTGAGACCACCTTTAGCATAAAGTGTGGATGAGTTCTAAGGACTACCTTATCATGATGGAAGCTCGTATAAGGAGGATCAGCCACTAATGCTTGCAACTCACTAATGCGACGTGCTGATGTGATTGCAATGAGAAAGACAACCTTCTAAAGGAATTTCAAGGAGGTAGTAGCTAGAGGTTCAAAAGGCGGCTTCATGAGCTGTCCAAGAACCAGATTTAGGTTCCATGCTACCGGTGGTGGCCTAATGGGAGGCTTAGTTAGAAGGAGGCCCCTCATAAATCTCGCTATGAGAGGATGAGAGGAAATAGGTTGTCCATTTAAAGGCTTGAAAGAAGCTGAAATAGCACTTAAATGGACTTGTACCGAGTTAGTCTTAAGTCCTGCATTAGATAAATAAAGGAGATACTCCAATAATGATTCCAGAGGTATCGCCAGGGGGTCAAGACCCTTCTGTGAACACCATATGGAAAACCTTTTCCACTTGAAAGCATAAGAGCGTCTTGTGGAAGGCTTTCTAGAAGCACAAAGGATATCCTTTACTTGTTGAGACAGGTTAAGACCATGAAGGTCTAGGCCCTCAGCAACCAGGCCCTGAGATGCAGAGAGTGGGGATCTGGATGCCACAACATCCCATCCTCCTGAGACAGGAGATCTGGAGCAGATCCTAACTCCAGAGATGGAGCTTGAGAGAGATGTAGGAGCAGAGGGTACCACACTTGCCGTGGCCAATGAGGAGCTATGAGAATCATATGACCTCTGTCTCTCTGAAGCTTGAATAGGGATTTGGGGATTAGGGGAATGGGTGGAAAGGCATATAGGAAGTCCTGACCCCAATGCAGGAGGAAAGTATCCCTGGCCTGAGAACCCCGAGCCGGAATTCTGGAACAGAATCGGGGAAGTCTGACATTTAATAGACTTGCGAAGAGGTCTATGTCCGGAGTTCCCCAAATCTGAAACATTTTTGCTACCTAGTCTGCACGAAGAGACCACTCGTGTGGAAGCAGAACTCGACTGAGTCTGTCTGCCCAAGAGTTTTGAATGCCCGGAAGATACACCACAAGGAGATGAATCTGATGCTCTCTGGCGAGGGCCCATAGTCGCAAAGCTTCGTTGCAAAGTGACAGAGAGTCTGTTCCTCCCTGCTTGTTCAGATAGAACATAGCTACTTGATTGTTCGTCTGAATTAGGACTGGCTTGTAGCTCAGCTGGGTGTGGAACACTCGAAGAGCAAGGAAGATTACTCTGAGCTCCAAGAGATTGATGTGTAGATGGGTCTCCTGTGGAGTCCAGGTGCCTTGGGTAGAGAGATCTTGCAGGTGAACTCCCCAACCCACCTGTGAGGCGTCTGTTGTTAGAGTGACCTGGGGTGGGGGCTGTTGGAAAGGGGACCCCACCAACAGGTTTTGGATTGACTGCCACCATTGTAGGGACAAAATAAGGTGACTTGAGTTTGCTATTTTGTCTGAAAGGCAGCCTGATGCTTGAGTCCACTGAGTGGATTGAGTCCATTGGGCTGCTCTCATATGGAGGCGAGCATAGGGAACTACATGCACGGTAGATGCCATGTGGCCTAGCAATTGTAACATTTCCCGAGCAGTGAGATGAGTCTTTAACACTGCCTGGGAAGCTAACTGCACAATGCGTAGGCAGTGGGGCAGTGGAAGATAGGCCCTTGCTTTCCTGGTATCCAGCATAGCTCCTATAAACTCCAGAGATTGAGTGGGAGTTAGGTTGGATTTTGAGATATTTATGACCAGGCCCAAATACTGCAGTATACGCATTGTGCAAGCTAGGGAAATTCTGGCCTCTGACTCTGATGGGGCTCGAATGAGCCAGTTGTCTAAGTAGGGGAAGAAGAATATTCCTAGAGTGCGAAGAAATGCTGCCACTACAGCCATGCATTTCGTAAACACCCTTGGTGCTGAGGCCAGGCCAAAAGGAAGAACCCTGTACTGGTAGTGCTTCCCCTGAAATAGAAACTGAAGGAATCTTCGGTGAGTTGGATGGATGAGAATATGAGTGTATGCATCCTTGCGATCTAGAGAACAAAGCCAATCTTGACTCTGAAGGTATGGCAGAAGAGTTCCTAGAGAAATCATCTTGAACTTCTCCTTGAACAGGAATTTGTTCAATTCTCTGAGGTCTAAAATGGGTCTGTGTCCCCCTGTTTTCTTTGGAATAAGGAAATAGGGGGAGTAAAACCCTGTACCCTGTTGGGAAATGGGTATGTCTTCTATTGCCCCGTGGGCAAGAAGTAAATTGACCTCTTGACCCAACTGATTTTCAAGTGAAGTCTGAGAATTGAACCGTCTTACAACTGTAGGAGGGGGCATGTTGAGGAAATGAAGCTTGTACCTCTCCTTTACAATGGAGAGAGTCCATTCTTCTGCTGTTATCTGCTCCCACCTGGGGGCAAAATAACACAACCTTCCTGGAGTTCTCTAGATGGGAGTCAAAGCCCCTGTGGAGGTTGAGTCTGCTGGGCCAGTTGAGGCTTAGCAGACTTTGCTTTTCTTTGTTTTGGTGGCTACTATCCCTTTCGGGCAGACTGACCTGCAGAATGCCCCTGCTGGGTATAGAAGGGGTAAAACCTCTTCTTTTTAGAGAAGAATGGTTTCTTGTAGGATTTTCTCCTTGCAGGATCAGCTGTAGCCTTGGATAGTCTATCCAAAGTGGTGTTATCAGCATCCAGCTCATTAGCTTTCTCTTGCCAATTTTTGCCAAAGAGATTTTCGCCTGTGCAAGGGATATTCCCCAGTTTGTCCTGTACCCAGAGTTCTAAGTCAGATGTCTGGAGCCAGGCAATCCTACGAGCACCAATGGTAATGGCAGAGGTTCTGCTTATGCACTCAAAGCAGTCAAAAGTTGCACGATTAACAAACTTGAAAACATCTCGGGCATGTTTGACAAGTGTAAGATAATCTTGCCTCTTATCATCAGGAAAGAGAGGGCTCATAAGCTCTAGATCTCCTGTAACCTGCTTAAGGAACATTCCCATATATAAAATGTAGGAACTAATCCTGACAGAGAGCATAGAGGCCTGGAAGGTTCGACGCCCAAAGGCATCAAGAGGCAGGACATGCTAGGGAGATAAAGTTCCTAGTTGACATAAATGACTGCTTCTTGGAGCAGCTGGTTCATGAACCGACCAGAGGGGAAGCCATATTAGACCTAGTCCTTAGTGGAACACCAGATTTAGTGCAAGAGATAAGGGTGTTGGGGCCACTTGGCAATAGTGATCATAGCATGATCACCTTTGATTTAATTAGTGGAGGAGGGATAGTAAGGAAATCCACAGTACTACCTTTTAACTTTCGAAAAGGAGACTATGATAAAATGACGAAAATAGTTAAGAAAAAACTAAAAGGAGCAGCTGCAAAGGTTAAAGACTTACATCAAGCTCGGGTGTTGTTGAAAAATACTATCTTGGAAGCACAGACCAGCTGTATTCCACGCTTTAAGAAAAGTGGAAGGAAGTCCAAAAAACTGCCAGCATGGTTTAAAGGTGAGGTCAGAGAGGCTGTTGTTGCCAAGAAAGCATCTTTCAGGAAATGGAAAAAAGAGCCAAACGATGAAACCTGGAAAGAGCACAAGCACTGGCAGGTCAAATGCAAGGCATTGATAAAGAAGGCAAAGAGAGAATTTGAGAAGAAGCTTGCTGCAGAAGCAACATCGCAAAATAAAGATTTTTTCAAGTACATTCGTAGCAAAAAACCTGTGAGAGAGTCAGTTGGACCATAGAGGAGTTAAAGGGGCACTAAGAGGCGACAAGGCAATAGCAGAGAGACTGAATGAATTATTTGCTTCGGTCTTTACTGAGGAAGATGTAGGGATGTTACCCATGACTGAAGTGGTATTTAAAGGTGCGGAAGAATTGAAGGAAATATCGATACATCGGGAAGATGTATTACAACTATTAGATAAACTGAAGAGTAGCAAATCACTTGGGCCGGATGGTATACATCCAAGGGTGTTGAAAGAACTGAAATATGAGATTGCAGACCTGCTATTAGTAATCTGTGAACTATCATTAAAATCATCTCTAATACCTGAAGACTGGCGGATCGCCAATGTAACACCAATTTTTAAAAAGGGTTCGAGGGGTGATCTGGGAAACTACAGACCGGTGAGCCTCATGTCAGTACCGGGAAAAATGATAGAAACCATCATAAAGAATAAAATTACTCAGCATGTAGATAGTCATGGCCTAATGGGAGACAGCCAACTAGGCTTTAGACAAGGAAGATCTTGTCTTACTAATCTGTTAAGTTTTTTTGAAAGTGTGAATAAACAGGTGGACAAAGGTGAGTCAGTTGATATAGTGTATCTGGACTTTCAGAAAGCCTTTGACAAGGTCCCTCATCAGAGACTTTTGGCAAAACTAAAGAGTCATGGAAATAGGAGGCAGTGTATTACTGTGGATCAGGAACTGGTTAAAAGATAGAAAGCAGAGGGTTGGGCTAAATGGCCAATTTTCCCAATGGAGAAAAGTGAATAGTGGTGTACCCCAGGGATTTGTGCTGGGTCCGCTGCTTTTTGACATATTCATAAATGACCTGGAAAGTGGAATAACGAGTGAGGTTATCAAATTTGCAGATGACACAAAACTATTTAAAGTTGTTAAAACCCAAGAGGATTGTGGAAAATTGCAAGAGGATCTTGATAAATTGGAAGACTGGGCATCAAAATGGCAGATGAAATTTAATGTGGAGAAGTGCAAAGTTATGCACCTAGGGAAGAAAAACCCAAACTATGGTTACACGATGCAAGGTTCCACATTAGGAACCACCACCCAGGAAAAAGATTTAGGCGTCATTGTGGATAACATGTTAAAACGCTCGGCCCAGTGTGCAGCGGCAGCCAAGAGAGCAAATAGAATGCTAGGTATCATAAGGAAAGGAATGGAAAATAAAACAAAAGATATTATAATGCCTCTATACTGTTCCATGGTGAGACCGCGCCTTCAATATTGTGTGCAGTTCTGGTCTCCGTATCTTAAAAAGGATATAGCATTATTAGAAAAGGTTCAGAGAAGAGCCACCAAAATGGTTAAGGGGATGGAAGGATACTCCTATGAAGAAAGGCTAAAAAGGTTAGGGCTCTTTAACCTGGAAAAGAGACGGCTGAGGGGAGATATGATAGAAGTCTATAAATTAATGAACGGAGTGGAACGGGTAAATGCAGATCGACTGTTTACGTTATCAGAATATAGAAAGACTAGGGGACATGCAATGAAGCTACAGGGTAAACTATTTAAGACTAATAAAAGAAAATATTTTTTCACTCAACGTGTAATCAGGATACTGGGCTTGATGGACCTTGGCATATCTTATGTTCTTATGTCCTACATTCACGTCCTGGTGGATTAGATGCATGTCTTTTTGCACTCTTGATCCTTCTCATAGCTGATTCCACTACCATGGAGTGGTGTGGTAACTGTTTATTTTTTAATCCAGGACAAGGAGATACTCGATACATGGTATCAAGCCTTCGAGAATGAGGAGAGGTGGTAAGAGGTGTTTCCCACATTCTTAGCATGAGATCATGCAAGATCTTATGAATAGGCAAAGTAGCTGCCTCCTTGGGAGCTTTAGGATATTGTAAAATCTCCAATTCCTTTGCTCTGGGCTCTGTTTCAGGAACCACTGTGATGGAAAGACCTCTAGGCACCTCCCGGTTGAAATCCTGAATGGATATATCCTCTGGAGGAGACATCCTACATTTAGGAGAGGAAGGCTCCTCAGAGAGAAGTACTCCAGTACCGACAGAGCTGTCAGAATCCTCAGAGTCATCGGAGGATTCAAAATATCTCCTATCCGGGTGCTGTTGCAAAGCACGATACCGGTACCAATTGAAGTCGGTACCGGAGGGGTCCGGTACCGGCCTGTTGATACCGGAGGAAACAGCATGACTCGGTGTCGATAACACCGTTGCCGATGTCGATGCTGTCGGTACCGGTATCGGTGCCGGAACCGGTGTCAATGTCGATACCGGTTGAACCGTCTGAAGCGGTCCCGAAGGCACCGAAGCCGCAAGGAGAGCCACCAGACTGCGTTCAATAGCCAAGAACCTCTGGTCTATTGACGCTGCCGATGCCTGGGCATCGGTAGCGGATGAAGCGGTTGGTACCCCAGAGCATGGCACCAGTAGTTCTGCCAAGGTTGAGGCCTCGAGAACATCTTGGAGCCTCGATAGTGCTTTGGAAGCCGAAGCCTCCCGCTGGGGCAATTTTGCCGGTACAAGTCCCTCAAGGGCAACGCCAGAGGCATCTTGAAGCTTGGAAGGAGATCTACCCTTTGAGGACCATCCAGATTTATGTTTGGTTACCTGAGATCCATGGAAAGAAGATGAAGCCCTGGAAGACGTCGATGCCATGGATGCTGCATCGGAGGGAAAAAAGAGTGCTAAGCTTAGCAGCTCGGTTTTGCCGACCTCTCTTCGACATCATCCCACAGGCAACACACTCCGAGATGGAGTGGTCAGGACCTGAACATTTAAGGCACCACTCATGAGTGTCGGTGATGGAGATGGTACCGCCACACTTGGAACACTTTTTAAAACCCGATGCGGGTTTATCCATTCTGAAGGAAAAGTTGGGCCTAGTGCCCAAAATGGCGAGTGGCACCCGACAGAAAAAAGAATGGAAAATCCAGAAAAAAAAATTACATTTTTTTTTTTTTTAAAGAAAGAAAGAAAGAACCAGCGGTACCGGTATAGTGTCGAGGAAGGCAGGCGCTACCACAAAAAAGAATGAAAAAGATGGGATAATTTCTGCGGTGACAGGAAAAATGACCTGCTGGCTCCGCGGAAAATGAAGAACTGGAGAGAGGCAGTTGGGAAAGGCGGGAAGGCAGCACGCAGGCGCTGTGGGATGCTCCCAAAGGCTTTCTAATTGGACGCTGGGGAGCATTCCCGCGCGGGCTCCATCGGTACCGACGATACCCATATGTGAAAACTACATTCCTTCTCGTTCCTGGTGATAGACCATATGGCCTATCCAGTCTGCTCTACATGAACCACTAAGCTCTACAGCCCCTTTTTCCCCCTTTAGAGATCCTTTGTGTATGCAACATGCTTTCTTGAATTCAGATACTGTCCTCATCTCCATTACCTCCACTGGAAGACTATTCTACGCATCTACCACTCTTTCCATAAAGACATATTTCTGCAAATTACTCCCGAGTCTATCTCCTTTCACCTTCATACTCTGCCACCTCGTTGCAGAGCTTTCTTTCAGTTGAAAGAGGCTCTCCTCCTGTGTATTTATGCCACATAAATGTCTCTATCATATCTCCCATCTTTCTTCCAAAGTATACATATTGAGGTCATTAAGTCTGTCCCCATATGCCTTATGATGAAGCCCACTGACCATTTTGATAGCCACCCTCTTCAGCAACTCCATCCTGTTTATGTCCTTTTGAAGATGTAGTCTCCAGGATGAGGCCTTCCCAAACACTTTCACAGAGGAACTATCATCTCCTTCTTCCTGCTGGCCATTTCTCTCCCTATATACCCAAGCATTCTTCTGTTATTTGTGGTTGCCTTTTATACCTGCTTAGACACTTTAAGATCATCAGAAACAATCACTCCTAGGTCCCAGTCTCCTTTCATGGACAAAATCACTTCACCCCCCCCCCCCCCCCCCAATGCTGTACCGCTCTTGGAGTTTTGCAGCCCGAATGCATGACCCTGCATTTTTTTAACATTAAATGTCAGCTGCAAAATTCTCGACCATTCTTCAAGCTTTGTTAAATCCCTCCTCATGTTATGTACACCTTCCTGGATGCCTACTCTATTGCAGATTTCGGTATCATCCACAAAGAGGTAAACCTTACCTGATAGCCCTTCCACAATATCACTTACAAAAAGGTTAAAAAAAGAAAAGAAATCGGACTAAGGACAGATCCCTGCGGCACACCATTGGTAATACCCTTTTCCTCAGAGCAAGCACCATTTAACTATACTCTCTGTCACCTCCCAGTCAACCAATTTCTCAGTCAGTCATTTTAGGGTCCATCTCTAGGGCATTCAATTTATTTATAAGTTACCTGTGCAGAACAGTGTCAAAGGCTTTACTGAAATTTCAGTACACCACATCTAGAGCTCTCCCTCAGTCCAACTCTCTGGTCACCCAGTCAAAGAAATAAATCTGATTTGTCTACCATGACCTGACTCATAAAACCATGCTGCCTTGAATCCTGCAATACATTGGATTCCAGAAACCGTACAGTCCTCTGTTTTAGCAGTATTTCTATTAGTTTACTCACCACAGAGATCAGACTAACTGGCTTGAAGTTCCCCTTTTTTGTAAAGGGACTACATGCACCTATCTCCAGTCTTCTGGGACCATGCCAGGTATGTTCTTGTCCCTAGAGGACTTATAATCAAATGCTATGTTCCATGCCTCTGTCGTGTTTGGGCCATAGTCAGCATGTTCCAGACAGTTAATGTACGGATGCATTCCCTAACACAGGGTTCAGTTACCAAGGGTGCACCTACCACCGCCTATTTTGGTGACATAAGGAGCACCCATGCTAACTGCAATGTGCACTCCCCATTCCCCACCCAGAATATGATTTGCAGTTAGCACGGGGATTAGCAGTTGCCGCATGCAGAAGGCACATCCACTGCTTAGTGTGCTTTAGTAAAAAGTGGCCTCAAAGTTTATACCCGAGTCAGCGGACAGTTAATGTAGATCGGCTGTTTCCTCCTTCAAGAAGTAGAAAGACCAGGGGACACACAATGAAGCTGCAGTGTTGCACATTTAAAAGTAATCCAAGAACATCTTTTTTCACTCAGTGCACATAATCAAACATTGGAATTTACATAAGAACATAAGATATGCCATACTGGGTCAGACCAAGGTCCATCAAGCCCAGTATTCTGTTTCCAACAGTGGCCAATCTAGGTCATATGTACCTAGCAGTTTCCCCAAGGGACACAGGTTCCACAATGCTTGTATTGGTTCAAGCATTGATATCCTGGGTCCCTTCTTAATAATGGCTTATGGACCTTTCCTCCAGGAACTTATCCAAACCTTTGTTAAAACCCAGCTACACTAACAGCCTTTACTACATCCTCCGGTAACAAATTCCAGAGTTTGATTACACGTTGAGTGAAAAAATATTTTCTCTTATTAGTCTTAAATAGTTTACCCTGTAGCTTCATTGCATGTCCCCTAGTCTTTCTATATTCTGATAAGGTATTTGTTGCTGCAGGATGAAGTACAGCCTGTTGGTTGGTCCGAGTTTAAAAGATTTTTGGACAAGTTCCTGGAGGAAAAGTCCATAAACCATTATTAAAGTGGACTATGTCTGTATGTTAATGGACTATACTGCAGGACGCATACTGCCCAATTCAGAGAAATATGAAAAATAAATGCCAATCCATATTCAGAATAAGCTGTGAATCACATTCAGTCAGAGGAAAGCAATGCATTAGAGCCTTTGAGTATATTGGGTATATATAGCTCGTAATCTCTGGTTCTGATCTCAGGCAAATAATACATTACGAGTTTCATTCCAAGCATTTCCTCTTCTCATTATCCCTGTTTTGATATGAATCTGCCTTTCCTCAACCACATCTGTAAAATTAGTGGAGTGGCAGTACTAAACCAGCTCCACTGCTGATGTTTGCACTGAATAGGAACACAAAGCCAAATATAGCCTCTGATACTTGAATTTAAATCCAGGGTTTTGCCTAATTTTCTGTCCGAGGCTCATAAAAAATCCGCTTCTGACACACAAACAACAGCAGCTCTTTCACAAGAATATCATCTTGCAGCCTCAGCATACCAACGCATGCTTTCACCCATTCCTTACATCCTTAGAAATTGAAAATGTCCAATTTGTTCTCCTCAGGGCATGCTAGGACCTGGTAATCTTAATTTTAGCTTGGAACCATGCAAGATAAATCGCATAGCAGAAACGAAACAGCTATACGTTTTAGAGAAATATTCATAATATATTTTGCAATTTAAATGGACCAAATACTATCTATCTATAGATATATGTTTTACAAATATACAGATAGCTTGTTTTGATATCACCCAATTTTTAAGCCATGCCACATATTCAAAATAGATTTCTAAAAAAAACAAAAGAAAATCTCCCCCTAAAGGCTATAGCTACTTCAATTCCGCCAACATTTGCTATCCAAAGATCTTAATGAATTTAGGTAAACCAAGTCTAAAGGGCCCTTTTACTAAAGTGCATGCAGTTTTTCCACTTACCACACATTAGGAGCAAAAACTAATGTATGGCACATGCAACCACCCCATGCTGTCGGGAGCATACCCTACATGATCCCAGCAGTAACTAGTACTACTTATCATTTCTATAGTGCTATACTAGGCATATTCAGCTCTGCACACACGCATAAAAAGAGTCCCTGCTCCACAGAGCTTACAGACACACCGAACAAACAGGGGACTGGGGTCATTCTTAAAAAAATGATTAAAAGACATATCTGTGCAGGCTTAAGGGGGTCAGGATCTAAAAACACCTCAAAGAAATGAGTTTTTAGCCTGGAATTTTTTTTTTTCATTCAATGCACCGAAAAGTCCCTTACCATGCGTTAAGGTCATTCGTGATTACTGTGCGTGCACTTACCACCACCTACTGACGTGGCATGAAGTGCATCTGCATTAATTGTAACATTGACAGTGCACATAAGTACTGTGCACTAACTGCAAGATGCAGTCCCCGCCCACTCTCTGCCATTAACCTGCCATTCCCTACCCTGTTACACTTTCTTTCTGACCGATCTTTCTCACGCTCTTTCACCTCATCAATCTCTGTCTGCTGGACAAAAGCTTCCCACAGACTTCTGTTCTTGGTCCCTTTGTATTTAATGTTTTTCTTCCCCCCCCCCCCCGTCTCCTCATCCAGCAATTAGGTGTCTCCGCGTACTATTATGCTGATGATATCTTGCTCCTTCTAAACATAGATCCATCTTCTCCTGATCTTTCTTCACTTAATACTTGCTTTTCCCATGTAGTTGCTTGGCCGCAAGCAAACCAACTTGTGCTCAACCCCAGCAAAATCTCAGCTACATGGTTAACCATGGCCGCTTCCTCACCTGCCTCTGCACCTCTTCTCTTTGGTGTTCTCATTCCATTGGTTTCTTCTTTCTGGTACCTTGGGGTCACTCTAGACTCAGCTTTGACTTTCCACCATCATATCAGGAGACAGCCCGGATGGGTGGCGGCAGCAGCGGCATGCGTGGCCGGTAGTGGCAGCAATGGCACACATAACTGTCTGCACTGCCCCCCCCCCCCCCAGCTGCCACCAATTCCATTTGGGGGTGAGACAGCAGCGGTAGCATTTCCAAAAGTGGTGGCAAAAAGCTGACACTTTTGGAAATGCTGCCACTGTCCACCTCCCCCTCCTGAGACAGAATCAATGACAGCTGGGTGGGTGGGGGCGGCATTACAAGCATTGTGGAACCTGTGTCTTCTGGGGAAACTGCTAGGTACTTATGACCTAGATTGGCCACTGGGCTTGATGGACCTTGGTCAGACCCAGGATGCATGGGTATGCTTTGCAGTCTTGTGAAAGAGCTGCTTTATTTGTGCGTCAAAAGCACATTTTTTTGTGAGCCTCAGACAGAAGATAGTGGCACTGAATATTCAGATCGAGTTAAATGTCATGGCTGATGTTTAACCCAAGTTGGTCTCTGCGCCAGCTCATTATTGAGCCCATCGATATTTAGAATACGTAGGAGGCATCATGTTATAGGCTCCATTTATGTTTTTCACTTCACTCAGAGACATGACCAAATGCTTGTATTTGCCTATTTCAAATATATTAACTTTGTTCAAGGTTCAAATAACAGAGTTTGAGCACTACGGTATTTATGAAGCTTCCATTGCATCACATTGCAGCATTTTTGCAATGTTCAAATTATAATTTTCTTTTAAATAAAAAATTTAAAAAAGGAAAATTAGCTTAAACAAATCCCCATATCACACCATAGAAATAAAAATATTAATTATGCAGCACTGGTCACGCCTTATTCACTGCCTTAAATTTTGCTGTATATCTGTGGTCCGGTTTTATTATACATTTTAATTTGTGTGCAGATAACCTAAACTTAGCCTATTAATGGCAGAAGACCTGCCATCTCATTTTCAATGTTCCTAGTATAGGCCCGAGAAATCTATATAGGCGTTACATCATATCCTGTGAAACAGCATTAGCCTAAACAACTAGATCCAGATAGATTCTCATATATTCTCCTGAAGGCTAACAGCAGCCAAGTGAATTCCAATTGCAGAATGGGGACATAGTGAATTTCATCCATCTTTTATAGGTTTGTCACTGTGATAGAGCATGAGCCTGATGCTCTCTGATCTCGGAAGCTTAAGCAGAGTTGGGTCTGGCTCGTACTCAGGATGGGAGACCACCTTGGAATACCAGGTACTATAGACTTACTGTGAATGAGAAAGGCCTGGCAATCTACTTCCAGTTGCACTTTGCCAAGGAAGCCCAGGGGCTGGGTTTCCAGGAGTCAAAACTGATTCAACAGCACACAATACAACACACTCCTACCTTGGGCCCATTCATACCATTAGGAGATAAATTGCAGCACAACCCATTTAACTGCACCCAAATTATAATTTATAATCAAGCCGGCCCACTCTCTTCTTGCCCATGAGTAATCTTTTGAATTTAAACACTATAACTGTAAGTAACCACTTGAGCTATAAATCTTGCAATTAGGGAGTGGATTACTCTCAAAAAGAGGCAGGTTTAGTTCTTAGACATACAGGGGGCTATTCAAAGGCATTTACACAGTTTGCAGATCTGCAAACCATACACATGCTGCTGAGCTGGACATTTAATGGTGCCAACATGGTTAGTGCCACTGGATATCTGTGGGTGCTGCTAATCGCTTAGCATCAGGGGCGTTCCATGGCGCAGTGGAGGCTTCATCCTTCACTAATTGGGCAGTGGCTCAATATCGCCGCTGCCTGGTTAGACATGCAGGTAAAAGAAAGGTGTGGCAAAGAGTGGCCTAACTTTATCCGCGGAAGCTAACTGGCAGCAGCTCAATATCGCCACTTCCGGGTTAGCTTCCAGATTTTGCGGTGACCTAGATATTCAATGCTGGTAGCAGGAGATGGCCCCGACATTTAATATTCGGGGTTAGTCTTCAGCGGTGACAGTTAGTCACTTTACAAGCACTAGCCACTGCCGTTGACTATCCCCCACCCCACCCCTCCCCTCCAGCCCTTAAAATGTAAATAAAGCTTTATTATTTGAGAACACAAACATGCTATTTTCATATACATTCCTGCAGGGTTTTTTTCTGCTAGATGTTGATTAGGAATATCTAATCAGTAGAATTTGTTAAAAGTAAAAGTGATCTTGGGCTTCTTTCAAGGAGTTCTATTCAGACGAATAGTAATGGAACCCTTAACAGTAATGGTGATACCGGACCTAATTTTTGCACATGAAGAAAGCATTGCTAATGTCGGAGAAGATTCTCTACAGAGCACCAGGAAATATCAGGCTGTATGGTTTGTTAGAACTGCCAAGAGAAACATCTCCTGGATTTAAAAATAATACCAACTATGGGCAAATTGAGTTATATCAAAAGGGAGACACTGGTAGGGTGGGATAGTGCAGGCAACATTGAAGAACAGTGGGTTGAACTAAAAGGAACTATGGATATTATGGAAAATAACAAATAGTTATATTAAAGAAATAAATCATAGGAAAGAGACTAATATTTAGCATTCAGAGAATCACAGAAAAAAGAACCCAGGGAAGACTACCAGTATTAAAATGAAAGAGGCAACAAAAATAATCAGGATGACAGACATACTTGGAAGAAACAACATCTAAAGAGGTTAAAGTGAGGAGACAGTGCTCTCACCAGCTTGAGTCCTAGTGGTAGGACCTTCGTTTACTGAAATCCACGAAGAGACTACCATTGGTCACTGCTGCCATTTTGAACCTATGCCAGAAAGAGTAAAAACATCCCGGGATCACTCCTCCTACCATCCAACTAAACCACTAGAGAAGACCCTGGTAAGTGCTGAGAGGGTGTGGCGGTTTCTTTTTTGGGGTGGGGTGGAGGATGCTGCTACTGATTGAGAGTGGGAGGGAGAGGGCTGGGGTGCTGATAAGGAGGTGACGCTGAACAGAGAGGATTGTCCATCTTTTTCCTGCAGCAGGCATAGTATCTGCAGTGATGTGTCGACTGCAAGCAGTTCATGCCCATAACCCACCCCCTACAGAGACAAGCAGATACCATGGGAAGTAACATGTGGCATGGACTGAGGCCTTGCAGAAACTATTATCAGGGCAGCGCAGTAACTTACCGCATGTTCATTCCCACCGTAACCTCTTATCATGCTGTAGTTAAAGGACCCCTAAAATCATTATTTTCTTCAGAACAAGGTTTCTTTTGCAGATAGTTGCTAAATCTACCTCTATGCTGGAAACGATTTTAAAACATGCAAGTGATTTGCATTACTGGCTATGATAATACATTATTCTGGCAATACCATATATTGAATTGTCTTTAAGATGTGGATGTGTAATCATAGGCCATAGAAAATGATTCATCCTCAGGAGCTACTTGTTACTCATTTTCCCATGATGACATAATCTCTGAAGAAAATAGCACAAGTGACTATTGCTGTAAAAACATTTTATCATATTAACAAGTATATCTGTTGTGAAAGAATAAATGAATCCCTCGCAACTTTTGAAAGTGTGGAGGATACTTTTCACTAGCTGACATTTTCTAAAATTGAACTCAGAAAAAATGGAAATATAAAAAAAGTCATTCTAGAAAAGCATCATGTTCCTACTATATTCAAAATGTCTTTTTGTCATCAGTATGGTGACAGTTAAAGAGTCTTATCAGGAAAAGAAAATCTTTCATACCACTGGAACAATTCATGCTAGCTGACGATTGAAGCTTTGATGTTATGCTGAACTAGATTTACAGAAAACAATTCACAGAAATTAAGCCAAACATGGTCCCCACTTTCAGAATGCAAATCCACAAATCATTAGACTTGGAGCTTTGGGTTCCAATTCTAAAAAATGACCAATTATTTCCTGAAACTGCGCCTATTGAAGAATTTCAGCGTCTTATTTTCAGTCCTCTGTTCAAGGTTTAGTCTTTAATTACTTCCCAAGTAAGATTTGTGACAACTAGTTAGGATGACTGCAACATTTTGTATTGGGAGTTTCCGAAATTCAACTCAAAATGTTTACAACTCTCAAAATACAGCTGCTCTCCTGCTAATGGAATAAGGATGCACATTTTGGACTTGTTTGGGTTCTCATTTGGGCACCTAAAAATCAAAAGCATATGAAAAACATTTCTGCATACATGTATTTACAAAGAAATGTGCATGCAATCTATTTTCACTCACAAAAAGGTTGTCGACACACAAAGAAGGCACATAATTAAGGTCAATGTGCACAGAAACAGGAAAAAGTCACATGAAAAGCACCAAAATGTTGTTTTAAATGAAGATAAAACGGAACCTTTATTCTGGCCCTGAATATCTCTACGGTGAACTATGTTTCTCCTATTCTGTTGTTTCTCCCTTGACTCTGGTAGAATGGAGGACAACGTTTATAGTAACACAGTAACCTAATAAATGACGGCAGATAAAGACCATCATGTCCATCTAGTCTGCTCAAGAGGTTGGCTAGAGTTGTAGAGTTGCAGCTGGCTCTCTGTGCAAATCACTCCCTCTCAGTTTGGTTTATCAGGGTTTTAATTTAAATAGACTGTTGCATTTGAAAGGATTGTTGCACCCAAATGAGCCAACGTGGAATTGATGATCATCTCAACAATTTGTCTTGAGTGGACCTTCTGGCATTACCGCTGCAAAGCACAATGCAACGAGCCTTTTTGAGCTTGGAAAAATTTTAAGATGCAACTTTTTAGTCAGTGGGCTGGAGGAACCTGTTAAATAGGTTTGGGCTCGAGTGTGGGGGGGGGGGGTGTTGGGGTGGAAGTGAAGCTGAAAACATAGTGAAAAGGGGGTCGGTGGCGAATGGGGAGGTGTGGTTTTATTGTTACTATCGCTTAATTAGTTGAATTGTATCTCATCTCAGACTCGATTAATAAGAGCTGTGAATCAAATGTGTGAAATAAATACAAACAAAAGGGAGCATAGTCAGTGGGAGCAATCAGCGTGGTAAAAGTTCCTGGCAGTCACCACTTTTTTTTTTTTAAATATTTTTATTGCTTTTCATACAGTCATGGAAAATACACATAGCACATCAACACACAACATAACTAATATATAGAGCTTACAATCCATGACCGGGTCTAACTAGACAACCAATAAACTCCTGTCTAAACCTTTGGTAACCCACTACCCACCCACCCCCCCCCACCCCCCCCCACCCTGCCCACCCTGTCCTCTGGAGGCCATAAATTACCAAGTCTGAGCCGTAGTCGCTACTAAACAGACCCCTGAGTGAGCCTAGGTGCCTTACACCTGGGAAAGACCCACATAGTCATTGAGCGCTTTCCATTTGGCTAAACCGGCTGCCCCCCTTGACACACCCCTTCTGGGCATTTGCTCGAATTTACTATATTTACATAAGTGATTCCACCAGCTCTGCCAGGAGAGGTCATAAGTGTGATTCCAATGAAGAACTACCAGATAGAGTGCAACCCCGACCATAAAATCCAACAGGA
This sequence comes from Ichthyophis bannanicus, assembly GCA_033557465.1. Taxonomy (NCBI): domain Eukaryota; kingdom Metazoa; phylum Chordata; class Amphibia; order Gymnophiona; family Ichthyophiidae; genus Ichthyophis; species Ichthyophis bannanicus. The sequence goes on from CM066040.1 coordinate 120,869,213, forward strand.
AGTAATGTTTCTTCGGAAGGGAGGGGATACAGGATGTCGAACGCAGACTTAGAATACTCCATGTAAGAGGTTCACGAAAATCTAAGATTCTTTGAATCCGCTCCCACACTTGCCCCCAAAATTGTTGCACACAAGGACAATGATATATAATGTGGGCAAGTATGCCCGGTTGCTTTTGACATGACCAACATTGCTCATTTACTCCCTGTCCCCATTTGGCAACCTTGACCGGGGTGAGATAAGCTCTATGTGCTATGAAAAATAGAGCTTGGGTAATAGAGGCTGATTTTGAAACCCTCACTTGCTTTGCCCAGAACTGCTCCCACTGTTGCTGTGACAGTTCCACTCCTGTGTCATACTGCCATACTTTCTGAAGGCCTACTCCGCCCCGCTTGGTGCTTGGAGCCAACATCTTGTAGAAGTACGAGGCCCGGCTTGAAACAGCTGCTACATCACTCATCAACTCCGCTTCACCCAGGGCACGGAGATCAGGCAGCGCTTTGGCTATGCAATGTCTGATTTGCAACCATTGAAAAAAGGAAGAGCCTGGCAAACTAAATTCCTGCTGTAATTGAACAAAGCTCTTCCAGCTTCCTCTCTCAAGAAGTTGCCCAACCGTCCAGATTCCTCTAGAGTACCATTGCTTCCAGGCGAAAGTCTTCCGCTGGATCTTAAGAAGAGGGTTGTGCCATAGAGGCCACTGGCTTGCTAACTTGTTCGCATTTTCCACCGAGCCCCGTAGAGTCATGAATGCTTTTTGCGTATCAATGATTATTGATGGGAATTCTCTACCTTCCGGCAGTATCATATAAGGCAAGAGTTTTAAGGGAAAAGGAGCCATGATTGCCCTTTCTATTTCCAGCCAGACCGGCGGTTGTTCAGAATCCGTCAACAGCCACTGCGCTCCTTGTTTCAGCAAAAATGCTTTGTGATACTGCATAAAATCCGGAAACTTCACACCCCCCTGTTCTTTACAGACTTTAAGTTTTTTGAGAGCAATCCTGGGGGTCCTTCCGTTCCACAGGAATCTCACTAGCAGCCTCTCTATCTGCTGATAAACTTGCGGCTGCATGTTGCAAGGGATCATTTCAAGCATATAGTTGACCTTTGGGGTTATCATCATTTTAATTGTTTCCAGCCTTCCCCACCATGAGAGAGTCAAGGGGGACCATTTAGTAGTCATGAGACGGGTTTTCTCCAAAAGGTCCTTTGCATTATACTGCACCGCCTCTTCTAGCGGATATCCATAATATGCCCCTAAATATTTAAACATCTTCGGCTCCCATAAAAAAGGGAACTGCTCCATATCCGCTTTATGAGTCCCGGCACTCAAGGGGAAGGCAATGGACTTGCCCCAATTGATTTTATAGCCCGACAGCTGCGAGTATAGCCCAATTTGCTCGAGAACCACTGCAACCGATTCCGGGGTGGTAAAGAGAAGAAGGTCATCAGCGTACGCCGACAGCTTCACTGTCCGGCCCGCTATCGTTACCCCTGCTATCCGTGGGTGTTGTCGGAGGATGAGCAATAGGGGCTCAAGAGCCAAGTTGAACAATAACGGTGATAGGGGGCACCCTTGACGAGTGCCACGACTCAACAGGATCTCTTTGGATTGTAAAGCATTCACCCTGATACTTGCTAGAGGACGGGTATACATTACTTCCAACAACTTGACAAAACCTTCACCCACTCCAAACCATCTGAGAGCAGCGAATATGAAGGACCACTCTAGCCTATCAAAGGCCTTTTCCGCGTCGAGGGATAGCCCCACTAGAGGACCATCTACCTTCTCCCCACTCGCCAGAACATGACACAATAGACGAGCATTATCTGCTGTCGATCTGCCTTCGATGAAGCCACATTGATCGGGATGTATCAAACTAGGAGTTATCCTAGCTAACCGGGTGGCCAGGATCGTGGCATAAATCTTGTAGTCGACATTCAAAAGGGATATCGGACGGTAATTGCTGACCAGCTGGGGGTCCCTACCTTTCTTTTCCAGCACGATGACACTCGCTGCCGCAAAGTTCCCCACTTGAGGAGCATCACTTAGTAGAGCCAAGAAGTATTCTTGCAAATGTGGGGCTAGCTCTTTGGCGAAGGTCTTGTAGAATTCTGCAGGGAGTCCATCTGGACCCGCCACTTTGCCCATAGCCAGCGCCTGAATAGCTTGGTAGATTTCCCTTCGAGAGATAGGAGCTTCCAGCATCTCCGCCACCTCCTTGTCCAACATCGGTCTCTGCACTCCGGCTATCAATTCGTCGAATGCTGTTGCAGAGGTCTTAACCTCTGACGCATATAACCGTGCATAAAAGGAGCCAAATGCGTCCGCAATCTCCTCGTCCTTAGTTAGCAGATTCAGGCTGGAGGTGTCGCGCAGCGCTGCTACCCGTCCCGCTTCCTTCTGTTCCTTCAAAGCATTAGCTAAGATGCGGCCCGCCTTGTTACCCTCCCAGTAGTAGGCTCCGTTCTGAACTTGGATATTCCTCGAAATTTCATCTGTAATCGCTTGATTATAGCAAAAGCGCAATCTCTGAAGACGTAACAGTATACATGGATCTGAACGCTGTGTTCGAATACGTTCACCAGCTTTGATCTGCTGCTCTAGATCCTCTAGCCGCTTCTTACGTTGTCGAGCCCGAAGGATCACATAGCTCGTAATAGTGGCTCTGATGGAGGCTTTGCAGCCCTCCCACCAGGCCCAGCCCGCTGTATCTTTTAGCACATTAAACTGGAAGTATTCTTGTAAGGCTACTTGGACACGGGATCGGAACTCTTCATCCCCCAAGAGAGATCTGTCGAAAGTCCACTGCAAGGACTTGTCACTGTGCTTGGTATCCTGTAATTCTAAGTAAATAGCTGCGTGGTCCGAAATATGCATTGCCTGAATGCCAGACCCTGTGCTGTTCGGTATCAGTACTTTGGAGATGAGGAAAAAATCTATGCGCGAGGAGGACGAGTGAGGATTAGAGAAGAATGTAAACTCCTGGGTCTTTCGGATGTTGCAGCCTCCAGATATCCACCAGCCCCCTTTCTTCCATCAACAAATTGATCACCATTTGCGATCTGGAGGGCTGACAGCCCCTGGGGGGATTTTTATCAACCAGGGGGTCAAGGACCAGATTGAAGTCCCCTCCGAGGATGATTGGTTCTCCATTGCCAAGAAGCGATTCCTGGGCCAGGGCACGGAAAAATTCTGGGCATTCAGCATTAGGGGCATAGACATTAATCACTACAAACTCCAGCTCCCCAACTTTAAAGGCTGCTCTGGTCCACCTGCCCTGCTTATCCGAGGCAGTCATTGAGATGGTTGGCTGGAGGGACGTCTTGGCCAAAATGGCCACTCCGTTCCGTTTTTTAACAGCAGCAGAATAAGTCACCAGTGTGTAGGGCTTAATATTTAGTTTAAGCGATTCAGACAGATTCAGATGCGTTTCTTGCAATAAAAGGACATCAGCCTTTTCCTGTCGTGCATAGTGAATAATTTTCTTTCTTTTAATGGGGCTGTTTATACCCTTGACATTCAAGGAAAGTATTTTAATCGCGCCACATACTAACTAATTCAGGGATGACCACCGGAATTGTCCAGACATTTCCAGGCTTTTTTAGTCGGCCCTTTCTCTTTAAGATCTCAAAATAGGCACCTTTCCCCCACGACCCCCCCGGCTCAGAAAAGGCATTACTTACTCTACCCTTATACCCCAGAGGACAGCAAACCCTCCCCCATGCAAATGGTGAGCCCAGTGGGAACAGTGACGACACAGAGGGACCCGCCAACGTCAACATCATAATCCCTTATCAAAGAAGACATTGCTCAATCAGCTTAAAATCTTACATTTATGGCACCCAGGTATTCCCTCCACCCACCGTAATCCTAATTGCTAAATTATTTTGTTATCTGCAAAGTTCTAGTACAGATGCACATAGCGGTAATTATCTACAACAGATACTAGAAAACATAAGCCTTGCACCCCGCTTTCATAAGCTATCTTCTTACCCAATTAACCATCAGCTGCATTGGAACCTGCGTGGTCTAAAACCACTCAGCTGCAAGTTGTTAAACCAACCATATAAACATAACAGTCATTACTTCAGCGCATATGCAGGCTCTCTTTCTCTTCCAAAAACTGCCTGAGAGCATCTGGCTCCTCGAAAGTTTTAGTCTGGTTATGAAGTGTGACCCTCATACGCGCTGGATATAGTAGGCCATATCTTGCCTGGAGTTGTTGCAGGCACGGTCTCAAAGAAAGAAAACTCCGCCTCCTTTCAGCGGTAGCTTTTGCAAAGTCCGGGAAAAAATATATCCTGCAGCTCTCATATGCAATGTTAGGACGTGCTCGTGCTGCCTCAACAATTTGAGCAACTTGTTGGAAACGAAGAGCCCGCAAGATAATTGGCCGTGGTCTTTTGTTGCCAGGCTGTACTTGTGAGGGTACTCTATGGGCCCGATCTATCTCAAAGGGGTGCACAAAGGTAAGATGCAAGACCTCCGGGATCATTTTGCTAAGAAATCCTATCATATCTCTGCCTTCGGCGCCTTCCGGAACTCCAACAATTTTAAGATTATTTCGCCTCGCTCTGTTATTTCCCTCTTCCACTTCTTTCTGCAGGGCCCTGATCTGTCTGGCCTGCTTATCTAATTCCTTCAGCCGCTCTTCATGGACTGCCACCACCTGCTCAACTTTGTCCTGTCTTAAAGACAATGCTTCCATGCTGACTCAGCGCTACAGTGTCCTCTCTCACCATTGCTAGCGCTTCTCCGTTGGCCCTTACCATTTCACCAATCCCACGCACTTCAGCCAGGAGTTCCTGTAAAGCTTCCGGATTTTCTGAGCGCGCCGCCATCTTTTGCGGTGACGGGGGTTCAGTTTTGGAGCGTTTAACACTAGGATTCTGCCCCGAATTAAAGTCTATCTTAGTTGGCTTTGCAGCGGACATCTCTGTACGTCTTCTGACACTTTGTTCTATTTCCAAAATTACTCTCAGTTAATTTCAGATCGGATTAATTAGCGGGTCCCTCCGGAGCTCTCACTCTAACCGTCTCTCCTGCTCGGCATCAGGCTCCGCCCCCCGGCAGTCACCACTTTAAATAATGCCCAGATATTCAGAGCCAGCAGTCTAGAATATCTGGTTTGCCTGGTTAGCAAATTAGTCGTCCGGTCAGCGGCAATATTCAGCTACTGGCTGGATAGCTAAACTGGCTAAGGTTAGACCAGCTTTTTTTCTGACTTAACTTTAGCTGGTTAGGGTTAACTGGTCAGCAGCTCAACATCGCTCCCCCTCCCTCCCTCCCGGAATGCCCAGATGTTAAGCGATTAATATCGGAGTGTTTAGATAGGCTACGAGTGGCTGAATATCTTGTTCAGTGGGAGTAACGTAGTTAGCAGGTCGGCTAACCACGATACTCCCTTTGAATATGTCCCAAATCTTTTCATGCTTCAGCATGGCTAACTTCATCAGTGAACATAAGCACGGCCTACATTACACTGCAACATAAAACATCATGACAACTAATGATAAATACTGATACATTACATTTTCAGAATAATGCAGAAATAATCTATTATCAGATATTTTGGTAACTGTTAGAAAATTGTATTCCACCCAAAAATCTCCAAAAAAAGTCCCCAGTGAAACGTTGTTAGCAATATTTTTGTCGGATCACAACGAGGGAGATTAAGAATGGCTTCAAAACCCCACCAGACAGATGCAATCCATTTTAATCAGAGAACAGTTCTTTGATGAAAATATAATTAAAAAAACAACTTAGCTTAAATGATTGAGAAAAGAAGCCCGACTCAGTCAGTGTTCAACACATCCAAAATCCTGAGATGACGTGCACGTTTCGGGACAAGCTAGTCCCTGTATCAAGTGCTCCAACGTAGGTCAAACAGGCGTTAATCTTCTCCTAACCATTGACAAAATGAGGGCCTCATTGCATTCAAAAACTGCCGGTTCCACTCCGACAACCAATCACTGAGGGAAACATTCCTCTTACCATTGGCCAGCAGAAATTGTCCATCATCAAGGAGAACCAATCATGGATTGAGGATCATCCCACCGTGTATCCCCCTCCAATTGGATGAAATCAGCAACCATGCATGACGTAAATGACCAGATGCATGCCTGCCAAAGAACAGCCCTTGGCTAAGGGATATCCCACCACTGCAGGGAACCCCCTAGCCGACAGGCGCCCCTCATAAAACACTTAACCATTCAATTTCACGGTTCAGCCCGCCTGGATCCACACTTCCCAAATCATAAATCCATCGCTGCTCACAACGCTGCAACCAAATTGCCCTATCACCCCCTCGGGGATCAACAGGGATGTGATCAATCACTGTCCAATGTAAGGTGTCAAATGTATGCCCCCGCTCAATACAATGTTCGACTATTGGGGCTGAAATGACCCGTTGATGAAGGCGGGAGGCATGTTCACTGTTCCTAGTTTTGATAGAGCGTGTCGTGCGCCCAACATATAAGAAAGGACAGTCGCATTGGATTAGAATGATAGACCACAAAAGTCGAGGAGCAAGTAGTGAACCACCTCCGCCAATATGTGTGCCCAGTCATAGGATGATCCCATGAAGTTCCGGGCATGGTGTTAGAACAAAATTTACACTTCTGGCAAGGAAAATGCCACTTTTTTGGAGATTTTTGGGTGGTATACTGTCAGACGGCTGCCTGGGTGAGAATCTTCACAGTCTTGGCAAGTGCATATATCTATATGATTTGCAAGGGATTGTGGGCAATGCAGTTCATTCACACCAGACACAGCTGCTGACAATAATTTAGTTGTGCTCAAGTGTTAAAGCCAATAAGAAATTTATTTATGGGGTTATTTCTCCCAACACAGATATGCTTGGTAACACATAAATCAGGTTACTTGCTTCCAGTGTTTAACTTGGAAAAACAAAAATCAAAATCAGGAAAACAACATTCAAACTTGTCAGGCATTAGCTAATGTTTTCTTAGCATATATCAAACAACAAACGAAAAGCCACAAAGAAAGAAAAAAAACTGTTCTTTTCAGGTTAACTTATGATAACTTCCCACATAGATTCAGAAGTGATTCTCTCCTAGCTCACAAGCAATTAGGTAAGGCTCAATTGCTAGCAGTTATCCAGCTGAAACCCCTTAGCTGGCTTGCTTTCTACTGTGTGGGTCAAATCCTGCTTCAGGAGCTTTTCTGAGTAGATTAAAGAACAAGTTTGTATTTCTTTGTGATGGTTGCTGTACTTTATAACAGAAAATCACCAAAGGAGTTTGGACAGAGAGCAGTCCATATTAAACACATTCTTCATCTGCAATCATTCCCCCCTTCTTCAACAAGCATGGGTTCAATATCATGGATTGGCACAGATGAATCTCTCAATGGAGCATTTTCAGGAGAATACTTGTTTCCCTGCTGTCTTTCAAGGTTATAGCTAGGGCATAGATCAGTGTTCATACCTGAGCTTTCATTGCTGTTAGAGTTCCTCTCTATATAGCCTGGCCAGTATGTAGTCCAGTTCTTATGTCCAGCCTTCCAATCCAGATCCCTGGACACTGGCTCTCTCTTCTCTCTTAGGGTCCCTTCCACGTGCAGCCGTCTCCCTCACAGGTAGCGTCTGGAGTTTCCTAGCTCTGCAGCACCATTCCTCTGGCTTTCCCCAGTCCAATGGTGTATGCTGGCCCTTGAAATGCCTCCTAGTATACGTACTGCTCTGGACTCTTCTAGACCTCTCAAAGGCTTTTCTCTTCCTTCTTCCAAAGGGTTTCTTTCCTTCTCTGTCCGTCCGGTTTGGCTTCTGCTTCTGATGATCCTTCAGATGAAACTGATGATCCTTCAGATGAAACTGATGATCAAGCTCAAGCTGATTCTCAGGATAATGAGGATAATTCTCTGTAGAATAAACTCTACTTTTATTCTGCCTAGATGAGTGCTCCCCCCTAATACAGCGCAGCTGTGCTGAATCAGGCCCTGCCCTTTGAGATGAGTGCTTAGGGATTACCTCATAGCCCTCCTGATTGAACACACGTTTCCCGGGGGGGCGGAGCCTGATGTCCAGCGGGATGGTCGCATAACGCTGAGGCTCCCGAGAGGCCTACTCAGAATCCTGTATTAACACCGGACATTCTTGAATTTCTGCTCTGATCTTACCGGGGCACATTGGTGAGATGGCGGGGACCAAACCTACGCGCCTGGAATTTGGATCTCCAGCGGCTTCTCACGGCAAACGCTCCAAAACTGAACCCCCGTCCCCGCAGAAAGGGCTGGCTCTACGCGATTGCCCCGAAATGCAGCAGGAGATCCTCGCAGAGATCAGAGGGGTTAAAGACCTCGTGCAGTCAAACGGGGAAGCACTCCGAGCGCTGCGGGAAGACCTTGGTGTATTGCAAGGCAGGCTAGAGGGGCTCTCCTCGCGTCAGGACAAAATGGAGAGCATATTAGACTCCCATGCGGTCCGGCTGTCCAAAACTCGACAAAGTTGAACGTCAGGTGCGGGCCTTGCAGAAAGAAGTGGAAGATGGCAATAATAGAGCGCGCCGCAACAACCTACGACTAGTGGGCATACCGGAGGGAGCGGAATCGGGAGACATGAAGGAGTTTCTATATAAAATCCTCCCTTCTCTGCTCCAAATCACCTTTACCAAAGAATTGGAGATCGATCGCGCTCATCGTGTACCCACAAACATAACGCTCAACAGGAAGACCCCGCGGCCTATCATCTTTCGACTTTTGAGATATCAACATGTGGAGCAAATTCTCAGCGCCTCTCGGGCAAAGGGCCATATGGAGTTTGAGAGCCACAAGATCTCCTTCTATCCTGACTTGGCTAAACCCACGGTTGATCGCCGAAAGCGCTTTCTGGAATTCCGGCCGAGGCTTCAACAATTACAAGCACGCTATGGCCTGATGTACCCGGCCAAGCTCCGAGTCACGCTACACAATCAGACAAGAACATTTGAGGACCCTGATCTACTAGCGGAGTTTTTGGATGCTAAAGAAGCCGACTTGATGCGCTGACTTCCAGAGTGTTCCTACCAGTGTTCTTATATCCGCTGTACCCGCCATTTTGGATTAGCCACGGTTCAGCAAAGAGTCTGTCGAGGGCGGCTTGTTGCCTTATTTTGATGATATTTGTGACCCGACTCCATCTACCCAGAGTAGCCTCGATGAATATCAGAGACAGTGTTAATTATGGACTCTGGTGTTTCTTTTCTTTTTTTTTTCATGTCTTTATCCTCCTCTCTAGGGCCTCCTCCCGCAGACATATGGTCGCCATATTCATTGGGGGTTTTGCTTCTTCTCTAAGTTACTTTGGTACATGCTTTTCAATATGGGGTGTATTAGCCAGCATACTCAGTGATTATGTCATTGCTGTACAGATTCTGCTTATGTTGTATGTTTTCAAGCGCCCTTACCTAAAATGTCTATTACCGATTGATGGCACCATGTAAGATTTTATCATTGAACGTAAAAGGCATCAATAACCCGATAAAACGGAAGAAAATCCTGAGCTATCTAAGTCATGAAGCTGCGGACCTGATTTTCCTCCAAGAAACGCATTTAAATTCGAAGGAAACTCTTAAACTCAATGTTAAACCTTACATGGTGGCAGCCTATTCCCCAGCTGTTTCTAAGAAATGTGGGGTTGCCATACTGGTTAGGAAATCTCTGCATGCTACTATTCTTGCGACTAGCTCAGATACAGCAGGCAGATGGTCCAGGGCTCACCTCAAGATAGGTAACCTTGAAGTTACATGTATATGCCTTTATGCTCCTAATGTAGATGACCCTGCCTTTTTTGCTACCATTGCTCAGGTTGCGCAGGCCTCTGCTAATACTTCCTTGATAATTGGGGGGGATTTCAATTTAGTTCTTGATCCCCTGATTGACAAACAGCCGCCTAGGATGAGTAGTCCCCCCAAGAGTCACACTACGCTTACCTCTATGATCAAAGATCTTGCTTTAGTCGATCTATGGAGGTTACTATACCCCAATGAGCTTGACTTTACCTTCTTCTCTTCCCCTCATAAATCCCAGTCTCGCATAGATTTCTTTCTAATATCAAAACTGTTAGTTCCTCAGGTAGACACTGCAAAGATTCACTCCCAACATATCTCAGATCACGCTGCTATTTCTTTTCAATTACACACCACTGCGTCCCAAGGGAATTCGGGGGCCTGGTTCTTCGATAGAGCCCTATTAACTCAACCAGAGTTCCAGTTAGAAATTCGAGCAGCCATACAGGACTACTTTCACTTTAATCTACCCCAGGACACTGCAAATTGGGCTTGGTGGGAGGGTTTTAAAGCGGCCATTCGTGCAACGATCACTAGTTATCAAATTCGCCTGCGGAAACAACGCAAACAGCAGCTCCTTATACTAGACCAACAAATCAAAGCAGGCGAACGAGTTCTAACTTCACGTACTGATCCATGCGTCTTAGTTCGCTTACAGCGTCTCCATTTTCAATATAATGCAATCCTCTCAACTGCAGCTTCTCAGAGTATTGCACTTCAGCAAGGGACATACTACCGTGAAAGCAACCGAGCCGGTCGACTTTTAGCCAACGCCTTGAAAGGTCAAAAAGAAGCCAAACGCGTAGCGGCCCTTCGCGCCCCACAGGGAGGGGGCATACTGACCACAGACTCCGATATCGTAGAACTTTTTCGGGATTTCTATACCCGTCTATATCAATCTGAATGTGAGTTCTCATCCGAGACCTTCGAGCGCTTGTTTTCTGGTATTCAGCGGCCGACCCTTTCTGAAGCTGATAGGGATGCGCTGGATGAACCCTTCTCTACTTCAGAGATCCATTCTGCCCTAAAACGAACAGCCTCGGGTCGAGCCGCTGGGCCTGATGGTCTCCCGACAGAATTCTACAGAACGTTCAGTGCAGATTTAGTTCCCTACTTAAAACTTTACTTTACTGCCCTTGCGGCAGATACATCCTCTTTGGGATCCTTTTCTGCAGCTAATGTGGTAGTTTTTGAGAAAGAAGGCAGAGACCCGCTGCTAACCGCCAACTACCGTCCAATCTCCCTACTTAATGCCAATTATAAGATCTTCGCAACGATCTTGGCCACCCGGCTATCTGACAGGATGGCCACCTTAGTCCATCCCGACCAATGTGGTTTTATACCCGGCCGCTCCACCGCTGACAATGCTCGGACCTTGTGCCATGTGCTATCCAGTGCTGCCAATTTAGACCACCCATGGGTGGGTCTTTCCCTAGATGCTGAAAAAGCCTTTGATCGCCTGGAATGGCCCTTCTTATTTGCAGTTCTCAGATGGTATGGCTTTGGGGAGGGCTTCCTCCGATACCTCCAAGTCATGTATTCTCAACCCGTTGCCAGTATTTGTGTAAATGCCATTAAGTCTCGGCCTTTCAATCTTCAAAGAGGCACGCGTCAAGGTTGCCCCCTATCACCAATGCTCTTTGATCTAGCTCTTGAACCCCTCGCCCTGCTTATTAGACAGTCCGCACGTATTCGAGGTGTCCCCTTCAGTCACAGAGAGATTAAACTCTCTGCATATGCAGATGACCTTATGCTCTTTGTATCCCTTGATTCGGTCCCGGCTGTCTTGGACCTGATTGATGGATACTCGCAATTATCGGGCTATAAAATAAACTGGACCAAATCCGTAGCATTCCCACTGAACCGCTGGGTACATGAAGCTGACATGCAGGCCTTTCCTTTCCTTTGGCAATCCCGCATGGTGAAATATCTTGGCGTCCACTACTGTTCTCCTTTAGAAGACACTATTAGTTTTAATGCCAAGGAGGTAGTCTCTAAAGTCCGTGAGCTCACAAATCAGTGGTCTCCCTTATCCCTTACATGGTGGGGCCGCCTAGAAACCGTCAAAATGATGATAGTCCCCAAAGTGAACTATATTTTAGAAATGCTGCCCTGCTTCCTCCCGCTACACACCTACAAAGACATAGAGGGCCTTCTCGTCCGTTATCTCTGGCAGGGAAAACCACCAAGAGTAGCTAAACAAAAACTACAGTCTGCGAAGGAACTAGGGGGTACCCGCTTTCCTGATTTTCTTAGATATCATCAAGCCTTCCTACTTAAACAAGGTGCCCGATGGCTAGCTGCCTCAACAGACAACAGACCAGTTTGGCTTGACATTGAAGAGGAGCTAAGTAGCCCAATTCCGTTGATCCATCTCCCCGGCATGTCCCATCAAGTAGACACACGCCATCCCCCAATGATTGTCGATACTCTTGCGGCCTTTAACACTCTCATTCTGTCACTGGGTCCAAACGTATGTCCTCAGGACGGACTCCCGCTGTGGAATAACCCCAGAATTCAAGTCCTAAATAAAACGATTGCATGGAAACCCTGGTACTCTAGGGGGATCTGGACACCCCAACAACTCTTCTCTGCAGCTCGTTGGAAGACCTTTTCTGATTTACAAAAGGAATTTGCGTTACCAGCGAAACATTACTTTCAATTGATGCAGCTTCAACACTGCCTCAAAAGTGCTCAAATCCTGCCGCCCTCTGCCCCTACTGAGGACGGGCTATTAGAACTAATTCACTCTATTAGTAGTACACATGGGGTAGCCTCTAACTTTTATAAATTATTATGTCAGGGGTACCGAAACTGCTACTTGTAGAGCTCAACAAGCCTGGGAACGCGAACTGCAAACCACTTTAACCCCTGTGCAATGGAGCATTTTCTGGAGCAAAGTAGTGCGGGTTTCCCGATCTGCCTCTGTAACCCAAACTCTCTTCTTTTTTGCACATAGATGCTTTTATACTCCAGAAAGAATAGCCAAATGGAACACAACTGCTAGGGACCAGTGTTGGTCTTGCCATACTGCTGTGGGAACCCTCGCTCATGTTCTTTATGAATGTCCTCAACTGCAGGTTTACTGGGGGCGGGTCTGGGGTCGTATTCAATCTATCTTACACCTCCACGAGCCTCTTTCTTGGAAGATTGTGGGACTCCGCTCAGTGGCGGAGGTCCCCTCTCTTCCTAAGAAGGGTCGCTTTCTCCTTGATTTCATGCTGGGTATAGCCATATGTTTAATCACGAGGAATTGGAAGGATAGCTCTCGAATTACTGCCAATGAATGGTGGAACCTCGTCTGCTTATATAGTAAATATGAGCAGATATCTCGGAGAGCTAATCCCCATATCCAAACTCACTCTCGCTTGTCTAAATGGCAGATGCTCAATGATTATGTACACTCTGCTCATTGCTCCGACATGTCTGTTTAATGTATACTCATCATGTTTCCGATCACCGTTAGGTTTTGTACCACAATAATGTCAGTACACGCCCGTTTTCGGGAATGATTAGTTTCTAGAGAAGAAGCAGGGGGGAGGGGGGTGGTTGGGGTTTACTTTGGTGTATGTATCACATTCTATGTATGTATTTGTCTTTTAGCTGTATGTCTTCCTTTCCTTTGTTGTTATAAAACGAAAATAAAGCATTTAAAAAAAAAGAACACACGTTTCCCCACTTCAGCTCCTCTAATGGCTGTTGGAAACCTGGTGCATTCTGGGACTGGTAGTCTTTTATGGGAAAATTCTGTTGTTTTCTTATTTCTACCAGAACTGACAGGTTGCTTGTTCAGAGTCACTTCACCTTTTCTATAGCTCCTTCCTGAGCTATGATAAGCTTCCTTATCACAATACATATATCTCTGAATGCGGGATTATTTTTGTGAGAAAATTGTATTCAGCATAATGAGCTTTAGAATGTGATATACTGCAGGGATATATCTTGTGGCAAAATGTTTAACAATGCATATTAAAATGAAAAAAAAAAACAAAAAAAACTAGACAGACCTGCTGTGATGTTGCAGTCCAAGCTATCTGAGCACAGAATCTGTTGAGATGAGAGGACAGTTTACCTTTGAGCCATTAGGTGGCCCTGGTAAATTTAAAGTTGGGCATGTCAGGAGAGCATGGGCAGAATTTGAGGCTAAGATTCAGCCCCCTCCCCCCACCTCCTCCCATGAAGCTAGATTGATCCTCAGGACTTAAAAACAGTCTTGTATGTGTGCTTGTTGAAGTGAAGGAATTGTGACTTCTTAGAGATTCTGACTCTGAACCCGTGTAAAACAAACTGAAATGTTCTTTATATGAAGTAATTGGATTCATATTTTTGTTGAAACTTGCAGCACGTAAACCAGAACATTATGATGATATTGCAGTTTTAAGAAAAGCCTAGCTCAAAACCTGCAGAGAGTAATGTATTAAAATATTGCCTAGGTAAAGAAGGCGAGTGGGAGCCTATTTTAGGCCCTGGAACAGGAATAGACATGCCCATTACTGCTTGCGATTTCTGAAATTGGGCACCAAGTGTTATATTTTCCAGAACACCTCAGACTGCCTCCATGTGACATGTTTATGCTCACCCTGGAGATATCCATTTACCTGGCTTTCCAAAATGGCTCCGGGGACATCTTTGTGATTTGCACATCTACGTGCCCATTTTCAGACATCCAACTGATGAACACGCCTTCTAAAATGACTCTCGTAATCATGATCATGTAGTGGCTCACACGGCCACAGTTAAATAGTCCCGGGTTTAGAAAGCAAAAGCAAAGCATTTATAGAATTGGCGTCCGTTGCTGACCACATAACGACCTTGGAAGATTGCACCTATTAGGGAGGATTTTCTAAATAATTTTCCAACTGTAAAGGTTGTCTTGTACATTGGAAAAGGGTTTTATAAGATTGCCTTATGGTATACATATGTATAATTACACGCAGTGACAGGACATAGCGTATTTATATGCATGCGATGTGCAAGTGCTCCTGAGGACATAGTAGGGGAGGATCGGGGGCAGAATTATAAGGTATTCACACATTTTATAAAATACACAATTATATGGATAGAGAATGCAGACATTTATATCAGCTCTTAGGCAGGAATAGATGCGTGTATTCACATCTATGCCTGCTAAAGGGGCTTGTTCTGGGAACATATTTTATAAAAAGGTACATAGTGTACTACACAGTAATTGCATAACATCAACTTAATAACAGATTGAAGAGTGCACAGCAAAGGGTGGGACACAGTGGCGTGTTTCCACTTTACTCCATTCACTCATTCAGTCAAGTCGGAGTGGGAGACTCAGTTTGAGACAGCCATGGTAAAGTGCATGTCTCAGAAGGACAGCAGGAGATGTGCGACTGGGGGTGTGAGCCTAGTGTGCTTGGAGACTGATGGTGTATGTGTGTGTGTGTATAAATCAGTGGCATATGTGTGTCTATTTCCACAGTAAGAGTTTAGCCAGTAATCTGTGGAGATGTGAGTACGGGATGTCAGAGGGCCGTGTGTCGACACGGCCAGTGCAGGGCAAAGTACGTATGTCTGCTGGGGAGAAGTGTCATCATGGAGGCAAGAGAGCTGTCGGCATGGAGGCCTCTTTAACTCCAAGCACGTTCCCCTGTCCTCCTCCACTCACTCCCTGTCCTTCCCACTCTCTTTTTTAACTATTAGCCCTTCCTACCCTTCAATACCCTCCCCCCCTTGCCCTCTCCCTCCTTTCCCTGCCACAGCCTTGCACTCTTTCTACTTTTACTCCATTCCTTCCTCTTTCCCTCTCCCTTCTTGTGCGCTCTTTCTTTTTTCCTCCTCTAACCCTGCCTCTTCCCTTATGTTCTACCTCTCTTCTTCTTTCCTACAATCCACCCACCTCAATTCTCTACCCCTTCTCCTTTCCTACGCTCCACCCAGCTCTACTCCCTACCCTGCCTCTTAATTTTCTGCCTCTCTTTTCTGAGCCTTCTCTAACCCTGCTCTTTCCCAACCCTGCCCCTTCCAATATGCTCAAATCCCTTCTGTTTTTCTAAACTCTTTCCCTTCTGTAGATGCAAGGCAGTCTTTGCCAGCAGGAGCCAGGGACTCTCAGCCATAGCAAAACTCTCTCTTCCTGCAGGCAGGGATTCCCAGTGACTCTCAAAGCCATGGCTGCAGCGCCCCCCCAGTGGCAGTGCATCTCCTCTCTCTTCCTGTTGGCGAGACTTGGGGACTTCCACTATCTCTGCACACTGCTGCTCTGGGAGGCACAGTGACGTCAAACACATCTCATTTGAACATGCACAAACAGATTTGTACAGGCAGATGGACAAACATGCAGATGGATGGACTCTCCCCCAAAAGGTACCATCACATCAGTAAAATACGCCTAACAAACTGTTTTCCAAAATAAAACCCCGACTCAAGATATGTATTACCTAAAACCATCATAACATTATAACAGCAAGTTTGTAATGCCAGCATTTTTCCTATTTCAAAAATGAGGGGCCTGTTTAATAAAGTGCAGTATGTTTTTGCATGTTACAGGCAGTAAGTGCAAAGCTGGAGTAGTTACTGTTAGGAGCACAGCTACTGTAGCATTGCCCTGCAGTTACTATACTCTGTGCTGATGTAATGACATGGCCTGCTGCAGTGGAAAAAACTATCTGATGCTCCCAAATCATCATCATCAGCATCACTCTCTCCTACTGAACCATGCCCCTCCCCCAATCCCCAACACCATTGGGCTCCTGGTGGGGCAGGAGTAATCCCCATATGCTCCTGCTCCATTGCCACCTGGATTCAAAATGGCGTCTCTGACCTTCTGGAGACTATTTCTAGGGGTCAGAGCTGCCATTTTGCACAAGAGTGACAACAGGGCAGGAACATCGAAGGGTCACTGCTGCCCTGCCACTATTCCATCAGGACGGAGGGTTAGTGCAAATGCTGATTGTGAGCAGAGGTGGAAGGTCAATGCAGGGGGGGCAGAATTGGGTATTTTTTTCTTGCAGTGGGTGCAGTTATTGCATACCAATAGGGAGGGTGCACTTAATGCCTTCTCTTGTGCTAACTTACCCTGTGCTAACTAAACACCCATAACCTGCCCATTCCCCACTACTTCTTCCCCTCCCCCCCCCCTCCCCGGGCTGCAGCCAGCAGCTGTTGCATGAATTTGCATGAAGTATTATGGCCATTTGGTAATAGTTACCGGGCTAATTCACACGATAGCTGCTTAGTGCACTTTAGTAAACAGGTCCCTAAAATTACTTTAAAGTAAACAAAAGATGGCAAAGAAATGATTCTAATAAAAAAAGGCTAAAAAACAAATGCTGGTTGGTTAAACTGACATCTTGCTAATGCTGCATCTGTTTCCTGGAAAAGGCAGAAATTGGGAACTGCTGCGATCCTGTGAAGAGGGCAGCTAAGGTGGTTTAGATGTTGCAAATAATTCACAGGAGGATTAGCACACTCTCAGTTAAGGTTAAAAGAAGTGACACTGTTTCTGAAGTACATTAATGTGAAGGCAGATCAGTATGCATTCATTATAGGCCCGTTGGTAAAGGACATTTTTAAAAAATTGCATATTGCACCATTAGGCTGCCTTTGTCTTTTCATTTGCATTCAGTTAGCAAAATCAAGAACTGAAAATATTTTCTTATCAAATTCATCTATCATATCAAATGACCAATGTGTCATGTATTTATGTTGCAAAGGTATAGAAATAGTCTTCTAAACAAAATGTTCTTGAATCAAAAAAGGTCACACTGCGATTTTGGAAGTCTATTCTCCTGAAAGAAGTTTTAGAACTGTAAGGATGATTCCCTCTGCTAAGAGTCACATTTCTACATATTCATCTAAGTTTGAAGTAATATGTACGTACACTGACGCAGAAAGAAATAAAGTGAATGTTTAAAAATCTTAACATGCCCTAAAGATAATTTATATTAAGACAGATAATTTATGTGGACTTCTGCCAAATGAGCTATCTTCATCCTAAAAAGGCAAGATATGTGTGCCTTTATAAAAAATACACTATCAGTTCCGTCATAAAGTCAAGAAATCTATACACAGTGTTGCACCTGCTCTGAGGAAGGCGTAACTTGTACACATAAGTGTGGGCACCAGCATATTTTAAGAAGTATGCACATATCTTACAACTTTATCCAAACAATGTTCCCGGGAACATCTCCACATAGCCCTTGTTAAAGTATGCTAAATTTCCTCATCCTGCTAGATCAGTCCAGACAAGTGGGGTTTGGTTCCCCTGCTAGCAGATGCAGGCAGACTTGAGCAACACCTGGTATATCCTCTGGCGCAGCACTAAGAGAAGCCAGTATCGTCTGCCTCCGGCAGGTAGCAAGGGGTGTGGACTGGTGCAGCAGGAAAGACAAGCTTGAGTCTCCTCGCCCACACTATGGTGCTGAGGCTTTGGATTGAGTATTGAAGGGCCCGATGGCTCAAAGCACAGGTACGCCCATATCTCCTGCAGCAGACAGCTGTCCTGTATCCACAATGTTTCCTGCAGGTTATGAGCACTGTTGGGCCAGAAGAGGAGCCGGAAAGCCCCTTGGGACCTCTGAGGGAAGTTCATAATTTGAGTCCAGCCTTTGCTTCCCTTTTGCTGTTCTACTATGATCTTCATTATTTATTTATTTTTTATCATTTTGGTAATCTTTAAGTCCCTTTTTCCCCATTGATGTAGTTCAATTGGCTCTCTGCTGCTTGAATAATTTTTTTTTTCAAAAGAAATAAATAAATACCTTCCTCAGCCAGACCTCTCTAATAGGGTCTCCTGGTCAGCCCGACAAGTCTCGGGATATCTTTTTGGAGCTTTCATTTTTCCATGGCTCCGTTTACCTTTTTTCAGTGTGGCTTTTTGTGGGTTTTTTAAATTTTTGCTGCCAAGGTTTTCAATGGCCTGGTGCAGCTACGGTCCCTAGCATTTATCACCACAGCTGTAATTTTTTCCTCCGGTTGGCCAACACTGAGACCCCTGCTGTTTTAATCCTTTCAAGTGCCTTCGTGTTCTTCTACCAATTGTGATGCCGCCTTGCCCTCTTCCACTATCTTGAGGTGCTCATTGCGCTCTTTATACCACTTTGCCCTTCTGATGGTAGTTTTTTGGTATTCATCCTGCCACTGACACTCTTGTTGACTTGTTGTGCTGTAAGGAAATGCCTGCCCTCAAGATTCAAGCAGGTTTGATTGAAAATAGATGGCAAGCTTCACTGTTCCATTGCAAAACAGCTTCCCCCATAGACTTTAATGGGGGGCAAATAGGATGAATGCACAAATGGTTCAGTTCCTAAAGACAAATTGAATGGATATATTCTGACAAACAAAGGCTAGCCCAACATTATTTTTGGAGAACACATGCCTACTATCTATAATTAATAGGAAAATTTTTTTTGCACGTTCCAGGCTGTGGCAACACATGAAAATAAATGTTCCTTTGTTCAGTGACATGACAAATTTAAAAGCCTTCCAGCCTGAATGGGAGCTTCCCCAACCCCCTTGCCCTGGGGTGACCTCAACTCCATGTTGACCTCATGGACTCAATACCTCCCTCTTCCAGCCCTGACACAGGGCTAAAAAATTTGAAAAGTTCCCTTCCCTAAACTCCACCCCTTCCCAAAGCACAGGCCCAAAGTGTACCCCCCTCATCATCCCACTGACACCCCCATGGGACCCCATCTCATCTTAAGGGGTCCAGAAATGATGGTAGTAGTAGTGAACGTCACTCACATCTGACCTGGGGATTGCTAGCTCAATGTGGCACCAGCTGACCTCTAGCTGTAGCCTTCTCAGTACTACCACTAGAGATCAGATTCCTAGTTGGCAACCTGTCCCTTAGTGGTAGTACTGGAAAACTATCCCTACGGGTTAGCTGGCACCATTTTGAGCTAGGCAGCTGCTGGGACAGGAGCGAGTGAACTGTCCATGCGCTTTTACCCACAGGGAATGTGGGTAGTTTTCAGGTATTTGATTTATGTGGATAATTACGTAGTTATTTATGCGCATAAGTCATTTTTGAAATTGACCTCAAAATGATAGATGTCATTTATGGACTATCAAAGTTATATAAGTTAATATGTCAACATCCAAGTATATTCAGATGGCCCTATATTCAAAAGGACTTGCCATCCACATAAACTCTTGCAGAGTCCTTCAATCCACGTCTATCTAGAAAAATAGAAACATGACAACAGAAAAAGACCATATGGCTTAACCAGTCTGCCCATCCATACCAACTACTATAGTCCTTTTTTCCCTGCCTGCGCTCATTCATCAGTACAACAGCTGGCACTATTGCAGGGTCCGATTTCCTGGGCATGGAGGATTCAGCTGACCTGAGAGGTTTTTAGCACGTCCGCAGGATCCATTGCATGCAAAATCTCTCATGCATAATCATTGTAGCTATCCAGAAAACCTGACTGTCTCGATGACTGGACTAAGAATCCCTGGGCTACAGGGACACCAGATCTGGAGAAAAGACAGGCCTTATACATTTCAGCACAGGCATGACCAAACTTGCAGGCAAGTTTGAATCAGATGTCAGAAATAGCATTGGCACCTATGTCTTGGCAAATAAACTGCAACTTGGATACACATATTGGTTGTTTTCCATTTCATTTCAGTGTTTTAACCAGGCATCTTTTCTTCAGTATGTGATGATATTCAGCACACTAGCCAGATAATGCCAAAGATCAGAGCTTTGCAGCGGTTCAGCCAGTAAGCACATCTGGTAACTGGCTAAAACACACTGCATTTGCCCCCCAGTGAGTCTTAAGATGTCGAGTGCTGTCTCCTTACATTACTTTTAAATAATCTTACTGTGTACACATTCTTAAAGCCACAATTATAAATGTTGTGCTCAATGTTAGAAATCACTTATGTATCACTCCATATTTAATGTTTTTTCTCTATAATTGAAGTCCAACAAGGCGCTCTGTTTCAAACCTTCCAATTCTGCTTACGGGACTTCTGCCCTTTGACACACTAACCTGCACCTCAAAAAGAAATCTGCCATGCCCATCCTGATCTTAATATTAAAGATCATGCAATTTTCAAACTACTCTTTAAAGAGCTCCATTTAATTTCAAGGTTGATACCATTTGGTGCAACTGTATCTAATTTAAATAGCCACAGTTGTTTCCCAAGATATTTTAGTACCGAAATCACCCCCTCTCCAATGTGGCCATTTATTTTCCAACACGCCAAGTTAGATCTTTAAAAATGATATGCCTTCAGAATGCAAAGTTCTATCCAGGGAGCTGCTGTAGTTCTAGCATTCAAAGTACTATGATGTTTCGTTAATCTCGTTTTAAATACTCTCTTTGTACATCCAATGTAGAGAAGATCACAGAAGCATTTAATCAAATATATAACCTCTGAAGTCTTACAATTAGTAAATGATGTAACAGTAAAAAAAAAAAAAAAAAAAGACCTTTGGGATCACCTTCGCTCACTAAATTCACAATTATCACAGGCAAAATATCTCTTCTCCTCTAGTAAATTTTCTACTCTTTTAAAGCTTTCCAATGCCAATCTAGTAAGTCTGCCCCCAATGCTTTTCCTTCTTATAAATTCAAGATACCTTTAGTAATGAAAGGGTTGGGGGGGGGAATAATCAGCAATGGCAGAGTCTAGTGCTTGTATGGCAACTAGTCCTCACTGCTGAACTCTAAACCTTGATATTCAGTGCAGGGGCTATATCTGACCACCGACATTGAATATCCAGATCGGCTGGAAAATGCTGATATTCAGCTGTTGCCCAATTAGCTTCAGTGGGAAAAGTTAAGCTAGCCTTTCAGGTGCCTAACTTTCAGCACTCTGGGATGACTGGCTAGTGGCCGAATATTGCTAAGCTACCCCCAGAACTTCCCAATTCTAGCGCTGGGGCACTCAGTGGCATTGGCCAGGTTAGTGCTGGGGAATATCCCACAGAGCGCCATTTAGGCAGTTTCTTAAATTACTTGAAAATGCCCCGCAAAAGAACTTGCCAGTGTTTAAAAAATATTATTAATCTGTGCTGCTTTTGACAAATAAGGCAACACACATGTGATTCTGGGATCATTTTCTCTCTCTAGAAAACAGAAACGGAAGAAGGAGGACATCACCAAACATTAACTAAAACTCATGTTAGAAATAGAAACCTGAGACATAATAATTGCATATATAGTAAAATATACTGAATAGATAAGAAAAACTATTAAGTTAAATTTAGAAGGTAGAACAAAACCCACTCGAGATCATATCTGATTATTGGGGAAATGGGACACTGAATATATAGCTAAAGTGCAAGATAAGGGAAACAGAGAGGCACCCATGTGCAAATTAAAGTATAGCCATTCTCAAAAATGAGGCTCATTTGCAAATTGCCAGTGATCCTGAAAGCCAAGTCATATGAAAGGCTTACTCGTATCGCTATAAAATCGCATTTGCACAATCCCAGGTACCTGTGCCGCAAATCTGTATTTGATAAAAGGGGAAGGCAATGAGCAAAATGTATCAAATTAGTATCCATGATGTGTGCTTCAAAACTTTTGATACCTTTGCACCCAAGGGTATAAACCTTGAAATTTTCCCAGTAATCAGATATGATCTCGAGTGGGTTTTGTTCTACCTTCTAAATTTAACTTAATAGTTTTTCTTATCGATTCAATATATTTTACTATATATGCAATTATTATTTCTATATCTAACATGAGTTTTAGTTAATGTTTGGTGAGATCCTCCTCATTCCGTTTCTCTTTTTCTTTTCTTTTTGTACACCTCTTCTGTGACAGTGAGATACCTTTCCATCACCTACTGATGTCCCCTGATTAATGATATCCTTATGACTTTAGCAATATAGGTGTATTCTCATGAATAATCATTGTCAGTGTCAGCAATCTCTGTCCTTTTGTTTTTCTTTGATCTAAATTTATGATTTCATATTATCTGTTATGAAAGCATATATGTTTTTAGTAATAGTTCTATGTATTTGTTTTACTAATTAGCCTATGCTGTGCTCTTGTTTTAATTATACTTTATGTTTCATTTGTGTCAGCCTTATTGTGCTGTTTTAGAGGTTTTTTAAGATAGAAAATGGGGATTCCCTTTTACTCTAATGTATTTTTTATATATGTTATTTATTTGATTGCTCCTTTTACTCCTTTACTGTATTTTCTTTTGTTTTTAATGATTGTTGCATTTTTTGTGAAGAAGGCACATGCTGAAACGCAGCGGGGATGAATAATAATAAAGCTTGGACCTACTGCCAATTCACCTACGTACATCCAAGGCCGGCCAAACCACTAGGCAAACTAAGTGGCAGCTTAGAGTACAGTCTTTGGGGGGACAGCAAAGGGCAATTACAGTCCAAGCAAAACAATAAATCCTAACAGCCACAGAAGCTCAAAGAATCATCAGTGCTTACTTTTACTCACAGGAAGAATGGGTAATTTGTAAAACAATCCATTTATCCTTATTTAGCCAAAGTGACTTGTAAACATATACATGAGAGAAATTTCCAAAAAAAAAACAAACGTTTAATATTTAAAAGTACGATGTCCAAATATACATCTTTTAAAAAATTCTGGGAGGGATGGGATTGAGATGATTATGATAGAGTTTAATTATCAAAGTCTTTGGCAGTGAGGGTGGCTAGAAGTCTAAAAGCTTCTTGAGTGGAGGAGTTGCCTAGTGGTTGGGGCAAGGTACTTCAGGCCGGAAGGTCGGGGGTTCAAATCCCACTAGAGGACAGCAACCTTGGGCCGGAAGGACTGGGGTTTCTAGTCCCACAGGTGCTCCTTGTGGTCTTGGGCAAGCCACTTAACTATTTTACAGGGAACATGGGCTATGGAGGGTTATCTCCAAGTTATAATGCCCTGTTCAATGTAAACCGCACTGATGCAGAATAGCGCGGTATATAAGAGAATAAAAAAAAAATAAATAAATAAAAATAAATAATTGTGATGGGCACAAGACTAAAGTTTGCCAAAGGCATTCAATAACCTTGCATTGGCTCTTCCCACACACTCTTTCCCCTCACTGTCTTGCTGTGATTTTTGCAGTTGCCAATCTGCTTGATGGTGTCTGCTCTCTTACTTCCAGTGGGTTCTCTAAGGCCCACATACAAAAGCAGAAACAGATGGAAAATCATACTCCTTCCCTGCATTTTTCCGCTTCTGGTGTTGCTGCAGTTGCAGCCTGTCACTGCATGTCCAGCCTGTTTCAGGCCCTGCCGCCAGCCTCATCTTTTGGTTCAGTGTCACTGCCCTGCTGTATTGTTTCTAGTACCAGCCTAGCAACTGCCATGTAGCTTGACCAGCCACCCTACTACAATTTTTTTCACTGGGGTGATTTGTTCCCCCTCCTCCAAAAAAAATTCAAAAGAAGAATAAAAAAAGAAAGGCAAATACAATTTTGTTCCTTTACAGTTGGTTTCTTGAGCTGTTCATGCCAATGTTGAGTTCTAGCCCATGTTTGGTGCCTTGTACTTCTCATGCAACTCTAGATGTCACTGATTGGATTGATTAGCTGCCTTGTCTCTAATAAGGAGTGGAATGGGTAAATGTAGGATTGGTTGTTTACTCCTTCAAAAAGTAGAAAGACTAGGGGACTTGAAGTGAAGCTACAATGTGGCTCATTTAAGATGAAACGGAGAAAATATTTCACTCAACATGTAAATCAAACTCTGGAATTTGTTACTGGAGGATGAAGTAAAAGCTATTATTGTAGCTGGGTTTAAAATGGTTTGGACAAGATCCTGGAGGAAAAGTCCATAAACCATTATTAAAGAGGACCAGGGAAATACACTGCTTATCCTGGGACAAGCAATGTGGAATCTGTATATCTTTTTGGAAATTTGACAGATACCTATGACCTGGATTGGCCACTGTTGGAAATAGGATACTGGGCTTGATTGACCTTGGTCTGACCCAGTATTGCATATCTTATGTTCTTATGTTGTCACTGTGGCTGATTGGTTGACTCGTAATTGCCTTCACCTTAATCTCACCAAGACTGTTGCTATCTGGTTCTCTCACAACAACCCTCCCCCCACACTGGCCCCCTCCTTCTCTGGCTCCCCGGTTCCCTTGGTCTCTTCCTTTCGTTACCTTGGGGTTCACTTCGAATCTGACCTTTCTTTCCAGGCTCATGTATCTCATGTCACCAAGTCCTCTTTCTTTTTTCTCCGACAAATCCGTGCAGTCCGTCCCTTTCTATCCCCATCCGCTCTCACCACTTTGTTGCTATCCCTGGTCGTGTCCCGAGTAGATTTCGCAAACTCACTTTTCGTCGGTCTTTCCAAGAAGCAACAGTCCCGGTTACAACGTATTCAGAATACTGCCGCACGCTTGGTCACCAATTCCTCCCCCCGTGATCACATAACACCCCTACTGTTTCATCTTCACTGGTTGCCCTTCCCCCACCGTGCTCATTTCAAGCTGCTCATCCTGGTTCATAAAGCTCTTCATACAGGCACCCCCCAATACCTAACGGACCTTCTTTCCTTTCACTCCCCTAGGTACACCCCTCGCTCCTTCCATCTTAACCGCCTCACTCTTCCCTCCCCTTCCCGCGCCCACTTACAATCTACTCGTTCCTCTGCTTTCTTTTTTGCTGGCCCTGCCCTCTGGAACTCCCTTCCCTCTTCACTCCGTTTGGACCCTCACCACCCCACATTTAAACAAAACCTCAAAACCCACCTCTTTTCCCTTGCGTTTGATGTCCCCTCCCCGTTCGTGTGAATCCCATTTGTATTATCCTGTGTTCTCTTTGTGATTTGTCTTTGTTTATGGTTTAGCTTTGTCTCTCCTGTTTTTATTGCTTTTCTGTCCAGAAAGTGTATTTCCTTTCTTTTTTATTGGCTTTGGCCTTTTTTAAAAAAAAAATTTTTGGTTTTATTGTACACCGCTTTGCCTGCCAATGAAAGGCGGTTTTTATCAAGTGAAATAAAACATAAACATAAAAACATAAAACATAAACATAAACTCTCTTGTTGACACTAGGGTGGTTTGTTCATTATGGAAGGGGTTGTTGGGATGAAGTGGGTTGAAGCCCACTTCATACCATATCCTAAAAGCAATCCTGTGGCCTAACAGAGTGACTGGAAGTAGACCTGTAGCAAAAGCCTAACTAAATGTGACCATTGTTTTATTGCTGCACAGATTTCAGAGAGCACAGACTGTTTGCACAGACCACATGATAATGGGTCAAGTATGAGATATGCAGAAACAGGAAAAATGCCCACCACAGACTAGACAGGGGGAGGGAAAAGGGGGGTAGAAACAAAGTAGACACAAGCTAGTAGAAAACTGATAACATAGTTGCTAGCATTGGTGGAAGTCTAAAAGTCTGAAACTGCTTGCACAGGAAACAGAGCTAAAACCTGACCAATAGGAATATAGTATAGTAAAAAGCCCTCAACCACAACTAGATAATGTATATAAGAATGACATTCAGTATCATTCATGGAGGGGGTGGGGGAGGAGACAAACAGGATCCATACAGAGAATCTGTGCTTGGTAATCTCATCTTCTGTTCTCTTTGTCCCCTAACATCCCAGCACTCAGGCAAACCATATTTATTTTTAAGAAAATAGTGCTGCATTTTGTTTTTTGGCTATGATTGTAACCGATTGGGCATAATAAAGATCTCATTTCCTTCTGAGTCTGTTTAGAGCAGAGTGAGGTCACTCTTATATCTTTGTAGTATAAAACAGCATCCTTAGTCCACCAGTCCCCAAGAGGGTGCTGCTGGAGTGAGTTTTATCAATGTCTTATTTACATTTTCAAATTCTCATGGGAGGCTAGGGGGCTAGAATCATTGAAGGGAATACAAAGGTGAATACTCTTTCTTCACTGAATAAAATAGACATCACATCAGACACTACAAAGCCAACCATGGCAACACATCTGTTGTTAGGAAACACTTCTCTGGACCAAACCACTACATAAAATGGCCTTATGGTCAGAATTCTAAAAGGAAATTTAACACAATGTATGTAAGATGTCAGAAATCAGAATGATGGAATATTTTGACACCCAGAAAACAGGACTTAAAGATCTTGGATTCCTTTCCCGCTATAAACCATAAGTCACTGCTGAACTTTAAAACCCAGATATTCAATGTCGGGTCATATTCAGCCCCAGCATTGAATATCCGGGTTGCCCAGATTAGCAGGAAGCTAACTAGGCAGCGACAATATTCAGCCACTGCCAGGTTAACCTCTGTGGTGATCCTTTGCTGATCCCTACTTTCACTGCTTAGCCATAAAAGGGCAGCATCTCAATATCCTGGGTAGCGGCACTCATGGATATTCAGGATCACTCACCATGCTAGTGCCACTGAATACCTCAGATAAAGGGAGTAATACGGTTAGTGGGTCTGAGGACCACATTACTCCCTTTGGATATCAGGCCCTAAATATTTACTGCTTTGTCACCATCTCATCACCCAACTTTCTCAATCACTGTTATCATCCCCTTCTCCGCCTCAGAGACGGTCAGTGGAATGCTTTTATGATTCAGTTATACAATCTAATAGTCATTTTTGTTCATAATGTCAGACCTGAAGAAGGTGGTTTTAGCCTTTGAAAGCTAGTCAAAAAAACATTGTTAGTTCACTAAAAAACTATCACCTCATATTTTTTTTTGTTTGTTTATTGACCATTAAAGTGGACTAACACAACAAACGTACTCATGTATCTCAGTAAGCTATGAATGTGCTTTGATATTCTTGCTAATGCTGTAGATGAAGTAAAAAAACAAACAAACATTGATTTATAGGTAGATACAGGACAAACCATTAAAGGCAGTGGTCATAGCTAAATAAAAAAAACAAATTATGCTTTGACTTATACTGGGAGAACAGATTCTTAAGCTGCTTCATGATGATTTCACTGGGAGATTTCTGACATAAAGCTTCTGTTGCACTTTTCTTTGTTCTGACATCACTGTTTTTTTTCTAACTCTGCTTACACAAGACCCAAGTGATCCATGATATGACCAAGTGGGCCATGAGTTTACATCCTGTGGCACTGTGTAAAAAACATCTGCACACAAAAGTCCTCCTCCTCTGCCTGTCACCTTTCTTGGTGCCTTAGATCTTTTCCATTGTTACTGGTGCTGTCCCACCCCTTCTGGTGTAGGGTCTTCTAATTCTCATGATTGCTCTACTCCAAAGCTCCCAATTATCTATGATCTCCAGGAGAATATTTCATAGGATATTAAATTTCATACCTCTTTGCACTTCACGAGACTTTAAGTATAGATACCACTCGTGGTGGATAAGTACATGGGACTTTTAGAAAAATGTCTTTTAATTTTTATATGTGCCATTAGTTTATAAAGTAAGGTATGTATACTTTATAAAACAGTTATGTAAGTGGACAAAAACTAGGGATGTGCTTTTGTATGAAACAAAAACAGGGATCCTGTTAAAACAGGAAATGATGACCATATCATCATTTCTGGTTTCCAATCCATAGTGTACTCTCTTGCGAGACTGTGCACTATTGAGCAATAGGGTGTACCATTAAATGATAAGAAGATGAAAAAAAAATGAAAAATCCAAAAATGAAACAAAACAAAATATATTTGCCTGCACACCCCTAAGAAATGTGCATTCAACTAGGCATGAGCACTTATGTGCACAAAATTATAATATATTAAGATTTACAAATGTAAATTTGCACCCCTGCAAGCCCACAATGAAAGTACGCATGATTGCACCAACATATGTGCTTCCAGAATAGCGACTGCATAAAGTATGGATTTAAATGCCCAGTGACACACAAACCACTAAAATACCATGATTTACATGTCTAGATAGCACATAACTTTCTGCATCTCTTTATAAAATTACCCACAATATGCTGACCTGCTCACTGCATCCCAATGGCCAAAACCTTGAGGATCACCTTCCCTTTTTAATATCATGGCCCAGACTGTCTTCTTTGTCTTGGGGCCTTTCTGCCAATTCTAATGCTGCTTTGCCTTCTGGTGCCTTTGCATATGCAAACCAATGTTGATACTGTTTTACACCACTCCTGGTGTCTTGGGATCTTTCTTCCATTTTCTTCTATTAGAAAAATAAATTTTGACCCAATATTCAAAACCACTTATCTAGATAACAGCATGTACTATCCAAATAAGTGCTTCTGGCCAGGTTTATGTGCGGGCCACCAGTGGGTGGTCCCAAAATTATCCAGATAGCAGACTAAATGTTGCCCCTATCTGGATAATTATTCAGATACAGTTGTGGCCAGCATTATTGGCACCCTTGCAGTTCAACCCTTTAATGTACAATATCTAAAAAAAAAAAGCGACCACTGAAATGGCTTTGGACTATATATGCACACACATTTGACACATAAAAGAATCAAATAAAACAAGACCAATTAAAAATGGAAATTGTAAGAAATATTACTACTACTATTAATAATTTATAAAGCACTACAAAGGTGTACGCGGTGCTGTACAAACACGTAAGACGACACTCCCTGCTCATAGAGCTTACAATCTAGATAAGACAGACAGTACAATAGAAGAGAAGTAAGGATTCAATAAGGAGAAGAAACGCAAGGGAACAAAAGATTAGGATTCAAATGTGGCCTCAAAAATGTAAGCCTTTATTTTGGATTTGAAGAGGAAGAGAGAAGAGACTTGATGTAAGGACAGAGGAAGCTTGTTCCAGGCATAAGAAGCAACAAGGTGAAAACAGAAGTCTGGGGTTGGCATTAAAAGAAAAACTGGCATACTTAACACAGAAAGCAAACACTCCAAACTTGATGTTGTCATCCACTTGGGTACAAATGACCTGGCTAGAAATAGTGACTCTACAGTCCAAAAGGACTTCCAATCTCTGGGAAAGATTCTCAAACCCATCGTTAACACTGTTGCATTCTCAGAGGTTCTGCCTGTTCTTAGTAAGAGGACAAAAAGGCTGCATCGCATTAACAGCTTTAATACATGGCTCCAGACATGGGGCAAACGAGAAGGATTCAGATTTATTGGCGACTGGGAAAACACATGGACCAACAAGAAACTATACTGTGCTGATGGACTACACCTCTCTGTCGCAGGGAAAAGAATCCTACTTGAAAAATTCAGGCAGTATGTCGATTTGCATTTAAACTAGAAGAAGGGAGGTGACAGACGGGGAAGGTCAAGTTCTGGACGTCACGCCCTGCAAAAGCAGAATAACAGAAACAACCACACTTTTAAACAACACATCAAAAGCAACTGGGAAGAAGTGGGTAGAATAAAATCAATGCAAAATACACACAAGCCAGTTAAATGCTGGAAAGCAATGATTACAAATGCTCGAAGCTTAGCCAACAAACTTCCGGACCTGGAAGCCCTAATGGTAGAAAAGGATTGGACATTGTGGTCATTACAGAAACATGGTTTAATGAATCGCATGATTGGGATATAGCCATACCTGACTATAATCTATTCAGAAGAGACAGAGAAAATGGAAAAGGGGGAGGAGTAGCTTTGTATGTCAAAAGCAATATCAAAGCTACTGAAATGCAGGGTGCATGGGGAAAAGAGGAAGCACTCTGGATCTTGTTGGAAAGAGGAGATGGCACTGTCATCCATACTGCTGTAATCTACAGACCTCCGATTAAAATTGAAGAGATAGATAACAAATTGATTATAGATATTGCCAAGATAGCAACAAAGGGGGAAGTGATCATATTGGGTGACTTTAATCTACCCGATGTGGATTGGATTACTCCTTCTGCAAATCTGGAAAGAAGCAAAAAAATTGTGGATGCTATTCAAGATGCATTACTTAGACAAATGGTGATGGAACCAACCAGGGAAAGCTCAACACTGGATTTGGTGCTCACCAACAGTGATAGTGTGTCTAATGTCTAGGTGAGTGCCCCTGTGAGCAACAGTGATCATCACACGGTGTGGTTTGAGATAAAAGCCAAAGGTGCAATCCAATCATAGCAAGCTCAAAGTCCTAAACTTCAAAAACACTGACTTCAATAAAATGGTCGAGTACCTAAAGGAGGAGCTGACAGGGTGGAAGGGGATAAGGGAATTGGAATTGCAATGGGCTAAACTAAAATGGGGCAATAAAAGGGGCAACAGATAAATATGTAAGAAAAGTAAATAAAAACAAGAGGAGAAGGAAACCTATTTGGTTTTCCTAAGAAGTGGCTGCTCAAATAAGGGCAAAAAACACAGCTTTTGCAAACAGAAGAACACGGAAATGAATACAGGATCAAACTCAAGGAGACAAAAAGATAAATATGGATAGCAAAATCAAAGGCAGAGGAAAAGATGGCTAAAGATGTTAAATGCGGCAACAAAACCTTCTTCAGGTATATTCGGAAAAGGAAGAAGATCAGAGGTGGAATTGCAGGACTCAGAAGTGCTGGAAACAGACTTGTGAAAAATGACATTGATAAAGCGAAATTACTAAACAAATACTTCTGCTCTGTTTTTACTAAAGAAAATCCTGGAGAAGGACCACCTGTGACTCCCAGATATAAAATTGGGAATGAGGTAGATACCACACCATTCAGAGAGGATGAGGTTTTAGAACAACTTGCAAAACTGAAAGTGGACAAGGCCATGGGACCGGATGGGATACATCCCAGGATACTGAAAGAGCTCAGAGAGGTTCTTGCAGGGCCGTTAAAGGGTGTTTTCAACAGATCCTTGGAAACAGGAGAGGTTCCTCAGGACTGGAGAATGGCTGACGTCGTACCTCTACACAAAAGTGGTGACAGGGAAGAAGTGTCAAACTACAGGCCCGTGAGCCTTACCTCGGTGGCGGGAAAAGTAATGGAGACGCTCATGAAAGCGAATAGTGAACTTTCTCAAAACCAGCAGGTTACAGGATCCGAGGCAACATGGTTTTACCGAGGGACGATCTTGCCAGACAAATCTCATTGAGTTCTTTGACTGGGTGACCAGAGAACTGGATCAAGGACACGCGATGGATGTCATCTAACTGGATTTCAGCAAAGCCTTTGATACTGTCCCTCATAGGAGGCTTATCAATAAACTCAGTAGTTTGGGGATGGGTCCCAAGGTGGTAAACTGGATCAGAAATTGGTTGACTGATAGACGACAGAAGGTGATGGTAAATGGAGCTCACTTGGATGAAAGGAAGGTGATTAGCGGGATGCCTCAGGGTTCGGTCCTAGGCCCAGCACTGTTCAATGTATTTGTGAGTGATACTGCCGAAGGACTGAATGGAAAGGTGTGTCTTTTTGCAGATGACACGAAAATTTGAAACAGAGTGGACTCCCTTGAGGGAGTGCTTAACAGGAGGCGGGATCTGCAAAAGCTGGAGGAATGGTCTGATGCTTGGCAATTAAGATTTAATGCGAAGAAGTGCAGTGTCATGAACTTGGGTAGCAGAAATCCAAGGGAAATGTACACGATAGGGGGCGAGAGGTTGGTGTGCACGGAGCAGGAGAAAGACCTCGGTGTGATTATTTCTGTAGATCTCAAGGTGGCAAAACAGTGTGACAAGGCGGTGGTGAAAGCCAGGAGGATGCATTCGAAGAGTAATTATCAGCAGAAAGGAAGGGGTACTAGTACCACTGTATAAGTCTCTGGTGAGGCCTCACTTGGAATACTGTGTTCAGTTTTGGCAACCGTATCTTGCAAAGGATGTAAAAAGAACGGAAGCTGTTCAGAGGAAGGCAACCAAAATGATTTGGAGCCTGCGTCAGAAGCCTTATGAGGAGAGACTTGAAGACCTAAATATGTACACTTTGGAGGAGAGGAGGAATAGGGGAGATATGATTCAGACCTTTAAATACTTGAAGAGAAATAATGAACAAACAAACCTTTTCCAGAGACGGGGAAGCTGTAAAACTAGAGGGCATAACATGAAGCTGCAAGGTGATAAATTGAAAGGCAATGTCAGGAAATACTTTTTTACTGAAAGGGTGGTGGATGCTTGGAATGCCCTCCCAATGGAGGTGGTGGCGCCAACTACAGTGACGGAATTCAAAGTGGCCTGAGACAGACATTGTGGATCACTTTACAGCAACAAGATTAAATCAAAATAAACTGAACCATCTAATTTATCAACAAATAGGGGTGTCCTACATGGTGCAATGGGGGGAGGAGCGGTGTGTTTACCCCTAAACAAAGAAAGAAACAAAGATATGGGGAGGGGTGAAGACATGGGGAGGGGTGCAACTGCTCCTGGTGGGTGCACCACTAAGCAAAGACATGGGTAGGGGTGCACGTACTCACTAAAAGACATGGAAAGGGGTGCTCCTACTCCTGTCATATTGCTGCCGTCATTTACTATGTTACTATGAGAGAAGGAAGCTAGAGGAGGAGCAAAGTTCATGAGGAGAGGTGGAGGGAGAGAGGAGAGAGGAAAGGTAATGAGGGGAAGTAGAGTGAATGGTCAGATAATGGAAAAACCGAGGTGTGGAAATTAGAGGGTAAACAAACAATTATAGTAGAAAACAAGGTCAAGGCAGTGACCATGCTGATGAGTGGGGGCAGAAGAGAAAAAGATAGAGGTTGAAAGAGGAGTTAAAGGAAAGGAGCTTGAGTCAGAGGAGCTATCAATATGAAAATTGAAAATCACCAAGAATAAGGGATGCAAGGAATATTCCCCAACTTATCTTGCACCCACTGTTCAAGATCAGATACCTGCAACCAAGCAATCCGACGTACACTGATACAGATAACAGAAGTTCTGCTAATACACTCAAAGCAATCAAAGGTCACCCTGTTTATGAACTTGGAAACATTCTGGGCATGTTTAACAAGTGTCAGGTAATTAGCCCTTTTGTCGTCTGGGAGGAGAGGAGCCATAAGCTCCAAATCCCCGCTACCTCACGAAGGAACATACCCATATAAAGTATGGAAGAACTTATTCTGGCCAATAACATCGAGGCCTGAAAACATCTACGACCAAAAGCATTGAGAGTTCTCGCCTCACGGCCAGGAGGATTAGACAAATGATGATAAACAGTTGGAATATTTCCAAATATTTCTCAAGATATTGTGTACAACATACCTAAAATGCACATCTATAAATTAAAGTAATCTGCATAGTGGACTGAATATTGCTGCTATCCCAATAACTCTGGTGCTAACTGCATTATGGGGCATGCATTCTAAACTATGCTAATGGTTATCAAAGGGTTTACAGTGTGCTAAGGGGCATGTTTGCTAAAGGCAGTGATAGTAGCACGTGCTTCAGATGTGTGGTATCAGCATGGAGGCCTTCAGTAATGTTTGTGGGCATGTGCCTTTGTTCCTAATGCCAATAGCATATCGCAATCACATGGCACTGTACTAATCAGTATGCGGGCATAGTTAACGCCACCTGCTGAGGAGATGTTATGCGCATCCACCCTAATGGTAACAGCTGTGCCCATAAGGCCTGCACTAACTGCAATGCGTCATCAATGCTCATTTTATTTCCCTAATATACCTTGTCTTCTCCCTCCAACACGATAGAGTGGGGTAACTCGGGCAGCGTCCTAGGCTAAATGTCAGGGTGCAGTTATCATATATGGAACCTTGTGCTACCTGGTAGCGCGCATTAGTAGACGTGCCCCTAAGTGCGCCATACTGGCGGCGTGAGGCAGAATGGTAAATCCGGCACTGAATGCTAGCACAGGAAGAGGCGGTGATTGGATGGGTTGGGGGGAGAGCATGGGTGGCGATGGTGCATCATGGCTAGTGCAGCCGTCACTGGCGCACACTAACTGTGATTGCTGCTGCTAGCGCAGGTGCATTTCCAGCCTCCTCAATGGCTGGCAGTGAGTGCGCCTGCATTAGATGTGCTAGCTGGTTAGCGCGGTGAAATGCAGCTCCCTATGGCAATGGCAGGCACAGTTAGCACAGGTCTACACCACCTCTTGAGCATATTTCGGGGCTTATAGTGTATATGCCGGGATATGAATATTCAGCACCAGGTGCTATCTGGATAGCAGTTCTGAAAATGATGAGACTCGGGGATAGTAACAGTTCACCTTCAACCTTATATTTTCCTTTTTATTTTATAATAGTTTGATTGTAAACCACTTTGTTTGGCATTGCTCTCAAAGCAGTATATAAAGTTGTGACATAAAGAAATAAATACATATTTTATTTAAATGCTACTTCCAGCAATTTAAAAATAAATGCCAACCACTGAGTTTAAATATCAAGCAGGTTTTTTTTTTAGTTCGTCCTAAATCCCATCCATGAGTTTTCCTTTATATTTCATTCATTATTCTGCATACTACTATGCTTGAAGATGTTTCTATTATTCTAACAAGCTTTGCCCTTATTTTGTATCCCCAAATATACATGATAAAGTCTATTATTCTGCTGAAAACAAATGGACTCATTTGTAGAGTTATCGGCAAATTTGCAAGTATTTTATGAGTATACTTTATTTAAGTTGCCTGTATATATAAAACATTTAATGCATCACTTCTAAAATGATTTCTAAATAGCGTTATCAATAAAGCTTATTGGAGTCTATTTTCTGTATCTATTTCTGTGGAGCAGTAAATGTCATTATTCAAATGAATGTCTTCTATCCTCTATAATAAAAGTGACTTGGCCTTTGGCCATTGAGGAGTTCTTGTCTGTAAAATGGGTATTTGAATTTCTTTAGACTCACCTGGCCACCACGGTTCAAGGTGAGCTATAAGAGAGACACATAGTTTTCAATACGATTTGTAACATTCATACAAAAAGCAGCCCAATTAAAAACAGCATGTAAAAAATATAAAGTTTGCCTAACAGTATGATGATCTTTTAGTAATGGGCACTACCCAGCATGCTGGGACATGACAGCGCAAGATGATTCCAACTGCGCAACCCACGTGAAGGTCACAAGTGGCCTGGGTAAGGGTGGAGAGTGGGTGCCGTGAGCTCATCGCAGTTGGTGCTGCATCCATACTGTGTGCTAACTGCATTAGTGTGGCTTCACCTAATGCCACCTCAACTTTTTTTTTAAAGTTTCTTTAAATTTGTGCCGTTGCAATTCAAATTTAAGTGATATGTCTAATTAATCCCCCCCCCCAAAAAAAAACAAGCACGCAAAAAATATAATGCATTGCAGACCAGTTTTTGTTAGAAACAAAACAAAAACACTACACCACTGGGGGTATAGTTCAAGTCAGCACAAAACAAGGCCTCATTCTGCATGGCTGTGGCATGAATTCAAAGACCCTCAAAGCCCAATTTGGAGATCCAAGGGCCTCTAATCACTGGTGGGTTAACATCACTCTGCAACCTCAATTCATGAAATTTATGCCCAGAAATGGTTCCCTAAACCTGTTACCCAGAGAGACCTCAAAACTGTGGTATAGTGACCATAACAGCCCAACTTGGATAGGGCCAGCCCAAGAGTATTTAATTCCCTTGGCAAACCTTCTGCCATGCCCCTCCCAGGGCATCTCAAGGCTCTATCTCTTTCATAGTCCAGCACCTTCCCTTCCCTTCCCACCCATGCCCACTATCTCCCCTTCGTTATCTTCCCCCACCCAACATCTCCCCTTCCTTTCCTTACTCCCTGTGCCTTTCTCTTCTCCCAAGGCATTCTGCGACTGTTGCTAGGGTTTAGCCGACACTATTTTAAATAGTGGCAACTGCCAGAACAGCAGTATGTGGGGATTGTTCTTGCTCTTTCCAGGACCATACCAAAGGCAATGCGGGAGGTGCAACTGCATAGACCAAAGGCTGTGCGGGAGGTGCAACTGCACAGGGCGAAAATACGAAAGGGACGCTGATATCATCACTGGGCTTCCAGGAAGCTCAAAAAGAGTGAGTTACTGCACATGGCTGAGTGGAGGAAGGGCACCAGATTCGTTAGTCACACGTGGTGCAGTTCTTGCTTGGTACAGTCCCATCTATGTCTACCTCCATGAGTGAGCAGGAGATGAAAGAAGGTGAGGGCCTTGGGGCATAAATGTTAATATTAACTCAAGTCAGGATTGGCGAGGTCACTAAACTACCAGGGGCTTGAGGGAAATAATGGGAGACTGCTAATTCACCAAGGATTGGAAGCTTCCTGGAGTAAGGTCTGGGGGCCCTCCAAATCATGCCACGTAGGCTGTTTCAGACATCATTCTGCCACACTTATGGCCTGACAGTCAAAGCTAATCTCATGAGATTATTACTGACTGTCAGATTGTAAAAATTGAAACTGCTTGCGATAAGGGCAAGCAGAATGCTAGTGACTTCATTTTGCTCTTCTGGATGAGATGATGTTTGCTGTCACCTCTGAAGTCACATTATTACTTTGGGGAAGCCAGAGGATCAATCCAAGGTATGAAGTGAAGTACTAGACTTTCCAATTTTCCCATAATGGTAGCTCTGTGCACAGGAGCCTGGGTAAAGATGAGGCAAGTATGGTGAGCCTGTTAAAGAGGGGAATGAGAGAAACTGTATGGTGGAGATGGCAGAAAGTAAAAATTGAGGGGTGAAGAAGGATATGAGAAAAACTATAGAAAACTGGGTAGTGAAAGAGAGGGACTGAGGAAGAGATGGAGCACTGCAAAAACAAATTTTTGGGGGGTGGGTGGCTGGCAGGCAGTGGAGGGAGTTTATGTTGCTGCTACTGAGGTGACACCATTATTTGAATACAGTATTTTTTAAAGATAAGTTGTAAGGTGGAAACATCTAGTTCTTCATTCTTTGCGATTCTGAAGATCATGATCCCAGTTTTTTTCTAGTACAATGATATGATGGTGTTTGCATATTTTTCAATAAATGAGCCATACTATCTGATCATGTCTTTCTAAGCTCAGGCCTCCTTGAGATAGTTTAGATGGGGGTAAGCAGATCCTGGGGTTGGCGGGTTCTCACTGCAAGTTGATACCCTATGGGCTGGTATGAAAAGAAATCCCCTGAGCTGATATTTTCCTGCAATCCGCCTCATTACTAGCCTATGAACATTTTCATGCATTAGCATATGAGGATCTATTACAAGCCAAATCCGTGGTAAGCAAGTGAATTTTCTTCAATCAGCAGATCTACTGGAGATTTCTGTGAATCTTTATTTACATCTCTTTAGAGGGATCCTGAGTTTTTAAATCAACCAGGTCAATCTGCTGCATTTGAATTCAGCTCTGATGAGTTCACAAATCCTTGGTTTGTTGACCCAAATATACTGTTTTGCCCGTTTGTAACTTGTTTTTTGTCAGTCGTTATAGTATTTTGCTAAATAGTTTATTTAAGCATGATTTTGATGTTCATAAACTGATTTAGACCTTAGCAAATATAGCCATTTACAGAATTAATTTATAGCATAGAGCAGTTAAATTTTATGTTTTCATTTCACCAATACTGCCTAACACAGTAACATCAGGCCAGCAAATCTTAGATGTAACTTAAGATAACATGAAACATTGCCATACAAAGCAAGAGTACCCTGTGGAGTCATAGCGAATATGCCAAGTGATTTTTCAAAAATGTAATCATTTTAAATGTCAGATAAAGGTACCTTTACTGTAATTCTTTAAAAGTAGAGCAAAATTATGAATGTGCCTGCAAGCCAGAGACCTATGTGAAAAAGCAATGTTTTGAAATGCATTGCTACAGTATTATTCTAACTGTGACAGTGTGGCTTTTAAATGTTTTATGCTAGTTTATCAAGATAAGAGAAAACAAATTCTGCCCCTAAAGCATGTGGGTAGGTATAAATATAGATCTCTAGCTACCCTGTCACATGCACCCACACTCCATATGGCTGTGTTGATGCATATGCCAAGGTAGATGTGTGTGTATATAGATACACACATATTATATATTCAAGGTTCATTGTTCTTCGGGTATGTGCAAAACTAACCCATCTGGGGAAATTGCCCCTGAATGAATTCTGTCAAATTCAGAGTTGCGCAAGAATTCATACACAGAGATGTTTGAGATTAGCTGTTTGAAGACTATTCTGAGAACACGCCATTCCTGCAAACTATATTAATAGTCTTTACCTGACACATAAGCAGCACCTCCCTAGTATAAATCCTTAGGCATATGCAAACAGTCAAATTTCAGTGAATCTCCCTTATCTTCAGCCCCTTTAAAAAAAACCCCAGTATTTTAAAGAACTACACAGGCTGTAGTTCTTCAGGCTGGTTAACTCCAGAGGAAGCCATTCTCCTTCAAATTTCCCAATGTCTCCCCTGTTACAACAGTAATCTGTAATCTTCAGAGTAATATTGTTAAAGGCAAAAGACTGATGAAAGCCAGCATTATCAACAAACCCTAAAGTTCTGACTCCACTCTCAAAAACAACAAAACATACATTATGCTACCAGCCACTCACACAGGTACAGCAACAGAGTTTGTACCTTTACATTAAAAAACGTCCTTTAAACTTTTAAGTCACTGACTTTTTCAGTTTTAAAGAACACAGAACATTCCCACAACTTTTCAGGAGCTTAGGTCTTTTTTACAACTGACTTCACTAATCCCTTCAACGTTAATAATATACAGACACCGTCCATAGAACACACTCATGTAATCCTTAGTCTTTGGCAGCCATGATAGAAACTCAGAGTTGCCAATTACCCAGTTCCAGGAGTAAGATGGTTTGGCCAGTTCTGGTTTCAAATGAGCATTGTAATGCAGCATTTCTGATTTTACAGGTTGAAATTAGTGCTGCAGGTCCCATAATGCATCAGGATTAGCTGGTCAGAAATCCAGGACTGGCTTAAAATCTCACTCCTGGAACTGGGTAGCTTGGCAACTACAGCAGCAAGCTTACATGACTAGACTCTTTGGTTGAATACCTGAGGATTCCATGTACCTCTTCCAGTCCTTATAAGCCAAATTCCAAGAATCTGCCACTTTTGGTATTTCCAGCTTCATTGATGCTACTCTTGAAACCTCCTCCTCCTGCTGGTGCTATCCTTCTATCCTCTGTCTCCACAGATTCCTGTTGTACTTGCTGTACCTGGAAATCAATGCTGGGCTGCTGTTAAGTAGCCCTACCCTCCTCTCTCTGAACCTCCCCTTGGGGAACCTGTTATCCAACAAATTCCTGCCCAATGGGAAGTAGGGAAATGTAGTTCTGTAGGTTCTGGCCTTTCTTGCATGCAGGGTTTTCTCCTTTCCCTATACAATTACTAAAAAAAATGCATTTGGCTTTGAAAAATAGGGCTTTTGGATTACCTCAGTAGACAGGACTATTGAGTAACTGAAGTGTAGACGTCAGAACCTTGCTCATGGATCATACACAGACTACAATTATCATGAAAACAACCACAAATTCGCACTGTATGTTTACACAACCTTAAAAAAATGAAGGGTATTCACTCAATTTTTCCGAGAAACCAAACATTCAAATCAGACAAAAGAACTGAAAGCTTGACTTTTTAACTTGTGCTAAACATAAACATACAACCTTCCCTATACATAGAAATTCCTATTCTTACCGATAGAATGCTTGATTCAAGAAAACTGGACATCTTTTCTCTTTTACCACAATGTGCAAGAGCAGCACTGTCTAGAGACGTGTCAGTGCCGAGTGGTGCTTCTTTACTAAATGCGGAGAAAGAGAAGATCCTGAAATACTAACAAATGAAGAAGCTAAGAAAATGTGCTGGAACAATACAGAAATTGTCCCAATTGTGTTGGACGCCCCCAGCCTGATTAAAAAGAATTTCCAAGTGATATTTTGCCTGTGCATCCTTATCCAGAAGGTGGCTCTCTTTTGAACAATGTAGGTGTTGAGATGGCATTAGCTGGGAATCTAAGAGACTGATAACATGTCCAGCAAACCTTGGCACAGGCATGAGGCTCATTCCTGTCATGGTATGCACACAATTAATCTATTTGGAGACCCTGTGCTGAGTAAATTATCCATACTCATGGCCGGCTTAAGCTGAGGCATTGGCTCAGGGCACCAAAAGCCTACTTGATCAGCTCTGCCACCTCACAGTAGCAGGAGCTTGTGCCTTCACACCTACTGCTGAGCAGTTTCTCTGCCAGCCCTCCCATAGGCCCTGTGGTGGGTTTTAAATGCAAGAATAGGCATTTCTCTTCTTTTGATAAACAGGAAGTACCTTTCTTGTGCATTTAAGACCCACTGAGGGGCCAATTGAAATGCTAGCAGAGAACACATTTAGCAATGGGAAGCAAAGTCTCAAGATCTGACTGCTATGTAAAGAGGTAATCGAGGGCTTGGAGCTGAGACATGGGGGTGGAATGTCTGGGACGGGAAGTAGGCTGATTCAGGGGGGCTGAGATTGAAAGAGTTATGCTATGGCTTGGGGATGGGACTGGAAAGGGGCTGATGCTGGAATTCGAAGGGGGCTAAGCTAAAGCAGGGATGATGTTGGGGATAGGAAAAGGAGGCTAATGTTGAAACTAGAAAGCAATTGGTGATAGAGGGGGACTAGAAGGAGGGGAATGCTGGAGGACAGAGTTGGTATTGGAAGGGAGCTGATGCAGGGGCTGGGAGCTGGGCTGCAAGGAGCTGGGACTGGAAGGGTTAATGCCAGGACAAAGAGTAGATGCTGACAGATTCTAGGGATGAGTAGATGAAAGAAGAAGATGCTGGGGAGTGAGAGGAAAACAAATATTGTGAGTGTGAGGAAGAAGCAAGGGAAGGTGGAGAGGGGGGCATAGGGATGAAGGCTGGGGTAAGGAGGAGGAGGCGTAAAAGCAGGGACATTGGAGAAGGAAGTAGACAAGTGGTACTAGTGAAGGGGAGGAGGAGGCAGGAAGAGAGATTATTATAAGTAATATCACCTTACAGGAATCGCCATCTTTCAGGTTAAGACCCTGCAGATGGTGCAATATTCAGTGGCATGATTGATGTTGAAATAAAGCAGATATGCCCATGTCATGCCCATGTTACTTTGGTTCGAAGCGAAGTCTAGAATAAAGTACAAAATAATTACAAAAATATTCAAAATTAGATATAAGCTGTCTACGGAGGTGACCTACTGCAAAATTAATCTTCCAACCATCCAAGTGGGTAGGGTTCACAGAACACCTATAGGGTCCATCACTGGGTGCTGGGTGGAATTAGGCTACACATGAGAGGACTTTTTCTATATATACCCCACGTATTTGGAATTCATTACCAAATGAACTCAGAGCTGTGACTGACAGTGTTGCTTTTAGAAAGCAGTTATCATATCTATTTGGCCAGTCTTTTGGTAACATAGATATGGATCTGTAAGAGTAGTGATTGCTACAGTTATGACTATGTTCTGTGTTGATGTGATGTTAGGATTATGAGTTAGGACTCAGGGATCGAGTAGGATAGAAAAGTGGGAACTTTGAAATTAGTTGTGGGGATAGTAAAGACCAAGCAGTTGAGCAAGGATTAGGAGGAAAACAGCAACTAGGTGAAAGGGCGAGTGACATGAGAGGGCTATGAGACTGAGTGCAAAAGAAGATGGGAAGGGAAGATGTTTTGAAGGATTTGGAAGGGTTGGGAGGCAGCTGAAAGAGACAGAGTGGTATGGAGAGGTGAGAGATAAAGGAAGGGGGCAGGTCTTTGAAGTAGGTCAGAGAGGGAGTAAGGGAATTGAAGGGTAAACAAGGGAATTAGAGCCTGGTAGGTGGTAAGACATAAGAAAGAGACTGAAAATGTAGAAATGAGGTGGGGCTGCTGAGGGAATGAAGAATGGAGGAAAGTAGATGAGGCTAGGGAGGGGATGAGTACAAAAGGGAAAAATGGGGGGCAAGAAAGCAAGGGCGTGCAGGCAAAATATTTAGTTTTGTTTAGTTTTATGTGTTCTTTGCATTTTTTTATTTGTTTTAATTTTGGTTTTATGAATTTCCATTTCAGGGGAATTTGTTAATTAAAAGGTGGCTGTGGCTTCTATCCAGACCCCCCCCCCCCCCAAACAAAACAGCTGAAAGTTACTAGAGGTTTTCAGACAAATAAAAAAAAGTGTGGGCCCGACATTCAGCGACAGTGACTACCTTGCTAAAGTGGCTGGCCTCCACTGCTGAACATTAGATCCAGATATTCAATGCTAGGTCCATATCTTGACCCCTACATTGAATATCCAGGTTGCCCCAACACTACACAATGCCCCAAGTCCAAACATTACTCTCTCACAACTGCACCACTACTCCAAAAACAGCCCTAACCCCAAAAACTACCCCCATAATTTCCCCACCATCCCACAAACTGCACCCTCAAAAAAGATAACATCCCACAACTGACCTTCCACCCCACATACTTCCAGCACCCCAAATATCTCTTGCAACTGCTAAAATTCTCTGTAACTGCTAAAATTCCCTGCAAGTCTATGCCTTGTAACTGATGCACTACCCCCAAACTGCCCCACCCCCAAAAACCAACCCCCTGCAACTGCTCCACCACCCTGCAAATTTCCCCACCCCCAAAATGACCACTATGTAACTGCATCACTCCTCCAAAATGTCTCAACCTCCAAAAGGACTGCACAAAATTAGCTTTCACCACCCCAACTTGCCCCAAACAATGTAAGCACATCACATAAAACACACACGAACACAAATACATTCATACCGCACACAATACATACTGCAGATGCACACATGCATATATAAATACACAGGAATTACAAATTATTCCCTAGCTGTGATGTGCTGCATTTTAAGTCATTTGAATGTATATTTCATGTTCTTTGTTGTTACTTGTACTGTTAAAGCTAATGACTGAATCATATAGTTTTTTTATTGGTTCCTTGGCAACTAATATCTGCTGCCATAGGCAAGATTAGAATAAGGCACTAGCTACTAGGCACATACCTAGGGTCCAGTTTTAAGGGGGGGATCTGTGCTGTATAAGTGATTTTTCAGCACATGCCAGGGGATGGTAAAAATGAATCCCCCTCCCCCCAAAAATCCCCAGTGCACATCTATGGCAAAAATAGTTCTAGCTGCTATCACGGAATTTCACTTTTCAAAAAGCCCTCCCCTCTCATCTCCTCTCACGATCACAGGCACACAGAGAACCAACACAGATATGTGACATTGCTGAAATAAGTAGATCCACACATGCATGAAGACCCACACATGCATGAAAGCTGGCATAGACACACCTACAAATACACATGCACTAACACACACAAACACATACAGATATAACAGCCCACAAAAAACAGTGATACACACAGACAAATACCAACACAAGACACACACAGAGGTAGTGCGATTACAGGCAGATGAGCATGTACACACACACACACACGATAAAATACCATTAGCCATGCTCTGCATGCTTTCCACAGTTGTTTTACTTTTTACAGCTGTTTAAACATCTTAAGCAACAAGTGACAGAATACTTTAAATATTTTAAGAGACTGCCAGTCAAAAAAAAATACACAAAATATTTTATTTTACTTTTATCTTCCAAGGACTTACCAAGGAGCCAAAGCATTGCCAGGTAAGGGACTTCAGTTTTATCTTTAAATGAATTTTCAGTATTTTCATAGATTTTTTAAATCTGATTTGTATATGATTTTGTTACTAGTAAATGGAAACTCACTATATATATATATATATATATATACTCGGCTATTTTTCATTTCTAAATTCTGCTTCTTTTATTTTTTGGTTTTCCTGCCTGTGCTGCTTATGCTTCTCCCTTTCCAGCATATGTTATTTTGCCTATTCGTTATTAAGGTGAATGATTTCAGCAATGTCACTTCTGTCTCTACTATTGGTTTTAAATCTCTGGATTTGTTC
Organism: Ichthyophis bannanicus; assembly: GCA_033557465.1. Taxonomy (NCBI): domain Eukaryota; kingdom Metazoa; phylum Chordata; class Amphibia; order Gymnophiona; family Ichthyophiidae; genus Ichthyophis; species Ichthyophis bannanicus. The sequence continues at coordinate 120,913,606 of CM066040.1, forward strand.
ATCATTCTTCCTGCCTTTGCATGCAATACCTTTAGCATCTTATGCTAAACGTTATTGAACATGGTTGCATTTTCATTTTCCCTGGGCACTGAAGTCTCATTTGATATATTCCTTCAGTTCAGCAATCATGCATTCAGCAAGAACTCTGCAGGTAGTGAATTTCTGGGAAAAAGTTACCTGTCCAAGGGTAATGAGAATATTGTCTTCTTAGATATATGCTTTATGTTTGATTTACAATATTATAAACAGAGTAGTCATTCAGTATTCAAAACAAACTCTGCCAGCTTCATGATACCATGAAATGTGACAAAATAGCAAAATATAGCCAACACAATTCAATGTGACAAGATACAGAGAGAGTCAATAGATTGAGCCAATAGCAGATAATTTAGCACATGTCTAATTTAAAGTGCTTAGATGCTGAGATTGCTATGAAGGCTCTTTCTAGTATAGTCACTTGTGACTCTTCTGTTCCTATATGCAAAGACAGAAAACTAAAAGGCACATTTTAGAAAGGTTGTGTAGGTGAACTCTGAGACATCCAACTCAAAATGTCTGAAAACCAGTGGGAGGAATAGCAGAGAAGTTGGGTGTGTGTCTTGTAAAACGGGCTGCTCCTCCCCCCGAAAGATACACTTGTCCACAAGATGCAAGGGAAAAAGGGGACATGCAGAGTGATGGGTCTGGCGTGTGCAGATTTTCATCTGATTGTAGAATCCTGCACATCAGATATGGACATCTGCCATTCTGGGAACATAGGTGTACTGCAGCCCTATTTCAGAACATTCCCGTTTTTCTCTTAGCACATACACGTCCTGGCCTGCCATCATGAAAACGGGGAGCACATAAAGCTAAGTGGACAGCACTCAAAGTTGAATGTGATCTAAGCACTTTTTGAAAGCGTCATCTGTGAGAATAATAAATTTATGCCGGAAATAGTCATTGATGCTATTAGGCACCACTAAAAGATAGTCTGTATCATTGTTTGAGTGCCGATGAGTCTGAGACTTTCCGAGCATTTTTGCAGGACCTGAAAATATTGCAAGTCTCACAGTAAGCTAGTCACCACGTTAATGTTATTGCTACAATAGAGTAATTTGTATCAATTGGATCATGAAAACAGGAGCATGCAGTGGTTCTAGAGCTAGGATAAATGCATTTTTACTTACTGCCATGATTTTTTTTGAAGGAGTGAAAACATTTGGGTGAGTGAGAGGGCATTCTCCTCTTCTTACAGTTGTTGAATTGTGGAAACGAGCACTTTCCTGAGTCCTATTCATGTCCTGGAGCAGGCACAGTCTTGGATGTCTCTGACTGGATTTGATATGCTCAGCACTGATCAGACACACATGTATCTTTTTTGGCCATCTCCAGACACACCCCCAGCATGCCCCTTGTAATTTTAATGTGATCACGCCAGACATATTTAAATTTGAGGCTTTCTAAATATGTTCTGGGTATATTCATGTGATTTTCACATCTGAATTCACATTTTCAGATATGGCAACCATGAATGTTGTTGTTAAGTGCCGTTGAGTCTTTGTTGACTTATGATGACACTCTGGATTGTCGATCTAAACTGTGTTCAGTCTTCAGTCAGACGGCTCATTGTTGATATAGTGGCACTCATAGCAGCTCTTGTATCAATCCATCTCATTGCTGGCTTTCCTCTTTTGCGTGACCTTCTATCTTGCTAAGCATGATGTCTTTCTCTAACAATCTCACTATTGGCATGATATTTGAAAGTCAAAGTCTTGTTATCTGAGCTTCTAAGGAAAGCTTAGGTTTGCTCTCCTCTAGTATTGACAGGCTTGTTCTTCAGGTAGTCAATGATATACAAAGTATTCGTTGCCAGTACTACAATTCAAAAGCCATGGTACTTTCAGTAACGTTATATGAACGCAAAAGTTGGACAGTGAAAAAGATAGACAGGAAAAAAATTGATGCCTTTGAATTATGCTGCTGGCAAAGAATACTGTGTATACCATGGACTGCCAGAAGAACAAACCAGTCAGTACTAGAGAAGATCAAACCTAAGCTTTCTTTAGAAGCTCAGATGACAAGACTTCGACTTTCATACTTTGGACATATCATGCGAAGAGAGAGATCATTAGAGAAAGACAACATATTTGGCAAGGTAAAAGGTCAATGCCAAAGAGGAAGACCAGCAATGAGATGGATCAATAGGGTGGCATCCATAGCTGCTGTTCTATCAACAATGAACCATTACAGAAGATCAAACACAGTTTAGGTCAACTATCCAGACAGTCGCAATGAGGCGACCCCAACCCGACGGCGCTAAATAACAACAGAGACTTCTCATTTTCTTCCAACACAACTTTCTTGATATCATCCCATAACTCTTCTGGAGCTCTGTCATTTGTATCGAAAGCAGTAAATCTATTTTACAGGCAGTCTTTAAATTCCGGTGGTATATTGTCAAGGTCATATTTGGCTTTCTCTTTTTCAACTTTATCTTAAGTTTGCATACTAGTAGTTGGTGATCTGTACCACAGTGAGCTCCTGGTTTTGTCTTTGTTGATGTCATAAAGCTTTTCCATCATTGACTTCCGCAGCTGTAGTCACTTTGATTTTTGTACAATCCATTGGGTGAAGTCCATGTGTACAGTCACCGCTTGTGTTTCTGGAAGAAAGTGTTTTGAATAGATTGTTGGTCTTCCGGAATTCTATTTTCACATCTGAATTCACATTTTCAGACATGAAAACTATAAATAGGGCTTTGAAAATGACCCTCTAAAGACATATAATATTCTAGAAAATTCAAAATGTTTTTTTAAGTCACATTTTTCACCTTCTGTCTCCTCCCTTCACATCCTGGATCTCCTTTGTTCTCCCTTCTTCTAATTAGAAGCTGGAGGTTACTACAATTCATTCTACAGCTCCTCAATACCTCTCCTATCTTATCTCTCCCTATAGCCCTCCTCGAAAACTCTGCTCATCAGGCAAATCCCTTATCTCCAGGAACAAGCAGGAATGTAGTCATCACATATGGGTATCGTCGGTACCGACGGAGCCTGCGCGGGAACGCTCCCCAGCGTTCAATCAGAAAGCTTTTGGGAGCATCCCATAGTGCCTGCGTGCTGCCTTCTCGCCTTTCCCAACTGTCTCTCTCCAGTTCTTCTTTTTCTGTGGAGCCAGCAGGTCGTGTTCCTGTCACCGCAGAAGATTTCCTTTTTCTTTCTTTCTTTTTGTGGTCGTGTCTGCCTTCTTCAACGCTCTACCGGTACCGCCGGTATTTCTTTTCTTATTTCTGTAAAAAACAAAAATAAACATCTTCTTTTTCCCTCTTTTTCAGGTGCACGGGCTTTTTTGGGCCTTAGGCCCAAAAGTTTTCCTTAACATGGAAAAACCTGCCTCAGGTTTTAAAAAGTGCACCAAGTGTGGCGGTACCATCTCCGTCACCGACACCCATGAATGGTGTTTAAAATTTTTAGGTCCTGACCACTCCATCACGGATTGTGTGTCCTGTGCCATGATGTCTAAAAGAGGTCGGCAGAACCGAGCTGCCAAGCTCAGTACCCTGTTTACCTCTGAAGCAGCTTCGGTGGCATCGACGTCTTCCAGGGCTTCTTCTTCCTCCCGTGGATCTCAGGTAACTAAACATAAATCCAGCTGGTCCTCGAAGGGTAGATCTCATTCTAAGCATCGAGATGCCTCTGGCGTTGCCCTCGAGGATTCTGCACCGGAAAAATTACCCCGGCGGGAGGCTTCGGCTTCCAAAGCATTATCAGGGTTCCAGGATGTTCTCGATGGCTCGGCCTCGACAGATCTCCTGGTCCCATGCTCTGGGGTACCGGTGGTCTCCACCGGTACCGACATCCAGGCATTGGCGGTGTCGATAGACCAGAGAGTCCTGGCTATGGAACGCAGTCTGGCGGTTTTCCTTGCGGCATCGACGCCCTTGGTACCGCGACAGACAACTCCACCGGTACTGGCACTGGCACCGGCATCGGTATCGGTATCGGTATCGGTACCGGTATCGATAGCATCGACATCAGCATCGGTGTCTGCTCTGCCGGTACCCTGTCCTCCGATGCCCTCTGGTACCGGTTATTCCCGGTACCGACCTTGGTCGGTACGGGTATCGGGCTCTGCAAGAGCATCCGGACAGAGGAGTCCTCCTCCCCTAAATGCAGGATGTCTCCTCCAGAGGATATGTCCTTCCAAGACTTCATCAGGGAAGTGGCTCGGGGCCTGTCCATTACTGTGGCCCCTGAAACAGAGCCAAGGGCCAAGAAGTTGGAAATTCTACAATATTCCAAAACTCCTAAGGAGGCAGCTACCTTACCCATTCATTAGATTTTATATGATCTCATGTTGAGGATGTGGGAAACACCTCTTACCACCTCTCCTCATTCTTGTAGATTGGATACTATGTATCGAGTCCCTCCTTGTCCTGGTTACCATAAGACTCAGCTTCCTCACCACTCTATTGTGGTGGAGTCAGCTATGAGAAGGATCAGAAGTGCAAAAAGGCATGCCTCTAATCCTCCAGGACGTGAGTGCAGAACCCTGGATGCTTTTGGACGTAGAGTCTTCCAAGTTTCCATGCTTTCTGCCAGAATCAATTCCTATAGTCTCTACATGGGAATGTTCCTAAAGGAGGTCACAGATAATTTACAGACTTTAAGTCCTTTCATTTCTGAGGATAAAAGACAGGACTTTCTCACTTGGGTCAAACATGCCCAAGATGTTTCTAAATTTTCCAACCCTGCAGCCTTTGACTGCTTTGAGTGTATAAGCAGAACCTCGGCTATCGCCATAGGTGCATGTAGAATTGCTTGGCTCCAGGCATCTGATCTAGAGCTCTGGGTACAAGATAAATTGGGAAATATCCCTTGTACTGGTGAGAACCTGTTTGGTAAAGATTGACAGGAAAAAGCCAATGAAATGGATGCTGAAAATTCCACCTTGGATAGACTATCCAAGTCCACTGCTGGTCCTGTTAGAAAGAAATTGTTCAAGAAAACATATTTTTCTAAAAAGAAAAGATTTTATCCTGCTTATGTTCAGCAGGCATCTTCTGCAGGTCAGTTTTCAAGCAAATGTCAGCAACCACCCAAACAGAAGAAAGCAAAGGCTGCTAGGCCTCCACCGGCCCAGCAGACTCAGCCTCCTCAGGGCCTTTGACTTTCAGCTAGAGAACTTAGCCTTTCTGGTTCTGGAGGGACCAGAACCATCCACCATTCCAGGAAGGTTATGCCATGTTGCCCCCAGATGGGGGCAAATAACAGCAGAGCATTGGACACTCTCCATCATAAAGGAGGGGTACAAGCTTCATTTTTCAAGCATGCCCCCTCACACAATAGTGAAGCAGTTCAATTCTCCGACCTCTCTCATCAACCTGTTAGGTCAGGAGGTTGCCATCCTTCTGGCCCAAGGGGCAATAGAAGAAGTACCTCTTTATCAACAGGGCACAGGGTTCTATTCCCCTTATTTTCTTATTCCAAAGAAAACAGGGGGTTACAGGCCTATTTTAGATCTCAGAGAATTGAACAAATTCCTTGTCAAGGAGAAATTCAAGATAATTTCTCTCGGAGCTCTGCTACCATACCTTCAGAGTCAGGATTGGCTTTGTTCTCTATTTCTCAAGGATGCGTACACCCATGTCCTCATCCATCCAACCCACAGAAGGTTCCTTCGGTTCCTTTTTCAAGAAAAGCACTACCAATACATGGTGCTTCCTTTTGGTCTGGCCTCGGCACCAAGGGTGTTCACGAAATGCATGGCTGTTGTAGCAGCATTTCTCCGCACTCTAGGGATATTTGTCTTCCCTTACTTGGACGACTGGCTCATTCGAGCTCCAACACAGTCAGAGGCCAAGACTTCTCTATCCTGCACAATGTGTATCCTTCAATATTTAGGGCTGGTAAGAAACATCCCAAAATCCAGTCTAACTCCCACTCAGTCTTTAGAGTTCATAGGAGCTTTCCTGGATACCACAAGGGCAAGAGCCTATCTCCCCCCAGGCCCATTGCCTTCGTTTGGTGCAGTTAGCTTCTCAAGCAGTGCTAAAGCCTCATCTAACTGCTCGAGAAATGTTGCAATTACTAGGCCACATGGCATCCACCGTGCATGTGGTTCCATATGCTCGCCTCCACATGAGGGCAGCTCAGTGGACTTTATTCACCCAATGGACCCAGGCATCAGGGTGCCTGTCAGACAAAATAGCAAACACAAGTCGCCTCATTTTGTCCCTCCAGTGGTGGAAGTCCACTCAAAACCTGTTGCTGGGGTCCCCCTTTCAGCAACCCTTACCCCAATCAACTCTCACAACAGATGATTCTCCAATGGGTTGAGGAGCTCATCTGCAAGACCTCTCCACCCAGGGCACCTGGTCTCCACAAGAGAGTTGTCTACATATCAATCTCTTGGAACTCAGAGCAATCTTTCTTGCTCTGTGAGTGTTCCACTCCCTGCTCAGCTACAAGACAGTCCTCGTTCATACGGACACTCAAGTAGCCATGTTCTATGTGAACAAGCAAGGGGGAACAGGCTCTCTGTCACTTTGCAACAAAGCTTTGCGACTATGGGCCCTCGCCAGAGAGCATCAGATTCATCTTCTGGCAGTGTATCTTCCAGGCATTCCAAACTCTTGGGCGGACAGACTCAGTCGAGTTCTACTTCCACACGAGTGGTCTCTGAATGCAGACTAGGTGACCAGGATTTTTCAACTTGGGGAACCCCAGACATAGACCTCTTTGCAAGTCCGTGGAATGCCAAACTTCCCCGGTTCTGTTCCAGAACTATGGCTCAGGGGGCTCAGGCCAGGGATGCTTTCCTCCTTTACTGGGGTCAAGACTTCCTGTATGCCTTTCCACCCATTCCTCTAATTCCCAAAACCCTGTTCAAGCTTCACAGAGACAGAGGCCGTATGATTCTCATAGCACCACATTGACCACGGCAAGTGTGGTACCCTCTGCTTCTACATCTCTCTCAAGCTCCCTCCCTGAAGTTAGGGTCTGCTCCAGATCTCCTATCTCAGGAGGACGGAATGTTATGGCATCCCAATCCCCAGTCTCTTCATCTCAGGGCTTGGTTGCTGAAGGCCTAGATCTCCAAGTTCTTAATCTTTCTCAGCAAGTGAAAGATGCTCTTTATGCTTCCAGAAAACCTTCCACTAGATGCTCTTATGCTTTCAAGTGGAAAAGGTTTACTGTTTGGTGTTCGGAAAAGGGTCTTAACCCTCTTGCGATACCTCTGGAATCTTTGCTGGAGTATCTCCTTCATTTATTTAATGCAGGCCTTAAGACAAATTCAGTAAGAGTCCATTTGAGTGCTATTGCAGCTTGCCTTAAGCCTCTAAATGGACAGCCTATTTCCTCTCATCCTCTTATAGCAAGATTTATGAGAGGCCTTCTTCTAACTAAGCCTCCCAATAGGCCACCACCTAATCCACCTTATACAAGGTTCTATCATGACAAGGTAGTCCTTAGGACTCATCCACACTTTATGCCTAAGGTGGTTTCGCCTTTTCATCTGAACCAAGCGGTCTACCTACCTGTGTTTTTTCCAGGGCCTCATGCATCAAATGCAGAGAGGAATCTTCATACCTTGGACTGTAAAAGAGCTCTAGCTTTTTACTTACAAAGAACACAGCAACATAGAAAGTCCTCTCAACTCTTTGTTGCTTTTGATCCTTCTCATTTGGGACTTCCAGTCTCCAAGAGAACACTATCTAACTGGATTGCTCAGTGTATTTACTTCGCCTATCAGAGTAAGAACCTTTCTCTGGAGGGCCATGTCACAACTCACAATGTGAGAGCCATGGCAGCCTCAATGGCTCATCTGCATTCTGTGTCTATCGACGACATCTGTCGAGCAGCCACTTGGGCCTCGGTTCATACCTTTACAGCCCATTACTGCTTGGACAAGGACTCCCGCTGGGATGCCTTGTTTGGTCAGGCTGTTCTCAAACACCTGTTCCATACCTAATCAACTCCTACCCACCATCCCTGATAGGATGCCAGAGATCCATGGGGGGAAATGGAGCCCTCTTCAGGGACACACAACTTCTGGGGTCTCTCCCTGGCACCTAAAGCTAGGGAGTCCCCATATGTGATGACTACATTCTTGCTTGTTCCTGGAGATAGCATAGTTACTCACCTGTAACAGGTGATCTTCGGGAACAGCAGGAATTTAGTCCTCACAACCCACCCACCTCCCCTAGGAGTTGTATCTCTTTATCTATCTTTTTCCTTTCCCTCTCTCTCTCTTTGTCTCAGCTTTAAAACTCAACTGGAGAGAGGCAGTGGGGAAAGGCGGGAAGGCAGCACCCAGGCGCTGTGGGATGCTCCCAAAAGCTTTCTGATTGGACGCTGGGGAGCGTTCCCACACAGGCTCCGTCGGTACCGATGATACCCATATGTGAGGACTAAATTCCTGCTGTTCCCTGAGATCACCTGTTACAGGTGAGCAACTATGCTTTATCTGTTCTCTTCTCTGTCCCCCCCCCAACTACAGACATTCTTTACACCTTGCTTCATGGTTCGCCTGGAGAGACTACTTGAGCCGATATATCAAGCTTCTTATCTGGTCCTATTCAACTCCAGGCTAAAAACCCTCCTCTTCAAAGTTGCTTTTAAATCCTGGTCCCCCTTATTCTCTGGTTTACCACTCATGTGCATTATGACTGTTTCCCCTAGTTTCTATCCTAGTCCCCTGAATTTTGTAATTGTCTATGTTGCATAGATGTTTAGCTCTGCTGAGTAGGGATTGTGTCTTACATGCACATGTACAGTGCTGCATATGCTTTGTAGCATTATACAAATGATTAGTAGTAGTAATAGCAGTAATTGCAATGGTTTATCTCTCTTTGCTTAGAAGTATACTGCATCCTTTGTCTATACCTGTAGATTTTGAGAGAGAAATCATATGGCTTCATAATCTAGAAAAATGCGGAAGGATGAAATGATTTCTGTGCCATCTACATACAAATGTCTCCTCTGTGTTAAAGACAAAATTGTTGCTGGCAAGACGTGCAATTTATCATCTAAGCAGCATTGCACACTGGATGGAAAGTATTTCAGACTAAGGGGCTTGTTTAAAAAGCTGCGGTAGCGGTTCGCGATCGTTATCGGAGCCGCGATCCCATTGATTTCACTGGGGCCGCGGCTCCGATAACGACCGTGAACCGCTACCGCGGCTTTGAAAACAAGCCCCTAAGTGTTCAGTGTGCTTTATGTAAAAGGTTGGCCTTCTATATGTGAAGCTGTAAATGAGTACTTGGTAGGTGACATTTCAAAGATGATTGTGCTTGCCACAGTGAAGTTGATAGTAAGGCCCTAAAGAGGTAATTTTATATATGATGCATGTGGCTATATTGGCATGTAAAACAGCTCTTCTAAAGCTGTGGCAGGTGTAAAAGTATTTGTGATGGCAAAAGTGTGTGTACTTTTACTGTCGGTGTTTCGTGGGTGTGGTCTGGATAGAGCCTGGGCAGTCACCAAGTATGCTTCTTGATGATAAAATGTTAAGCTACACGAGTACTTGTGTAATCTACGTATGAATATTTACATCTGCTCTTAAGCATATACAGTATAATATCCACACCTTCGATCTAAGCACAGCTGTGTCTTTATAAAATAGGCTGAACATAGGGGCCTTCTTACTCTTAACCTAGATGCCATGGGCATAAAATTATCATCTAAATGTTGTGTTATTGCCATTAGTAGCAGATATGTCTTTGCCGTGATAGAGTCCTACTTGAAAGATAGCAGGGAAGACGTCAGGTCATCACTATAGGATGTAAAGGACATCTACACTCATAAATAAAAGAAGTATGACACTGAAAAACGTTGGTATCTGTGCTTTAACACACAACTAACAGAATTGTAGCTTATTTTAGTTGAATTTCTTAACCACTTCCCTTGTGAACACAATTGTTTAAAGTTGGTTACAGTCTAAATAATTAGAAAAAAATACCCTCTTTCAAACATGTTATAATGAATAACAGAACCGTCTGATGACCTTTTGGACAAACTTTCTATATACAAAGGTGTCTTACAACATGAACAACAAAACACATAACTGTGGTCCTTCCTTCAAAACCTCTACACAGCTGGGAACAGTAACGCCAGTTTCACCTTTTCCAACTGGCATTGTGGAATTGTGAGACATGAATGCACATTTTACAAAGGACGTCCAAGTCAGAACATCTGAGAAAAAAAATGAGGTACATCCAGTTCAGGCATCATTTCAGAAACATGGACATGCCCGATATGAACATCTATGGGGACGTCTACACAGACTTCCCCAGAATTGTATTTTAGAATGGAGACATCAAATTTATTTATTTATTTTGAAACTTTTATATACCGCCCCTTCCAAAGATCAGGGGCGGTTTACATAAAACAGAGGAACCATACATTGAACATTTTGAAAACATTAAAACTATTTATAATAAAACGGTTGAACAAAGTAATGATTAGAATAGTGGGTTAGGAATAGGGTGGCCAAGGTTCATATCCCTTGCGATGTTAGGCTCATAAGTTAACTCTCCATCTTCTCTAACCCTCTGGATGTTTTATTGCCAACACAAGCATTTTCCCGATGCCTGTTCATGCCTGGAGCAGTTCGAAATGTGGACAGGGTCATAAACATCTCTGACATTTCTGAAATTGAACGGGGATGTCTTAGTCCATTTTACCTCCTCAGACACATCCCTGCCACATCCCCTGCTTATTTGTACGTTCCTGCATTGGCAGTGTTTTTAAAAGCCATTTGTAAAATAACTCCAGGAAAGTCTCTGTGATTTGGACAGTCACGTGCATGTTTTTGGACATCCAAATCATAACCAAGACTTTCAAAATGGCCCCCTTACTGTCTGTTTAAAAGAAGTCAGAAATGTTTCTAAATAGGGCTTGTTTGCAACCAATCAAAGGCTGTAATTTCTAAAATACAGAAAAATATCCAATTTTTTCTGCAGCAAAATTTATCATGTGTGTTACTAACCTATTAATGGTAAACTTTATTTAGCATTGCTGCTGCTGGGAACATTGCATATTCCTGATCACAGCAGCAGAACAATAGATGACCTTAGGCTGGGCTTGCTATATATTAAAGAAGCAGTACCTAAAAAATATGTTCCCAAGTCCCTGATTCTGTCCTTTGAATCAAATACAACCCTTCACAACCACCACTGAAGGTTCAAAATGGCACCACTCAATCCCTAGTGAGACTACCACTAGGGGTTGGATGGCGCCATTTTGAACCTAGGTGCCAATATTGGGGCATGATCTTTCGATGAATAATACAGCTTGTGAGGTATAAGTGCTGAGGGCATAATTTTGCCATTTAACGTGTGTTATTTGGCAACCCCCCCCCCCAAAAAAAAAAAAACATGCATTATTCCTTTACAGCATGTTAGTAACTACCTGTCTGAATTGGATGGAGTAAAAGAAAATATTATGACAGCATGTTTTCTGTGTTTTTCCATAGGAGGGAAATAACAAACATACTTTTTTCTCCTTTATAAAAAGCAATAGGAGCTAAATGGGCAAAAGGAAGCCCTGCCTATCGTATTCATGATATGAGATGAAAAAAATATATACTAGATAGAGGATCCTGGGAGATGAATAGAAATCACTTCTCTAAGGGGTAGTAGGAACAACTGGGAGTGGAACAAAAGTGGAAAGGACATTGATAATGGAAGGTATAGATTGAAACGGTCTTTTACTCACTCCTAGGGGGCATGTTTACTAAAGAGATTGCCGATAGTGAACGTTTGGGCTGAAAATCTAACGTGGAGGCCCTTGCTAACTTCAGAGGACACATGTACGTCCATCTCCCTGACATTAGTGCATTGCTAGTGCACAGCACTACGCTAATCGGAATGTAGGTGCACTTAATGCCAGCTATTGAAGTGTAAGTATACCCATGCTAGCGTCAACATTCACAGTTAGTGTGCGCCTAAAATGCCCACCCTAACCGCAATGCGTCGTCAGCACCCACATTCCACCCCTAACCCGTCCAGTCCCCACCCACTACCCAGTTACCATGGGATTTTTAGCATGGTCCTCACACTAACCTTTAGCATGACATTCATATTGAGCACTAAACCCTATGCTAATATTTAGCTCATTTTAGTAAACATATCCCAAATACTTTTATTCACACTCTTGTCAATAACTTTAGAAACATTTGAAATTGATTGAATATCAACTCATTTGATACTAGATATTCTGAAAAACCTGATATTTGCCTCCTGGAGGACAAAATGTTTGAGTCTAAATAAACCCCATAGTCGTTTCATCCACTATTCTTTATTTATACATACATTCTGTGTTGTTAAATGCAAGAAATTCTTAGTTTTCCAGTTATACATCATAGTTCACAGTCATTTTCAGAATTTGGTTTTGGTTTTTAACAGCAACATTTATTAGTAGAATTAATTTTCTTTGAAATTGCAGGCATAAACTATGTTTTGACAAGATCTTGAGTAGGTTTATAAATGCTAAAACCCGTAGGATTACATGTCAGTAAAATTGAACCATAAGACATGAGACCTCTGGTGAACAACTAAGGAAACCTCTGCCATAATTTAGTCACTCCGCTAAGGTCTTCTGGAGTTATTAATAGGAAGTAAACAGCAACTTGGGAATCTTGGTGGTGTGCATTCTCGAAAAAAAATCTTTTTACTTTAATAGACTGAATCCCAAATGCCCGATGAGTGGCCACAGAAATAATCATTTACTTGTGTTTGCTATTTCCCACAACTATTGAAGAGAGTCTATGAAGTATTCCAGTAATATATTGCCTCTTTCAATCACTTTAATTTCACCTGAGCTCAAATAATTAATGAGATAAGTGATTTTCTTAGAGTAAAGAGAATAAAGTCATTGAAACGTAGTTTTAACTACATATCTTCAATATTGAAACAGAAAGCTTCTGGAAGACATATGATATGGGTAATAAAATTATCTACTGCCTAATATTTATCAGTGGTAATCATTGTTTATCTACTAGGAGGAAGTTATATTTTATCATTAACTAACATTGTCAGCACAGCAGTGTTTATGAGACCTTAATGCAGATTTTACATTTTTTCATATGTTTAAATTAGCATTTTATCATAACAATCGCTAAGACAGCACAGCGCCATTTATCCAAAGCTGGTGCAACCATTAGGCCTAGCACAGCACAATTATGGGGTGGCAGGAGTGATGACTCCATAGATCAAAGCAAAATCAGGAAACAGAAACAGCTGTTCTGCTCACTTCTGCTAGAGAAGATCGGAGAAGATCCAGAGTTCGTTGGCTGAGTCATCACAGGAGACAACTCTTAGGTCTTCCAGTAGGACCCTGAAAGCAAGAGACAGAGCCTGCAGTGGAAGACTTGACTGTCTCCCAGACCCAAGAAGGAGCGCATGTCCAAATCAAGGATCAAGGTCATGCTGATCACATTCTTCAACCAGAAGGGAGTGGTCCATCATGAGTTTGTGCCTGAGGGTCAGAACGTCAGCCAGCACTTCTACCAACAGGTCCTCAATCGCCTCCATGACCGGATTCGGCACAGCAGGTGGGCTCTGTGGAGAGACAAGTCATGCCTGCTCCACCACAACAACGTGCCTGCACACACTGCACTCAGTGTGAGGCAGTTCTTGGCCAACAAACAGATCACAGCTCTCGACCACTCTCCTTATTCCCCAGATCTCACACCGTTTGACTTCTGGCTCTTCCCCAGGCTGAAGACTGTGCTCAAAGGAACTCATTTTGCCTCTGTAGAAGAGATCAAGGCCACTGTGACGAGGGAGCTGAGAGATCTCAAGGAGGAGGACTTTACCAAGTGCTTCCGTATGTGGCAAAAGTGAATGCAGAAGTGCATTAACTCTGGGGAGGATTACTTTGAAGGGGACAATGCATAATTTCTCTGTAGATTTTGTAATAAAACATTTAAGGGACAGTCTTGTCACACCTTGTATGATAACATTGCCTTTGGTAAGAAAAAAAAGATACAAAAGCTAAATAAAATGAAAAAGTATATAAACAAAACACAAAACTAAACAAAACACATATGTTTTCATCTGTGAACCTTTAATTTTTTCCTAGAGAAGAATGGGGAAACCAAGCAGGTGTCTTTTTGAGTGCATGGCTCTCCCATGCAAATTGGCCAGTGGTGAAAGGGTCACTCAGCACTTAGATATGGAGGCTTTTCATGCAGAAAAATATCTTAGCATCTGATTTGAACCAGATGTCAATTTTTCGCTATTTACTGAGCCCATGGAAAATTGTGATGTGGAGATTATTCCACACTAATACAGTGTTTCCTAATGTTCTATCATTTACTGTATATATGAGCTACTGAGAATTTTCTAAATCACCCATTAATGTATGCTACGGTCTTAGTGCATAGCACACTGTTTAGTGAACAAAAAAAAGCCTTTTCCTGTGCATGTTAACATTTAATGCCCAGGCTTTTAACACTAGAAGCCCCAAAAAGGAATTTTATCTAGAAACCCCAAAGTGCGTCAATTGACACATTATCACGACGACTGTGTTTAGCATGAAATGCAGATGTGAATTAATGTGAAGTTACTTATTTGTTAAATACATGCAGTATGTGACGTCATTACATGACATCATCATGTGTTTATTGTTTGTAATGTCGAAGTAGAGTGTAAACAGTGATTGAGATGTGTCACCTAGTGGGAACATGAATTTATACCTAGAAGCCCCAAAGTACGCCAATTGACGCATCCAAGACAATTGAGTGCGTCAATTGATGTACTTTGGGGCTTCTAGATATAAATTCATTTTCCCGCTAGGTGGTGCATCTGTCATTAATTTTCGATGCACATATTTGAACATCTTAACCTGGCTAACAAAGTCATGGAACATGACTGACATGGTTCTAGCAGTGGCACTGGTATACAACTTCGAAGATGCATTTGCGCATATTGACGCACTTTGGGGCTTCTAGTGTTAAATCCCTTTGAAAATTGTTCAATGTCCTCCTTATACAAACTCATCTTTATTGTCTGCAAGTGTTTGTACATATAAATTTTGACCACAAAATATGGTATTATCTAGTAAGGAATGAAAAAGGTCACAGTTGTCACTAAACCTTTATGCAGGTAAATATGTCATCTATCCCAGTCTACAACTTTAACAAATCAATAAGCAGGTTAGTAAATGCATTACTGACCAGCTAACAGATCAATAGAGCTTTTAAAAATACTGGTAATAATTTCTTGAAGTACCAGATGACTTCTGAAGGGCAGGAGTGGGTGGTACTTCTGGAAAAGGCAATTACTATGTCAATGGGTAGCATCTTAATAGGTTTTCTCATTTTGTATCCATCAAAATATTTTTATTGGTAAGCTCAATCGACATCTAACAATAAGAATTTAGGTGGAAAGTGAAATCTGATGCAGGTGTCACTATATACAAAACATACCAGAAAGTCTGATATCATATCATCAGGAATTAATTTTCAAGAAAGTGAAGTATTATGCTCCACTGTTTTTGGTATAATTCTAGAGATCGTCAGCAGATATCACCAGCTTTATCTAAACAGGGGCACTCCTTTTCAAAAGTTTAAATTTGGTATTTAGGCATAGTTTCAAAGAAAGGTGACTCACTTATCTTTTAAACAGGTCTTTCTCAAGCTGGTCCTGGTGTACCCCCTGGCCAATCTGTTTTTGAGGATATCCACGGTGAATGTGAATGAGACAGCTTTGCATATAATGAAGCAGTACAGGTAAATCTATCTCACTCATATTCAATGTGAGTATTTTGAAAACCAGACAGGCCAGAGGAGGTACACGCTTTAAAACAAATACGATTTGGACTGTTTTTTGATTTTGCCATATTAAAAATGGTCTCACCCTTATCAGTCCACAAACCAATAGACTACAAGAAATGTGGTGTGTAATATACCAACAATCAGAAAAAGTACTCCGCTATATCCCTCCAATTTCTAGGAATACTAAAGGGTCATTCCAAATCGCTTTTAGCAGGGATATAAGTCCAGGTTGGACATATATCCCCACTAAATGCCAGGGTGCCGATTCCAGACAAGGAGCTCCCTCCACATACTGCAGAGTTGTGCGGGGAGCTCTGGACGGGTGCAGGAGGGGTTGGACCAGAGGATGAGCGAGAATGGGAAGTAGATAGGACCCTGATCCCAGATGTACAGGACTGATTCCAGTGTCGGACCTGTACATCCGGGGTCGGCGATCTAGATGGGGGACTTATTCCACCTCAGAGATGGAATAAGTTCCCCCTGACCTTGGTGACCAGGCTGGCCAAGACCCAGGATGCAGGTGAGCAGGGCAGAGGATTCCCCACAATCCAATCCTGGCCTCAGAAGGCCTGATTGGGGGTCAGCTGGTGGGGAAAAGGACATTTGTTGTGGTGCGGGAGATCGAGACTCCATGCAGGAGCCCAGGCTGGGCTAGCTGGGCAGGATCCAGGACATCCAGCAGGCCAGAATCGGTGCACATCGTACCTGCCCAGGCCAGTTGCACCTGATTCTGATCCTACTGGGACATATAGCCCCCGCGGGATCAGAATCAGGTGCAGATCAGGCTTGTCCAGATTTTGGACATCTAGACAGGCCCCAATCAGAATTGACTTCCACACGTTTAAATATTTAGTTTAAGGAGACCTCAACATGGGGTGCACAAAGCTACTGTATCAAGTGCTGTGAGCTAATCCCGCAAGTCATTCATTGGTCTCCCCCTAGTTTTTAAAGTTTTTGTTCATTTTTCAACATTATTTGCAATTAAAAGTATTTCCGACTCATAAACTTCAAATGTATATTCTTCCACGAACATAGAAAAGTACTTAGCTTAGGAAAAATGCCACATTTAGGCTCTTCCACTGTAAATGAAGTTGTGCCAACACTTCGAGTTTTGACAAACCTATACTTGCTATTTCAGAAAAACAATACATAATGAATCCCCAGCTATATTTTCTTTCTTGATTGAAGAGTTTAGGAAAGATGGTATTCCTCTAGGAAGCAAACACAGCTTCCAGAGTATATCGGAACCTGCAAAAAAGTGTGAAAACACATGACATTACAAAGTGGACAGCCACTCTGTCTCCTCATTCAAATAGCTCAACCTAAATATCCAACTCTGTTCTTGACCCAGAAAAATTGTTCTTTATTGCCCGTCACATGTAGAGAAAGATAGTCAATCACAAACCACCACATGTGGCTCCATGTATGTCCCTGAGTTAAACAATTTTTAACCATTGGTGCTGTCACAGTTTGAGTTATAATACGTGCTTTGTGCTCAGTGAGACAAGTTTTAACAGCTATACAAGTATTATCCACATATACCTTAGAACATGAGGAAATGATCACATAATTGACTCATCCAGTCAAACAATTAGTTATATGTCTTAATCTATAGCAGCGGTTCTAAACCTGTGGGTCGCGACCCCTACAGGGGTCGCCACAGGATTTAGCAGGGGTCGCCTCACTCCGCCATTAAAAAAAAAAAAAAAAAAAAGTGCACAACTTGCTGCCGCTGCCGAGTCCACTTCTCAGCAGCGGCAAACTCACCGCCTCCGTTCTAATGCAGCCGCGGCTCCGTGTCTCTTAGGGAACCGCAGCTATGCCTCTAAAACCGTTGTGGAGCCTTCCCGTCCCTTGAAGGGCTCAGTGCAGTGTTGTCCTGCCTCCAAAGGAAGTTGTTTACCACTTCCTTTGGAGGTGGGACAATGCTGCACAGAGCCCATCGAAAGACGGGAAGGCTCCGCAATGGTTTCGCAGGCACAGCTGCGGTTCCCTAAGAGATAGGGAACCGCGATTGCAGAAGAAGGAGGCAGACATGGGGAGAGGAGAGGAGGGGTCAGAGAACCTGCAACGGGGCTGACATGAGGGAGGGAGGGAGGGGGGCTGACATGGAGGGAGGGAGGGCTGACATGGATGGAGGGAGGGAGGAGAGGGCTGACATGGAGGGAGGGAGGGGGCTGACATTGATGGATGGATGGATGGATGGATGGAGGAAGAGAGGGGGGCTGACATGGACAGAGGGGGCTGACTTGGAGGGAGGGCGAGGGGCTGACATGGACAGAGGTGGAGCTGACATGGAGGGAGAGAGGCAGGGGGCTGACATAGAGGGATGGATGGATGGATGTAGGGAGGGAAGGGGGTTGACATGGACAGGGGGGCTGACAAGGAGAGAGGGTGCTGACAGGGATGGAGGGAGGGAGGGAGGGGAGGGCTGACACGGAGCGAGCAAGGGAGGGGGCTGACATTGACTGATGGATGGATGGAGGGGGGCTGATATGGACAGAGGGGGGCTGACATGGAGGGAGGGAGGGCTGACATGGACAGAGGAGGGACTGACATGGAGGGATGGATGGAGGGAGGGAGGGAGCTGACATGGACAGGGGGACTGACATGGAGGGAGGGCTGACATAGAGAGAGGGAGGGGGCTGACATGGAGAGAGGGGGGCTGACATGGATGGAGGGAGAGAGGGAGGGGAGGGGAGGGCTGACATGGAGAGATGGAGGGAGGGGTGGCTGACATTGATGGATGGATGGATGGAGGGAGGGGGCTGACATGGACAGAGGGGGGCTGGCATGGAGGGAAGGAGGTGAGCTGACATGGACAAAGGGAAGAGACAGGGGGACATACTGGACAAACAGGGTGTAAATGCTGGACAGAGGGAAGAGACAGTGTGGGTTAGGATTATAATGGGCAGATGGGGGGGGCTAGGACTGGTAATGAGTTGATTAGAGAAGGCTAGGACTGGGAATGGACTGATCAAGGGGGGGGGTTGGGACTGGTAATGTGCTGATAGGGGGGTAGGACTGGTGGGGGGCTATCATCGGAAATGAGCTGATCGGAGAGGTCAGGACTGGAAATGGGTTGATTAGAGACTAGGACTGGTAATGGACTGATGGGGGGTAGGACTGGTAATGGGCTGATTAGGGGAGCCTAGCACTGGTAATGGGGTTAAGGAGGGACTAGCACTGGAAATGAGCTGATTAGGGGAGGCTAGCACTGGTAATGGGGTTGAGGAGGGACTAGCACTGGAAATGAGCTGATTAGGGGAGGCTAGGACTGGTAATGAGCTGATGGGGGGGTAGGACTGGTATTGGGCTGATTAGGGGAGGCTAGCACTGGTAATGGGGTTGAGGGGGGACTAGCACTGGAAGCGAGCTGATTGGGGGGCTTCGACTGGGAATGGGATGATTGTGGGGAGGGGAGGATAGAGCTGCTGGCCCTGGAAGAAAATTGGGGGCTAAGGCTACAAATGGGCTGATACGAGGGGATGTGAGAATGGAACTGGAAGGGACTGGATCTAAGAGGGGCTGCCATGGTATTTGTACTAGAAGGGACTGGTCAGTGGGGAAGGAGGGGGACTGGAAGGGAATGGACACCAGTGGCAGTCATGGGAATGTAAGTTGACATTGGAAGGTACTAGGAGTGAGGACTGGAAAGGGCTGATACTGGGGAGGGTTACTGGGACTAGAAATAGGCTGATGGAAAGAAGTGAAGAAAACAAAAGAAGAGATAAGAAATGGCAGATGGACCATATACCACAGAAAGAGAGCTAAGAGAAGACAGGAAAGCAGAAGCCTCAGATCGGGACCAGCATGATCAGAGAATAAATTGGTCAGACAACAAAGGTAGAAAAAATAATTTTATTTCATATTAGTGATTTGAGTACAAAATCATCATAATTTTGAAATCAAATATTGTTACTTGTTGTGATTAATTATTGTGGTTTAAATAAGTAAATTTTATAAATAAAAACATACTGCAAAGGCCTATAATATATTAATAATTCAACAAATGATTACAGCGACAATGTGTTAACGGTAAAGGAAGAGAGACGCATTTGATTTTATTATTGGGGGTCACCACAAGTTGACCAATGGTAAAAGGGGTCACGGTACAAAAAAGGTTGAGAACCACTGATCTATAGTCTTCACCAGAAAGAGGATTAGTCCATTGAGATGAGGCAAGAGAATATGTATTCACTGAACATTGGCCACAAGGGGAATGGTGTCCATCAAAGATCACATTCCGATTTTCTTGGTCAAAATCAGAATGAACTACATAATTGCAAAGATTCTTTCCATCTGTATAGGAAATACAAGGTTTAGCATGAAAAATCTCATGTGTTGCTACCATATGTCAGTGGTAAGTAATACTTGTGGCAATAACAAGCACTTGATCTAAATATTTTACTACACAGACATGTTTCTCCATTGGTGTACATATGCTCTTACTTAGCAATAAATCTCTTTTAGCATACTGAGCTTTCAAAACAGCAACCTGAACAGTTCCATGGGGACAACCTCACTGATAAAACCAATGTGCTAGCAAAGAGGCTTTGATTTAAAATCCCAATCATCTGAACATATAAGGTGTAGCCGCAAAAACTGACTAATGGGCAATGTATGTTGAAGTTTAGAAGGATAAAGACTCTCATACTGAAGAAAGTTGCTCCAGTCCACTGGTTTATGGTAAAGGGTAGTCAAGATGCTCTCACCTGATTGAATAACTAGAACATCCAAAAAAGATACTCATTGGACTGAAAAAGTCATTGTAAAACTGAGATTAGGATGTCGATCATTCAACCATATCAAAAGAGCTTGTAAATGCTCCACTGAAGCTGTCCAAATTAAAAAAATATATATTGTAAATAAATCTGTACCATACTTGAATATGTTGATATGAATCTGTTGGATACAGAAATTCCACTTTGAAACCAGTCATGTAGAAGAAGGCATCACTGGAGGCTACTCTGGTTCCATAGCCACTCCTCGTATCTGCAAATAAAAATTCTTACAAACAGGTAATTTTGCTAATGACATAAAAAAGAAGTGGAAATAGACTGAGGGGGGTCATTCTGTGCCACGAACAACGGGGAACAGAGGGGGCCATTTTGTGCCGCTGTTCATCCCGCTGCCATTCCCGGTGCAAAGGCTACCCATACGAACAGCGCTGTTGTACGGGGAGCCTTAGACAGGGGTGGGAAGGGCAGTCCAGAGGTGGAGGGAGGGTGGGGCATGGGTGAACCATGACCCTGGACAAACAGGGCCAATTCCAAGGTCGGCCCTGTACGCCCGGGGCCTTCAATGTAGATGGGGGACTTATTCCATCTCTAAGGTGGAATAAGTCCCCCTGGATGGCAGGAGATTGCGGTGTGGAACCCGGAGGAGCAGGTGAGGGGGCACAAGTGGTTCCCCACAACCCAACCCAGGCCTTGGAAAGCCAAATCAGGGGTCGGGCTGTGAGGAAAGAGGTTTGTTTTCTGCAGCCGAAGATCATGGCTCCTAAATGGAGCTGCAGTGCCATGACGACGGGACACCATGGCACTGTTTATTTATTTATTTATTTATTTAACAATTCTTATATACCGCGCTATTTGTCATCAGCACGGTTTACATCAAAACAACATAACACTTGGTCAGATACATTGGACGTCGTTTACATAAAACAGGGGTTTAACATGGGGGTAAACTTGGGGAAACTATTTACATTCCAGGTCTATATAGATAAACATGGGAAACTATGTACAATTCAGTTATATTACATATTAGGTATGACTACATAGTATCTTTTTGCATCATGTAGCGGCAGTTTGATATAGTGGGGGTGTGTGGGGGAGATCAGGGGGATATCAGGATGAGTATAATGTAAGAGAAAAAGGTGGTGTTTGAGAGTTTTTCTGAACTGACTAAGGTCCCTAATTGCTCTAATGTGTGGGGGGAGTTTGTTCCAGCACACGGGGGCATAGATCGAGAAATCCCTATTGGTGGTGATCTGGTTGAGTTTTGTGGATTCAATTGGTATAAGTAGCATGTTAGCGGCCATGGATCTCCTGGATCTGTTGTCTGGAGAATGCGTGATGAGGTCGGAAATGGATGATGGCAATATCTTGTTGAAGGCCTTGAAGGTAATGAGGAGGGTTTTGTATAGGATCCTACTGCTTATGGGAAGCCAGTGGAGTTCCTTTAGAATGGGGGAGATGTGGTCGGCCCTTGCGGCTCCGTAGAGCACACGGGCTGCCGCATTCATGGCTAACTGTAGCGGTTTGAGGGAACTCTTTGGGAGACCATGCAGAACTATGTTGGCATAATCGAAGTGCGGTGTGACTAGTGCCTGGAAGACAGTGCAGAAATCATCGGGTTCCATCATGGGCCTAAGATGCCGTAGGGTTTTGATCTTGAAGTAGATGGTTTTGACAGTGCATTTGATATGTTCCTTGAAGTCCAGTTGTTGATCGAGTATGACCCCAAGATATCATATGTTGGATTTGATTGGAAGTTCCGCATCTCTGACTTTGAGTGTTGGTGGAGGAGAGTAAGTTTTATTCCTTGTGATTATTAGTACTTCAGTTTTTTTGAAGTTTATCCGGAGGTTCTGAGTGAGTAGCCAGTCCGTTATTGCGTTGAAGCAGTTGACTAGCACTGTAAAGTCAGGACAAGTGATGGTTATGGGTGTAAATAGCAGTACATCATCGGCGTACATAAGGCAAGATATGCCAAATGAACGGGCGATGTCGCAAATTGGTTGCATATAGATGTTAAAGAGCAACACGGAGAGAGAGGAACCTTGGGGTACACCTTGCTGCTGTTGGAAAGGTTCAGAAGTGGTGTTTCCAATACGGACTTGTTGCCATCTCCCTTCAAGGTAGGATTTACACCAGCTCCACGCTTGATCTCGGATTCCCTTCTCATGTAGCCGGGTAAGAAGCTGCCGATGGTCTACGGAGTCAAACGCTGCTGCTATATCGAGAAAGATTAGTGCGAAGCCCTTCTTTATACTGTCTATTCCATTGATCAGGGAACTGGTTAATGTCGTTAGTAGAGTTTCGATACCGTGTGCTTCTCTGAATCCATGTTGAGAGGGATCCAATGGTGAGGAAGAGTCAACATGCTGCTGGATCTGTCTCAGGGTTAGTTTCTCAAGTATCTTAGCCAGTAAAGGGATACTGGAGATTGGTCTGTAAGACTCTTCTTTCTTTGGGTCAAGTTGATTGTTTTTTAGTAACGGGCAAATGGATGTGTGCTTGAGTGCATCTGGGAAGACTCCTGTTTCAAAGGACAACTTGGTAATGTTGGCTATGAAAGGGCTGAGCTCGGTGCGCATCATCTTGATCCAGTGTGCTGGGCAGGGGTCGGTTGGTGCGGTTGTGGAGTTGATTGATGCAATTACTTCTTCAATGTCCTTTGTTGATGGTGGTGAGAGTTTGGTGATTATGGACTGGATATGAGTGGTTTCGGAGTTCGTGGTATGGTTGTGATGAGGTGGTGATGCCGTTGTAGTTATCTCTATTGCCTTAGATTGGATGTAGTTTGCGTATGCATGTGGCTGAATACCTTCTTGTTGAGGTGGTGAGGGTTGGTTGGTAAGGGATTTCACCAGTTGGAATAGGTCTCTTGGCTTATTGAGTGAGCGGCTGAGGATTTCTGCATGGAATTGCTTCCGTTTGGCCCGGGTTGATTCACGATGGGTCTTCAAGTATTGTAAATAGCTGGCTTGGTCTGAGGTATTTCTAGTAGCTCTCCATTTCCTTTTGAGTTTTCTGAGCCGGAGTAGGGAGGCTCATAGTTCCGGGGAAAACCATGGGGCGGTCTGTTTCTTATTGTCTCTTTTGTCAGGTGTAGATTTTTTGCTGTTGGCAGGCTGTTGAGCGTAATGGGAGAGGGTCTCGTTCCAGTTGGACATCATGTTATTAAGGTTGGTCGCTGGTTGAGCAAGTTTTGGGAGAGCGCCATTAATGATTGTTTCTCTGTTGAGTTGTTTGAAGTGGGCAACTCTTGATGTAGCCGTTGCATTTGGACGGTAGCATGTAGTTTGTTGCGTTGGTAACTGAAATGTTATCAGATTGTGGTCTGACCAGGGGACTGGTGAGATATTAAGGTCAAATTGGTTTAATGTACTGTGGCTCCATTCAGTAGCCTGGCTGAATTAGCTGGGTATAGGGCTGGGCAGGTGGCCAATCAGAATTGGGGTTGGCCTGCACGTCCAGGCTGGTAGACCCAATTCTGGTTCCACGGGCACATCTAGCCCTTGGGGGATCAGAATCAGGTGCTACCGCTGCCTGCCCCAATTCTGCCCAGCCGTACAGGGGAAGGACGTGCAGGATGGAATTGGCCTCCGAGGGTCTGATCATTGCGATAACTCCTCCTCAATCATCGTTATTGCTGTACGAGGTATACTGTGGTACATTCCTATAAAATGCTGTAATAGCCAGAGTGACCAATATGGAAGGCACTGAAATAGGCGATATAGCTTCCAATTCCACCAAAAGGTCAGTGTGCTCTTAATATAAGATCTACTCTGAGAGATATATGGTTGCAAAAATGTGTCCAAAATGACAGAAAGAAGTTCAAGCAAAGCTGCTTTGCTAGAGACAAGTGGATGTCCAGGCAGATGCTGGAGTGATTTAAGCATCTTCAGCACTACATAAAAGACCAAGGAAATCTACATTCTTGGGATGTTATCATGCTACTTGTCCAAAGCATCTTGGGTAGGATGAAAAATTTCCGCTTGAAGAGGACCAGTGTCCTTATCAGGACATTTTCATTAGAATAAATGCCAGAAACGTTCTTAAAGGCAACAAGTTCTTTAATATGGGTGTGTGCATTGGGTGCATTTGTTTTCAGTGCCAATCCTTCATAGCACAAATGTAAGACTGTGTGTGTGTTTTGGGAAACCCTCCATCTCATCCCGGTGTAATTTCTCTTGCCAGCAGCAAGAGAGCAATACATCCTTCCTGCAGCTGTCTCCTCCTCTAATGGCTTCACGTGGAGCATGTACAAAAGTCCAAATCTCATCAGAACCGTGGGTCCCATGCAGGTCAGACTTCAGAGTGAAGCTGACAGAGAAGGACTGGAGCATAAGTAATAAGGACTGCTCTCTTTCTGCTAGTAGGAAGATTTGCGGCAGAGGAGGAGGGAAGAGAGTTGATATACAGTTCTGACAGGCACTTAAAAGCATATGTAATTTCTTGTATTCATCATTACTCCAATTGTATTGGTTTTCTACAAGTCAACAAGCAAGCTGTTAACACTGAATAGCAAAGGTGGCTCCTAATTTCTTCCAACCCCCACTGCTCACTTCTCTTCCTGGCATTTATTTTGTCTCTTTGTTATCTTTTTGTTTGCATGGAATACATCTAGTTTGTGCTTGTGTTTCTTTTAGGGGTATTTTTTTGTTGAATTCCTCATTTGTAGTTGTTATGGAAGGACAGACTAGATAGGCCATGTGGTCTTTTTCTGTCGTCATATTTCTCTGTTTCTATTTTAAATTACTGTAAATGCTACAGTAGTGTCTGACCAATCATGAAGGACATTTTTTTGCCAAGCTATCCCATTACTATTACTCCTTGTATCAGATCTCATTCCAGTAGGAATTAGATTTAAAGAGTTCCTCCTAATGTTTCTTAGTGACATTTACTGTACCTGATCGATATTGGGGTATTTAAAGGAAAAGCTCCCATTATCAGTGTTTCACCTACAGTGAGGAATCTTTCCTGGCAAGATTCACCTCTTGTCTCAGGAAGAAAAGCTTTAGGGAAAGTGTCTGCAAGCAGGAAAGCCTCCTGGCCACAAGAATGGACCTGTCAGCAGTTCCTAGGGCCCAGGGAAGGTTGCTGGCCAATCCCTTGTAGGCAGGGAATCAGCCATAACCTAAGAGATAAGGGGAGGGGATTAAAAACGAGTTCCCCTGGAGTATATTCAATATGTCCCTAAGCCTAGGAACAAATCACTAGAGGGGCAGGAAATTCTCTTTAACCAGGAGAACCGAGTTGGACCTAGGGAGGGCCCCAGATGTGGTGTACTTAGATTTCAATAAACATTTTGACATGGTTCCAAACAGGCAACTTACTGGAATTTACTTCCTCACGAAATTCGTTGTATCAAAAACCTTTTACAATTCAGGAAAGCCGTGAAGCATCACTTATTCACAAAATTCTACCCAGAAGTGACCTCGCATGTTCACTCAAACAACAGACCTCCAACTTGCACTAAACACCATATTACCTTAATTCAACCAGAAAATGGCTAAGCTCCACGATAGCTCCACATCCTCTCTGTTGATTCGCGCCTCCTACATAAATTACGCAGATAATCTCCACTTGAGCTAACATATTTATAGTAAAAACATATACATATATGATGTTGACTGTACATAGTTTTCCCTGTTAATCCATGTTATATATTCCCATGTTCTATGTAAACTCAATGTTACTTGCATACATTGTTGTATATTTTGTTCAATGTACACCGCACTGATCTTAATAGCGCGGTATAGAAGAAATGTTAAATAAAATAAATAAATAAATAAATAAAACTTATAAATAAATTCAGCACCCTAGAAATGGACCCTAAAGTGACTGACTGAGTTAGCAATTGGTTAAATGGGAGGTGACAAAGGTTACAGTTAAATGGTGCTCACTCTGAGAAGAAGGATGTTATTAGTGGTGTGCCACAGGGATCTGTCCTTGGTCCAATTCTTTTTAACGTTTTTGTTAGAGACATTGCGGAAGGATGTTGGGTAAGGCTAGCCTCTTTGTAGATAATACCAAAATCTGCAATAGAATAGACACCCAAGAAGGAGTAGATAACATGAGGAGGGATCTAGCAAAGCTTGAAGAATACTTGAGAATTTGACAGCTGAGATTTAATAGTAAAAAATGCAGGGTCATGCATTTGGGCTGCAAAAATCCAAATCAACGGTACAGTATATGGGGTGAAGTACTTCTGTCCTTGAAAGAAAAGCTGGACCTGGGCATGATTCTTTCTGATGATCTTAAGGTAGCTAAACAGGTGGAAAAGGCGATGCTGAAAGCCAGAAGGATGTTGAATGCACAGGGAGAGGAACGGCCAGCAGGAAGAAGGAGGTGATAGTGCCTCTGTATGCTTTGGTGCGACCTCATTTGGAATATTGTGAGCACTTCTGGAGACCACACCTTCAAAAGGATATAAACAGAATGGAATCAGTGAAGAGGGTGCTTACCAAAATGGTCAATGGGATTTGTCATATGGCATATGGGGACAGAATTAAAGATCTCAATATGTATACTTTGGAGGAAAGGTGGAAGAGAGGAGATATGATAGAGATGTTAAAATACCTCCAAGGCATAAATGCACAAGATGAGAGCCTCTGTCAATTGAAAGAAAGCCCTGAAACAAGGTGGCATAGGATGAAATATGCAGAGATATTTATTTTTGGAAAGAGTAGTAGACGTATGCCCAATGGAGATAGTAGAGACCAGGACAGTATCTGAATTCAAGAAACATGGGAAGGAATGGAAGGACAGACTGGATAGGCCATATAGTCTTTTTTAGCCATCATCTTTCTTTGTTTCTGTTTCTAAACAGAAGTAGGGAACAAAGATAAGCTAATTCTCTCAGAAACACACTGAATATACCTTGCAGCCAAATATGAAAGGGTTTAAAAGTCCCGAGTGCACTCACCCTGGGATACAACCTTCCCCTGAGGAACACTCTGAAGAAATGGAGGTAGAAACAGCAGACTGTTTGCCTTCCCTGTCCCATCCAGGTGAAGAAGCTATGGAAATAGAGTGAACTGGTATTCTGTGAACTTTTTATTTCTACTTGTTTATTTGGAGAAGGTACAAGTGGGAGGTGTGACCTAGCCTAGTAGTAGTAAGGGCATCTTCCACCCCTGCTCTCTTTCTGGCATCCCATTGCAATCAGGTTATTAGGGGAAGAGAAAGGGCTTTCTGCTTTAGCATTTTTGCTGCTGTTTTGCTAAAGCTGGTTTTGGTGAATAAGGATTCTGAGGAGACTTTAGATGAAAGACCCACTGCTTTGGGATGGCTTTGCTGCAGCCAGTAAACCCTCAGCAAGTGGAAAGCAAACTAGAGATTTGAAGAAAACCTTTTTTGTGTGTTCTTTTTCAATAGTTTTAACATTAAAGGGACTATACTTGGACATAGAGGGACATTTCATTGAGAGGCTTCACTTTGCTGTGCATGTTCGATAGTTATTTATCCAATGCAGCTCTTTTGGTGAGGCTAGCTAAGTGACCTGCACTTAGGCAAAGACTGGCAAAACCCCCAAGTGTATTCCATGGACTTTAAAATCTACAACTACTACTACTATCATTTATATAATGCTACAAGGCATATAAAGTGCTTTACAAGTACAAATAGAAGACAGTCCCTGCTTATTAGAGCTTACAATCTAATCAAGACAGATAGTACAATACGAGAGAAACAAGGGTTTAAATAGGGAAAAGAGACACAAGGAGAACAAAGGATTAGGATCCAAAAGCAGCCTCAAAGAGGTGAGCTTTTAGCATGGATTTGAAGAGGGGAAGAGATGAGACCTGATGTATAGATTCAAGAAGTTTGTTGCAGGCATAAGGAGCAGCAAGGTGGAAAGATCAATCTGGAGTTGGCAGTGGAAGAAAAGGACATAGAGAGAAGAAAACCAGAGGAAGAGCGGAGTTTATGAGGAGGGGTGTAGGGAGAGGAGAGGTAAGGTAGTGAGGGGCAGTAGAGAGAATGCATTTATGTATAGGTCAGAAGGAGAAGAATATGGAAATGGAAGGGGAGCAAATGAAGTGATTTGAGAAGAGGACTTATATGAATATATCAGGGCGAATGGAAGATTAGCTGTGCAGCAGAGCTCTGAACAGATTGAAGAGGAGAGAGTTGACTCTGAGGGATATCAGCAAGGAAGAGGTTGCAATAGTTGAGATGGGATGTGCCCAAAAAGTGGATGAGTTTTAGTAGTGTGCTCAGAGAGGAAGGGGTGAATTTTGTTAATGTTATAAATAATGATATGACAGGATTTAGCATCTGATGAATATGTGTGGAGAAGGAGAAAGAGGGGTCAAAGATGACCCCAAAGTTGCAGGCCAAGGAAACAAGAAGTAGAAGAGTGTTATCAACAGAGATAGAGAAAGGAGGAAGGAGGGAAGAGGGTTTAGGGGAAAAATAAGACATTCAGTCTTGATTATGTTCAGTTTCAGATGGTGGTGAGACATCCAGGCAGCGATGTCAGATAAGCAGGCAGGCAGAGATATGGACTAAGGAGTGTAAGAAAGATGTCAGGTGTAGATAGATTTGACAGTCATCAGCATAAAAATGATACTGAAAGCCATGGAAAGAGATGAGAGCACCAAGGGACTGGATATAAAATCTAGACACTTCTTCAAAGTGATGAGTTGTGAGGTTTTTGTTTCTCCTATTCAGCAAGTAACAATGGGCTCAATTTTCGAAGGCATTTACATGGGTAACTGCCCTAGGGTACTTACACAGGTAGTACACTTCAAAAATCCCAGATAAGTCCCTAATGCGCCTAGATGCTATGCAGTTAGCATCAGGGCATGTTAGGGGTTCCGGGGTGGAACAGGGGTGGAGGAAAGGGCTAAATAGGTTTTTCCTCGCCTATCTTTCAGGTGCAAGTGCTAAGCGGGTAGCATCAAAAATTGGTGCTACCCGGCTAGCTCCTGCGGCTTCTGGGTTGTGTGGCAAGACCTGAATTTTCAATTTTGGGGTTGCATATGATCCCAGCACTGAAAATCCGGGTTAGACAGATGGCGGGCGGGCTATACCCAGGTGAAAATAGGGCCCAATGTCTTCTGTGTTTACTTGGAGATATTTTTAGAAGTTCTTCACTGTTCTCCTTCCCTAAATGCATCCCACTGCTGGTCTTAGTGATCTTTTTAAAGACAGGATTGATTGGCTGATTGGTAGTGGAGCCTGTGAGTAGACAAGCACCAGTTATCAACAAAGTTGTTAGCCCTCTTAATTTGAATTAGCATTTTGCTGTCTATCTTTTTTTATGTCCATTGGATGGTAGTATACCCCCAGTTATATTCTTCCCCCATCACATATGGGATTTCTATCCATAAAGATTCCACATTGCAGGACCTTTATGTTGTTGCTTCTTTGCCACCCTCAACAAAAAAAGCCATTCCTCCATCAATTTGCTCTACCCTACTATTTGAGCCCACAGCAGTCAGCATTTTTTTTGTACACATCATATTCCAGGATTAAGGGTAAGACAGAGTCAAACTGGATGTGTCTGGGCATTCTCACTCTGTCCCTTGGTTTTGGAATGCCCTCCCATATAGGGGCCATCAATAACCTTACTGACTTTCATAGGGAAAGACCCATCTGTTTAGAGAATACTACAGGAAAGATGTTTAACCATTAACCATTAACCTTTAAAGAGTCATGCTTATATGCCTAGTTGGTGCTCATTATGTACAATCTTGAAGTGGCATTTTAGAAAGGATGTCCAGGTTGAAATAAGGGGCTGGATTTCAACAAATGGACAGCTGCATAAGCTGCTTCACAGATGTCCCCACTTCAAACACTTGGAGCAAGAATGTCTATCTTATGCTGACTGCATGTCCATGCAGCTATTTTGAATGCAGGACATGCATCAGCGTGCCAAACTGAAAACATGTGTCCTTGTTTCCCTGTAGTTTTTGTTATCACCATGGAAATTATAGGGGATGGCAGAGTACCTTCCTCCCTGTACCTTCCAGGTGTTTGGATGGCATAACAACAGCTTTTCTGATGCCTGTTCATGCTCTGAAGCAGGAATAGACATGGGCAGTCCTGCTAGTGGGTAAGAATGTTCTTGCTGTGCATGTGGAATAGGGAGCATTTATCAGCATGCCATCTTGGAGATTCTGTGCTTCAGTTTTCCACCTAAACTCCTCAGTTTGATTTCTATAACTTTTATCCTATACCTTGATAAGTCATTAGTACCCACATATGTTATGATAGCTGGTTCCTCTTCTGCCTAAAATAGGTAACTCATGAGATCCACCATCTTTGCACCAGGCAGGCAAGTTATCGAGTGATCCTCATATCTACCAGTTATCCAGTTATCTACACTGCTAGCAATTGAGTCATCAACTACTACAGCAGTCCTAACCTGTCCCTCCTGGCCATATACCCCTGGAGACATAGCCTCAGTGCAAGACAATATTGCGTCACCTTGAAGAACAGGTCCTAGCTACAGGATCACTTCCTGACAGAGCAGTCTGATGTAGAGAAATATGATGCCTTTCTTCCTTTCCCCTCTAGTGCAGCATGGGATTTGCCAGACTGGAGGTGGAAGTGTTCTACTACATCCGTGAAGGTCTCTCTTTATATATCCCTACAAGGACAGGCTTAAAAGGTTAGAGCTCTTCAGCTTGGAAAAAATGATGGCTGAGGGGGAGATCTGAGAGAGGTCTATAAAATAATGAATGAAGTAGAATGGGTAAACATAGATTGGTTGTTTGCTCCTTCAAAAAATAGAAAGACTAGAGGACACGCAATGAAGCTACAATGTAGCACATTTAAGAATAATCAGAGAAAATATTTTTTCACTCAATGCGTAGTCATACTCTGGAATTTGTTACCAGAGAATGTAGTAAAAACTATTAGTATAGCTGGATTTAAAAGAGGTTTGGCAAGTTCCTGGAGGAAAAGTCCATAAACCACTATTAAAAAGAGGACCAGGGAAATCCACTGCTTACCTACTGGACAAGGGACATGGAATCTGGATACATTTTGGGAGCCTGACAGGTACTTATGACCTGGACTGGCCACTGTTGGAAACAGGATAATGGTCTTGATGGGCCTTGGCCTGACCCAGTATGGTATATCTTATCTTATCTTAACTCTCCGTCTGCCTCAGGCACTACAGGTCTGCCACTCTGATTTCCAGGGATCAGACTCATTCTCTGAGAGCTAGGAGCTCTTTGCACTGTATTTTCCCACCAACTGGTAGATAATTATCAGTCTGCAAAAGGTTGGAAAGCTTCCCACTGCAGGACTGCTGTCTGCATCTTAATTTTGTGGAGTTTATATTTAAAATTGCTAAGAGAACAGGGATGCCTACTAATGCAAAGAGCTTTAAGATTTTTTGCTGTGCTATATGTTGTTTGCCAGTGGTCTAGAAAGGAACTACAATTAACGTACTGATAAAGACGTGATTGTTAACTTGTGACTGTACATGTCTAACTGCCTCCTATAATGAAAAGAAATAGCTGCTGTTGTCTCATATCTGATGTAGCAAGTTAGAGGACATGTGTGTGTGCGGCCTTCTGGTCCTGTTGCTGGACATATTTCTTAAACTGGGTGACTAGAAAACTAGATAGAGAACATGCGCTGGATGTGGTCTTATCAGCAAAGCCTTTGATATGGTTCTTCATAGGAGGCTCATGAATAAACTGACTGGCTTAAGAAGTCCCAAGGTGGTCAATCGGATTAAAAATTGATTGACTGACAGACAACAGATGGCAATGATAAGTGAAATTCATTCAGAAAAAGAAAACTGAATAGTGAAGTGCCTCTGGGATGGATCCCATACAATATTTATGTGAACAATACTGCCGAAGGGTTAAAAAGAAAAGTTTGCCTTTTTCAGATGACATCAATATCTGCAACAAAGTGGACACCGCTGAGGGAGTAGACAGAGCGAGAAGTGATCTACAAAAACTGCAAGACTGGTCGAATGCGCGACGCAAGACTGGTCGAATGAAATACAGAGTGAAGCATTTGGGGAACAAAAATCCAAAGGAACTGTATGCAAGAGGAGGAGAAAAGCTAATGTGAAAGGACCAGGAGAGAAACCTCCAAGTGATAGTATGTGAGGGGAGCAAAACAATGGAACCCTTTTACTAAAGTTTTGCACTTATGGCACTTTAAGAGGGTATTTTATAAATACCCATGCAGTCAACATGCATTACCATAAGCGTATCTGGGACCTATTTTACAAAGTGAAGCATACATTAGGGGCATACTGATTCACCCTAACCTAGTCATGGCAGTTCTGCCTGCTCTATAACTTACACACATAGATAACCCCTTGATACACTCAGATAAAGGCTAAAAAAATCATAACTGAGTAATACTATTTCCAACAACTTAACAGACAATACACTATTCTAAAAACACTATGATTCAATTCTAAAGTACCTACAACTTGTAATTGTATATAGTTTATTGTACAAAGTTTACAAGCCAGTTTTGTGCTGTTATGCATTAGTTCATGCTGTTAACTATTACTTTTTATTGTTACAAAATGTTTGATGTAAAACTAAGCTCTTGCTTTGTGGATTGTTGTTTTATTGTGAACCGCAACTGAACTCTGGAAGATGCGGGTTATAAATGAATGTTAAATAAATAAATAAAATAACACATAATGGAGGCACCATGTATACCCCAAAAGACAGTACATTCAATGGGGGGCCCTTATATAGCGACCACCCAAAGCTTGCATATAAGTGCCCATTCATGCCTGTAAGCCTTAAAAAATAGGGACTTACGCATGTAAATTTCACGTAACTTACTACATGCTCCTTATAAAATCGGCCTCTAAATGCAAAAGCCTGTGTGCTGTTAGGGACATTACAAGAATGTAGCCACACAGAAAAACTCTTCATTATACTATATTGGCAAATTTCCAAATGAAAATCCCATGCGGGCTAAGGGAAGGGGGTGACTAAAACAACCAATAAAAACCCCAATTCCCTCAAAAAACAATCACACTGACAACTTTAGACTACATGTAATTTAAACTTAAAAAATTCAATAACTAATTATTGTCGGACTGGAGTCCAAGTGAGGAAAAAACCCCCGACTTGGACCATGTCCATTTTAATCAATAAAGCAGTAAAATTTACAAAGAAACATTTAGCTTATGCTTTGTCCATCCAAAGGTGTAACACACGTCCAAGGAAAAGCACCAAAGAAAGGGGAGAGCTGCAATACAGCACTGCGTTTTGGGTCTATGTCCACTCAAAAGACCCTGCGTCAGGCCAAAAAAGATCACGAATCTTAAAGATTGCACGCATGCTTTGCCCATTACTGGCACAGCTCAAATATACAACACATTTGTTCTGCACAACTTTTCTCTCATAAATAACCTTTGGTTGGTGTCTATGTTGTTGTTGTTGTTAAGTGCCGTCGAGTCGGAGTCGACTCATGGCGACCCTCTGGATAGCTATCCTAAATTGTGTTCGGTCTTCAGTCAGGCGGCTCATTGTTGACAGACTGGTACCCGTAGCTGCTGTTATTGTAGCAATCCATCTCATTGCTGGCCTTCCTCTTTTGCGTTGACCTTCTATCTTGCCAAGCATGATGTCTTTCTCTAATGATCTCTCTCTTCGCATGATGTGTCCGAAGTATGAAAGTCGAAGTCTTGTCATCTGAGCTTCTAAAGAAAGCTTAGGTTTGATCTCTTCTAGTACCGACTGGTTTGTTCTTCGGGCAGTCCATGGTATACACAGTATTCGCCGCCAGCACCA
The DNA here is from genome assembly GCA_033557465.1 of Ichthyophis bannanicus. NCBI lineage: Eukaryota > Metazoa > Chordata > Amphibia > Gymnophiona > Ichthyophiidae > Ichthyophis > Ichthyophis bannanicus. The sequence continues at coordinate 120,947,840 of CM066040.1, forward strand.
TAATTCAAAGGCATCAATTTTCTTCCTGTCTGTCTTTTTCACTGTCCAGCTTTCACATCCATATGATGTTATTGAAAATACCATGGCTTGAACAAGTCGAATCTTTGTATGGAGAGAGACATCTCTGCTCTTGAGAATCTTATCTAGGTCTTTCATAGCCATTCTGCCAAGAGCAATGCGTCGTCTGATTTCTTGACTGCTTGTTGCTTCTTTATTGATAGTTGATCCAAGTAGGTTAAAGTTGTTCACGATTTCAATTTCTTCTCCTTCAACGATGAACCTGTTGATTATGCCAGTTGTCATGATCTTTGTCTTCTTTACATTAAGGTGTAGGCCCATTTTGAGACTATGTTCTTTGATTGTGAGAAGCAAATGTTTCAGATCATCTTCACTTTCAGCCAGTAATGTGGTATCATCAGCATAGCGAAGGTTGTTGATGAGTCTTCCACCAATCTTCACACCTCTGTTGTCTTCATACAGTCCTGCTTCTCTGATGATTTGCTCTGCATATAAATTAAACAGGTAGGGGGAAAGTATGCAGCCTTGTCTTACACCTTTGCTTATTTTAAACCATTCTGTTTCTCCTTGTTCCGTTCGAACTGTTGCTTCTTGATCAATGTACAGATTACGCAAGAGAACGATCAGGTGTTCTGGTATACCCATGCTTCTTAATGTGGCCCAGAGTTTCTCATGGTTTACACAGTCAAAAGCCTTGCTATAGTCGATAAAGCACAAATAGATATCCTTTTGGTATTCTTTAGTCTTTTCAAGGATCCATCTCACATCCGCAATGATGTCTCTCGTTCCTCGCCCTTTCCTGAACCCTGCTTGCACTTCAGGTAGTTCTTGTTCTAGGTATGGCTGTAGTCTCTTTTGAATAATCTTCAGTAGAATCTTGCTGGCATGTGGGATCAGAGCGATTGTGCGATAATTTCCAGAGTCAGTTGGATCACCTTTCTTTAGTATTGGTATAAACACAGATCTTTTCCAGTCAGTTGGCCATGATGTTGTCTTCCATATTTCTTGGCAGAGCCTTGTAAGTACGGTAACAGCTGCATCAGATTGCTGCAATACTTCTATGGGAATGCTATCAATGCCTGGTGCTTTGTTCTTTGATAAGGCTTTCAATGCTGCTTCAACTTCTTCTTTCATCACCAATGGTTCCTGATCATAAGGTATAGGTTGAAACGGCTGTTGATCCACTTGATCTTTATCATATAAAAACTCTGTATATTCCTTCCACCTTTTCTTGATCTTCTCAGCATCATTCAACATAGAACCTTGAGCATCTTGTAACATTCCAATTCGAGGCTGGAACTTTTTCTTTAACTCTCGCAGCTTTAGGAAAGCCGATCTTGTTCTTCCTCTAATAGTTTCTGCTTCTATTTCCTTGCAAGTGTCATTGTAGTACTTTTCCTTGTCCTGTCTTGCTGCACGTTGGAAATCTCTGTTGAGTTCTGCGATTGTCTTTCTTTCTCCTTTGGCTTTAGCTTCTCTGCGTTTCTGGGCAATTTTCAGAGTTTCTTCCGTCATCCATTTTGGCCGTTTTTGCTTTTTCACCTTTTGTAGAGACTTCTCGCTTTCTTCCAGCACAACCTTCTTGATGTCATTCCATAACTCTTCCGGAGCTCTGTCATTTGTATCTAAGGCAGCAAATCGATTTTGCAGGCAGTCTTTAAATTTCAGTGGTATATTCTCAAGGTCATATTTTGGTGCATTCATGAGTGGTTTGCTCTTTTTCAACTTTAGCTTGAGTTTGCATACTAGTAGTTGATGATCTGTACCACAGTCAGCTCCAGGTTTTGTCTTTGTTGATGTTACAGAGCTTTTCCATCGTTGACTTCCACAGATGTAGTCAATTTGATTTTTATACAATCCATTGGGTGAAGTCCATGTGTACAGTCGTCGCTTGTGTTGCTGAAAGAAGGTGTTTGAGATGAATAGATCATTGGTCTTGCAGAATTCTATCAGTCTTTCTCCAGCTTCATTTCTGTTGCCAAGTCCATATTTTCCAACTACTTTGCCTTCTTCTTTGTTGCCAACTTTTGCGTTCCAGTCACCCATGACTATCAGGATATCCTGTTTGTATGTTCTGTCAATTTCAGCTTGTACTTGTTCATAGAACTCTTCAATTTCATTCTCTTCTGCAGCTGTTGTTGGGGCATATACTTGAATTATAGTTGTGTTGATAGGCAATCCTCGTAGACGAATAGAGATTAAGCGTTCGCTGACTGCATTGTATTTCATTACAGTTCTTGCAAGTTTCTTCTTTATTATAAATGCAACACCATTTCTTCTTTGTCTTTCATTTCCAGCATAGTAGACCATGTGATCATCTGATGCAAAGTGCCCGATGCCAGTCCATTTCAGTTCGCTGACACGCAACAGATCAAGTTGTACACGTTCCATTTCATTCTTGACCACTTCCAACTTCCCTTGGTTCATGCTTCGTACGTTCCATGTTCCAATGTGTAAGACATCTTTACAGCTTCTGACTCTCATTTCATGCGCAGCTACATCAGCAGTCAGACTTCCCGAAGGCTTTGATCCAACCACATCATAAATGCTGGCTTTACTCTGAAAAGTCTTCAGCTCTTCCCCAGTAGCTAGTTGAGTGCCTTCCGACCTGGGAGTCTCATCTTCCAGCACCATAGCACAATTTGTTTTGTTGTAACTATCCATTGGGTTTTCATGGCAAGATACAGAAGTAGATTGCCGGGCCTTCCTTCCGTGCAGTTTAAGTTTGGTGTTGTTGCCGTTGTCACAGAAATGTGATCCTCCGCCGTCAACACTATCCCATTCTGCTGCTGGTGTCTATAACATTCATTAATGACATTTTTTAAAATGCTATTATTAATTTGGGGGCATGTTTACTAAAGTGCAATTAGGTTTGGCACCTTGGTAAGCATTAAGTGGAAAAATTAGCACAGCAGGTGTGTCCAACCCACTATTATGTTGGGGGCACTGCTGGCATGCCCCCCTGCAGTTACCACTAGGAGAAGCACCTAACCATGCTAAAACTGCAACTGTAATTAAAGTGGGTGCCCTTAATGCCACCCATTGAGGTAGTGGTAAGTGTACCCATGTATCTGACTGTATAGAATTGTTAACCACTTAGACATGATACATCAAATAATGATTACTTTTTTTTTTAGTGCCATCAAGTCAGTGTTGACTCATAGTGACCCAGCTACCTCTGGGTTTTCTTGGTAATGTATCACCAGCCTTTTCTTCTGAGGCAATGGAGGGTAAAGTGACTTGCCCAAAGTCACAAGGAGTGCCAGTGGGAGTTGAACCCTTGATCTTCTGGGTACTAGGGGGTTGCTCTAACCACCAGGCTACTCCTCCACTCCAAAAATGACTATAACTATAGTAACTATATATGCTAACTGCAGCATTCACAATTAGCATGTTAATGATGCCCGCAATAACAGAAATGAGCAGTCAATGCCCACTATCTGTCCTGAACTCACCCAGGCCCTACCCTGTCACATACAAAGTGGTTAGCACAGGAGTTTTATTGCAATGGCATTTTTAGTATGTGGTAACAGTTACTATGGTCTCACACTAACCTTTTAGCGTATGCTAAAGGCTGCCATAACATTTAGCACACTATAGTAACCACGCCCTTTAGTTTGTTTTTTTAATGATCTCATGAATTTTGTTCTTATGAAAGGCATAAAAGTAAAAACACTGGAAATTAAGATCTTCAGTTTATCCACATATTTGTTGTAGACAAGCAGTGATAGTGTATTCTTTCTCAATCTGTTACCTATGTATCTTACAACTCCTGGCCTGAACAGGTTATCTATAATTCACCCTCCACATCTAATCCTTGATTTTTCTTCATGTAATGGTAATATTAGCAGTAATGGTAGTTCTTCTATTAATATGGACACCTGTACATGGAAAAATACCCAGGACTGTCACTGTGGCAAGTGCTGCTCTGGATGAGAATGTTGATGGCATCCTGCCCCTCCCCCAAGAAAGAAGGTGCATTTTGCTGGTGTCTACTCGAAGAGAGAGGGGGTGAGTTGTGCCAGTGGTAGGCCATGCCACTCATCTGAAGGGTTTCAGGTGGTTGAATCCTTAGAGTGAGGAGTAGTCTAATGGCTAGAGCAGCAAGCATCAAACCAAGGTTCAAACCCCCTGGCTGCTCCTTGTGATCTTGGGCAAGTTAGTTAGCTCTTCACTGCCACAGGTATAAACTTAAATTGTAAGCCCCCTGGGGAAAGGCAAACACCATCTTGAGCTACTACTAAAAAAACATGCAAGACAAATTCACAATCAACAAAGGGCCTGTGCAGTGTTCCTCATTCCTTGGCATGCCCTTCCTTCCCCAAATCTATACATTTAATATTTATTATTACATTATTGATTCCAATAAACATCAACCCAATTCACATCTTGAGTTTTACAATTTTAAGAGTGAAAATAACTGTATTTTAAGTCAACCACAGATATGCACATACATACATAGAGAGAGGGATATATGTAGGAGGATTACAACAATTATAAAAAACACATAATGTATTATCATAAAAATAATAAACTTTCTATGCAATGCATAAAACTTTGTAATGCTAGTATCATGAATTCTCAAGCAATCTCATATACTTTGTACTAGCTGGATTAACTTTGAAAATGAATAATTACTGTAAGAATAGTTTCCCAGCTGCATTTTAATTAATATCCTAGAAATATATGAGCTTTTGGGGGGTCATTTTAGGATTGTGTTGCTTTTATACATATAAATGGCTAACATGTAAAATTTGGTTTTAGAAAATCACTATTTACATGTGTAAAAACTGCAGAATGCTTAGTTTGAAAGGAGACATATTTTGAGTGTGTGGTGGCTGCAGTTTGGGTGTGAACATGAAATATGCATGTATTTTTGATTTTACCATGATAACATACATGTGACGTGGCATTTTATAAAGAATATCCAGGTGAAATCTCAGGCATTTAGGGGTTTTGACACGATTTTAGTAACTTGGATGTTCCAAAAATGGACAGCCGCATGGGAGGCTTCATAGACATCCCCACTACAAACACTTGGGGCAGGGATGTCTATCTTATGCTGAAAATATGTTCATGCAAGCTATTTTGTATGCAGGGACACGCATCAATGTGCCAAACTGACAACAAGTGTCCTTGTTTTCCTGCATTTTTCATTATCATCATGGAAAATATAGGAGATATCAGAGTACCTTCCTTTCTATGCCCTCTCCAGGTATCTGGATGGTAGAATGAAAGCTTTTCTGGTGCCTATTTGTGCCCTGGAGCAGGAATAGACATAGATGGCCATGCTAATGGGTGGGGAAGTTCTTGCCATTTCTGTAATCTGAAGCACAGGCCCAACTTACCTGAAATGACCCCAGATATCTCCATCATGCCCTTTTGCAATTTGGACTCCTTGCGCTGGGGATGTCTATAGAACTAGCTTCTAAAATGGCTCCAGTAACATCTCTATGATTTGGACATCTGTGTGTCCATTTTCAGATGTCCAAAGCACAAATATGGCCCTTAAAAGAACCCCCATACTTAACAAAAGTTGGACATTGGTATTTACTCCCGCTTCATGGCAGGCACAAATGTAATGAAAATGCGTGTTTGGATTTGGGGTTTGCGCTATTCATCAAGGAACCAATTATGCTTAGCTCTCTGGTGTGTAACACCACATCCAAATGTCTAAAAATAAAAGTTTTCTTGCATGACTTCTTAATTCGCTACAATTAGATGTGTAGATTTGCAAAATGTGGTAGCAAGTGTAAGTGCTGATAGCTATACATAGGGGGTCATTCTGAACAATGAATAGCGGGGATGGACGTCCTGTTGGGACATCCATCCACACTATTTGTGCCCTTTCCCAGCCCCATCCTCCTTCCCCACATGTTTTACGGGGAAGTTAGACGGGGGGTGGGAAAGGGAAGGTTCGGGGTGGGGTTAGGGTGGACAGCGGGTGGTCACTGGCCCCAGTCGTACAGGGCCGATTCTAATATCGGCCCTGTATGTCCGGGGCTGGCGATTTGAATGGGGAAGTTATTCCACCTCCGAGGTGAATAACCACTCCGATGCGGTAGGATCGGCGGGACCGGGGCAGGGAAGGGGCGGCAGGAGCCAGAGGGAATTCCCCATAGCTCGATCCTGGCCCTGGGAGGCCAGATTGGGGGTCGGGATGCAGGGAAAGCACTTTTGGAGCCGGCAGCTGGGGATTTTGGCTTTTAAATGGAGGAGTAGCCTAGTGGTTGGGGCAAGTTGCCTCAGGCCGGAGGGCCAGGGGTTCAAATCCTGCTGGAGGACAGCAACCTCAGGCTGGAGGTACTGGAGTTTCAAGTCCCATAGGTGCTCCTTGTGACCTTGGGCAAGCTACTTAACCCTCCGTTGCCTCAGGTACATAATGTAGATTGTGAGCCCTTCGGGGACAAGGAAAATATATGCCATACCTTAATGTACACTTCTTTGACCTGGTGAAAAGCGGTATATAAGCATTGCTAAATAAAATAAATAAATGGCAACCTGTTGCTGTGGCATTAGTCTGGCAAGACGTGTACATGCAGGCCGGGCTGAATCACGGTCCTGTTTGTGATTCTGATCTTGCGGGGCTAGACGTGCCCCGCAGGATCAGAATTGCAACTCCCTCTGTACGTCCAGTTCGGACCGGACGCACAGAGGGCCTGTATGCTCCCAATGGAATCGTGTCCATAATGTATAAGTAGCAGAATCAGCTCTTACACATATAATTGTTTTACTGCCTACACGTACAGATCCTCAATTGATGCCGTTCTTTTTTAAATGTGCTTCTAACTTAAATGACTTTTACAACTAGATGTGCTGGGAACTATACATGTACTTCCACATGTCTTTATATGTATTTTACAAAAGGCTCTGCATTCAGCGAGCGTTTGGAAAATACCCAAGAAATTGTGAATATCCCGATTTGTACTTCCCATTTTCTGCATATATGCCCAATGCAAAATCAAGTCCTTTACGTACTTTTGAAAAGTAAGCAGCCTGATATGGAAAAGGGCTTATACATGTGGAGAGTAATTTTAGGAACTCCTACACAGTCAACATGTGTTACCGCACATGTATGCGGGGGCCTGTTTTATGAAGTGAAGCTCGTGCTTACTTTATTTTATAAAACAGGGGCATACTGACATGCCTTAATCTATAACTTATACGTGTAAATTGAGGCCACGCCTGTGCTCTTCCTAAACTCCATCCCTGTGCACACCCCAATCAAAAGTATGTATGGTGAGGCTTACAGAATCGCGACAGCCAAAGAGTGTGCGTAAGTGCCCATTCACATGCATAAGTCCCTCAAAACATGGACCGACGTGCATAAATAGTACATAAATGTCCATGTAGCATTTATAACATCTGTCCCTTAGTGGGAACCACTAAACATTAAAGTCCCCTATCTGCTGATTTTCAGCAGCACTATGTGGATAGTGCCAGAGAGGAGCAAAGGTAGAGAGGCAATAAGAAGTACAGGTGGACTTCGTCTTCTGCTTCTTTCAAATTACTTAACTTAGGCCCTTCTACGTAATTCTTGGAGTTTGAATATATACCAAATATCTGAATATCTGCTTTTATACTAGTAAATACTTGGGAAGAGCTGATATTTGGTTGATATTCACCTTCTGTTTGCTAAACTATAATGGGCAAGTTGGCCCCTTCCCTAGCACTAATGAAAAGAGCACTCTGAATTGTTAAAGAAAATGACAAGACCACATTCTACGTCCTGGTATGCTGCAGTCAGTATTGCCAACACATTTGGTCCTGCAGGCACTATTTCTAAAGAAGCAGAAGGGTTTTTTTTTCCAAATGTCAGTAGCATGAGTGGGACATTTCCACTTTAGTGAATAGTTTAACATGCAACAGAGGAAGAATTTGGTATTGAAGGGGAAAGCAAAAATGAAAAAAAGGTTTTGTTCATTATCCTTTCATATACTCCATATCAGTCGTTCTTTCAACAGTACTGACAAGAAGAAATTCTGTTTTTAACATCAGATCTGTTTTTTCCCCAAGAGTTTTCACTTAGGAGAAATTTGATGTCAGATTCAGTGCTATAGACGTTGGCAGAACTGTATATAACCACCTTTGAATTTCTCTAGTTGTAATAAATATTTTACTGATTTTCTCAGCTACATCCATTTTTTTAAATTATAAAATGTATGTACTATATCTTTGTAAAATGCTATTTTACTTGGGTAATTTGAAGAAGGAGCCTAATCATTTTAGCAACTGAACTGTATTAGAAATACTGTAAATGAGATAAATATACAAAAGAGAGGAAAGTGCAAAGATTTCCCCAAAATCCCAATGTTATGGAAGAATTCCAGGGAAATTCTATTGCAAATGATACTAATATCTACAACAGAGTAGACACCCAGGAAGGAGTAGATAACATGAGGAGGGATCTAGCTAAGCTTGAAGGGTCAAGAATTTGGCAGCTGAGATTTAATGCTAAAAAATGCAGGGTCATGTATTTGGGCTGCAAAAATCCAAAGGAGCAGTACAGTGTAGGGGGCAAAGTATTTCTGTCCATGAAAGAAGAGCGGGACCTGGGTGTCATTGTTTCAGATGATCTTAAAGTGGCTAAACAGGTAGAAAAAAGGCGACAGCGAAAGCCAGAAGAATGCTTGGGTGCATAGAGAGAGGAATGACCAGCAGAAAAAAGAAGGTGATAGTGCCTCTGTATAAGTCTAACTGTCTTTCTAATTATCAACCCATCTCCCTCCTCCCCTTCATTTCTGAACTACTTCAACATGTGGTTCACTGCCATTTCTTTGACTTTCTCTCCTCTCAAGCCCCTCTAGATCCATTGCAATCTGTCTACTGAAATGGTCCTTGCCAAAGTCTCTAGGGACATGTTCTTGGAAAAATCCCAGGGCCTTCCCTCAGTCCTTCCTTTATGACCTTTCTGCTGCTTTTGGCACTGTCGACCACCACCTTCCCCTTAATACCTTAACCTCACTTGGTTTTAAGGACTCTGTGCTATTCTGGTTCTCGTCTTATCTCTCCAACTGCACTTTTAGTGTTTGTTCTGGTAGATCCTACTCTACTGCTATCCTGCTCTCGGTATACCCCAAGAGTCTGCCTTGGGTCCATTCCTTTTCTCTCTATATACCCAGTCCCTTGGTGCACTCATCTCCTCCCATGGTTTTCAGTACCACCTTTACACTGATGACTCTCAGTTCTACCTCTCTACACCTGAAATCTCGCCGGCAATCCAGGCTCGGATCTCTGCCTGCCTATTTGACATTGCTGCTTGAATGTCTCACCACCCTTTGAAACTGAACATGGCGCAAAACAGAGAAGCTTATTTTTCACCCTAAACCCACCTCCCCCTTCCACCCCTTTCAACTTTGTGGATAATGCTCTACTCCTCCATGTTTGCTCAGCTCACCACCTTGGGGTCATCTTTGAATCCTCTCTCTCCTTCTCCACATATATCCAGCTGATAGCTAAAACCTATCATTTCTTCTCTATAACATCAGCAAAATTTGCCCCTTCCTTTCGGAACATATTACTCAAACACTCAGGGGGTCATTCTGTGCCATGAACAGCGGGGCTGTACGCCCCGTCGGGATATACATCCCTGCTATTCATCCCCCCTGCCGCCATGGAGCACAGGCTCCCTGTACATACAGTTGAGTTGTACAGGGAGCTGTAGGCAAGGGTGGTCAGGAGGTGGGACGTGGGCAGGGCATGGGCAGTGTGAGACCCCGGATGTACATGGCCGATTCAGAGGTCGGCCTGTATGTCCAGGGTTGGTCGGGTAGACGGGGGACTTATTCCTCCTCTGAGGTAGAATAAGTCCCCCTGGACGTTGGGGGATGGTGCAGATGGCAGGGACAAACCTGTGAGGGGTGAAGGGGAAAAGCCATGGGAGGCCAAATTTGGGGTTGGGCTGCATGGAAAGGGCATTTTGGGTCAGAGATTGGGGATTGCAGCTCCGAAATGGAACCGCGGTGCCATGACAATGAGATGCCATAGCACTGTGGCTCCATTATGGAGCCAGGCTGATTTAGCTGGTTATGTGGCTGGGCATGTGGCTGGTCAGAATTGGGGCCCAGCCTGCACGTCCAGGCTGTAGACCTGATTCTGATCCCACAGGCTTGTCTAGCCCCTATGGGATCAGAATCGGGTATACTTCTGTACGGCCCAATTCTGATTGGCTGTACAGGAGCTGGATGGTGAGTACGGAATCGGTCTCTTATTTACTCTTTAGTCACCTCCCATCTAGACTATTGCAACCTCCTCCTTGCTGATCTCTCTCTGAATCATCTCTCTCCCCTCCAATCTAGGGTTTCTTGTCCCATAGGTGCTCCTTGTAGCCTTGGACAAGTCACTTAACCCTCCATTGCCTCAGGTACAAAACATAGATAGTGAGCCCTTTGGGGACAAGGGAAATATATACTGTACCTGAATGTACACCACTTTGACCCAGTGAAAAGTGGTATATAAGCATTGCTAAATGAAATAAATAAATATTAGATGGTAATCCAGAATGATATTATTACAATTGTGACAAACAGGTAGCATAAAAGATGGAACGATGATTCTAAAATATACAAATTTTAAAACATTCCTTGGCCTATGGACTATTCACAATTTTAAAAATGTCATACCTTCTGAGTATGAAATCTGAATGACAGGCTCAAGTCTGACCAAACCTCTAAATATCATCCTAGTCCACTGATATCTTAACCTCTACGTTCGGCAATAAAATTCCAATAGATACAATACTGTAATATTAATCCCCAACTTCAACACCTTAAAGATTAAAACAGCCAACCTAACTTGCTTTGGATACTCGACTGGCAAAAAGTGTAGTGTCTGCAAACGAGGGGAAATATTGTCATATTATCTAGTTCTTCGCATACAACCAATGAATTCTGAACGTTTTGGAAGGGTTTCAAGTGGGAGGAAGGGAGACCAAAAATAATAACATTACAGTGTGGAGACCCCTTGATGTTACTGCTTTGAGTTGCAGAGCTCTCCAGTAGTCCTACCAAATTACTACAATATAACCCACAGACAAACTTGTGATTTTTCAGGTTACCTTCTGCGCATTTACGTCATGCAGGAGGAGAATCCTCTGGGAGGGAAAATCCAACTCATATATATTCTGGGAGTTTGCATTGGGTGTGTGGAGGAGACCATGAACTAAGGCTGTGATCTGCCCCGCTCTATAACCTTGGTGTTGCTGGCATACCTGAAGCAGATAGGCTTCTGGAGGGCATACCCTGAGGGGGTCCCCATTCCTGCATAAAGAACTGCAGCCGGTTCACGTGCCTGCGTGTTGCAGCCCAAGGGTCATGAACCGAAGGGGCATGATCAAAAGGGCAGGACAAGCCCCTTTGGCGCACCGGAGGAAACCAGAGGAGCAATGGTCTGTTGGGACTCTGTTTGATGGCTAAAAGGAAAAACAAAGGCTCTGGCAAGGTGGTTTCTACTGCGATGGATCCAGGTAAGAAGATGGGTCCTATGGACAGACACTTAGGGGTATGTTTACTAAACCACGATAGTGGACTCTGTGTGATATCGGAGCCGCGGCCCCATTGAAATCAATGGGGCTGCAGCTTCGATATTGCATGGAGTCTGCTACCGCAGTTTAGTAAACATACCCCTTAGTTCCTTTGGTATCCAGTTCACTATCTCCAGATGGAGCTTCTCTGAGCTCTGATAACAGGACCCTGCCTTCACCTCCTGTTCTGGCATTATTTTCTATATTTCCAAAAGAGATTTGCACTGACTTTGTCTCTTCAGTTCCAATTCTGACACAGGTGGTATCAATAGACATTGAGGCAACTAGTTCCCCTCTCTCAGAAGGGGTTATAACTCTCAAAGATTAATAATATTGATGTTAGGTTGTCTGCAACTATTGCTTCCTTATGTTCTTTTACTTATGGGGTGATTGGGAAATGATTTAATATAGACAGACAGATTGTTACTTTACATAAATCTGCTGCACATGTCCACTCCCAGGTCCAGTCTTGTGTTGCCCCTAATGGTTTTAATATTAAAGATTCCCTAATGATTTACACTAGACTGGAAGCCTTGGAGTATAGGGTGCATGCTAGAAATCTTCATTTTCTCAATTTCTTTTGACTCATTTCCTCTCCCCCAAGATACTTCTCAATAAATATTTCTCAGAAATATCGCAGTTTAAGGATGTTATTGAAGTTATTCAAGCATACAATATTCCTGGTAGGATCAGGGAAGTTACCTCGGGGGAAGGAAACTTGGACCCCTAGTGTCTAACAGCCAGTCAGGATTTGACAGCTTTTTTGGAAGATTCAATTAAAGTATGTAATTGCTAAACGGAGTACCTAGTTGTAACGATGGGGTCTGAATCCATTAATTTTCATATTCTTAAGGCTTTCTTTCAACATAAGGATGAATTATTTTGTAGTTACAAATTAAATGTTTTCCCTGATTTCACCCGCCAAACTCAAGCCCAGAGGCGTCAGTTTCTGGAAGTGAAACAGCAAGTGTTACATTTGGGGGTCTACATTTTACCTAAAGTTTCCTTATAAATGTGTTATTGCCATACAGGGACAGATATATGTGCTTGATGATGCCTCTCAATTGTAGAGCTTCCTAAGGGATAAAGAAAACAGTTGAATGCAGCTGCTGGTATACGTTTATTTTGTTTAAATCTAGTTTGATGCCTAAATAAGTGTCTTTTTTCTCTTGGTTGAAGTGTTTAGAATGCTAGATATACTCTTTTGTTAAAATGGAGGTGATTTTTTTTCAAGGTTGTATATGGTTTCTTTTGATTAAGAGGAATTGCAATTTCAAAATCTCAATTTAAAAAAATATAAAATAAATCACTCCTCAGGGAGAACTCTGTCTTTGTCAGCAAGCTAGTGTGCCATGCAGGAATAAGGGTATCTGCCATTTGGCAACCAGCCACTGCACCATAAGGATATGAGGGGGTCTACCATGTACTGTGGCTATACTGTAGCCCTCAGACCATCTGGGCTGACCCTATAGGACCAGAGTTTGCAAGTAGGATAGAGCTGAGAGGTTGGAAGGTTTCTCATGCTCAAGGCACACCTGAATTGCTTTGTGACCATGTCTAACTGGCCAAAACCCCCACTAGCTCAGAGGAAGAGTAGCCCTGCCTGTGTAGGAGAAAAGGGGTTACAGAGCTTCCAAGAAAGGAGCACCCACTGCAGAGAGAAAAGAGCCAGGCAGTCACAGGAGCATTTGTCAGTGAATCAAAAGCTAGGAGTGCCTGCAGAGCAGCTTTAGGACTCTGTCTCTACAGAAGCCATCAGCTCTAAGGTATACTAGGGGAATACATTGTGCAAGAGGAAATGCAACAGCTAGCTCTGGAGGTAATGCAATTCTACTTTCCACTTTAGATTTAAATTCACGGTTGGCCGAGTATTACCTTAAATTGGTTAGCTCACAGAGAGTGGTTTGCAGTGATCAAACACGGAATTCAATTGGAATGCCCCTTCTTAAACATTCAGTCACTATGGGGATCATTCCGGAACCTGAATAGACCATTTGCACTTGTGCTAGAGGGGAATATCTCGCAAAAATGTCTACGGGTGCATTCCAGTACATGGCGCCACTGTTCCCTCTAAGCTGTGCGCGTGCACACACCTCGCTGAGCGAGCACACATACTTTACAACAGAGCGCACAAAAATTACGGCTCTGATTCTGATAGAAAACAACACAGACGTCTTAAAATTTAAAAGATATGATTGTAATTACTAGAAATTTCCCGCTTCATTTAGTAATCGTCTATTTTCATTTAATTTGATTAAAATCAATGTGGTGTACATACTGTATTCTGACGTGTAGTCAAATTTTAAAGTATATAACTCCGAGTATCATTATGTGGCGCACAAAAATTTAATCTTCCTTCAAAAGCTGCACACAGCTGATATTTTATGCGCACACAGCCTACAGAAAATTAGAGGGAACATTGCATGGCGCACAGGGACATCCATAGTGCTTGCACGGGGATCTCTGCCCGCGTCCAGGAGGGGTGGAATGGAGGCATGGTTTGCCATGGAGATGTATATAATGTATTCCGGAAAGGCCCGTGTACATTTTTTTACTTCCCAACAGATGTGCCCCACAGACGTGGAATAGGGCCAGTACTTAGAAAAGTTTGTGCTGTGTCCTACAATTCGTCCTTGCAAGTGAGATTGTGTATGTGTGGTTTGAGGGTTGCACGGGTGGATCTGGTGTGCTGATCTGCAATTTAGGGAGGAACTGAATGCCTAGCCAGTATCTGGACCTTACAGATGATCACAGTTTCACCAGGTACCAGTGTGATAGGCAGCCATAAATCAGCTGTGCCAGGCACTGGGAGACATGACTGATGTTATTTCAACATTCCCCAGATTATGCCATGAGGCCTACATCCTCACCCAGTCCAGGATATATGCAAGCTGCAGGACTAGTGATATATCTAGAGGCTGGCTTTTTGGTATGGTCTGACCAGGGGAGTATTGCTACAAAGCAGACTGTGGGAAGGCAGGTAGGGTTGCTCCACAGCGGATGTATACAGATCGAAATAAGCCAAGACAGAGAATGGACATTGTATGGGACAGGTATAACCACATGTAGGGAGCTGCTGTGAGAAATGCCAGTACCCAGATATGTGGGAGACAGATGCCATAGCCAGAAGACCATACATTACAAAAGCATACTTTTGTAGCTCAGCGATATTATGCATCCTTTGGGTATCTTCAAAGTTATTTAAGGTTTTTGTGAACTTGGTAAGGGTCAATACTTAGCATTTTAAAGAGTGTTTTTAGAGATGATCAATTCAAGAATAACTGAAGCATTTTTATACTGCCAAATACTTTTTGATGCAAGGTATGTCATGACAAACATGTTAATATTTACTCTCTCTTATAATATATTAGAGTACACTGGAATCACTTAGCACTTTCCAAGCATGAAAAAGACTAATATATAGTCTAGTTTGCATCAGTATTCATTTATCATTAGTGTTTATGTCTAGTTTGCATCGGCAAAATACTATTGGTAAAACAGCAGCTTAGAAGATGCATGTTCTAACCAAGGAGGTGTGGACATCAGAGGTGTCCACAGGTATATCGGATAAGGGTGCTATCAGAAACGTGCAACCATCCAGAATACAGTGAGCGCGGGGACATCTATAACCATTTCAACACCTACCCGTGTTCTGTGACAGTCATGGAGATGGGTTTCTCCGCTTCACTCTCTGGCCAGTGCCTGCACTCTGCTCTGAATACGTGCATAAGCTGGCTGAACTGAATGTTGGATGTGCCGCACTGGACATGTCTATGTGCCGATTCCATAAACATGGGCATGCAATACCCATGGATGTAGAATTAGGACTGAACTATGTCTGTGTCCCATTTAACTGGCCTATATAGAATCCGCCTCTATCTGAACAATCAAGTTAATTGCTTTTCCTACTGTCTTTAATTTTTTTTTTTTACAGTAAATATTTCCTGTGTATGTGCTTACTCTGTTCTTATCTTTTGAACCCAAAGTAGAATTTAATCCTCCAGCATACACTGAGAAACAATTATCCAACCCACTATACAACTCCTGGTTACATGGGTTGAATCTATATTTGATCTCAAATATAAACTTTCAGCATTAGGTTAAGTAGGTAGCATTATCCTCCATGGTCTTCCTCTGTTCGGGCCCAGGTCACTTCTGTCAACTACTTCTGGCCACCGGATATCTGGATTTTTTCTATCTGGTAGCTTTATAATATTTTCTTTTCCATGTCTCGGTTTTTATTAATCATCCTTAATTTTATCCAGCATCTCAAACCCAATATAGCCCTAAATCCCACTTTACTATAGTAAACATCAAAACATAGGAACATTTTTCAAGTTTGCTAGCATTTAAAAATCCTTTCCTTAAAAATCTTCCCCTTTCTTCCCCCAGTCAACCCCTTTCAGTCCTCAATCAGAGCTCAAGTAGACTTTCACTCGTTCTCATTCAATCTAACCTCTTTCACCCTGGCACTCACAACCTCAAAAGCCTTGACATCAGATATAAACTGCAACACTAGAAATAAGTCCTCAGATCATGAGCACTGATACCAAAACCCAAAGTGCCGCTGCTTTCTTCACTTGCAAACTTCTCTCATTGAGCACAAATGCACCAAAGCTTACAACCCCCCCTTTATTCACAATTTAACCTCACACCCAATTATTCCCTGAAATAAACAGGATTTCTTTAAACACAAACTTTTCCTGACACAGCCTTAAGCCACGTATCATTATGCCAGTCTTCTCCACTCCTGAGAAAATTGGTAAAATTAAAAACAAAAACCTGCTTTTAGCCACGGAGAATTACCCTTAAAAACAACTCCAGACTTTCAGACTGGCATAACCTCCCCAGATTCTGATTCTGCTCCCATTTTAATCCACAGGAAAAAGAAAGAATCAAGTTATCCTGTTTTTTTTTTAATTTATAATTTTTATTATTTTTCAACCATTTACACCTTACAGGCTATTACTTTTCTTTTAACAAATATATATATCCATTTCCACCTCTACTCCACTATTATAATAAATAACATCAACCTAAACCTTGACTCCTACTTTACTTTATAATTACAATTAGTTAACCCTCACATCTCCCCCCTCCCTCACCCTTACCCCCTTTCAGCGTGTGATTGAAGAACATCAAGGGCATAGAATTAGTAAATATAAAAAAGTGTGGCAGTGGTATGAAAAGTGGAGAAGGAAGAGAGTGGAACAAATAAGTGGAGAAGTTATCCTGTTTTACAGGGTTTTTTTTCCCCCATTTACTCAGGAAACATTTTTTCCTCAACAACAGGATTCCCTCAGCCCTTGATACCAAGGGAAGCAGTTCCTGCAGCACTTAAACAACAACCCCCCCCCCCCCTCTAAATCACTCCCAACCATCCAAACCCTTTTTACCCTCATCCAAAACCAATCAGAACAACCTAATTTTTCAGCCAAACACACTCCCAGAGGCTTCTGTCTTCACTCTCCAGCACACATACACTCAGATCAGCACTCAACCCCCAACTGACTCAAAGCTCAAACTCACCAACTTTCAAAATTTTAGGGAAACAGAGTGCTTACACCTGCTTAAATCATCAAATCGTCCCAGTATCATATAAATCGAAGCTTAATTTGCTAATCCCCTGGAAACTATCACTATAACACACCTACAGGGGTCATTTAGTAATTTTTATAACTGCAGCTAGAGAGAAGATCACTTAGAGGCAGATTCCACAAAATCCATGTCCAGCCTGTGGACAATTTAAATCGGAAATGGACATGATTCCATCTCATTTCTGTATCTGCGGGTATAGATGAGCCTATGGAATCAGCACGTGGACGTGTCCAGCGCATCATGTCCAACATGCTGTTCAGCCAGCCCATGCATGTATCCAGTATGAGGCAAGTACATGGGTGCAAGAAGGACCATAGAGTGAAGCGGAGAAACCCATGCTAGCTAATATTATGGAACACGGGTAAACGCTGCAACCGTTTTGGACGCCCCCGTGCTCATCGTATTCTGGAAAGTTATATGTTTCCAATCCTGTCCGTCTCCGCGATATACCCATGGATTCCTCTGACAGTCAAGCCTCCTCGGTTAAAATGTGGAACTCCTAAGTTGCTCTTCTCACTGACAGTGTTGTGCTGATACAAACTAGACATAAATACTGATGATACAGACATGCTGATACAAACTAGGCTATATATACTAGTCTGTTTCATGCCCAGAGCACTGCAAAGTAATCTCAGTGCACTCTAAGATATAATGAGATCAATTAGATATTAACATGCTTGTGATGACATCCCTTGCATCAAAACGTACATGTCAGTATAAAAACTCCTCAATTATTCTTGCATTGGTCATCTCTAAAAACATTCTTCAAAATGCTAAGTATATTCGTTGCGCTATTCATGGCAGCTGCCGGTTGTGCAGGGAAGTTAGTCAGGGGTGGGGAAGAGGCAGCCCGGGGGTGGAGAGTGGGCGGTCGCCGGCCCTGGATGTACAGGATCAATTCTGATGTTGGCCTTGTACATCCAGGTCTGGCAAAATGTCCGGGAAAGTTATTTTACCCCTTGGGTGAAATAACTTTTCTGGATGTGTCTTTTCGGCAGCTCTAGAGCATGGAAGGGCTGGGGGGGGGGGGAGAAAGTTAATTCCCTGCAGCCCCACGCTGGCCTTAGGAGGCCGGATCGGGGGTCGGGCTGTGGGGAATTAACTTTTTGTGAGGCGCTGCGCCTCCATTTAAATGTCCTGACTGAGTTTGCTGTACGTGCGGGCTGGGACTGAATCGCAGTCCCAACCTGCGCGTACAGTGCTGTTCGCGATTCTGATCCTGTGGGGCTAGATGTGCCCTGCGAGATCAGAATTGCGATATCCTTTGTATGTCTGGCTCAGCCCGGACGTACAAAGGAGATCTATATCCAAGACAGAATCAGGCCCTTAACTAACTTTGCAGTTCCTCAAAGGATGCATAATATTGCTGGGCTACAAAAGTATGCTTTTTTAATGACTATGGCCTTCTGACTATGGCATCTGTCTCCCACATATCTGGGTATTGGCATTTCATACAGCAGCTCCTTACATGTGGCTACACCTGTCCCGTACAGTGTCCACTCTCTGTTCTGGCTTATGTTGGTCTGTATATATCTGCTTTGTGGCAATTCTCTCCTGGTCAGGTCTGTGTGAGCATGGGAGGGGGGATCCATGGGTACATCATAACAAGTAGGCAGCCTCCAGATATATCACCACTCTTGGAGCTTGCTTAGATCATGGACTGGGTAAGAATGTAGGCCATATGGCACAATCTGGGGACTGTTAGCACAACATCAATCATGTTTCCCAGTGACACTGGTGACATTGTGGTCATTCATACGGTCCAGGTACTGGCCAGGCATTCATGCTCTCCCTGACTTTCAGATAAGCATACCAGATCCTCCCATGCAACCCTCAAACCACACACACACACACACACACACACACTCTAACAAGCTCACTTGCAGTGATAAAAGACATAAGTCAAGGAAAAAGATGCTCAGCACCTCTAACTAAAAGCTGGTATTCCATGATAGCATGGAGTCCCAGACCTACAAATATGATCCCCTTTTCTCACTCAAACAAGATCCTGTTGCAGACTCACTCACATACAACTCTTACATCCCATTTTACATAGCACAGGACTTGTTAGGATCCCCCAGATTAGCTCCTTTAGCACAAACAGTAAATGTCAGAATATCCAGAATAATCACAATTGCTCTTCTTCGAATGTCTTTAAGCGTAGTTATTAATGCCCCTTTAGCTTACAAGATTCCCTCCCCCCTGATTTCTGTTCATTATAAATGTATCTTGTGGTGCTTCATAGGCTGCAGTCATACCAGTTTACAGCATACTTGTTACAACCTCTATACAAACACATCAGAATAATTTCTAAGTACGACCTTATTCCACGTCTCTGGCAGGAAAACCAGGCATGTCTATGGGGAACACATATAACGTACATGCGTCTTTCCTGAATACGCTATATATGTCTCCGTGGCAAACCACACTCCCCTTCCACCCTTCCTGGGCACATTCTGAGATCTCCATCTTTGTGCCGTGGATGTGCCCAGGAGCCATGTTTTGGAATATGGTGGTAGATGTTTTTTGGAGATACACATCTCCCGTGCACATGCAAATGGCCTATTTGGTTTATGGAATAATCCCCTTAATAAATTGTGTCAAAACAAGCCTTCCTCCTGTCTGGGCCACATCGCTACAAAGTTTCCAAGAGATATCCCTCCCCTTCTCTTAGATCCTGGTACTTTCAAGGGATAAAACTGTCCTTTTTATAATGAATGACAACTCCTTAAAGCATTTGTCATTGAATTGAACCATTTTTTAATATCACCGAGGCTTTGGTGACTCCCCCAAGTCACAGGAAGTCAGCTCCCCCACCTTACAAATGCCACACATCACAGCCTAAAACAACCTTTCAAAGTCACCAAAACGCTTTTTAAGGTCTCCCCTGCCACAACCTATTCATCTAGGACCCCCGGGATCCCCCCAACCAACAAAATTGCCCCCAATCACTGACTGATTTCAGCCATTTAAACGTGCCTGTCCCCTTTAAGGCCATCTCCGCCTCCTTCTATAGGCTGTAAACAGGCCTCCTCAACATTGCGGCCATCCAACCCTGCCCTGGGCCTCCCGGTCCAAGTCCCTCCTGATCCCCCCCAAATCACTGCAGCCACCAGGACTCTCCCTGAGAGAAGCCATGATGACTGCAGCTCTCTCCAGGCCCTCTCAACAGTTCCAGGCTGGGATCAGGAACAGCTGCGATCATCGCAGCTGCACTCAATCCAGCCCACAGCCATTCCCCAGCAGGGCCCTATCTGAAATAGCAGGGCCCTATCAACCCCCACAGAGCTGTGGAGTCTCCCCTCTTTTATTTAAAAAAAAATCAAGATTACTGATGCCACTCAGTCTTCCCTTGGGCCTTTCTCTGCAGCCATGGGAAGTTTTCTTTCTTAAAAAAAATATATTTTCTGCTTCCGGCCCACAGCAGCCACGGGATCCCCAGACTCCAGGTAATATTTTTTAAATAATTATTTCCATCGAGTTACAGAAAGGTTCCTTGAGGGTAACCAAGTAACAGTGTAAGAAAGAAATGAAGATGTTTAGAACAACTTCCAGCATCACATAGATAAGAATGCGAAGAGAGAGATCATTAGAGAAAGACATCATGCTTGGCAAGATAGAAGGTCAACGCAAAAGAGGAAGGCCAGCAATGAGATGGATCGCTACAATAACAGCAGCTACGGGTACCAGTCTGTCAACAATGAGCCGCCTGACTGAAGACCGAACACAATTTAGGATAGCTATCCAGAGGGTCGCCATGAGTCGACTCCGACTCGACGGCACTTAACAACAACAACAACTGTTTTTTTTTCTGGTTCAGTGGAAAGAGAGGGTGATGCAACGCTTGCAATATAATTACATCATTTATCTTTGTTTTACCGGTGATAGAGTTAAAACTTTGTTTTTTCCTTTACCATTGTTGTTGTTGCTATTGTATCAGTAACCCTAAAGTTCTTTTAGTAAACCCTTGCCAGTAATAAGAAATTCTTGAGATGCTGAAGTTTCTGCCTAGTCTTCCTACAGCCTCCATTTCTATTGCAATTTCCACAGAACAAGAAAAGAAAATTGAGATGTGTGGAGATTCCCCTTTTACGCAGTCATCACAGACATATGTACTGATAACTGTTAATTGCCTCATGAAATTGAAGTGGTTTAGTGTTGATCTTAATATTGATACTGATGGAGGATATTCAACGCGATTGATGTGGTTAGTACCTATGAATATTTGTGATGCCACTGCTGAATGTCTCAATGCTAGCCAGCTGGGGGCAGCAGGGAGGTGGATTCTGCTGATAACTAGTCAGCAACAATATTGAGCCGCTGCCTGATGATCAATAAGTGGTGAAAGTTAGGCACGTGAAAAAATGTCCTAACTTTTGCTGCAGAAGCTCGCCAGGCAATAGCTGAGTATTGCTGCTGTCTGGTTAGCGTCTCTGCTCTCCAGCTGACCTGAATATTCAATGTTGGTGGCCGGATAGGGCCCAGGCATTGAATATCTGGGTCTTTAGTTCAACATCAGCAGCTAGCTGCTTTACCAGCATGAGCCACCACTGCGGAATATCGGGCCCTGAGATTTTAACTACCTCCTACTAAGTCTTGTGATTGCCAAGAAATACTTAGAGTTCTCTGCTTAAGATATACACGGTTTAAAGCGCCGTTTTTCTACATTTTCCTGTAATCCTGCTCCTAAAGTGAGATATGCAGTTACAGGCATTGTTAGTGCCGTACTTTCTTGGTTTCATGAAGCTGAATTTTACAGATTGATTTCTATAGAGCCTGGATTCAAACAAGTTTCAGAGCTTATGCAAATGAGGCAGTGCACTGATAGAAGTGTGGGCAAGTATTTTTGGCTCGCTTCACACTGCATTATGGCCCAGTCATGTTCAGTGTGCTTTGTCTTTTTCTCTATAGTACTGTCATCAGAGCAACTTTCCATGTCTGATTAAGGATAATGAATCCCATATAGAGGTACTGCAAATGAGGCAACTGATGCATTGTGCAGTTCAAAGCCGGGTGGGCTGAAAACACCTCAGAGGGAGGGTAATATTACAACAGGGTGCATAGGTTAGGAAAGAGCATGGGTATATATATTGTGCCAATTTTATAAAACCCTCTACAAACGTCCTTCCAAAAATTCATCAAAAACCATAATAGGATGTCAATGAGATATGAATACTTTAAAAGGACCTCAGGAGACCAGCATTCTCATAATCACAAGATTTTGCACCAGTGCTTGCCTGCCCTCAAGTCATTCACTGGTCCCAGTCCACAAGATACTTAATTTTCAAGATTATTTTTTTTTCAAAATGCAAGTAAAGTGCCAGTTATTTGATCATTGCCATGCATGCTGTCCAAGATCCCTAACAGCAGCCCCAACCTCAGAGTATCAAATGTGGAAATATTAGTGCATACTTTGCACGAATACTTTATAAAATACAAACTTAAATCATGACTCTACCCTGTGAGTTTCTTCTGTGCAAGTACGAGACGGCTTGCACCAGGCATATTTTTAGGTATGACCTAACTTTGTAAGAACTTATTTGTGAGAGTAAAAACACTCTCTTGCATACAAAAATGGCTTATAAAATTGCCCTCTAAATGCCCATGTAGTGTCCGGTGCAACTTCTGCTTCAGCTTTGAATAGTATATATTTTATGCCCAAGCAGAAGTTTGCCTGTTCTTCCTTTTGGGGCACGGAGTGGGTGAATCAATGCAGTTATACTGACGATTTCTCCATAATACCAAGAAAAAGCAATGGCTGAACTAGACTCAATGGCATTCATTTCTATCATGGAAATAAAAGGGAATGGATAAATATCTATAGCTGAATACTTATTAAATCTACAAATTCATATCATCTCCTTTTTGAAGCCGTATTCATCATTTTTACTACTTTGAAATTTTGGAGATGGCCATGTTTAAAATTTCAAAAAGTCTCCCCAGTCATTTATGCTTACCAGGTATCAAGCGCTATGTGCAGCTTGCATTTAATTTCCAAGCTTTTTTACCAACTCATGAGACAGACGCGCAGGAATTGAGAAAATCAATTACATTTGGAAAGGTTCAGAAGGTATGTCAAGTACATTTCTGCTATCTATATGTTGAGCAGGACTATAAAAAGCATATATCTCTAACGCAATCTGAGGCATGCTCAAGCTATACTAGAAATCCACTTTATCATCTTGCATGTTTTTTTTTAAATGTATAATGAATCACATGTATAACTGTGTGTGTTTGTTTCCCTATACAGAGAAGGTGTATATTGCATCCTTTCAGTGTGGAATTTGATGCATTAGCTGTTCTCCAGAATACCAATCACTTATCTGCTAAGAGCCTGAACCATACTGGTTGTGCCGTGTAATTTCTGTACTTGATACCAGTTTATAGTCAAGCGCTGCCACATGAATTGATGTCATATGGATATTTCAACTTTAAAATCCATAACCCTAGCAGAATCAGTGAAGTCATTATGTTTAGTATGTTTGCTATAATGGTATCACTTTTAGACAGTGCAGTTTCAGTAGGAACACAGGTAAAATGACATGGGACAGTAAAACCACTGAGGAAATGAAAAGGACTATGAGATGGCATTCAAGGGATCAGGGTTTTTTTTTTTTTTTAGTTTTAAAAATGGAGATCTTTCCTACAAATTTCTGTTAGCTACTGAAGTGGTTTGACATAGTGCTATATTAGTCCTACATATCTTCATTCCAATGTTGTCTTGTTACAGTTTCAAAGTGCCCCCTTTGAATTTTCAGTTGAATTGGAACTGGATTTTATGGGCTATGTCACCATGAATGTCATCCACAGCTGTTGCGGAGGAAGGCCACTCACATTTTAATCCATCCTCCCATATAGCCCAGTCAACCAAGAATCCTAGGATGCAGCTTCTTTCAGAGCATGGCATGCTTGATCTGGAGTCCAGAGATCAGGAATCTCCTCTGTGTGATGGCAGAGATTCCCTTTTCCATGCACTGCCACTACACTACTGGAGCAGATCACTTCTTTATCACATAAGAACATAAGATATGCCATACTGGGTCAGACCACGATCCATCAAGCCCAGTATTCTGTTTCCAACAGTGGCCAATCTAGGTCATACGTACCTAGCACTTTCCCCAAAAGACACAGGTTCTACAATGTTTGTACTGGGTCAAGCATTGATATCCTATGTCCCTTCTTAATAATGGTTTATGGACCTTACCTCCAGGAACTTGTCCAAACCTTTTTTAAACCCAGCTACACTAACAGCCTTTACTACATCCTCCGGTAACAAATTCCAAAGTTTGATTACACGTTGAGTGAAAAATTATTTTCTTTTATTAGTCTTAAATAGTTTACCCTGTAGCTTCATTGCATGTCCCCTAGTCTTTCTATATTCTGATAACGTAAACAATCGATCTACGTTTACCCATTCCACTCCGTTCATTAATTTATAGACTTCTATCATATCTCCCCTCAGCTGTCTCTTTTCCAGGTTAAAGAGCCCTAACCTTTTTAGCCTTTCTTCACAGAAGTATCCTTCCATCCCCTTTACCATTTTGGTGGCTCTTCTCTGAACCTTTTCTAATATCGCTATATCCTTTTTAAGATACGGCAACCAGAATTGCACACGATATTCAAGGTGTGGTCTCACCATGGAACGATATAGAGGCATTATAATATCTTTTGTTTTATTTTCCATTCCTTTAACTTCAGATGTTTAGAGGTTCCTCCCATAATGACTCTTCATAAACGTGTAATAACATTTTGGGACAAAAATGTTCATGTTAGTCCAATAAAAGGTATTATACATCCAACTGCTGAGTAAACAAATCTTTTTTTGTTAAAAAGTCAAAGATGAAACTTTGGGTTGATGATCTTATGGATCACCTAAAAACATTGGGCCAGATATTCAAAGACATTTACGCTCCTTTTTTTTTTTTTTTTTAGTGCCGTCAAGTTAATGCTGGCTTCTAGAGACTCAGTTGCCTTGGGTTTTTTGGCAATGTATCACTGGAAGTAGATCGCCAGGCCTTTTCTTCTGAGGTAATAGAGGGTAAAGTGACTTGCCCAAGATCACAAGGAGTGCCAGTGGGAATTGAACCCGTATGATCTTTTGGGTTGTAGGCAGTTGCTCTAACCATAAGGCCACTCCTTCACTCTACAGACCTTTAAAACATGCAAATGTCACTTAGCGGGATATTCAACGGTACTAACACGGTAGTGCCACTGAATATCCCTGATTATCTCCACTACACGCCCCAGTGCTAACCACTTAGCATCGGGGCATGTCGTGGGTCTTCCAGGGGTGGCGACAGTCACTAACCGGGTAATAGCGATGTTGCACTGCTGCCTGTTTAGCAACCTGTGGGTAAAAGATAGGTGCAGGTAAAGCTGGCCTATCTTCAACCCATAGGAGCTAACTGGATAGCAGCTCAATATCGCCGCTGCCTGGTTAGTTTCTGTGGCTGCAGAGGCTGTGTAGTGTGACCCCGAATATTCAGTGCCAGGGTCACATGACCCCAGTATTGAATATCCAGGGTTAAAGTCGGCGGTGAAGGCTATGCACCATAGCAGCGCATAGTCGTCCCAGAAGAATATCAGGCCCACCATGCATTCAACTTTATTACACAGGAAGATGATCAGAAGTGAATGAGGTATAGCAATAGAATGAAAAGGACTGACATAGCACTATGAAGGGTAATTAGTAAAGTGAGTAAATTACTGCATTTACGTTTACCATAGGAGTCACTAGCCTGCTGTAACTCAGTATCGCAGGTTAGTGACTCCCACAGTAAACTGCTATAATTTCAATGCAGTGACTTTTACCATAGGAATCCCTAAGCTGCTCCCACAATAAGTTTCAGTTTGTGTTGCTGCAGCTAGTAGCATTGTAGTTTCTTGGCCCCAGAAACATAAGGTTAATGAAGCTTATGTCAGGTCTCCTATCTTTGAAAAGGGCTGGGGCCAGGACAAGTGTCAATCCCCATCATGATCCCCTTGACTCCAAAGAGCACCTCTATTCCCCGATATACCCCATCCCCTCCCCCATCTATGACTCCTCCCCCACCCCTTGAATCCAGACCCCCACCTCCCAAAACATATTCCCACTACCTCATTCAGACCTCCAACCCTCATCTCTTCAAGATGTACCAGAGATTTCCCTGGTCTAGAGAGTGGGGTAGGACCAATTCACAGTTGTTCCTTTCCCATCAGGTGCTTGGATTCAAAATAGTACTGCTTGACCCCTAACAATAGTATTGTGAAACTACCATCAGGAGTCCATAATTCCACTTTGAACCTGGACACTCAACAGGGAAGGAGCAATTGAGGACTACTCTGGCCATACCCAGTAGACATTAGAGAAACCTCCATTAGGTCCTGGAAGTGTCGTACATGTGTGGGAGTCTGAATTGGGGGGATAGAGGTATATTTCTGGGGGAGTGCGTATGAAGACGTGAGGGATTGTTCTTTGGTGTTAGGGTATCTGGATTGGGGGGAGGGAGGTTGGGAAGACACCCCATAAACAGCTTGAGGCTCCCAGGGAGGAAAAAAAAAACAGCTCAAAGCTGGCATTATTTTTCTAGGAATAACAGAGTTTACGACATTAAACACAAGGCTGCATTACTTTATTTGCAAAATAGTAAGGTGCCATCAATGCATTTGAATTCTTTGCATTTCATTATTATTTTTCTCATTGCATTGCCGTAATACCTCTGCCTTTTAACATTGTAAATGATGGCAGATAAAGATCATCTAATCTGTGCCGTAAGGTGCAAGATTTCTAGAGCTGCACCGGCCGTTCTGTGCCGGTTACTCCTCCTCTATCCCTTTCCTTAATGTTGCTCAATGATATATAAAGCTGCAAATCATTCGCAAAGATATGAAAGCCAACTCCAAACCACTAGATCACAGCTGCAAAATGTACCATATGGAGACTGAATAAAGGGATGAAAGTAATGTCCACCGAGAAACACCATAGAAATATGACGACAGATGAGGACCATATAGCCTCTCCAGTCTGCCCTTCCATACCAACCACTAAGCTTTATAGTCCTTTTTCCTTCAGAGATCCTCTGTGTTTGTCACATGCTTTTATGAATTCAGATATAGTTTTTGTTTCAATACCTCCACTGGAAGACTATTCCACACATCTATTACTCTTTCTGTAAAGAATTGTTTCTGCAAATTACTCCTGAGTCTATCTCATTTTACCTTCATCCTATGCATCCTTGTTGTATAGTTTTCTTTCAGTTAAAAGAGGCTCTCCTCCAGTGCATTATGCCACAGAGGTATTTAAACGTCTCTATCATATTTCCCTTCTCCCGTCTTTCTTCCAAAGTATATATATTTAGATCTTTAAGTCTTTCCCCATATGCCTTATGGGGAAGCCCACTGACCATTTTAGTAGCCACCCTCTGCAGCGACTCCATTCTGTTTATATCCTTTTGAAGGTATGGTCCCCAGAATTGCACATAATACTCTAAATTAGGTCTCACCAAAGACTTATATAGAGATATTCTTCTTCCTGCTGCCCATTCCTCTCCCTATGCACCCAACAGGGCCGGCGCTGTCATTAGGCAAACTAGGCAGTCACCTAGAGTGCTGCCTCTCTGGGGGTACCTTGGCACTCATTGCCTCTGCTGGCATCCCTCTTTGGAGCTGACAGCAGTGGCAATCAGGGGCGGCCCAAGGGGGGGTCCGGGGCCATGTGCGGAGACTCGGTGTGGGGCCTCATTTGCATAAGGGAACTCATTTGCATAAAGATTTGCATAATGTTACCTTACACTAACGTTTAGTAAACATGCCTCTTAATGAGTGTATGCATAAAGAAAGACTAAAAGATTTCTACATTACTATAATCCAGTGCCAACTGCCAGGCACATTAGGAACTACTACAAACACTGCCCATTTAGAACCCATCCTACAATAATACACCCATGGAAATCAACCCCAATGTATCCAACCCAAACTTGAAGGGCTATTACTAAGTGGGTATACTGGTTGTGGTGATAAATTGGTGGGGGAATCAAGTTTGGGTTGGATACATTTAGAACCCATAGCAAACCCGCTGTATCATAACAGCACTACCAGGACTCACAAAGCACAAGACCCTACCTATCAAAAGGCTACACTGAAAATATTAAACCAATACATTTCAGAGAATAACAATACATGACCTACTGGGGAAAGAGAACAAGTGGCAATGTCAGATAGGAATTACATAAACAGAATACCTCAGCTCAGTTACACATGCAGAACATAGACCATCACCAAACAAGGAATCACAATTTAGAAACAGGAAGACAATAATTAAACTGGGAACCGCAAAAGCCCAACAACACTGTAGAAATAAAGCTATAAATTAATTTCCTCTTGTACTAAACAAAGCGCAGACGTTAATGATGCACATTTCCCAGAGCTGGCATATTTCAGTTAATAAATTCAATAAAGAGATATTTTTCTACCTTTTGTGCATTTTTTTTTCAGTTGCAATTGCTCCAGCCACTTTCTTCTGGTTTCTTCGTGTCTTCTGCTAACTCTCCATCATCTGTTGTCCATATGTCTTTTCTTCACGCTTCTAGTTTTTTTCCATTCTCTCTCTACATCTGCTTTAACATACTAATCTTTCTCCTTTTGCTCTTTCCTCATTCCTATTTCATCCACTCAAATTTTACCCCTCCATCCTCAATCCCCACTTACTCTCCCAATATCCGGCCAATTGTAGATTTGTCTTCCCTCCCAAAGAAAATATTTTTTCACTCTCCCAGCTCTATCCCATTCTAATCCTCCCCCAACATCAGCTCCCTTCTAGTTCCAGCCCCACCCAGCATCCGCTCCCTTCTAGTCCACTCATCAGCCCATTTCCAGTCCTAGCCCCCCATAAGCCCATTTCTAGTCCTATCCTAGCCCCACCATCAGCCCATTTCCAGTCCTAGCTCCCCCATCCGAGTCCCTCCATCAGGTCATTTCCAATCCCAGCCCCCCATCAGCCCATTTCTACTCCTTTCCTAGCCCCACCATCAGCCCATGTCAAATCCTAGCTCCCCTCCATTCAGCCCATTTCCAATCCAAGCCCCCCATGAGCCTACTTCCAGTTCTAACCCCTCCATGAGTCCATTTCAATCCAAGCCCCCCAACAGCCCATTTCCAGTCCTATCCTAGCCCTCCATCAGCCCATTTCCTGTCCTAGCCCCCTCACTCAGCCCATTACCAGTCCTAGCCCCCCTATAGCCCATTACCAGTCCTAAGCCCCCTCCTAACCCATTACCAGTCCTAAGCCCCCCATCACCCCATTTTGTCTTAGCCCACTTCCAGTCTTAGTCCCCCCCATAGCTCATTAGTAGTCCTAACCCCCCCATAGCCCATTACCAGTCCTAACCCCCTCCCCCCATAAGCCCTCTTCCAGTCTTAGCCCCCCCCCCCCCGTAGCTCATTAGTAGTCCTAACCCCCCTCCCCCAACCCAGATAGATTAAAAAAAAATACCGGCTGCTGCTGCTGCCGCAGTGGCAGTGGCAGAATCAAACGTCAACGCCGTGGGGCCCCCACTGCCCGGCAGAACCTCCCTCGAGCATCAGCTCTCGAGTCCCTCCCAAAGCGCGGGCTTTCAGAGCCACGAGAGTTTCCCTTCTTCTCGCGGCTCTGTTAATCTTGCCGGGGCTGATGGGATTTCCCATCAGCCCCGGCGGGATTAACAGAGCCGCGAGAGGTCAGAGAAGCTCTCGCGGCTCTGAAAGCCCGCGCTTTGGGAGGCATTCGGGAGCTGATGCTCGAGGGAGGTTCTGCCGGGCAGTCGGTGCCCCGCGGCATTGACGTTTGATTCTGCCACTGCCACGGCAGCAGCAGCAGCAGCCGGTATTTTTTTTTTTTAATGTACTTAGGCTAATGAATGTTTTTTGCGTGGGGCCCCCTGAAACGCGGGGCCCTGTGCAAAAAACATTCTTGCTCAGTGGACGGGCCGGCCCTGGTGGCAATTACCCTGAAACCATGGGTTCATCACAGTTTTCTTCAATCTGCCGCTTCGGCCTCCCCCCACTGCAGACTTCCGGTTTATAGAAAACCCAAAGTCTGGGGCCAAAGCTGCAGATCGAATTGAAAGAAACTGTGATGCAGCCATGAAGAAAGAGGGTAAATGTTGTGTTGCAGTTTTAGGGTAATTGCTGCTGCTGTAGGCCCCAAAGAGGGGTGCCAGCAGTAGCAATGGGCGTGGAGGAGGTGGCAGAATGAAAGGCCTGCCTAGGCCACCTCCAATCCTTGTGCCAGCCTTGGCACCCAACCATCCTTATGGCTTTTGCTTTCACCTTTTCTACCTGTTTAGCCTTCTTAAGATCATCAGAAACAATCACGCCCTGATCCCGCTCTTCTTTTGTGGACAGAAGTACCTCACTCCTACACTGTATCACTCCCTTGGATTTTTGTAGCCCAAATTCATGACCCTGCATTTTTTAGCATTAAATATCAGCTGCCAGATTCTAGACCATTCTTCAAGCTTTGCTAAATCCCTCCTCATGTTATCTAAAACTTCCTAGGTGTCTACTCTATTGCAGATTTTGGTATCAACTGAAAAGAGGAAAACCTTACCTGATAGCCCTTCCTCAGTATCATGTACAAAAATGTTAAAAAGAATCGGAACAAGTACAGATCCCTGCGGCACAACACTGGTAATGTCCTTTTCTTCAGAGTAAGCACCATTTATCTGTACCCTTTGTTGCCTCCCACTCAAGCAATTTCTATCTCAATCAGTCACTTTAGGGTCCATCCCTAGGGTATTCAATTTATTTATGTCGCCTTGTGGAACAGCGTCAAAGGCTTTACTGAAATCTAAGTACACCACATTTAGAGCTCTCCCTCGGTTCAACTCTCTGGTCAACCAGTCAAAGAAATTAATGAGATTTGTCTGACAAGACCTGCCTCTCATGAAACCATGTTGCCTTGAATCCTGCAATCCAATGGATTCCAGAAACCTCACTAGCCTTTCCATTAGCTTACTCATCACAGAGGTCTGTAGTTCCCAACCTCATCCTATAATACAGTGTATGATTTTCAGATCCTAATCTGCATACACTCTGCCATCTATCTGATAAGACCAATCTCATCCATTTCTATGCTTTATCACATAAGTCTAGACCTGCCAACTTATTTAAGAAAATGTTATAATCTTTCATCAAAAGCTTTATTAAGATCAAGTAGCATTAATAAGGCATTTTCTCTCTTAGGCAAATCACAATCAATGACAAAACTGTCTCAGTATTATATTTCCTAAATTCTGTTTACTGAAGATGCGACAACTTTTGATCAGTCACAAAGCCTTGTAACTTGATGAGGAGTGCACCGTGGACAAGAAAAGTAAATTTGATACTGGGTTAAAAATTTCACATTTCAAAGAATCAAGTGAAGAGATTTTTTTTAAACAGGGTGCACTATAGTCTTTTTAAAGGAGATGGTAAGATACTCTGGACCTGATTTTTAAAGGCATTTACATGGGTAACTGCCCTAGTTACCCATGTAAATGCCATATCCAGGATTTTCGAAGGGCATCTACAAGTGTAGTGCCCTTTGAAAATCCCGGATAAGTCTCTAACATGCCCAGGATGCTATGCGGTTAGCATTGGGGCATTTTAGGGCCATTCTGGGACAGAGCAGGGACAGAGAAAAGGGCTAACTGGGTAGCACTGATTTTCGATGCTACCCGCTTAGCCCTCTGTGCCTTAAAATAGGCGGCAGTTTTCCTCACCTATCTTTCAGGCGCAGGAGCTAAAAGGGTAGCATCAAAAATCGGTGCTACTGAGCTAGTTCCTGCAGCTTCCAGGTTGTATGGTGAGACGCGGATTTTCAATGCCAGGGCCGCATATGACCCTGGCATTGAAAATCCAGGTTAAGCGGAAGAAGGGCAGACTATGCGCCGACATGGCACATAGCACCGCCCAGTTGAAAACCAGGCCCTCTGTAACCAGAAATTGTATATTATAGACTAAACCATCTTGTCTACAAAATTATTTACTGTTTTTCGTAAACTCAATGGGTAAGGATCCAAACTTATGGTAGTAGATAGGACAGATCTCAACAACAGCAAATTTCCACTAAACCAGCCTCCATAAATTCACTTAATAAGAAGCCTCTAACTTTGGCCAAATCTCCAACTGAAGATTAGAATGAGCACTAACATTCAATCCCTTCTGGATATTCATAATCTTATTATGGAAAAACTGGGGAAGCAAATTACAGTTGAATTGAAGATTTCATGTTTGCTGCCCTTGTGATATAGTCAAGAAGCTCCGGGTGATCCTACAAATCTCATATGTCCAAGTTAGATCTGCTATTAAGGCAGAATAATGCAGCTTTTTTGAAGCCAAAATAGGTTTCTTACAATTCTGGGCTACTAGTTTCCAATTTTGTTTAGCTGCCATGTTTTGAGTTGAACACCAAACTCGCTCTATGTCATTTCTTGTCATTTTTAAACCTAAATGACAGAAAAATCCTGAAATTTGTTTCTTTTCAGTGTGGTCAACAAGGCACACTATTGCACAATAGCGTGCTCTATCATTCAGTAATGTGTAGTGTTGCTCAATAGTGTGCCCTATTCAGATTGGAGACCATTTGGAAGCCAAGCAGGGCAGGCTTCTGATCCCGGGAGAGCAAGCTGTATATGTGGATGCGGTGGGCAATTTCAAAGTCAATGTTTCTGTACATTAAGGGGATAATTTTATAAATGTTTACTATGCATAAAATGCTGATCTGTGTGTTTGAAAAGGCCACTTATAGAATTAGGACAAATCTAAAAGTAGGCATAGTGAAAGATGGTGTGCACTTGCAGAGTAGGCATGCTCAAGGGGAGGAGTTAAGGTGAAGCATGAGAGGAGTCATAACTTACAGGTCTATTCCATAAAATCTGCACATATGTGCAGAACGTCTGCAATAACATTTACATCTTGAACTGGCATTATGTCTATGCCTTCAGTCTAGGCAGGATTTGTGCTAGTATTTTTTAAGGACATAAAGATGCCTATGTATCTTTATAAAATGGGCAAAAAATAGGTCTCTTCCTACCCAAATAATTTAGGTGGCTGCTATAAAATTACCCTAGGTACATGGGAGAGGGAAGCACCTATTTTTCACTTGTTTTATGTATAAGTTTAAATCTTGACTATATATTTCTTCAAGGAATAAATAATAATGTAGCACATTTAAAACTAATCAGAGAAAATATTTTTTCATTTGGTATGTATCAAACTTTGGAATTTGTTACCAGAGAATGTAGTAAAAACTGTTAGAGGTTTAATCAAGTTCCTGGAAGAAAAGTCCATAAACCATTATTAAAGTGGACTAGGGAAATCCGCTACTTACCCCTGGGACAAGCAGCAAGGAATCCGTCTACCTTTTGGAACCTGACAGTTACTTATGACCTGGACAGGCCACTGTAGGAAACAGGATACCGGGCTTCATGGACTCTTGGTCTGACCCAGTATGACATATGTTATGTTTTTATGTTTTCCTTTATTATTGAGAAAAATTATTTAAAATGCTCTTCAAATGTTAGACTCCTAAATTCAGTACCGGACTGAAATAAGCACTACACAACCAAAAGCAAATCATGTAAAATGTTTTATTATTCTGAATACTCTGACAATCTGTTCAATCTAGGAAATAGAAACCGATCTGGCACTAACACCCCATCTTGATAGAAGAATTACCTTTATTTTTATATGCCTAGAAGAAATGAGTTTATAGTTTTAAGTGGAATAAAAGAAAGAAATTATACCAGTTGACAGAAAATGTTTGCATATATTCTGTAAACCTTTTAGTGTCAGCCCTTTGATACCAAGCAGTTATTGTATTTTCTGGAAAAATCTACTTTTCCTTCCTGTGTAAACTAATTTTAGAAAGAGAAACCCATATATCATGGTCTTTTGTCTTTGAAAGAAATGTGATTAGAAAATCGCCAGCTGAACTAAAACTCATTTCTACAAAGACAGCTAAGGAGCCAAAAAATAGACCAAAGATGGATGCTTAAATGCAACTTATAGCAGTAAACAGTAGGGAACTTAAAAACCCTGAAGCAGCATTGGTGTGCAATTTCTATAATGAATATCTTTTTCCAAACACAGAAGCATAGGATAGGATGGCACATAAGGACAACAAAGTCCATCTAGTCTGCCCAATTTCATTCTTGTTACCAGTCATGAACAGTTGGTTTCTGACTTCCCCTCACTCTTTTGCAACCACCAAAACACTGAGAAACCATTCCATGCTTCAAGTTCTGTGAAGAAGTACATTCTGGTTTTGCTTCTGAGATGATCACCTTTGGAAATCATTTTAGAAGGGTTACGTGTTTAAAAAGTATAAATTGGCATGTGAAATTATTTTAGCTGGATTTAAAAAAAAAAAATTAGACAAGCTCCAAGAAAAAAAGTCCATAAACCCTTAAGGTAGACCTACGGAAAGCCACTGCTTATTCCTGGAAATAAGGAGCATGGACGCTGGCTATTTTGCTAGGTACTTGTGACCTGTATTAGTCATTGTTGGAAACAGGACACTGGGCTTGATAGACCTTTAGCAGACCTTTTGTTCTTATGCATCTATAAAAACCAATTTTAGAAGAGGTTCTACTTGTACATGCATGGAGGTGCATACTCAGATTTTAAGAAGGCATGGTTTGGGCAAACTTTATAAATAAAGGGGGGGGGGGATATTCAAAGCATTTTAGCTGGTTAGCAGACCTGCTATCTGGTTAAACATGCTTAGCCTGATATTCAATGGCAATAACCAGTTACTGCCACTGAATCGCATAAAATATGCCCATTTAAAACTGTCTGTCTGTTAGTGGATCAGGAACAGCAACGGTAGCTATTGTGCTAACGGTGATATTCAGCTACTAACCAGAGAGCTTAAACAGTTCAAGTTAGGTCATCTGAATAGCTATCCTAATTTTAGCTGTTTATCACTCTCTGGTTAGCAGCTAAATATCAGCACTGACTGGATAGTGATGCTGCTGTCTGGGAAGCTGGATAGTCTGCGGGAGGAACTAGATAAGTTCCAGTGCTGAATATCTGGGTTTAAGTACAGCAGCAGAAGCAGCACTGAAAATGTCCCCCGTGTTTCCTTCCTGTTTTGCAGTGGCAATATATTAACACTTCCTTCCAGTATTTATTAAGGATGTGAAGGTTAAAAAAAGGACACGTTTTTGCTTAGTTTCATCTGTCATGTTATTTTTTTTTTTTTTTTTTTTTTCCATTTTGTTTGTATTGATTGTTGCCATGGTTTGGCTTCCAACCAGTGATCTTTGGGTTAGAAGGCTATCATCTTCCAACATGAGCTATTACATACCCTAAGAAATGGGCTCTAGCTAGCCTGCTCTTAACTGTGTCTTCAATGTCTGGTGCTCTTTATTCCTCTTTTCTAATTGGCCCAAAAGCTTGATTGTGAGTTCTGTGGAAAATACTTCGTGCATTTTTCCCTTGTGAATCCATTGAGTCCCACTCTAGAAGCTTGCTTGAAAGACTTACTTATGAAGTTCTTGTGCCAGAAATTCAGTGAATTCAATGATATCACAATACAAATGATCTAAAAAAACAGGCGTAAGCAGATATCCAATACCACAATTATGCTCCATTTTACGGTTAAACATTTAGGGGTATGTTTACTAAACTGGGCTAACGGTTAACCCAGACTATCTGCAACTAGGTCCCATTGAATAATATGGGACCTAGTGGCAGATAGCCCGGGTTAACCGTTAGCCCGGTTTAGTAAACATACCCCTTAATTTCTTAAAGGTTCACAGCTGACCATCTCAAATCTTAAATGTATATAGCAAACACTTTTTTGTAAAGAAATGGGGAGACCATCAGACAACCACAGGGCTTATTAATGGCAACATACCATTTTTAGAATCCCATATATATCAATCATGCCATGGCTGTGGGATGAATTCCACTAGGGATGAATATGGATGCTCTTTCAATGGATTCCCCAGATGCAAGGTCATTGAGTTCATGTCAGGATGAACTGAATGTTCTTCAGCTTCGTTGCTGGGTGTCCAGATGCCATAGTGATGGGGCGCCACAACTTTGGCACCCCAGCAGGAGCAAAGTGCAGTGGAGATGGGTGGGCACGTGGACGTAGGCCGACACTGAATGCTGTGCATGCCGGCCCGTCCAAGTGCCCAGATTCTGCAGCCGAGGGAACCTATGACTCCTGCAGTTGCAGAATCGGGTATATCTCAGTGCTGTGCATTTTCTGCATGTCCAGATGGCCGGGACGTGCAGGGAGGTGAATTGCCCTCCTCAAAAGTTTGGGGATTCAAATTTGGGCAAGCTGGTGGCTGAGATGAAGGTTTCATTGGAGTGTGTGTTGATAAGGAGAAATTATTGATGGTTGGTCAGAGTTTCTGATAGTTATGAAAGACCAGGTGTCACAGGGTATTTGGTAAGATCCTTAGTACTTATAAGGTTTTAGATCCTTGCCCACTTATTTTTATTAAGACCCCCCACAAATTAGGAATGTGTATTCATTATCATGTATTTGGTTTGTTTGGGCATCTAAAAATGTTTGTGCACATAAATCAATTGTACACATGTATAACTATGACTTAGCAAATATATAATATGTGCATATAAAAAAAATTTAGCACATAAACAAAGGGCATATTTAATATGAATGTGGGGAAAGAACCAAAACCACCCCAAAATTGGTTAAAATCTATAAATGAACCAACTTTTTATGGGCCATCCTCATTCCTATTAAGGACAGTTTTTTGCCAGCTCTGACAGCTGGATTCATTCTGCCATGATTGAAGAAATCACAGATAGTCCTGTCATTTACAAATGATGTTATGGATGTTTCTGATATGGCCAATTTCTACTTTTCTCTTGGTGGGTAAATTGGTGGAACATGTGGTATTGCAGGTCATTATTCAGGAGTGGAAATTGTTGACTGAAAATCAATTTGGCTTTTCATAGGGGCAGAGCACACAGACATTTACCTTCCCAATCAGCAAAGAATCCATAAGAAACATCAGGAAAATGTCAGTGCTCTGCCCCTACTCATTTGGAAGGTGAAGGTTTGTCCTTTCATTGAGAAAGCAAGAATTTGGGGGTGTTGACTGATGATCAACTATCATGGAGAGGTCAGATGGCATCGGTGTTGTATGCCGCTTTTTTTAAACTTCGGCTTCTGTGGTTCCTCAAAAATCTGCTTCCTAGGAAGGAGTAGAGGCTGGTGTGCATCACTGTTTTTGCACTATTGCAACAGCCTGTAAGTATGGGCCAAAATGCAGCTGCTGTCTCCTTACTGGGTGTCACTGAAGTGCACATGCTACTTCACAGCTGATGAATTTGTACTGGCTGCTGGTGTGATTTCAAAAGTACTGTGTGGTGTATCCAATCTGGTCCAGCTTGCTGTAGGGCTGTAATTTATTTGTACTGGACAATCATTGTGTTTGGAGAATCAAGGGCTTTTGGCCCCGTCATCTAACAGTTCAGGGAGATTGTCTGTTACCAGATCAACTTGGATAGCCCAACAACTGTGGAACATGTTACCCCTAGATCTCAGGAGTGAAGAGGATTATTTGAAATTCCAGTTATGAGTGAAGGGCCTATTTTTCCTGGAAGCATTTAATGAGAGTGGATGAATATTTCAGGGGTTGTTGTTTGATGTGCATTCTGTTTTTATTTATTTTATTTATGTATTTAGGTGTTTTTATAGTGCATTATCAATTAATCGAAATGGTTTACAGAGAACAACAACATTCCACAGATAGCATAGGTAACAAAATCAACTTAGGTAAAAAATCTTACAGGAAACCATTTCAAGTATAACAGCATAGGAGAACTAGATGATGAGTAAATGAATAGTAAGTTATTTACATGAAAAACATTAATAAATTTACATTAACTGAAATACTAATAAATAATGGATGTATTGAACAAGTTGTTTTTATTATATATATTTTATTGTAAACCACTGAAAGAAGATCTTATCTGCATGAGTAATAAAAAAATAGATAAAATAAAGTAACCGAGGGACAACGGACACAGTGCTTCCCCCTCTTACTTCACCCCCACCTCTCATTTCTTCAAACCTTTTCACTTTCCCTTTTACAATAAACACACAACACTGATTGGGAATTCAACCAGTAGCAGCTTTATTAACATTTTAAGTTAATAACATCAAATTCAACCATAACCAACAAGCTAGCAGATCAATGCCTCACCAGCCATGTGATTAGCAAGGTGGCATCCTCTCTGCTACCGCCGCGGACAGGCCAACAGCTAGCTTAACTACCCACCCCCTTCCTCCGGCTTTACCATATGATTAGCAAAAGTCAACAAGGGGTTGTCCGGGCGGGAGCACCACACCCATGCCCAAAATATGGCCTAAGGCTCCGGACCCCGGACACCTCCGGGATCCTGCCACTGGCACAGCTGACATCACTGTCCCTGTGCTGCCCCCCCCCCCCACCGTTAAACTGCGACCGGCAAAACTCCTGCCCAACCACCTATTCAAAGGCCTCCTGCCCATCATTCAAAAGCAAAATTCCACCCCCAGGGGATCCCGGTACCCCATCTTGCCCACAAACCCACATATGCACTCCCTCCCTGAGCATGCATCATTCAGGAACCCCCATGAGTGGCCAGCCTTGGAATAATGTCAGATCACCATAAACTACCTTCTTGAACGTTTTCAAAACCTCGCCAGCACTTCCTTGCTGCTTTTATCCATTGCTTGCAGGTCCATGCTCGTAAGTCATTGCCACCCCCACTGTAGCCATATCATTAATGGTTCCCTCCACTCTCGCCTGTGGCATCAAGTCCCAGATTCAGCCCCAACCGGCCGCAATGCTGCTCGCTTGCCAGCCCAAGAAAGGAAAAAAGGGACCGATTAGCCAGCAGCCCCAGGGCATTATCCCTTATCTGCAAGGAAAATTAACAGTTAGCCACTGTCGTCAGTCACTCAATCCCATACACCCTTCTCCCCGGAAAGCCAGCAAGCGCCATCTTCCAAGGCATGGTATCTCCTGCTCGATTAGCCCAGCCACCGCTGCACTAGTTACACCAATGCAGAATGAATGTGTGGTAAACCGATGAGAATCTTAGCCTATCTGCTGAGCTTTCCGCAGCACTACCGAAACCTGAAATCATGACACCGGGATGGAATTTTCGTGCAGGAAAAACCATCCCCCCCCCGCCCTCTGCCGCCATCGCAAGCATGCCCACAGGGTCCCCATCAGGCATGTCTTTGCCGTGACCATCCCCTTGGCCTTTGCTAGCAGCAATCTGCTGTTATTCCAATACCTGCACCTGCTTGCGCAGCACACCCCACTCGACTGTGGACAGACTGGAGTTGGCTACTCACTCCATTACTTTGAAGGCCCTAAAAATTTGCATGTAATCGGTTGCCGGCTATCACTCAGAATTGGCTCAGACTGCTCCCCACCTTGCCACAGCCTGCAAGTCAATTCCTCATCCAAGGGCGCCCTAGCCCACTGCTTTTGCAAAATTCAAATCCCGCTGCTTGCCCACACCGGTGCTCTCTAAACCCCCCAGTAGCCTTCGCATATATCACGCATCGTCTTAGATGCTGATCTGACAGCAGACCTGGCTTCTATCCCTGAGCTACCGGGAACTCCACTGCTCTGTCCCATCCCCACCGATATGCATCCCACATTGCCGTCGACACCGAACTCCGCCGCAAACTCAGCATTTTGGAGGCCAAGTTGCCATAATCACTCCAGTACCTTTGCTCCCTTGGCATCAGCCTCTGGTGCCACCTTCCGGAACAGGTCCCACTTACAACAGGAAGGAGCGTCCACAATCCTGATATTGCATCCTGGAATATGCCTGACCTTCCCATACACATTGAGATGCAAACATGTTAACATCACCTCCCTCCTGAAAGCTGAAACCTGGATGCAGCGGGGTGCATCATTATAATCACACTGACCACCGCTGCATGATCAAACCACCAAACTACTTTTTGGTTACGCAGCCTACCCAGCCACCTCTCCAAGCTTACTAACAATGGAAAAAACTCCCAGAAATCTATGTTGCTAGTTAGCCCCACTTCGCGCCATGCCTGTGGCCAACCCCCTGCGCCCATTCCATTTAAGTCCGTCAAATTACCTCCCAAACTGCCCCAATCCTCCCGAATACACCTCGACACCCCGATACGGCGATGAGGTTTTCTTTTTTTTTTTTCTTTTTTTTTTAATATAGGCACTGCCGCCAACCCACATAGAAACACATGCCCCCATTGGGATACCCTGCAGGCGAACTCCAGAGGACCTCTCCATGCCTGCATCCCCTTCAACTTCATCTTACGGGAAACCAATACATTAGCCCCCCACATCCTTAGTCCTGTTACCTTCCCTGCCGAAAGACGATCACCATCTCCACCGCACCCCCATTCCATGCCCAAGAATGTGCTCCTGGTCGATGGGCCTTCCATCTAATCACAGCCCATGACCCCACCCAAGATCGGGACAATTCCACGCCACCTTCCATAGCTTCCCGCACCCCTTGGAGAAAACCACTCCTACGAATAGGAAGTCATCCCAGTCATGTACGACGTTGGAACAGCCCTCCAAGTTGATCAAAGCCCAGTGCATCAAGTACTAGACTTCCCCAAAATATGCTCACTAAATTGAGCATCCGATAGATGTACATTTGTCCAAATAGCATTTTTTTTAACCTAATAAGCGAAATGCTGCCGGGTGCGCCAGCAGCAATCTGACGTCTGATTCCCCATCCACCTTTGCCATCCACTCCCACTATCACACATCCCCGACTAACCCCACAGCCAAATCCAAGGAAGCATACCACCCCGCATACAATTCCCTAGGGTTATGAACGTTTACCGCTGCCCCCCGCAGAAAAGATAGTTATGCGTCAGGCGGACCTCCCTGGCTCATTTTAGTTATGATTCCAAGATGGGAAACAACTAAATCCAAAAAAAGGGGAGGTTCTGTAAAGTGCCCGTCTCCAACTCTACCTTCAACTTATCCTGTACCATATGCACGAAACATCTAACCAACAGGGAGTTCCACGCCGCTTACGCACCTACACTTCCTTTCACTAGTCTCACGAACCCATACTGACAACCAAACTGAAGTGCTCCTATATCCCGCCACCTCGGGTATTGCCGAAGCCCAGGCCTTAAAGCTTCCATCCGTATTGGCATCGAAGCCCAGCCACATACATCCTCACTGCACTGCGGCCGACAGGGCGGCTACAAAGGCTCCTTTCCTAACAAATTTGACCGCTGCGAGTCCTCCGCTACAGACGGGACACACATGGCGGGCCTTACCATCGGGGGATGGGCACGAAGACTTATTGAACCTCCAGCAATTGTCTCCCGCACCACTTCCCCCCGCTGTCTGCTGCGGCACAACCCACCCTGGGT
The DNA here is from genome assembly GCA_033557465.1 of Ichthyophis bannanicus. Taxonomy (NCBI): domain Eukaryota; kingdom Metazoa; phylum Chordata; class Amphibia; order Gymnophiona; family Ichthyophiidae; genus Ichthyophis; species Ichthyophis bannanicus. The sequence goes on from CM066040.1 coordinate 120,989,356, forward strand.
GAAAGACAACTTACTCCCAGGGTAGTATGTACCCCCCTTCTTGCCTCCTTACTCCCCCTCCCCTACTCTGGCTGACATCTGCGTCAACCATAAATTTAGGTCCTGTGCCCCCAAAACACTACTTTGTTCACCTCCGTCTGATCCCAGAACTTCTCGTCGTAGTACCGCCATGCCCCCACCTTTGTGTGTCTGCGCCACCCCAATATTGAGTCAGTCTATGCCAGCAATACGCCGTAGTATGCAGGATGCCGATGCCCCCAAACACATGCCAGCCTCAAAGGCACTTGCCCCATTTTACCACATTCCTCAACACCTTTTGTAATTCCACCTACTTTTTTCTTCCACCTTTTTTTTTAAATTTTATTACCCGACCGCCTCCTGCTCTCCCATCGGCTGACACACCAATATATCGCTTCTTCCGTATTTTACATCGTACTTCTTTGGAACCCCCTCCCATCACTCCGAACACGATACTAGTGTAAGAATAGCCCCACCCAACTTCACCCCCAAGGCCGTGCCATGCCTGCCGCTCTCGACGATCCAGTAGAGGGTCGTCTGATGGTGATGAGGATGACTCCGAGCTACGCCGATGCCCACCGGACTGTTTTCATTTCATCTGCACCCTTTCCCCTACCCGCTCATGGGAACCCATCTTCCTTGCTCCTGCATGTTGCCCCGCGATTACTCACCTGGCGCCTCCGCTCCAGATACTACCACCACTGCAGATGACACCGGCCTGGCGCATCCCCAGCTGGCTGCCGCAATCCTTCCGATCCCGTTCAAGTCTACTCGGCAAACCCCTCCTGGCTGTCACTCCTGCCTCCATGTTAGTATGCCAACATGTCCCGTCACTCCTTGCCCGACTGGGTGTTGAAATGCTGTCAGAGCCTGTGCAGGAAGATAAGAAAACACCGGGGGTGGGGGGAGAGACCCCAAAGGCCCAGGCTGCCAAACCCCTATTCAATCTGCCTGCCATGGGCCTTGACCTCCTCCCCTCCCATGCTCCCACGTCTCAGGCCCAGACTAGTGGATAACACCCCTTTTCATGTCTGGCCAGCCCACATGTCTGTCAGCACCCTGCCCTCGTGAACGTGGCCATCGTGACAGTACCACCCCCCCGCCCCCACCTCCCATCACAGAAAACCCAACTCCCCTTGCGGCTGCCTGACCACCCCTTCCTTGGGATACAAACCAGCTTCATTTTCCCTGCTAACTCCCCCGACGGGCATGCAATGGAGCCCATCAACTACCACCCCAGCCCCACTCCCCTGACTGGACCCTTGCTGACCACCGGACCGCCCTTGCTGCCCGCTATCCCGTGGACCCCTAACCCAAGCCCTCCCCTGTATTCGTAAGTCTGGGGATGCACTGCGTCCCCATTTGGTCCTCCCAGCTCATGCAGCACCCTCGGTTAGTGGCCCCAGTACCGCGCCACCTTCTACCCCCTCCCCCTTGTATTACCCAATGCCTCCCCTTTACTGATAACCCCTCTGCACCAATAAGGTGCGCCGCTCCCCGCCGTCTCTAACCTTCCAGCCCCTCCAACCCCCACCACGACATCCCCTGTGTGAAGGCCTAGTGCCAGAATATTTTTTAAAAAACCTCTCTTTTTTTTTTAATGTTTTAAGCACGCGTTCCCTCACCCCAGTGATACTTGCCTGTCCATAGCTGAACCCCCCATCTGCCTCTGCACATCCTCCACCCATGCCGAGGCCACGTGCTCCGACCAATGCTCCAAACCATACAGAGAGCCGTTTCCTTGAAGTGTTTTTTTTATACCACTCCGATGGCCGTCCATTGAGGAACCCGCTTGCTGCCTACGCTCCTCGCACTGACGCCCACGTGGCCCACCGACAGCTCTCCTCCGTGTTGATCACCGTCTCACTGCCGCTTCCGCGCTCCCGCTGCCTGCTCTCAGCACCTCGCTGGACTCCAAAACTGCCATCAGCAGCTTTTCTCCCTTAGTCTCTGCTCTCCACTGACCACGCTCCCCCAAGCTCTACCACGCAGTCAGCGCTCCTCATCCCCTGGCTGCCATCCGACGACTGCCCTTCGCCACTGGCACCTGCCCTCTTCCTTCTCCGCCCCCCCAATTGATCTTCACTCAGATTGGCTCCCGCCGCATCACTCCTGCGGCGGGACCAATCTGTTTGATGGACGCCGTGCTCCTGCTCCTGGCATCCCGTCCGGCTACCTCTGCCCTCCACCATCCGAGGACTCCCGCACCTCGCCGTGCCCCGGTTACTCCGGCCAGCAGGGACCTTGCCCTGCGGCCTTATTTATAATAAAGCAAGCTGTCTTAAACAATTAGTTAAAGAAAAGAAATGCATAAAGGTATCCAGTAAACCCCGTACAATATACAATGATAACTGTTAGAGAAAGCTAATGCCAGTAAAGTAGATTCAGTACTTGATTCCCATTTAGAAAAGTGTTTAACTTGGGAGAATCAAAAATTTATATACACAATTTATATTTCACAATAAATCTGCAGGGAAACTCCAAAATGAACTAACTCCCTTTTAGAGCACTCCCGGCCTTACCAGCAGTGCTGCGTACACCTTGTAGTGCTTTTCAAATGATAAGCAGTAGTAGCAACAATAGATATGGTCGCCTCTTCTTTTGGGTGCTTTTGGAGATATCAGGGACACCTTAACGTTGCAATTAACATTTCTCATTTTTGTTTCTAACTGGAAAAGCCCTATAATGCACCCCTAATGGGGAATCCAGGGTTTCCAGTTATAATTGAGACCCCCATACCCCAAAAGTTCCTTCTTTGTGCATTCTGGCGATATTACCTGGAAGCTGCCATCTCTGCTGGATGATGTCATTGGAGTAGAATACTGCCGGAAGCATTAGAGGGTCCGCCTGCTCAACATGGGGATTTTTTCAGCGGAGCAGGAGCTTGCTCTTTCACTCCCCTCACTCAGCCTCTGGCTGATGGCACTCGCACTTCATGAAGTATCTGCTCTCATGTTTTAATCCACAGTGATTGCAAGAAGATGGGAGGAGCAGCAGTCGTAATGGAGCAAGATGCTGCTGTTCTGCATGTGCAAGAAGGAAGCTGGGGATTGGCAGAGCGAGACCGGGAATGGAAGATGGAGGCACAAGGGGAAAGGAGGTGGAAAAATAAGTTTCATGCTGGGTTGGGAAAAGGGGAATGGAGGCTGATTCTGGGGCTGGGAGAAGGGACTGGTAGCTGACAAGTTCATAAATGGGAAAAGGGAGTTATGCTAACAGATAGTAGGATGTAGGAGGGTTCTGCTGAAGGGTGCAGGTGAGAGAAGGGGACTGATGCTGGGGCTGGAACTAGGACTTAAGCTGAAAAATGGATCTAGCACCGAAAAAGTTTCTTTTGGATCATTGAATGGAATCCACTTAAACTACAAAAAAATATTTTACAATACAAACAAACCAATAAACCCCTATTTTTCTGATCTTGGGAAAACACCGAATTGCCTAAAAAATAAATTCCTAAAATTCCAAATGATAAACCCTTAGAATCAGAGGTCTTAAATATGATTAATATAAAGAATACCCCAGTATTTAAAAAATATGTAGCAATCCTTCACAGTCAGAATTTAGTTCAAGGCACAGCACCAAGATAGCACAAGTAGAGAATTGAGGATCACACTGTTCAAGTATAGCAGTCAAGTACAACAATTCTATCTCCTTTCACAAGATGGGTCATAAACAAACCTTCAGACAGGTGGGATAAAATTAAAGGGAATTTTCTGAGCTTCAATTAAATAATGCCTGAACACATCATTTGCAGTGATTGAGTGCAATCTACAGTAGGAAAATCAATAAGATGTAAATTACAGCACCTTACTGCATTCTCTGAAGATGCTATTTTGTTGTGCAAAATCATGTTCTCTTTAATGACAGTCATTCCCAAGTTCTGGGCTTTAAAGAGAGAATGCTCATAGGAATCCAGCCTAACTTTAATTGAACAGATTTCAGATTCATTCAATTGAATTTGAGCAAGAGACCCCTTATTACTTAATAGATATGACTTGCATCAGCACATTCACTGAAATGCCCAGATATCAATAGTACGCCAAATTAATTTATCTAAATTAAACTCAAACAAGAAAACACAGTTTTTTTCCCAAATATGTTTTTATCCAGGATCTTCCTTCTTCCTCAGTTGTACTGACCTCCAGGAACTGCGGCAGATGAACATATAAATATTTCATCAAAATCTACAAGCAATCTCTTTCATAATTTTCCATCCATGGTGGTGGTGGAGCCATCTGATCCTATGGACTCAATAATGTATCTCAGATTTGGTTCAAAAGATGCCACCGGCCATTCTACCCCTGCAGGGTCTCTATTGGAAAAATCCTAGTAGTGCTTGATGGGATCCCCGGTGCTTCAAAATGCATTCAGTGGGTTACAAAGAAACAAAAGACTCAGAATCCAAAGGCCTCCTTTGCACTTGACCATAAATAGAAGCCTACAAGCTAACTATTCAGGAAGCTATATACAGTATGAAAGTGCCTTGGATGTCCCTCTCCATTTTCCCACAGTGACTGATAGAAGCAGCCATAGGTTTTAAGAGGTGGTGACCTACATGTAAAAGAAAGGTGCCTGTCACTGACCATCATATCAAGTTCATACATTGCCTAGGATGTCAGCATGATATTTCTAATTGTTTAATATGTTCTAATATCTCAACTGCCATGTGCATTGCATTTGAAATATATCTAATGTCACAAAACTATATATATCTATATAACAATATATATCTGTATCTAAAATATCACTGGAAATATGAATGCCACAATCTTGATGTCTCAGTTCTGATCTCTATTTCTTTTCTCAAATGTGCCGATAGACAGCTAGATCGTTTTGTGACATTATAGCATCGGGGTCATTCTGAACACGGATTAGCGGGTCTGGACATCCAGACCCACTAAAGTACTAGGCAGCCTGTCGGGGACAGAGCTGTCCTTAAGAACAGGCGATTTGTACTGGTAGCTCTGTTCATGAGAGGGAGGGGGCGGGGCAGAGGTGGAGCGAGGGTGGGCAGTGGGTGGAGAGCGACCCAGATGTACAGGACTGATTCTGGGGTCAGCCCTGTATGGGGTTGGAGGTGGAATAAGTCCCCCTGGATAGAGCAAAATGACGTGGCCGGGCCCAGTAAGGAGGGCAAGGGGTGCAGGGGGTTCCCCACAGCCTGACCCTGGCCATGGAAGGCCAGATTGGGTGTCGTGCTGCGGGGAAAGAAGATTGTTTTCTGTGGCAGGGGATCGCGGCTCCTGAATGGAACCCCGGTGCCATGGCAATGGGACACCATGACACTGTGGCTCCATTCAGGAACCTGGTTGAGTTCGCCAGCTATGTGGGCTGGACGTGCGGCTGATCAGAATTGGGGCCCGGCTTGCACGTTCAGGCTGTAGACACAATTCCGATCCCGTGGGCACATCTAGCACCTACGTGATCAGAATTGGGTCTACCTCTGTACAGCTTAATTCTAATTGTTCATACGGGGGTGGGGGAGGAATGGCCAGCACAGAATGCCCCTCTCTCTTTCTATTTATCAGCACATTTTAGAAAGGTTATGGAGATCAGAACAGAGATGTCAAGACTGTGCCATTCACAATTCCAGTGGTATTTTAGAAAAGGCTCCACTAACATAGAGGTGTAGGAGAGCATGTCTATGTGCTGTACATGGAGCTGGAGGAGCCAGTTTGCAAAGGCACACATACAAAAAACAAGTGGGTAAACACAGCCAGTAAGTACCAGATTTTCACAACTTACACATGCATGGCAGCTATTTTGCAAGCCTACCCTTATAAATGCAACCAATTAACAACAGATGCTGACAATTTAACAGGAGAACAATAAACAAGGATGATAACCCTCTTAATCCCTCATGGAAAGGGCTGGCTGAACTGAGCATTTTTTTTGGTAACCTAAATGTGTAAGGGAGCAGGTGTAAATCACAATGTTTACAATTTTGATCATACACATGTATTCCTTAAATGTGCGGAATATACATGTAGAACTTTGATCCACTCAGGCTACTCCCAAACCACACCTCTGTTATGCCCCCTTGTAACTTTGAAGTAGTAAGCACATCCAAGTGTAAATTCAGCCCTTTCTAAAATGCCCATTTCCATATGCACATGTCTGATTTTACAAGTTGGAAATCATGAATAAGGCTTCTGAAATAACCACCATATTATCTATGGGTCAATATTTAAACACTGTGGTTATCTTTTTTTAAAATGCTGGTCATACCGTTTAAATTATCCATGCATAGTCAGAGCCACTAGTCAGGTAGCAAGCAGCACTGAATAGATGTGGACAGTGCCACAAGCATAAGACGGTATATAAAGTATGATATTAAAGTAAAGTGGTGATCTCCACTTCTCTATGGATAGCAGCAATATTCAGCCACTATCCATATTAGCTAAGTGGTTTAAGACAGTCTTTTTGCTGTCTTAATTAAAACATGTGGAGCCCGATTCAGAAAGGGGCATGTCTGGGCCCAGTGCATGTCTCCAGAGAGGACGTGTTGCATAGGCCCGATTCTACAACCCCGCATAGACATGCACATGGGTTTGTAGAATCATTAAAGCATGCTGAACTGGTGGCCTATTGGTCTGTCCTGAGCCATGTGCACGTGTAGGCCATGCGCATACTGTCCATATAGTCCCAGCCACCCCGTGCACCTGCAATGTCCCCAACCCCATGTCTGCAGACCATGTATGACCAGATCCAGGAAAAGGCCTCCCCCAACATAACGCACACTTCAACAGACGAGGCTGCTGGTGACCATGGTTATCGAGTAGGAGGCGACTCTCCTCCCCACTGGGTAGAGACAGCCAGCCCACAAAGTAGCACACATGGGCTGGGAATACATCAGGACCACCCTCGCCCTGTAAGTACATCACAACATAGACAAACCTGGAAGCAGAGAGATGTTGGCAGGCTGGAGCAGCACACAAGTTAGTAAGAGACAGGCATCAACCAAGGTGAAGAAGAAGGGCAGGGAGAGTCAGGATATGCCCCGGCAGAAAGCACAGTGACAGGACAGCACAGCACAGCACAGACAGAGCAGCCCCACAGCAGGGGCCCAGGAAACAAGGGAGAACAGGATGCAGACAAGCCACAGTGAAGGCACAGGGGGGCACAGAAACATATGGAAGGGACAAGCATAGCAGAGAGCAGACTCAGAATGTCAGTCACACCCCAAGGTCACACAGATGCCCTCTGAGGAGGCAAAAAAAAGGGCCCTGTAGATGCCCCCAGGAGGGAGGCAAATCCAGCATCCCGTCACACAGATGCCCTCTGAGGAGGCAAAAAAAAGGGCCCTGTAGATGCCCCCAGGAGGGAGGCAAATCCAGCATCCCGAGCTCTGTGGGTCAGGCCCAGAACAGCAGGCTACAGCTATCAGTGCTTCCAGGCCCTGGGAAAAGAGAGAGCAGAGCAAGTCAGGGATGAGGCACAGTGTGAATGGTACAGGTGCAAAATGGAGCAGAGTAGGCAGGAGATGAACCCAGCACCCCAAGCACTGTGGATCAGGGGCCTAATCACCAAGCTACAGCTGTCAGTGTTCCCAGACCCTGGGAAGTGAGGGAACATGTCCCTGTGCATGTACAGCATATGCAATTACCAGATGCAGCCCCCCTGGCATGGTATGCAGGGTGATGTGCCACTGATAGCAGATGGGGATAGGGCACATAATTGGCATGCGCAAAGTGGCAGCAGCACCTCCCATTTGGTAGGCAGGTCTGTGCCCTGGCACAGGGGAATGAGGTAAATCTCTACCCCTACAGACGTTTCTGGATCCTGCGTGACACGGACGCCTACTATGTGCGATACTGCACAATCCGCCGCACATGCCCATGGCTGATATGGCATATCCAGCAGCAGCTGCAGGAGGAGAAGGGTGGGTATCCATGCAGATAACCAGTATGAGCAGCAGGTCAACAGGACTAACAACACTGAGAGGGGGCAGCACATGTAACAGCAGGCACCACTGTGACATGGACATCACGGAAACAGCATGTCCCCACCCCAGGGTCCCCCAACACATAATCCTGGTCTACATTGCCCCATCCCTGCAGAGCTTGGATGTGCTGGAACACCATTTGTGTATGGATGCCCCCAGAAACCACAGTCTGTAATAATTATCGGTGGAACTATCCAGATAGTGCCACTGGAAGTTAACATCTAGATTAGGCTTTTCAAATTATCTGGTAAACATTTTGCTGAAAATAGATTTATATATTGTAACCGCCTTTTAGTGCCCCCAGCCGAAGTGTGTAGGGCTTAAGCGACCTGTTATTCTTCTTTGAACAGTTGTCTGACCTTTTCCTGAGGCAAAGCCTTTTGGGAAATGTAGTTTCTTTCACTGTCCAATGAAGAGTAGTGTGAACTCAAAGTGGTTTAAGCAAACAGGATTTATTTCCCCTCCGGGCGGATTTCAGCATGGAACAAAGGTAACACAAACCATATATTTCTGGCAAAGGACAAAATGAAAAGTCTCCAACAGAAATAGCTTAACTTCAGCAGTAATAAACATTTGCTTCCCAGCAATTAGAATAAACAGTTCTGTTTCCCACAGCTTTGTACTTTTTCTCTTAACACTTCTGCAGTTCTCTGCACTGCTTAAACTCAACGCAGGGAAAATATCTCATTTGATATTGTAATCGTACAGTCCATCAATTCTTCAGATATGTTGCCTAGCCCTGGCTCTGTTTCCATTAACTCCTCATGGAAGACAGGTAGAAATGTTTGTAGCATTGTTTCAGGGGCCACGCCCTTCCTCTCTGGCTTAGGCTTTATATCATACTCTTGGCACATGTATTGCTGTAAACAATCATCCTCATTACAGGTATTAAAATCACAGTCCCAACCCTTTGGGTAAGTAAAGTCACACTGATTATCAACAGCCTTATTTGAAACCCAGTCTCTGGGCTTACCTCTTCGTCTGCCTGCAAACGGCTTTCTCTGGGCTCTGGAAACAGCTGTTGATTCAAAACCTGATTTGTGAGCTGTGGGTTGCAACTGCCTTCCTGGCTTTTTCCTATCCTTGTAATTCCCAGAATACTGCAACCAGCCTGGCCTGTTTTTGCTGTATTCTTCTCTTGAAAAACACTTTATAAAAGGTTTTCCTTCTACCTTTAAACTTGGCTCTGGCTCTGGGCTTTCTCTCCGTTTTACTGAGTGTTCCTCTAGGCTTGCCATGGTCTCTCTCCCACGGTTCTGGGCTGGAACTCTACCGGTAGCGCTGCCTAGGCCTGGAACTCGGACTCCTCCCTGGTCCTCCTCTTGGTCTGTTAGCTGCCCTCTTTGCTGGCCTCTCACCGGAACCCTCGGTTGGCCTTGTAGGTAACCTCCCAGCTGAGCCTGTGTTGGAGCTTCCTGTGTGGCCCCTAGTCGAGACCCTTTTCTTTCTACTGAGGCCTCCTTATGTGTCTGTCCTCTAGGGCAGTGCCTGACTCCTCCTCCTAGCAGGTGCTCTTATTCAGCTCGTGACTCCTGAGCTAACTGGCAGCAAGGGCGTGTTTCTTTCCCCTGTGTCTGGTTTCCCTGGTAACTACTAGCCATGTGCTTTTGTTTACCATCCAGCACTGCTTCTGATTCCTCCTTTTTGGCTCTTTCTAAAGGGCTGGAGGAATCCACCATGTCACAGATCCCCCCCCCCCTTAAAATATTACGGGCTGCCGGAACCTGTGACGGACAGCACGTAATCCTGGAAAGAGCATCTGCATTACTGTGCAATTTGCCCGCTCTATGCTGTACTACAAAATTGTAAGCTTGTAAAGCTAAATGCCACCTGGTCAGCCTGGCATTGCCGTTCCGCATCTGGTGTAGCCACTTCAATGGCGCATGGTCCATGACCAAATAAAATTTACGGCCCATGAGGTAAAATCTCAAAGTCTCCACTGCCCACTTAATCGCGAGACACTCTCGCTCTACCGTGGAGTATTTCTGTTCAGCTCTGGATAATTTCCTACTAAGATATGTCACCGGGTGTTCAATCCCTTCAAATACTTGTGACATTACGGCCCCCAACCCAGTCTCCGATGCATCTGTTTGCACGAGAAAAGGTAAGTCAAAGTTAATCCCCCTAAGCACTGGGGCCCTACATAACTTGTCTTTTAAGGCTACAAACACCCTTTCGGCATCTGGCGTCCACTTAATGGTATTTGGGGCATTCTTTCGAAGCATTTCCGTGAACGGAGCGCTTTCTTCCACAAATCGCGGAATGAATCTGCGGTAGTACCCTACCAATCCCAAAAATCCTCGCATTTGCCTTTTATTAACGGGACGTGGAAAGTTTTTTACACTTTCTATCTTGCTGGCTAAAGGTTTTACCATTCCTCCTCCCACCATGTGGCCTAAATATTTAACCTCTCTACCGGCGAAAAGACACTTCCCAGGATTTATAGTTAGACCCGCTTTCCTCAGGGCTCGCAGAACTGCCTCTACTCTGGGTAAGTGCTGAGCCCAGGTAGTGCTATATATGATAATATCATCCATATAAGCCCATGCGTATTCATGATGGGGCCGCAAAACTTGATCAACCGACCTTTGACAGGTGGCCGCTGCCCCGTGAAGACCGAATGGCATACGTCTAAACTGAAATAATCCTATCGGGGTAGTGAAAGCCGTCTTAGGTTTGGATGCCTTGGTTAATGGTATTTGCCAGTAACCTTTGGTGAGGTCCAATGTGGTCAAATACTTAGCTTGGCCTAATTTATCTAACAAATCCTCAATTCAAGGCATAGGGTACGCATCAAATTCAGAGATGTTATTTATTTGTCGAAAATCTATACAGAAGCGAAGGCTTCCATCAGGCTTAGGCACTAATACTATAGGGCTTGACCATGGGCTTCTGGATTCTTCTATAACGCCCATTTTAAGCATATCCCTCACTTGTGCTATAACCTCTGCTTTCTTTGCTTCTGGCAACCTGTAGGGTCATTGCCTGATTATTTTACCGGGTACGTTGATAATCTCGTGGGCAACTATATTGGTTTCCCCCGGAAGCGTCGTCAGGACATCTGTAAACTTATTCAATACTTCTCCTAGTTCTTGCTGCTGTTGCAAGGACAGCCCCTCACCTATGCGCGGTTCTGGAGTTTCCCTCCAATCAGCGGGCTGTGGCCCAAAATCGTCTTCCTTCCTCTCCTCAGAGACAGCGGTCAAACCTTTTAATTCTCCCATGCCAGTAGACCCGAATCCCCCTTATCCCCTCTCTGTGGGGGCCAGGGAAGCTACTTCCTATACCTCGGAAAATCCCACGCGCTCACATATCATTTGAGCGATTCTGTCGCCTGTTCTTATCTGGAACTCTTCCTGACTAAAATTAAAAATCAAAACCTTTATTACCCCTCGGTAATCAGGGTCTATGACTCCGGCCCCTATGTCTAGGAAATATTTAGCTGCCAAGCCTGACCTAGGAGCTATCCGCCCGTAACATCCTGGCGGGATCCGTACCTTTATCCCTGTGTCTATTAGGGCCTTTCTTCCTCTGGGTATCACACTATCCTCAGCGCTAAATAAATCATATCTGGCAGCGGCTTCCGAAGCTCGCTGCGGACCCCTGGCCTGGGCCGAAACCTTGCAATACCGGAGTACAAATTTTTGTTTCCCTGTGGTTACTTCCTTTCCTCCTGATGTGTGTTGTGGGCTAATTCTACCAGGGTTCCCCAACAGAGGACTAGGGACTTTGGTTGTGATGGCCTCTAACCTGGGTAAATTCTGTGACCCCCTCTCTACCTCCAAGGAGTCTGCTTTGCATGGAGTGGGTACTAAACTCGTTTCAGCAGTAAGACCTTCCTCTAGCCCTCGGCTAAAAGGAGGCCAATCCCTTCCAAGGGCGACATCTTGCGGAAGGCGGGGTATCACTGCCATCACTACCTCCCTTTCTGTTCCTAACCCTTTTATACCCACTTTATACAAGGGATAATGGTAGGCTGCCCCGTGTATACACCATATTTTAACTTGCCCTACTGCTTGACTCGGTGCTGACTGGGCATGTATGGCTTGCCAGAGCCGCTGGGACACCATACTCTGGTCAGCACCAGAGTCCAGCAGCGCCTGGGCCCCTATGCCCTCTACTTGTACAGGAAGTAAAAACCCTGCCTGGATTTTCTTTCCATTACCAGACACCAATGCAGTACGTAAGATACAATCTTTTTGAAAATGCCCTAATTTCCCGCATTTAAAAGATTTTCCTTTAGTATTGGGAAAACCCACATTCTCATAAGATGGTTTACTTCGCATATTCCTCTCTATACTACCAGCTCTTGTCACCCCCAGAACGCCTGATTTTGAGGTTTTTGCAAACTCGGCCTCAAAATATCGTTCCATCAAGATGGCGGCTTCCGCTGTTGTTTTACAAATCTGCAACATGAGAAATGTTTTTACCTCCGCTGGTACAGCTTCCATTTATTGTTCCAAAACCACATCATCAAATACAGACTCTACAGTCCGCTGTCCAGGGTTCAGCCATTTCCAGGCTAAGCCTTTTATTCTGTAGTACAGGGCTTTAGGGGTTTCTCCAGGCCTTAATTTGGCCTCCCTAAACCTGCGCCTGTAGAATAAAGGGGTTAGCCCTAACCTGTCTCTTACAGCATTTTTGACTGCATTATAATCTACTGCCAAGGTAGCAGACATAGATTTATACGCAGACAAAGCTTCACCTGAAAGGGACATCGCAAACCTAATTGCCCACTGCTCTTTAGGCAGCCTTATGGCTTCAGCGATGCGCTCAAAGGCATCTATATAATCGTCCAGGTTATCTGTAGGAGATAATTGTCCCAACGTGAGTGCACCACTATTAGATAGTCCTACCCCTTGGGTATACATAGGTATGTCTCTCGCTGGCTCCTGCTGCTGCTCCACTAGCTTCTCCATGAGCTCTCTGCCAGGCTTTTGCTGTTCATGGATAGCAGCAACCATTTGCTCCTGCACCCGCCGAGTCATCTCTAGCTGCTTGTCCCATTGTATGGACATCCACCTCAGCATCTCCTGAGGATCCATCTCAGATGTCCAGGTGCCTGTAGAAACACACAAAAAAAACCACCAAGTGTGGCCCAAAAAAAAAAAAATTTCCTCCCTTTTTTTTTTCAACACTGTGCACTCTCTCTCTGTGCACTACCCCTTTCTCCGGCTTATCCTTCCACAACCGTGCCTAGCCACCATTACCTGGGCACAGTGCAGAGTCAGGCACTGAGAAAGGTAGCTCCCCTCCTGACCGATTGTCAGCCGAGCAGTGGATCCTTCTGCTCCTGGATGTCAGCTCACTGCTGCTGGAACCTCGTCCTTCAAGAGTCCTAGTAATCTGGGCAAAAATCCGTACTACTACGCCATTTGTAACCGCCTTTTAGTGCCCCCAGCCGAAGTGTGTAGGGCTTAAGCGACCTGTTATCCTTCTTTGAACAGTTGTCTGACCTTTTCCTCAGGCAAAGCCTTTTGGGAAATGTAGTTTCTTTCACTGTCCAATGAAGAGTAGTGTGAACTCAAAGTGGTTTAAGCAAACAGGATTTATTTCCCCTCCAGGCGGATTTCAGCATGGAACAAAGGTAACACAAACCATATATTTCTGGCAAAGGACAAAATGAAAAGTCTCCAACAGAAATAGCTTAACTTCAGCAGTAATAAACATTTGCTTCCCAGCAATTAGAATAAACAGTTCTGTTTCCCACAGCTTTGTACTTTTTCTCTTAACACTTCTGCAGTTCTCTGCACTGCTTAAACTCAACCGCAGGGAAAATATCTCATTTGATATTGTAATCGTACAGTCCATCAATTCTTCAGATATGTTGCCTAGCCCTGGCTCTGTTTCCATTAACTCCTCATGGAAGACAGGTAGAAATGTTTGCAGCGTTGTTTCAGGGGCCACACCCTTCCTCTCTGGCTTAGGCTTTATATCATACTCTTGGCACATGTATTGCTGTAAACAATCATCCTCATTACAGTTATTAAAATCACAGTCCCAACCCTTTGGGTAAGTAAAGTCACACTGATTATCAACAGCCTTATTTGAAACCCAGTCTCTGGGCTTACCTCTTCGTCTGCCTGCAAACGGCTTTCTCTGGGCTCTGGAAACAGCTGTTGATTCAAAACCTGATTTGTGAGCTGTGGGTTGCAACTGCCTTCCTGGCTTTTTCCTATCCTTGTAATTCCCAGAATACTGCAACTAGCCTGGCCTGTTTTTGCTGTATTCTTCTCTTGAAAAACACTTTATAAAAGGTTCTCCTTCTACCTTTAAACTTGGCTCTGGCTCTGGGCTTTCTCTCCATTTTACTGAGTGTTCCTCTAGGCTTGCCACGGTCTCTCTCCCACGGTTCTGGGCTGGAACTCTACCGGTAGCTCTGCCTAGGCCTGGAACTCGGACTCCTCCCTGGTCCTCCTCTTGGTCTGTTAGCTGCCCTCTTTGCTGGCCTCTCACCGGAACCCTCGGTTGGCCTTGTAGGTAACCTCCCAGCTCCTAGCAGATGCTCTGATTCAGCTCGTGACTCCTGAGCTAACTGGCAGCAAGGGCGTGTTTCTTTCCCCTGTGTCTGGTTTCCCTGGTAACTACTAGCCATGTGCTTTTGTTTACCATCCAGCACTGCTTCTGATTCCTCCTTTTTGGCTCTTTCTAAAGGGCTGGAGGAATCCACCATGTCACTATATATATATATATACACACACATACATACACACACACGCATACATACACACATACATACAATTGCATTGTCATTATCACTGAGCTGAAAGATTAGTCCAACACTGAGGCATCGGCTGGCGTGCTCAATCTTGACAGCTCTCACTATTCTACTTGACCCTGATGCCTCTACGGAGTATTAAATCATGTGGGTACTATGTTACACTACAAAAATGCATAGTTAAAATAAAGAATAACAGGGTGATATTTTTTTATTAGACTAACAATATATATCCTTCACGGTGAGTGCTGGAACATAAGAACATACGATTTTCTATACTGGGTCAGACAAATGGTTCATCAAATTCAGTATCCTGTTTCCAACAGTGGACAATCCAGGTCACATATTTGCAGGATCTCAAAAGGTAGGCAGATTCCATGCTGCTTATCCCCATGGTAAGCAGTATGTCTCCCATAGTCCACTTTATGGACCTTTTCTCCAGGAAACACAGCTACACATCCCCTGACAATGAATTCCACAGATTAATTACAAATTGAGTGAAAAAATATGTTCTCTGATTAGTCTTAAATGTACCACTTTGTAGCGTCATTGTAGATTTTTGAAAGAGTAAACAGCTGATTCCCGTTCACTCATTCTGCTCCACTCATTATTTTATAAACCTCTGCCATATCTCCCATTGGCCATCTCTTTTCCAAGCTGAACAGCCTAACCTTTTAAGATTTTCCTAACAGGTATAGCCTTCCACCCACTTTATCATTTTGGTCATACTTCCCTGTACCTTTTCCAATTCTGCTATATCTTTTTTTAGAGGCAGAGACCAGAACTGCAAGTTGTCTAGTCTCCCAGTTTATCAAGGTCATCTTGCAATTTTTCAAAATCCTCTTGTGATTTAACAACTTGGATTAATTTTCTGTCATCTGCAAATTTGATTGCATTACTTGTTTCCATTTCTAGGTCATTTATAAATATATTAAAAAGTAGTTGGCACAGTACAAAATCCCAGGGGTACTCTCGTATTTATCTTTCTCCATTGAGAAAATGTACCCCATGACTTTTTAATTTCCTCAAGAATCTCTTTCTGGATTTTGTCAAAGGCTTTCTGAAAATCCAGATACACTATGTGCACCATATAACCTACTCATTTTTTCCCATTTCTACGCAATCCAAGTCATTGTAGAGCCATTAGGACTTTGGCGTTTAAGAAGATTTTCTATTTTCTAGGCAAACCCTTGGACTATGAGGAGTGGAGGAATCAATAAATCAATCTCTATGGCAGTGTTCCCTCTAATTTTCTGTAGGCTGTGTGCGCGTAAAATATCAGCTGTGCAGCTTTTGAAGGAAGGTTAAATTTTTGTGCGCCACATAACGACACTCGGAGTTATATACTTTAAAATTTGACTACACGTCAGAATACAGTATGTACACCACATTTATTTTAATCAAATAAAATGAAAATAGACGATTACTAAATGAAGCGGAAAATTTCTAGTAATTACAATCAAAACCTTTACATTTTAAGACGTCTGTGTTGTTTTCTATCAGAATCAGAACCGTAATTTTTTTGCGCTCTGTTGTAAAGTATGTGCGCTCGCTCGGCAAGGTGTGTGCGCGCGCACAGCTTAGAGGGAACAGTGCTCTATGGTAAGAGATGATGACTTAAGTGACAGTGCACCGCTCATTGCACACCCAATGACCCTTCTCTCATTCTTTCTCCCTCCCTCCCCCCCCCAAAAAAAATCACAAGTATCAATCAAGTGAATTTCTTATTTCAGAAATAATCATTGCAACATATTAACAGCATATTGATAAGCAAAAAAATTAAACAATATGAAATTACTTTCCAGAACTCACCACAAAGGAATATAGTGAGTTAGTCTAACAAAAGGATCTATTATTTTTTATGTTTGCATTCTAGCAGATTAACACAATGGCCACCCAATTTTATACCCATCAGGGTCAAGTAGGAAACCACATCAGGGTCAAGTATAACACATCAGGGTCAAGTAGGATAGTGAAAGCTGTCAATGCTAGGCACATTAGCAGGTGCTTGAAATAATATATTTTCAGAGACCCCTATGATTACCCATACTCGGGGTAAAAATTTGAAAGAGTGCCTATCTCATTATGACTTAAAGACCAGGTTGGAATCACAGACTATAGGGCACCAAGCTTATGGACATTGTGCCTGGTTTGCTAGCGCGTTAATTGGAGAAAACTGGATTCACCCTTCGACTGGATGGTCTTGGAATACTTGTTTCCTTATGATTTGTGAGATGGAATATATGATTTATTTGATCATGTGTCCCTTCCAATTGATTCATATTGGTAGGAACAAGTAGAAGATCAGCAATTGAATGAGCATAAGTCATGGATTAATGCTCAGACTGAATCGGCACCCTTAGTTTAACATTTTATGGTAAAGGGGCACACACTGGGTGATATTCAGTGGTGAGTGATCATGTGGACCAAAATGCAAAAGGAGGTGATTGGGACTCTCTTTTGAACCTTCATGAACAATACTGGGCATTTTTTTTTAAATACTGCTATGCTGCTGGGATTAAATTTAGAAACTGAATGGATGTTCCTCATTTGAAGGGTATAATTTTGATTAGGAGATCAAGGGTGGGTTTTAGCATATATCGACATCATTTCTTTCCATGTCAGTATATATAAGATGGAGAGCAGTAACAGCACCTGAAATATGTGCTTTGTTGAGGAGCACTCCCTGATGCAGAAAGCAGATGTGAACGGCTTTAGAAACATGAATTCATGTCAAGACTGACTTCTAAGATAAGTACAGAGTATTGATGGAGTATTCTTGTTTTTGAACCTATTGCTTCAACCTTGAATTTCAATTTGTAAATTACTGACTTGGAGGTGAAGATTGCAACAGAAGGTATTTACTTTATATAGTCAAAAATAAGTTTAAAGATAAAAATTGCAAGTGATGTCCACATATATGAGCTGAAACTTTTATGGACCGATGAAGTAGCAGTGAGTTGCAGGACTGTGTTTATGCATTACCGATCTGATGGTCCTTTTACATATATGAAATAATTTTTCTATGGTGTGATAAATTGAGTTTGAGCACTTGGCTCCAAAATTGATGACTCAATATTATTCTAATATTTTGACTCAGTCCACTGATAATAACTATAGATCATTGAGAACTGCCTTCATTAGATATCCAATTTAAAAAAATCATTAGTGTTATATGTCTTCCGCTCATGTTCCACCTTCTTGGGTGGTTGATGTGTAGAGGCCTTCCCTCCATCCTTCCAATTATCCATGGAAAAATCCAATTGATTTGTGTGCTATCAGAATTAAACACGCTTTTTAACTGGTGCTGCTACTTCTTCAACAGGTTCCTATCACCCGATTGTCTCTTGTTTTTGTCTCCTATATTCATTGTCAAAGTTGCCCTTTTTACACCATGGGTATACGTATTCAAATTTGTAGTCATCTTCATTATGTTTAAATTTAGAAAGTTTCTTCTCCTTGATCTCCTTTTTATAATCCTCTAAATTCTTATTATAATCAGCTAAAAGTCTTTCAAATCTCATGTCACATTCCTGTAGTGTGTGATATGATAGAGACATTTAAATACCTTTGTGGCATAAGTGCACAGGAAGGTCTCTTTCAATTGCAGGCAAGCTCTGATATGAGGGAACATAGGTTTAGAGTGAAAGGGGATAGACTCAGGAGTAATATGCAGAAATATTTATTTACGGAAAGAGTGGTAGATGCATGGAATAATCTCTCAGCAGAGATGAAGGACACTAGGACAGTATCAGAAGTTGAAAAAAAGCATGGGACAAACACAAAGGATCTCTAAAGGTAAAAACGGGACTATTGCAGCTGATATGGAAGGGCAGACTAGTTAGGCCATGTGGTCCTTTTCTGCCTTCATGTTTCTATGTTTCAATGATGTTGAGTTCTCTAATACCTTTGTATTAATGGTCATTCCTCTCTGGGACCTGCAATGATGAAAATAGCATTAAAACAGCAACACAGAGCTTACTCAAAACCTATAGCATTGTATTTATTACATTTTTTTTTAAATTTTATTACAATTTTTTATATACCGCACTATTCGGCATCAGCGCGGTTTACAGATAACACAAAAGACCAGAACGACAGGTTGTTCGGTGTTACATATAACAGGAGAATCAACTTGGAAAAAACATGGGGAACTATTTACATAGAATATAACATCTGTTAACTAGATAACATGATCATAATGATCGAACTATTTACATAGAATAGATAC
Source organism: Ichthyophis bannanicus (assembly GCA_033557465.1). Lineage (NCBI taxonomy): Eukaryota > Metazoa > Chordata > Amphibia > Gymnophiona > Ichthyophiidae > Ichthyophis > Ichthyophis bannanicus. The sequence continues at coordinate 121,008,268 of CM066040.1, forward strand.
ATTAGCCTGGGTGCTAGTATTTTGGTGGGATTATGTTTTACTTCATCAAGGGTAGTATTTGATAAATAGGTTAAATTTAAGGGCCTTTCTGAATTGGGCTAGGTCAGTTATGGCATGGATTTCAGGCGGTAGCGAGTTCCAGCATTTTGGGGCACAGAGCATGAACGCTCTGTTCGCTGTTGAGTGGCTACATGTTGTTATGGCCTTTGGCGTTATTAGAGAGTTTAACGCTAATTGTCTTCTAGATCTGTTTGGTGGTACCGTTTGGATGAGCTCAGTAAGTGAGTTGGATGATATACCCTTGATGGCCTTATATGCGAGTATCAAGGTCTTGAACATAAGCCTGCCATGAACAGGGAGCCAATGGAGCTGCTTGAGGATAGGTGTAATGTGTTCACTCTTGGACGCTCCTTGTAGAACCCTTGCACCAGTGTTCATGGCAAGCTGTAATGAGCTCAAGGTGGATTGTGGGAGTCCTTGCAGGATAGCATTGGCGAAGTCGAAATGTGCTAAGATTAGTGCTTGGTAGATGGTTCTGAAGTCCTCTGGATCTAGTAAGGAACGTAGGTGCCTGAGTGTGCGTATCTTGAAGTACACAGCTTTTACAATATTGTTTATGTGTGATTTCATATCTAGACGATGGTCCAGCGTGACTCCGAGGTATCTTATTGTTTCTTTAGTGTATAGATTAGCTCCCTTAACACTTATATGTGATGGTGGAATGAAGTTGGAGTTTCTTGTGACAAAGAGAACCTCAGTTTTCTTGTGCTGAATGTGGAGGTTCTGTGTCAGAAGCCATTCTGAGACTGCGTCGAAGCAGTTTATTATGGGCAATAAGTCCATTTGCATTGTGAAAAATGGCATGTAAAGTAGAATATCATCTGCATATATCATACATTTCACATTGAATGATCTGATGATATTGCAGATAGGCTGCATATATATGTTAAACATGAGAGATGAAAGAGAGGACCCTTGCGGAACGCCTTGTTTTTGATGGAAGAGTTTTGATTCTCCTGTTGCAGATTTTACGTATTGCATTCTAGTGTCCAGGTAAAATTTACACCATTCAAGTGCAGAGTTGCAGATGCCTTTTTCTTTCAGTCGTCCAAGGAGTATCTCATAATTTACTGAATCAAACGCTGCTGCTATATCTAAGAAGATTAGCACAACGCCTTGCCGGATGTTGTCTATGCTAGTGAGTATATTATTAAAGAGGGTGGTGAGAAGTGTTTCAACGACACAAGGAGGAGCGACCTCCTGCAGGGAGTCCAAGCAGACACAAGGAGCAGGAGATGTCGGAAGAACAAAGGGTCTTTATTGTGCAAAGGGACCCCCAACGCGTTTCGGCAACACCTTCCTCAGGGGGAGTAACACTAATAAATATAAAAAGTTGTATAAGCATAAATAATTAAAAACAATTAGAAAAAACAATTAAAAACACAGTTCTGAACAAAATTGATAATCTGTACAAAACATACAACAAGAAACCTTTTTGTAATCTGACATGTGCTCAAAAGGCAGCTCTTCAAAGTTTAAAGTCCAACCACAATATCATTATTAAACCAGCCGATAAGGGTGGAGCCATAGTTATAGAAGATAAAGACACATATATAACAGAGGTCCTGCGCCAATTAAACGATACGGAATACTATTTAAAGATTTTTGATGATCCCACTGATCGATTGCGGCAAAAAGTTGACACTTTGCTGTATATTGGCAAGGAAGCAGGGTACCTCACTGCAAAAGAGATCTCATATCTCACAGTCTCACATCCCATTACACCTACCATATATATGCTCCCCAAGATTCATAAATCCCTACAGAATCCACCGGGACGACCCATAGTATCGGCGATTGGATCACTCTTTGAACCCCTATCAAAACTTCTTGATGTGTATTTGAGACCATTTGTTGCACAGGCACCCTCATATGTCAGAGACTCCACGCATATTATACAGATTTTACAGTCATTTCGAGGCCCCTTTGAGCATGTGCTCTTGGTCACCTATGACATCCGTTCATTGTACACTAATATTCCTCAACAGGCTGCGTTGGAGGTAGTAGCCAACACTTTAATCAGAAGACCCAAACCAGTACGGACTCCGACCTTTTTCCTTACACAGTTGGCAGAACTGGCTATGACTGAAAATTATTTTTGCTTTAGAGGCATCTTCTATAAGCAGATTAAAGGGGTGGCCATGGGGTCACCCATGGCGCCTGACGTAGCAAATCTGTATGTTACAAATTTTGAGACCACTTTCTTGACATGTCATCCATACCAATCCAACGTGCTTCTTTGGAAGCGATACATCGATGACGTTTTAATGATATGGCATGGGACGGAGACGTTGTTACAGACCTTCCATACATGGCTTAATACATTAGACTCAAACTTACAATTTGAAGGCAACTATAACAGTGAAGAGATTTCCTATCTAGACATTTTGATTAAAAGGTCTAATTCAGGTTTTTCAACGACTCTTTACCGTAAATCCACGGACCGTAACACATTCCTCAAATATGATAGCTGTCATAATCCATCCTTCAAAAATAACCTCCCAGTCAGCCAATTCTTAAGAATCAAAAGATTATGTACTGACAACAAAGATTTTGAACATCATGCGGAAGACATGATGAATAGGTTTGCACAACGTGGGTACCCCGTACCCTGTATTAAGAAAGCTTACCAGAGAGCATGTGCCACAGATCGCGCTACTCTCCTTGAGAAAACTACACGCACATATTCTGATAAAATTGTTTGTCCCTTAACATTCTCGGGTCTTTCCAAAGCTATCGTCAATATCTTAAAACAAGAGTGGCATCTTCTTTCCACCATTCCTGCTTTTGCCACTAAAAGATTGATGATTGCCTATAAGCGTACTTCTAATTTATCTGATTCACTTGTTCCATCTGCTCCTACTGTTTTTAGACCTTCCCCCACTATTAAGGGTCATTACAGTTGTGGCAACTGCTCTGTGTGCATTCATGCCATCACAGTTAAAGATTTTTTCTTAGATAGTAACACCGGCCATAAGCTTTTCTTACATCAATATTCTAATTGCAAAACTGCTAATGTGATTTATTTGATACAATGCCCATGTCAGAAATTATACATTGGTAAGACCTTGAGACAGGTCCGTACACGCATAATTGAGCACCGTAGCAACATTTCTAGGAAACATCCGGATAAACCATTGGTTTCCCATTGGTTGGACAAGAATCACAACATCAGTGACATCAAGTTTGCAGTGCTCAAAATGATTGTCCCACACTGGAGTAGAGGTGACATAGAAAAAACTTTATTAAGATTTGAGCAACGTTTTATTTATGAATTCAAGACTTTGGAATCGTATGGTTTAAACCAAGATGTAGACTTATCAGTTTTCTTGGGCTGATCCCCTTTTTTCCTTCTTGGTGCTTTGCTTTGCAGTATAATTCCTTTCATGTACAGACTCAGCTTTTTATGTTCCATTCAAGTAATTGTACCTATTCAATTCTGAATGTTGTTTTCCCTATGTTCCTTTTAACTTCCTTTTTGATGTGTATAGCACATTTGTTACTCCTCCCCTAAGCATCACGTTGTTTGCAATTTGGCGCCAAAATTGGCATTTAAATAGCAGCATAGAATAGACTGTTTTTTCTCAGCTGTTTTGAACGCGCTTTCAGCGTTACAGTTTCTTCACAAGTCCGATTTGACACGGTTTCCTTGAGGATTTTATGGTCATCCTGATCGTGAGTGTTCTCCTCATGGTTTGGATCTCATGGGGATTTATAATCCAACTTTTGGTTTGATCATATATTATCATTTTTTTCCTAGCAACTACGTGACTAGTTTTTATACTAGCCTGACGTGACCTCTTGATTACGTGCGTATGGGTGAGTGTTCACAGTTTTTTTACACATTCAGTGGGCTTTATCACCTTTGTGGGATCTTTGATATTTATTTTGGACTTTCCTGCACCATTTTATCTCTACAGTTTTATTGTTAAGATCACTGAACTCGGCGCGCTCTGTGGCCTTATATTAACAGATGATTTTAAAATGCGGTATTAGTTTGTTTGTCAGTTCCCGGTTTCAGTTTCATTCTCATTTTATCCTTCGTTTTTGTCCCTAATTTTCAGGATTATGCATTTTACGTGTTGGCAGTCTCACCTACCTAGCGCTATATCTCCATTATCCCCTCATATGTTGCCATCTTTCGGTACTTCTCTTATCAATTGACATGTATTGTGTGCTGGGGCAGTAAGTTTCTCTTTAAGTGTCTGTTCGCTGACATGGGCTCCATTTTCTTTGAGCTTGATTTTCACGGCTTCCCGTGTTCATATTTATATTTGTCCAATTTGTGCTTACATAGTTTAAGCGTTTCTTGCGGTCCATAATTTTAAAGAAATGGCCTCAGTGTCACTAACACTTTTTATAATCTGCCGTGCATTCACGGCGTTTTACATTTGCCTTGGTTGTTTGGCATTTATTCTTGGTTGGAGTTTATTTTTTCCCGCACTGTTAACAATTCCTTCAGTTGACACTCACCCTTGTTACTTTTGGCAACTCGTTTGCTTATGTTACTACTGCTAGTCTGCCAACTATCGTATTTCTTTCACACAGCGTTTTTACTCTTATGGCATATGATGTGATCCCTTGTGTGTAACACTGGGACTAGTAACTAGGTTTTTATATATATTGCATTGCTCAGTCCCCCTCTCTTTCCACTTAATTTATTTTTTATTTTTTATTTTTATTCTGTTTTTAGTAGTTCATTTATTATACATCTTTTTTATGGTTTTACCCATCAAGATATTTTATACCTGGTCTGTTATGGTACACCATTGTTCCGCTTGGCTCATCAATCCATACACAGTTATAGTATTATTCTTGTTAACAGCAGTTCATATGCACTTGCTTGTTATTTCCTTGTATGTGATTTTGTCAACAAGGCTTTTTCTTTCTTTTAACCCTCCCCTTTTTACCATGTTATTTTTAAGATTTTATTTTTCTTAATATTCATGTATGTTTGGTATTATTATATTTATTGACACATTTATATAGAAATTTTATTGGTTTAACTATTTATGATTATTGTCATATTTATTGACACATTTTGTCTTAGTTTCATTATCTCATATTATATTTATATTTTAGTTTTTTGATTGTATATTAATAATAATTTTTTTTTTTAAACTTTTATTTTCATTTTGCAACAAACAAAAGAAACAACACACCAAAGGAGACAAAACAGGTATACAATAAGGAAAAGCAAACCCCATTACCCCCCACCCCCATGCTTCTTCTCTAAACCGACAGTATCAGCATGTGAGCGCTTCCAAACAACAGTGATCGTACATCAAAACGAACATAAATAGTATCTGCGATACAGAATGATCACGTGACAGAGATTTATACCAAGTTTAAACAGTCAGATGAGAGCATTTAGCATTGTGAACATAGTCATTGAGCATCTTCCATTTAGACAGATGATGGGGGGTCTGAACGGAAGAAGAAGCAAACATACGAGGTAGTTGTTCATATTTACTATAGAGACAGACATGATTCCACCATTCATTGGGGCTCAGATGGGAGCTATTTTTCCAGTATTTCGTAATTAGGGAGATAGCGATGCCCAGCATAAAGTCTAAAAGGAAGTAAGCCGATTTTGGAAGAGAGGGGATCCCCGCAGCTGAGCGGAGTCCCACTATCCTCCAAGAAAGGGGCTCTTGAAAGTGCAAAATAGATTGGATACGACCCCAGACCCGACGCCAGTAATACTGTAGTGCGGGACATTCATACATAACATGAGTTAATGAACCAATGGCCGCTTGGCATGTCCAGCATCTATTGCCCTGGGAGGTGTTCCATTTGGCTAATCTGTCAGGAGTATAGAAACACCGGTGGGCTAGGAAGAAGAGTGTCTGAGTGAGTGAGGCGGATCGGGAGACCCGTGTCACTCTACTCCAGACGAGGCTCCATTGCTCCGGGGTCAAAGTTACATGTAGTTCCCGCTCCCATGCTTTCTGTGCTATAGGGGTACCTCTATTTACAGCATTACATAAGGTTTTGTAAAAGTTAGATGCTACACCCGGTGAACTCCCAATAGATCGGATAGTCTCCGACAAACCCTGGGTATGGGATTCCGATGGCGGGAGCACCTTAGCACTCCGAAGACAATGCTGTAGTTGCACCAACTGAAAGTAGTGTTTCGCTGGGAGACCAAATTCAATTTGCAATTCGCTAAAAGTTTTCCAGCGACCATCATGGAACAACTGGTTAGGGATCCAAATGCCCCTAGTGTACCAGGGGCTCCACGCCATCGGTTTATTTTGTATTTGAAATCGAGTATTGTACCAAAGCGGGAGTGTGTCTAACGGACAGAATCGGGAGTCTAGAGATTGCATCAGAGTATTAAAGGCACCTAAAGTGTCTAAAAGCATTGGTGGATAGTGGGAGTCTGATGGGAGAGTCATACCAGGGAGATAGGTAAGAGGAATCGGTTTGCAAAGGTCCTCCTCTATGTCTAGCCACACAGGTCTACTCGGTGCTAGATCTTCCAGCCAACGAGCGCCTTGTTTGAGAAGAAAAGAGTGGTGATATTTCAGGAAATCAGGGAATCTGACACCCCCATTTTCCTTATCTGCTTGCAATTTATGCTTCGCTATCCTAGGTGTCTTATTTTGCCATAAGTATCTAGTCAGAAGGCCCTCTAAATCGTTATATGTACGTCGAGGTAGGAGACAGGGCAACATTTCTAAAATGTAATTCACTTTAGGAACAATCATCATTTTTATGGTTTCTAGGCGACCCCACCAGGTAAGTGTTAAAGGAGTCCAACGGTGAGTAAGCGCCCGGACTTTAGAGGTTAAGTCTTTGGCATTAAAGGAGATAGCGTCTTCCAAAGGAGAGCAGTAGTGAACCCCAAGGTATTTGACCATGCGAGGTTGCCATAAAAAGGGAAAGGATTGCATATCTGCCTGATGAATCAGAGGATTTAGTGGAAAGGCTACCGATTTGGTCCAATTTATCTTATAACCCGAGAGTTGCGAATATTTACCAATTTGCTCTAGGACAGCCGGCACTGAGTCGAGAGAGACAAAGAGCATAAGGTCATCAGCATATGCTGAAATTTTGATTTCCCTATGAGAGAAGGGGACTCCATGAATCTCCTCCGATTGCCGGATTAGTAAAGCTAAGGGTTCGAGTGCAAGATCAAAAAGAAGCGGAGACAGTGGGCATCCCTGGCGGGTGCCGCGTTGAAGGGGAAATGGCAGAGACTTTAAAGCATTAGCACAGATACTGGCTGTAGGTTGTGCATACATGGTGCGGAGACAACGGAGAAAACCTTCTCCGAATCCGTACCAGCGGAGAGTTGCAAACAGGAAGGGCCATTCTAAGCGATCAAAGGCCTTCTCAGCATCAAGTGAGAGGCCAACCAATGGTCGATCAAGATTAACTGCGGTAGTCAGTACATGACATAGAGTCCGAGCATTGTCAGCAGTTGATCTACCGGGAATGAAACCGCATTGATCTGGGTGTATTAAAGTAGACATCCTATCAGAGAGGCGGGTGGAGAGAATGGTGGCAAATATTTTATAGTCCGCGTTTAGGAGGGAAATTGGACGATAATTAGCTGTTAGTTGCGGATCTCTCCCCTCTTTCTCAAAAACTACTACATTTGCCATTGAAAAGGACCCAGAAGGAGATCCCTCCTCGGCCAGAGCAGAAAAATAAAGTTTCAAAACTGGAGCTAAGTCAGCGTTAAAGGTTTTGTAGAATTCAGTAGGGAGACCGTCCGGGCCTGCAGCTCGACCTGTGGCACATCTCTTGATAGCAGAATGAATTTCTGATAAAGTGAATGGTTTGTCCATGGCCTCTCTATCTTCGTCAGATAGGGTCGGTCGTTGTACCCCTGAGAGTAATCGTTCAAATACTTCTGGCTCAAAATCACATTCAGATTGATAAAGCCGAGTATAAAAATCACGAAAGAGTTCTAAGATTTCTGTATCTTTAGTGACCAAGCCCCCCCCCCCGACGGATTACGGAGAGCGGTAACACGCTTGGCTTCTTTTTGACCTTTCAGGGCATTTGCTAACAATTTGCCAGCACGGTTATTTTCCCGGTAATACATCCCTTGTTGTGATTCAATATTTTTAGCAGCAGCAGTATACAAAAGCTGATTGTATTGAAAACGAAGGCGTTGTAAACGGAGTAAAATACATGGGTCAGTACGGGACGTGAGGAGACGCTCCCCAGCCTGTATCTGTTGCTCTAGAATCAGTAAGTGTTGCTTTCTTTGTTTCCCCTGCCGAATTTGATAGCTGGTTATAGATGCACGGATAGATGCCTTAAAACCCTCCCACCAAGCCCAGCTCGCTGTGTCATGGGGTGAGTTAAAATGAAAATAATCTTGGATAGCGGCCTTTATGTCAACCTGAAAATCTTTTTGATCTAGTAGGGATCTATCAAAAAACCAGGCTCGGGGAGGAACATCTCGCGTAGTGACATGTAATGAAAAAGATATGGCAGCATGATCTGAAATATGGAGAGGATGAATCCTAGCCGTGTCCACTTGAGAAATCAGTGCTTTGGAAATGAGAAAGAAATCTATTCTAGATTGTGAGTGATGGGGGGCAGAAAAAAAGGAGAACTCTAAGTCGGAGGGGTGAAGCAGCCTCCATATATCAACTAGCGCAAGATCTTGCATCAGAGCTGTAAGGGTAGCAAGACTCTTGGGTGTACTACTCGTTCTAGGCGGTTGTCTATCTATCAAAGGGTCTAGCACTTGATTGAAATCGCCACCAAGTATTAATGGAGTATTGGCAGAGGCCTGTGCCAACTGCGCAATACTTGCATAGTAAGCAGGGTTGTCCACATTCGGGGCATAAATACAAATACACGTGAATTCACTATCTCCAACCTTAAGGTGTGCTCGGGCCCATCTACCCTCCTTATCAGAGCTAGTATCCATTACAGTAGCTTGCAAAGACTTCTTAACCAGAATGGCTACCCCACACCGTTTGGAAACGGCGGGAGAATAGGCAGCCACCATGTAAGGCTTAGCATTGAGTTTCAGTGTTTCAGCGGAGTTTAGATGCGTTTCCTGAAGAAACACTAAATCAGCATGCTCATGGCTAAGATAGCTAAGGATTTTCTTTCTTTTGATTGGGCTATTGATGCCTTTTACGTTAAGTGATAAGATCTTACATAAGGCCATTCAAAAGGGTTAAAAATTCTGAGCATGATAACGCACATAATTTCACAATGTCCCTCAAATTAACTGTATCTGGCTGTACACATGACATGATAGAAAATAAGCTAATGTAATACAATGAAGCGCCCCACATTAAAAAAGAAGAACCGTGGTGCGGTAGAGAAGAAGCAAAACCCCAGAAATTACTGGCGACCATATGTCTGCGGGGAGAAACCCCAGAGAAGGCCGAAATTGAAAACATATAACCTGTATAACTGTGCGTGCTCCGAATCCAACCGAGGCACACATCATGGAGGGATAGGAGACCAAGAAAGTCATATAGAGAAAGAAAGAAAAGTCCAGGCAGTCTCTGTGCGTGGCTATGACCACCGCGTCGGGCCCCCCAAAATGGCGGACAGAGCCGGCAGACAACAAGTCCAAGCTGCTGGACCAGCGCATCTGCTCTGCTTCTTTGGAGTCCAAAAATGCCGATAGTAGATCAGGATCCTCGAATGTCCCAGTTTGGTTGTGGAGAGTCACCCGGAGCCTCGCTGGACACAATAGGCCAAAGCGAGCCTGCAGCTGCTGAAGTCGAGGGCGAAAAGCAAGGAGTCTCCTCCGACGGCCAACCGTGGGCTCCGCCAAATCAGGGAAGAAGGAGACTCCACGACTTTCAAACTCCAGATGATGACTCGCCCGGGCAGCATTTAGAATTTGTTCCACTTGTTGATATCGTAGCAATCGAAAGATAATAGGCCGGGGGGTCGTTCGATTGAGCGCCATATGGGTAGGAACACGATGTGCTCGATCAATTTCCAGATCTCTATGAAAAGTAATCTTCAGCAAGGAGGGAAGAGTTTTGAGCAGGAATTCTCTCATATCTCCTGCTTCCGCCCCCTCTGGTATTCCAATGAGCCTCACATTGTTGCGACGGGCCCGATTATTGCTATCTTCTAACTCTTTTTGAAGATTCTGTATCTGGCGCTCTGCCTTGTCCAGTTTGACCAAGCGCACCGCGTGCGAGTCGAGGACCCCCGCCATGTTGTCCTGCCGTGATGAAAGACTTTCAAGTCGGTCCTGGAGCACACCGAAGTCTTCTCACATGGCTCGAAGCGCTTCTCCGTTGGACTGCACCAGTTCCTTCACGCCGCGTATTTCCTCTAAGATCTCCTGGTGCATTTCGGGGTTTTCCCGAAGTGGAACCATCTTCTGTGGGGAAGACACCTCTGTTTTGGAGCGTTTTCCGTGTGAAGAAGAAGGAGACCCGAAGTCCAAGCGCGCTGGTTTATGGGCCGCCATCCCCCCCGAGGTACCCCGGTAAGTTCGGAGCAAAATATTAAGATTATGTAGGTATTAAGTCAGGATTCTGAGTAGGCCTCTCGGGAGCTTCAGCGCGAAGCGTCCTACCCGCTGAACATCAGGCTCCGCCCCCCATTAATAATAATTTTTATTTTTATATTGGTTTTCATTTAGTGTTCTGTACCTTTGTGTTTTTATTTTTTAATTTTTTAACTTTTCTTATTAATTATGTATTTATTTGTTCATGCTGGTCTCAGTTTTACCATTGTAGCGTTGTATTTATTTATTTATAATTACATTGTAGTTTTGTTTGGCCTAGTTTGTGCTTCACATTTATATTATTGTCATAATAATCGCACATACTGTTCCAGGTTTTACCAGTTTACAAGAGATAACCATTTTAGCTCTATGGTTGCATGTTATTTTTATAAGTTTATCATCTTTTCCTTACATAACATGCAATCATGGGCTGTTATAGTGTATACATAGCACTCTTTCACACCATTTTTATGATCCAATATCAATGAGTTTCTTTTTCTTCCTTTTTATTGTTCTATATAGGTTGGTATGCTTTCTGTTCCCTCAGCCCTGCCTTGTGTTGTGCTTACATTGCATCATTAGACTATTTTATGTTGTATGTCATGCCGGTGCTTTCATATTTTAACCGTTTTTAACTGTGTTTTTAATTGTTTTTAATTATTTATGCTTATACAACTTTTTATATTTATTAGTGTTACTCCCCCTGAGGAAGGCGTTGCCGAAACGCGTTGGGGTTCCCTTTGCACAATAGAGAAGTGTTTCAACGCCATGATATTCTCTGAAGCCATGTTGGAAATGGTCTAGAGGAGCTGCGGAATCAATGTGATCTTGGATTTGACGTTGCACCTCTTTCTCAAATATCTTTGCTAAGAGGGGGATACTGGCTATGGGCCTGTATGAGTCAGTTCTTTTTGGGTCTAGTTTGGAGTTTTTTAGCAATGGTCTAATAGACGTGAGCTTTAGTGCAGAGGGGAAGGAGCCAGTCGTAAATGAGAGGTTCATGATTCTTGCAATGAAAGGGCTAAATGAACTTCGAAGATCCTTTATCCAGAAGGCTGGGCAAGGATCAGTTTGAGCGGTGGTAGTATTGATTGAGGTGATTATGTCTTCAATGTGTTTAGCAGAAGGTGTGGTAAGTGCAGACAGGGATATTAGGCAAGTAGTTTCTTGTACATTGGTTGTTGAGAGCTTATCTGTCTGTAGAAGTTTTGACTGCAAGTAATCAGCAAATTCTTGTGGGTGAATATCTTCCTTTTGTTCAGAGCATGGTTCATTTGATAGTGATTTGACTAAACTGAAAAGATCACGAGGTTTGTTCAATGACCTTTTGAGCATATCAGTGTGAAATTGTTTCTTTTTGTTTGTGATTGCTTTGCGGTGAGTTGCTAAGTGGAGATTGTAAGCTGTCTGATCATCGATTGATAGTGATCGGCGCCAGCGTTTTTCAAGTCTTCGTAGGTGCGTAAGAGAAGCCCGCAGCTCGGGAGAAAACCATGGAGCAGAGGTTCTTTTCCTTGATGTGTTCTTTTTGTGTGGTAGTTGAGCAACGGTCTTGAGGCTGTTGTTCCATGCGGCAATTGATTCATCAAGATTGAGTGTTGTGTTACTGAGGAGTGGTTGGGTACTTGTCAGAATAAGTTCCATGTTGAAAGGTCGGAAGCCTCTTGTTGGGGCTCTTGATGTGTTGTCCAGTTTTCTGTTGTTAACTAGATGAATGTCGCTCAAGGGAATTTGTAGGTTTATAAGTTTGTGGTCTGACCATGGAACATCGGTGATAGATTTTATAATGTTGCTGTTTTGTTCAGAAACAGACTGTGGAGTGAAGACCATGTCAAGAATGTTTCCTTTGGAATGAGTGGGCTCCATGATTAGCTGTTTATATCCAAGATTTTCAATGGCATTGAGGAGGGACGAGGACTGGTTTTGTTGCAGTGAGGGAAGATTGAGGTCTCCCATTATCCAGTTTGGGGTTTTGAGGTTGTTGGTATTGGCGGCCAGGTCTAATATGGTGGGAAAGTCGTCTGGGGAGCTTGAGGGGGCTCTGTAGACCAAGTTGATGGAGCATTGCTTGTTCGTTATAGTGATTATATCCAGGTTGCTTGTGCTATAGGAGTTAGTTGTATTGAAAAGAAGTTCAGATTTGGTGAGTATGAGTGCTCCTCCTCCCTTCTTGTTTTCTCTGTGGGTTGTGTGTATAGAGAAGTTTGGTGGAATGAGTTGGTTAATGAGGACGTTGTCTTCTTTTGATAACCAAGTTTCTGTGATCATGAGTGCATCAAGATTGTGAAGGGTAACTATATCTAGGATTACAGGCCATTTTTTCCGAATTGAGCGAGCATTTATGTGGGCACATTTTAAGCTTTGGGAAGTGGGGAATCTTCTTGCTTAGGGCTACTGGTTTGATGTATTGCAATGTGGATCAAGTGGGAGTGCCGGATGCGAGCTTCCCTATCCGGGTAGTGATAAGAATTGCCTGACCATTTTTTTCCGTAGTTTTTGAGGATAGGGATATGATTGGTGGAGGGAGAGAAGGCAAGGGAGGTCCCGAGCCAATCTGTGAGAAGGTAAAAACTGAGAAGGGTGATGAGGTGGAGAGACATTTTAGTTCTCTGAATGAGAATTTGTTAGGGTGTCTTGGATGCTTGAGTGGTAGGGTTGGTAGTCTGTAGTTGTGAAAAATGTATTCTAGAAGAGCTCTATCAGATTAGTTGACTATGTGGGAGACTATTTCTGATACTATGTCAGGCTGAGATCAGAACAAAGCTAATACTTAGTAGGTAGATAAGTAATTGTAGAGCATAGATATATTAAATAGCATTGATACATTAGGTACTTTAAACTGTTAGTTAGTATAGATTAGCTATATAGTGTTAGCTTGCATTAATGGTGGTTATATGCAGTAGCATTGGTATAAAACAGCATAAAACAGCAGGAGCAACAAATTTGATACTTGCTCTCTTGGCCGCCTAAATCCTTTTCTTGGGTGGTGGTTTAATGTGGACAAGTGCAAAGTTGTGCACCTAGGGAAGAACAACCCAAACTATGGTTACACAATGCAAGGTTCCACATTAGGAACCACCACCCAGGAAAAAGATTTAGGCGTCATTGTGGATACCATGTTAAAACCCTCGGCCCAGTGTGCAGCGGCGGCCAAGAGAGCAAATAGAATGCTAGGTATCATAAGGAAAGGAATGGAAAATAAAACAAAAGATATTATAATGCCTCTATATCGTTCCATGGTGAGACCGCACCTTGAATATTGTGTGCAATTCTGGTCGCCGTATCTTAAAAAGGATATAGCGTTATTAGAAAAGGTTCAGAGAAGAGCCACCAAAATGGTAAAGGGGATGGAATGGAAGTATACTCCTATGAAGAAAGGCTAAAAAGGTTAGGGCTCTTTAACCTGGAAAAGAGACGGCTGAGGGGAGATATGATAGAAGTCTATAAATTAATGAACGGAGTAGAACGGGTAAACGTAGATCAATTGTTTACGTTATCAGAATATAGAAAGACTAAGGGACATGCAATGAAGCTACGAGGTAAACTATTTAAGACTAATAAAAGAAAATAATTTTTCACTCAACGTGTAATCAAACTCTGGAATTTGTTACCGGAGGATGTAGTAAAGGCTGTTAGTGTAGCTGGGTTTAAAAAAGGTTTGGACAAGTTCCTGGAGGAAAGGTCCATAAACCATTATTAAGAAGGGACCCAGGATATCAGTGCTTGACCCAGTACAAGCATTGCGGAACCTATGTCTTTTGGGGAAACTGCTAGGTACTGTCACACCTCATCTGCCCCAGCGGTGACTACTGGTATTGTTGGGCTTTCTGAGGGTGGTAGTTGTGCCTTGCTTATATATATATAGATCACACAGGAAAACTTTCTTTTCTTTTTAGGGTTTTATTCCCCGTCCCTTGAGGTTTCTTCTTTCAAATACAACAGAAATTAATAGCCTATTTTGGCTTATAACAAAATATAACTAGACAACAAAAATAGCTTCCTTCAGCTTGTAACTTTTAAACAAAAGCAAATAACAAAACGCCTAATTGTCTGTTTGGCTAGAGAGAGAGAAAGAGAGAGAGAGTTGCAGCCTTGCCTCTTATATACTGGAGTTAAGGTCACACATTCACATTTACCTCAGTGAGAATTCTGGCTCTATTACAGTGAGAGAACAATCCATTATCTCTGGACTTGTTAATGCTTCTGAGTTTTCATACTCCATTAACTCCTGTTCATTAGTATCTTCATTATTCACTTCAAACGTGGGGTAAAAGTATGGCAGGCTTGCCTCGTCACTTAAGATTCTCTTCCCTTGTGCAGAACTGCCCCTCTGGGAAATATCGTAAAGCTCTGAGTTGTGTCTTCCAGAGCCCTGCCCCTGCTGGTGCCTTAATGAATACCTCAGGTCCTTGTTTGACCTACTAGCTGGGTAATTACGGTAGGCTCCTGGCCGGGTCTGTCCTAGCTTTCCAAGCTCAGCTGTGCCTGATTGCAAACGGTGTAACGGTGTTTCCCTAGAAGCTGGGAGCTCACGGTGATAAGGGATTTCTTCAGCTTTCTTGGTAAGTGAAACCCCCTTCTCTTAGTGCTTTTATAATCAGGGGAAAAGCTATTATCAGCCTCTGAATATCTGGGCTTTATGTGGGTATTTCTATGCCTCCAGGGCTCTTCCCTTTCAGATAGCAAATAGCCCTTGTACTCACTCTTTGCCCCTGTACCTGCTGTTGCAGTCTTCTTATATTTCTCTTGCCTTCCAAACACATTCACGCTGTCAGGGTGTTGCCTTCTCCCAGAACCACACAGGTCTCTGGATTCTCTCCAACTTTCACACCAGCTACCCTGTTGCCTTACTGACTCACTTTCACTGTCGTCGTCTTCCTCATGCCAGCTCCAGGCTTTGCATGGCTTCAACCGTATCTGCTGCTGCTCCAATTCCTCTCTCAGGGATTCTCTCCTCGACTCCTCTCTCAAGGATTTCCTCTCTCTCAAAAGTTCCCCCTTTCTGAATGTTTGGGAGTCTATTTTATCTGCGTGTCTCCTGACTCCACCTTCACTCAGCTGCACTCTATTGAGTAAAACAAACTCCCTTGCTTTGCTCTCTGGGTGTGTCTTTCTGGGCTCTGTGCACATGTGCTTAGGTTGTCCCTGGCAACCATCAAACATTCCTTTGTTTATCTTGTCACTTTTATCGTGATCATTCACACTGCTCTGCACTTTCTCAGGCTGCCCTAGGTCCACCCTGTGACAGTACATATGACCTAGATTGGTCACTGTTGGAAACAGGATACTGGGCTTGATGGACCTTGGTCTGACCCACTATGGCATATCTTTATTTTATTTTATTTATTACAGTTGCTTATATACCGCACTATTCGGCATCAGCGCAGTTTACAGTATAACAAAGTGACCAAAACACACAGTCTGTTTGGTTTTACATCGAACAGGGGTACAAACTTGGATAACAGGGTTGAGCTATATACATGCACTATATACATGAGATAGGCTATATACATGAATTAAAATTCTTATAATAGGGTTGAACTGTACGATAAATAATGAGTCCGTTGCGCTATATGTAGTACCATGAATATTTGAGACATTTTGAGTATGGACTGCGAAAAGGCGGTGTTTCTTAGGTGATGCTATCTAGATTCATCGCTGGCTGGGTAGTATTGGAGGAAGAGGTGAAATTTGATTGCCTTCCTGAATTGGGTCAGGTCTGCAATAGCTCGAATGTCTGGTGGGAGCGCATTCCAACATTTGGAGACGTAAAGACTGAAGGCCCTATTTGCTGTTGTGTTATTGCATTTAGTCAAGGTTTTCGGGGTTGTTAGTAGATTTAGGGCTGTTGACCTCCTGGCTCTGTTGGGGGGCACTGTATGGATGAGCTCAGTAAGCGCCGTGGAGGATATGCGCTTGATGGCCTTGAATGAGAGGATTAGTGTTTTGAAGATAATCCTTCCGTGTATAGGTAGCCAATGAAGCTGTTTTAAAATCGGAGTCACGTGGTCACTTCTGGCGGCTCCATGGAGTACCCTTGCTGCAGCATTCATGGCCAGTTGTAATGGGTTTAGTGTGGATTGTGGGAGACCTTGTAAGATGGAATTGGCAAAGTCAAAGTGCGGTAGGATCAGTGCTTGGAATATGGTCCGGAAGTCATCTGGCTCAAGTAGGGAGCGCAGATGCCTAAGTGAACGGATTTTAAAATAGACCGCTTTGACAATGTTGCTTATATGACATTTCATGTCCAGATGTTGGTCTAAGGTGACTCCCAGGTATTTTATTGTATCTTTAGTTTGTAATTCCGCTTCCTTGACCTTTATATGTGTTGGTGGGGTAAAGTCTGGGTCTCTAGCGATGAACAGTACCTCTGTTTTCTTGTGCTGGATGCGGAGGTTTTGTGATTGTAGCCAATCCGATATGGTATTGAAACATTCTATAAGTGGTGTAAGGTCCATTTGAACGGTCGAAAAAGGCATATATAGGAGGATGTCATCCGCATATATCAGACAGCTCACGTTAAATGATCTAATGATGTTGCAGATGGGCTGCATGTATATATTGAATAGTAGAGATGACAATGAGGATCCTTGTGGCACACCTTGTGTTTGATGGAATTGTTTCGACTCTTCTGCTCCGGATTTAACATATTGCCAACGGCCATTTAGATAGGAACTGCACCAATCGAGCGCGGTATTGCAAATTCCCTTTTCTTTCAGTCGCCCGAGGAGGATCTCATGATGAACCGAGTCAAAGGCTGCAGCGATGTCTAAAAAGATGAGCACAAAGCCTTGTCGGATGTTGTCAATGCCTGTGAATATGTTATTGAATAAGAAGGAGAGAAGTGTTTCTACTCCATGGTACTCTCTGAACCCGTGTTGGCAATGATCTAAGGGAGCTGTGGAATCTATATGATCCTGAATTTGCCTTTGGACCTCTTTCTCCAATATCTTTGCTAGTAGGGGAATACTAGCTATTGGTCTATACGAGTCGGCCTGTTGTGGATCAAGTTTAGGGTTCTTCAATAAAGGCCTGATTGAGGTTTGTTTGAGGGTTGTGGGGAAGGAACCAGTAGTAAATGAATGTTTTGTCAGTTTTGCGATGAATGGACTGAATTCCTTGCGTAGCTCCTTGATCCAAAAAGCCAGGCAAGGGTCTGTTTGTGCTGTGGAGGTATTGAGGGAAGTTATTGTATCTTCAATGCTTTTTCTAGATGGTGTAGAGAACTTGCATAAGGGGGTTAAGCCGGTATGGTCTTGGAACGAGGCTGTTGATACTTTGTCGGTCTGTATGATCTTTGACTGGAGATAGTCAGCGAATTTTTGAGGTTGGATATCCACGTGTTGTTCAGGAGATGGTTCCTTGGAAAGGGCTTGAACCAAGTTGAAAAGATCCCGTGGTTTGTTCAGAGATCTTTTCAGAGTATCAGTGTGGTGTTGTTTCATTTTTATTGAGATCGCTTCTCTGTGCCTTGTTAGGTGGAGTTGGTAGGCTGTCAAATCTTGTGTGGAGAGCGATCGGCGCCATTTTTTCTCTAGTCTGCGTAGTTGTGTTAGAGAAGCTCTCAATTCTTGGGAGAACCATGGGGCCGTATTTCTTATTCTCCTGGATGCGTTATTGCTTTGTGGATGTTGTGAGATGGCCTTGAGGATGAGATTCCATGCGGCGACTAGTTCTTCCGGGTCGGATGTGGTTATGGTGAGGAGGGATTGGGTTTGTGAGAGGATTAACTCTCTGTCAAATGCGCGGAAGTTTCTTGTTGAGGTTCGAGCTGTGCTGTTGCATTTTCGGGTACTATGCCGCTGGCTGTCCCTGGTGGGTATTTGAAAAGTGATAAGTTTATGGTCAGACCAGGGGACGTCAATGATAGACAAGATCTTGTTGTGGTTTTGCTCGAGGGCTGCATGTGGTGCGAACACCATGTCCAGGATGTTGCCCTTTACGTGTGTGGGTTTGTCGATGATTTGTGTAAAGCCCAGGTTCTCTATGGCTTCGAGGAATGCAGTTGCATGGCTTTGATGAAGTGAAGGGAGGTTAAAGTCTCCCATTATCCAAATAGGTGAGTTGAGGTTGTGAGCATTAGCAGCAAGGTCAATAATTGTGGGGAGGTCCTCAGGAGAAGAAGATGGTGATCTGTATATTAGATTGATGGAGCATTGCTGGTTTTTGATGGAAAGAGAGTCCAGGTTACTTGTACTGGAGGCTTCAGTAATATGGAAATGAAGATCTGATTTAGTAAGTATTAGTACTCCCCCTCCTTATTAGTACTCCCCCTCTTATGTTCTTATGTTGTATGCCTCTAACCAACCAGCAGACACATTAAAGCAGTGATTCAAAGGTATAAGATCTGGGGATAAATGGCCCTTTGAAAAAAAAAATATGTGTATGTCATTTGTGTAAGAGAAAATGTGACCCCTTGATTCTGTAATAAGGTTGGCAATGGAGACAAAGATATGTGAAAGAGAGAAGTGAATAGTATAGCACCTTGCAGTACTCCTCTAAAATGCTTGCATGCAAATACTAGAAGTCTAACAAATAAGATGGGACAGTTCGACTATATAGCACTAAATGAGAGGTTAGAAATTATTGGTACTTGATGGAAGGAGGACAACCAGTGGGACACTGTGATACCTGGGCACACATTATATCCAAATTGGTGGAGGGGTTGCACTCTATGTTAGAGAGGGCATTGAGTCACACAGGATTAAAGTTTTGCAGGAAAGAGCACCCTAGGAGGCAGTGTAGAATCTCTATGGATCAAAATCCCATGTAAAAACTGGAAGGCGATGGCAGTAGGGGTGTACTACCAAAATGGCCAAAATGAACAAATGAATGATGAGATGCTCAAATAAATCAGGGAAGCTAACAAAAATTACAACACTGTAATAATAATGGGCGATTTCAATTACCCCAGTATCGACTGAGGCAGTGTTACGGCAAGACATGCTAGAGAGATAATGTTTCTAGATTCAATAAAATGACTGCTTCTTGGAGCAGCTGGTTCATGAACCGACAAGAGGAGAGACCTAGTCCTTGGTGGACCGCAAAATCTGGTGCAAGAGATAAGGGTGTTGGGGCCACTTGGCAATAGTAATCATAGCAAATAAGATGTAGATAGACCCTGCCTGAAAAAGGTACTAGTGTAAATACAATGTAGATAGTTTCCCCAGTTAATTCCAAGTTGATCTCCCTGTTTTATTGTAAATACAACTCAGAGTGCCTGTGTTGTATAGTTGATGTTAAATGTAAACCGCACTGATCTAAAATAGCGCGGTATAGAAGAACTGTTAAATAAATAAATAAATAAATAGCATGATTGTGTTTGATTTAATAAATGGAGAAAGGATGGCAAGGAAATGCACAGTAATCTCGCGGCGCCGCCGGGCTCGGTCCCTAGGCCGGCGGAGTAACCGGGTCCCCGGGGGCCGAGCCCGTTGGTGTTGCTGCAGGCGAGGGGGGGGGTGAGTAGCGGTTTGAGCGTGCCGGACCATCGGCATCGCGCCCACGCCGTGACGTGGGACGCGCTGATTGGTCCGGCGGATTTCGAAGAGGTGGGCCGTGCAGTAAGCGTGGGAGATCGTCGGCGTGCGATCTCCCTCTTCCTGCCGTGCCGGTGAGCTGAGCAGTCGTGTCGGTGGGGGTGGCTTCGTTGACGACGGTGCTTCAACAGGTTTGTGCGTCGGGTGTTAGGGGGTGGCGCGACTGGCCTTCCCGTTCGGCCGGTTTCGCCCGCGGCGATGCGTTATTCAAAAAAAAAAAATTTGTTACAAAAGACTGCACGGGGGCTGAGTGCCGGCGGGCCTGGTGGGTGCGAGGGTCTGGGGTTTTCGTGCTGTTCTGGGGCCTCTCGGTGGGAAGTTTGCGGGGTTCTGGTCAGAGCTTCTGCTCCGCTCCTCTGCTGCCTGGCTGTGACTTTGGGCCACGTGCTGTTGCGGCCAGCGTCACACGGCTCTTCTCCTTTGCTTGTGCTGGGTCCCGCTCTGCCAAGGGAGGTGAGGGTGGGCCTCAAGCACTGGGTAGGCCTTACTTTTGGGCTCTGCGCCTTTCCTTCCTTGGTTGAAGGGGGAGGGGGTCGCTCCTGATTTTCAGGTGGCATGGCCCGCTCTTAGAAGAGAATGGTGGGGGGACGGAGGCCTGGCACCGTTGCAGCACCCACCCGTGGCCGCGGGACCAGCAGGCGCAGGAGCTCACCGGTGGGGGCAGGTGAGGCTGAGGCTGGGGGCGAGGTCGGGGCCCGGGGACGAGGGTGGGTTCGCCAGCCTCATGGCAGGGGGCGGCTGGGGCGGGCTGCGGCCCGGAGTAGCGCGAGGCCACCTCGCGGGGGCATATCGGTATTCCCACCTGGGGAGGGTCTGGGGGTGCGGACCCGGGCGTGGTTGGGGAGGGTCTGGCTGCCCCTTCGGCTTTGCCTGGAGCCCCTTGCGGGGTCTTGTTGGCGGACGGTGCGGACGCTGGCCCCTCTCCTCCGTCGGTGGGGGAGCTCGGCGGTGATTACTCGGGGGGCGCCCCCATGGGGATGCCCTTCTCCCCTCTGGGTTTTCCATCCAGCCTGGGCATGGACGGGCGCTTCACCCGGGGTGCAGTGGGCTCCCCGCCCGGGGTGCAGTGGGCTCCCCGGTGCCATGGGCTTTTGGGGCTCATCCCTCCGGGGCGCCGGGTCCATGGGGGGGTGGCTGGGGTGGTTGGTTCAGAGCCGGGCCAGCAGGGGTGCCAGCTCCGGCGGGTTGTGGGCTGGCGGGCTAGGAGGCTGGGGGTCAGGGTTCCTCCGCTTGGAGTTGGGGGCGGGGCCGGGAGCTGGGGTGGCCACGGCGCCTGGGGCAGTTGGTGCTGGCTTCTCTCCGTCTTTTTCCCTGCAGGTACCCGAGAGTTCCGTGAGTCGCCAAAGTATGGCTGCGCGAGTGAGTGGAGCGGCGTCCGCTGGGCCGACAGCGGGGCAGACGGAGCGGGCTGCTGGACCGGTGGTCGCTCTCCCACCAGCGGTATCTGCGGTGGAACCCGGTGAGTATGCGGGGAGCGGGGAGATCGCCCTCGGGGGGGTGTCTATTGTGGAGAACATTGGTGCGGACAGGGGGAAGGCGAAGGCGAAGCGCAAGCGCGGCAGGCGTCGGCGGCGTGACTCTGCATCGTCGTCTACTTCATCTTCGTCTGAGCGGTCGTCGTGTGACTCCGCGCCGGATACGGGCAAAGGGGGCGATGGGGTAGGTACCACGGTGGTGCACTGCTCTGAACTGTGGGAGGGGGTACCCAAGAAATTGAGGCATCGTATTAGGCGGCGGCAGTATATCGACATTTTTCGGTTGTTGGAAGGCAGAAAACGCTCGGGCGACAGCAGACGGAAGCGCAAGGAGGATGAGAAAGCGGGCCGGGTGCGGAAGGTTTCCCGCAATACTCTCAATTGGACTAGAGCCTTTTTGCGCTTGGCCAGTGTATGGGGTCATTACCATCCTGAGCAGCATGGCGCTCTGCTGGCTTATGCGGACGCAATCTTGGCGGCGTCCCAGGTGCACGATGGCTGGGCCTGGTTAAATTACGATGAGGAATTCCGCGATATGATGGAAGAAAATGGTCGGTTGTCGTGGGGTACGAAGGTCATTAATTTGTGGCTTACGCAGATGTATGCCAAGAGCAAGGCGGGTGGTGCAGTGGCCGGGGGGGGCAAGGCCGGGGCCGTGGCTCCTCCTTCTGGGGTGCGGTCCTTTCGGGCGCCTGGGCCAGTCGCCGCGCAGTCCAGAGCGGTCGGGATGGGAGGAGACGTTTGTTGGCGCTTCAATAAGTCGTCGTGCCCCTTTCCCGACTGCAAGTTCAAGCACGCGTGTTCCTAGTGCGGAGGGGGTCATGCTGCTGCGAAGTGTAGTCACAAGGGGGTGGCGGGAGCCCCGGGGGGGGGGTAAGTGAGGCAGTGTCTGGAGAATTGGCCCCCACCCCCGTGCGGGTTGAGGCTATGCGGCCGTGGCTTCAATTGTACGGGGAGACTCGTGGGGGCGCGGCGGGGGGTATGCTTTTGTCGGGTTTCCGTGAGGGTTTTCGCATTCCATTGCAAGGAGTTCCCCGTGGGGCCTGTTCCAGGAACGCCAGTTCGGCTACAGCCCTGGCGGAGGTCGTGCATCGGAAGCTCAGCAACGAGGGTGCGTTGGGTCATATTGCCGGTCCTTTCCCGGACCCCCCCTTTTCTCCGTTCGTTGTCTCGCCGTTGGCGGTTGTCCCCAAGAAGGAGCCGGGCACCTACCGGTTAATACACAATTTGTCCTGCCCCCCTGGGGATTCTGTTAACGATCACATTCTTCGGGAGCACTGTTCGGTGCGTTATGCATCATTCGACGCGGCGGTAGCATTAGTGAGGCAATGCGGGCCGGGGGCCTTGCTTGCAAAAGTGGACATTGAGTCCGCCTTTCGACTGTTGCCTGTGCACCCTTCGGCTTTTCCGTCGCTCGGTTTTCGCTTCGAGTCCCAGTATTACTATAATAAGTGCATGCCTATGGGTTGTGCGGTGTCGTGCGCCTATTTCGAAGCTTTTAGCACGTTTCTGCACTGGGTCCTGGAGCGGCGGACCGGTTTGTCCACTATCGTGCATTATTTGGACGATTTTTTGTTCGTCGGGCCCGGGCGGTCAGATACCTGTGCTACGCTGTTGGGCGCCTTCCACGGCTTGGCCGGTGATTTTGGTATACCCATCACGGTGAGCAAAACGGTCGGCCCATGCACGTGTCTGATTTTCCTGGGTATTGAAATTGACACTGACCATTTGCTACTGCGGTTGCCGGCGCAGAAGGTGTAGCGGCTTCGGCAGTTGGTCGCGTTGGTGGGTGCGGCGGGCAAGACCACCCTTCGAGTCTTACAGTCCTTGGTAGGTCATATTAATTTTGCTTGCAGGGTGCTGCCGATGGGGCGCCCCTTTGCGCGGCGGCTATCCTTGGCCATGGCGGGGGTGCACCGACCGTATCATCGTATTCGCGTGTTGGTTGGCATGCGCGAGGATCTGCGGGTGTGGGACGCCTTTTTGGCTGACTTCAATGGCTGTAGGGTCGTCCAGTGGCCGGAGCAGTCCAACGCGGATTTGCACTTGTTCACGGACGCGGCGGGCAGTTCCGGTTTCGGGGCATACTGTCAAGGAGCTTGGTGCGCGGAGGCGTGGCCTTCCGATTGGGTGGCTTCTGGGCTGACACGCAACATTACCTTTTTGGAGCTATTTCCTATAGTGGTTGCGCTGTGGGTATGGCTGGAGCGTGTGAGGAATAAAAGGGTGTTATTCTGGTGTGACAATGCCGCGGTGGTCGAGGTCATGAATCGCAACGCACCCCGGTGCCCGAGGGTGGCAGCGGTGATGCGGGTGTTTGTGTTGGCGTGCTTGCGCCTGAATGTTACTGCCAGAGCGCGGCATGTGCCTGGTGTACATAACTCCATCGCTGATGCTTTGTCCCGTTTCCAGTGGGCACAGTTCAGGTTATTGGCTCCAACGGCGGACGCAGTTGCATCGGCGGTGCCGGACCATCTTTGGCGGATTGGGACCCTGACGTGATGGCGCTGTTGTCTGCCTCGGTGACGCGTGGGACGTGGGCGAAGTATCGGCGCGGCTATTCTCAGGTGAGTGCTTTTTTGGTCGAGAGTGGTTGGAAAGGGGGGTGGGTGCACGCCGGTCTCGTCAGCCAATTTGTGTTGTTGGCCAGGAAGGTCAGCTGGGCCCGGTCGGCGGTTGTGGCGGCCTTGGTGGGGTTTTCCTTTTTCTGCAAGGCGGCTGGCTGGGGCAACCCTCGCACTTTCTTTTTGGTCAAGCGGTTGCTGGCTGGGTGGGCCAGGGTGCATCCTGGGACGCGGGACTGGCGGCTGCCGGTCTCGCATACTCTGCTTCTCGGCATTTGTACTGTGCTGCCGCGGGTCGCGGCCTCACCGTTCGAGGCCGCCTTGTTTCAAGCGTTGTTCGCAACGGCCTTTTTCGGCGCTTTCCGCGTTAGCGAGTTGGTGCCCCGGTCTGCGCGGCAGGGCACGGGTGGCGGTCTGTATGCCAAGTGCGTGGCGGTGGAGGCTTCGCGGGTCCGCATCCTTGTTGCGCGTTCCAAAACGGACCAGTCGGGCAGGGGTGCGTGGGTGATCCTGAATGCCATTTCCCCCTCGCCTTCCTGTCCGGTGTCCTGTCTGCGGGGTTACGTGCTGAGGAGCGTTCCCAGGCTACTTTTTTTATTCATGCCGACGGGGCTCCGGTTACCCAGTTCCAGTTCACTGCGGTTTTGCGCCTCGTTCTGCATTCGCTGGGTCACGATGAGAGGGGTTATTCTTCACACTCCTTCCGGATTGGCGCTGCCACAAGTGCGGCCGCAGCGGGGCTGGAGGGCCCCGTCATTCAGCGCATCGGGAGGTGGCGCTCAAATGCGTATAAGGGGTATGTGCGCCCGTGACTGTCCCGGGCGGTTCGGAGCGTCACGGGCGCCAGGTGCTTTGCCAGGGTGGTGAGAGGTGGGGGGGGGGGGATGAGGGGGTTTTCATCTTTTGCTTCTTCTTGCAGGCGATGTCGCCAGTGGTAGTTCAGTTTGTTTCCTTGCAGATGGTTCGTGCTCGAGGGAGTGGTGGATCATCGGGCACTCCTTCGTCTACTGGGCGGAGCGCAGGGCAGCTGTGCGGCCGTTGGGCATCCACCTCGGTCTGGCGACTGCAGGGATTCGGCTTTGCTGGATGGGACAATGTGGCATGCGATGGCAGCAGCTGATTGCCTGCGTCCAGGCGAAGATGGAACAGCGCCAGCGGCCGGTCGGGCTGCTGATTCATTTGGGTGGAAATGACTTATCAAGCTGGCCATGCCGGCAGTTCATACTTGCTGTGCAGGCGGACATTGGTTTCTTGCGGGAATTGCTCCCAGGGATTGCTATTATTTGGTCTGACATCATACCGCGCCCTGCTTGTTGGTTTCAGCGGCGGTGGTCGCGGGGCTTGGTAAAGATCAATCGCCAAGTAGGGCGCTGGGTGGTGCAGACCGGGGGGGTGCAGGTGTTGCACTCTTGGGCTGAGGTGCAGTGCCGTGGGCTTTACAGGCTGGATGGTGTGCACCTCGCTCCGGTGGGGCAAGACTTATTGCTAAACGATTGGCGGGAGGCGCTCAAAGGTTGGCATTGGTCGCAGCTGGTTTTGGGGGGGGGGGCGGCACAAGGATAAGGGGCTACCTT
This sequence comes from Ichthyophis bannanicus, assembly GCA_033557465.1. Taxonomy (NCBI): domain Eukaryota; kingdom Metazoa; phylum Chordata; class Amphibia; order Gymnophiona; family Ichthyophiidae; genus Ichthyophis; species Ichthyophis bannanicus. The sequence continues at coordinate 121,033,939 of CM066040.1, forward strand.
GTGCCGGTGGCGGGGTAGCGAGCTGGCGCTCGTCGACCCGGTGGTGCAGTGGCGGCTGAGGCCACTTTGCAGAGGAGCTGGGTGCTCCTAGTTGGGGAGAGACATCACAGTTGGTGTCTCTGCCCAGAGGGAAGCAACGGGAGCCGGCCTTTGCTATAGCACGGCGAGGCGGATGGAAGGGGGAACAGGGGGTGGATGATGCCCCACCTTGATAAACGGCTGGTGGGCGGGCATCATCCGGATGGGGTGAGGGGGGGGGAGTTGTTATGTTGAAGGAATGTCGAATTGGCCCATGTTGGGCCGGGTTGGTTTATGGTTATGTATCTGCGACCAATAAAGGAATTTGTAATATGCCAAACCTTGGTGAGAGCGTATTTTGTGCATGGGTTTTTAAGGGGCAGAGATGGGAGGGGGGGTGGGGTGAGGGGTAGGCGGGGGAGGTCCATCCGGATACCCCGGTTACAACCTTTTAACTTTCAAAAGGGAGACTATGATAAAATGAGGAAGACAATTAAGAAAACACTAAAAGGACCAGCTGCAAAGATTACAGATTTACATCAAGCATGGGCATTGTTTAAAAATACTGTCCTTTAAGCACACATTGGCTATATTCCATGCTTTAAGAAAAATGATTTAAAGATGAGGTCAAAGATGCTGTTGTAGCCAAAAAAGCATCTTTCAGGAAATAAAAAAGGAGCCAAATGACAAAAACTGGAAACAACATATGCCCTGGCAAGTTAGATGCAAGGCATTGATAAAGCAGGCAAAGAGAGAATCTGAAATAAAGCTTGCCATGGAAGCAAACATGCATAATAAAGACTTTTTCAATACATTCGTAGCAAAAAAAACTGTGAGTCAGTTGGACCATTAGATGATAGAGGGGTAAAAAAGGCACTAAAAGGGGACAAAGCCATAATGGAGAGACTGAATGAATTCTTTGTTTTGGTCTGTACTGAAGAAGATGTAGGGAAGTTACCCATAACTTAAATAGTATTTAAAGGTTTTGCATCGGAAGAATTGAAAGAAATATTGAAGATGTATTATAACTATTTGATAAACTAAAGAGTACCAAATCAACTGGACCAGATGGTATACATTCAAGGGTGTTGAAAGAACTGAAATATGAGATTACAGACATACTATTAGTTATCTGTGAACTAATCATCAAAATCATCTGTAATACCTGAAGACTGGTGAATGGCCAATGCAATGCCAATTTTAAAAAGGGTTCCAGGTGTGATCCGGGAAACTACAGATTGGTGAGCCTGATGTCAGTACCAGCCAAAATAGTAGAAACCATTATAAAGAACAAAATTACTGAACATGTAGATAGTCTTGGTTTAATGAGACAAAGACAACATGGCTTCAGCCAAGGAAGGTCTTGTTTACTAATTAATCTGATATATATTTTTTTGAAGGTGTGAATAAACAGGTAGACAAGGTGAGCCAGTTGATATTGTGTATCTGGATTTTCAGAAAGCCTTTGACAAGGTTTCTCATGAAAGATTATTGGTGAAATTTAAAAGTCATGGGATAGGAGGCAGTGTAATATTGACACTGTTCCTATTGACGCTGTTCCTCACAGGCTACTTATAAACAAACTGAGCACTCTAGGGATGGACCCTAAAGTTACTGCTTGGGTTAGAAATTGGTTGGGTGGGAGGCTACAAAGAGTACAGGTAAATGGAGCTCACTCTGAGGAGAAGGATGTTACCAGTGGTGTGCCCCAGGGATCTGTCCTTGGGCCATCAAAAAGTAGAAAGACTAGGGAACATGCAATTAAGCTACAATGTAACCTTTTTAAGACTAATAAGAGAAAATATTTTTTCACTCAACGTGTAATCAAACTCTGGAATTTGTTACGGAGGATGTAGTGAAAGCTATTAGTGTACAGTAGCTGGGTTTAAAAACATTTTGGACACGTTTGTAGAGGAAAGGTTCACAAACCATTATTAAACAGCACCCAGGAAATCCACTGCTTGCACCAATACAAGCATTGTGGAACCTGTGTGTCTTTTTCGGAACCTGCTAGGTACTTGTGACCTGGATTGGCCACTATTGGAAACAGGATACTGGGCTTGATTTGGTCTGATCCAATATGGCATATGTTATGTTCTTATGTTCTTAAGAGACATCTCAATTTTAGGCTTAAAATGGGTGCCTTTTAGGACTTTTTACATAGGCATCATTTAATAAAATTAGGCCCAGTCAACATATTAAGGTCTAATGTTAGCATGCATGAAAGATCCTTAGGATGCATGTTAAACTTTATTGCAAAAATCCTTAAGTGCTTCATCAAACAAAAAGCCTCAATTCAGCGGCATGTCTGAGTCCTCTAAATGGTGTTATATAAGATGGTTTTCAATGTGCCAATATTTCTATTCCTACAAAAACAAAAAATGTTTGGACCACCTTGGAGGACAGTCTGTTCTACATCAAGGAGATAGTCTGCTGCATAATTTATTGTATATGTATGACTACTTACTGTTGTATTCCATCACTGCACGAAGTTACCAACTGGCCAGATATTTTTTTTTAAACCTAGTTTTATTTCATTATGTGCATGAATTTCTAGTCTTGTTTGTCTTAAAAAAATCAAACTTCATCATCCTTTTATAAGGACAAACTGGATTTGGTTGATTGCTTTGAAAACCAGCTTTACAAAAATAGTTCAAGCCAAGTCTACTATGCTTGATACTGAGAAATCTATAACCTTCTCATCCTGAGAAATCTTTTTTGAAATCAGTCAAGGTTTTTAAAACAATAAAAAATGGTGTTCCATAAAGCATGACAATTGTTTGTTGAAAAAAGAGACATATTAGAGGTTCCAAAGTTCATGCAACCTGTTTTGCATTCTTGAAATAAAGCAAGCAATGTTACTCAAACAAGTGGGAAAATAAAAGTTGCATGGCTCATGGAATTTTTCCAGACTGTGTGTGCGTGTGTGTTTGTATGTATCAGTGTTGTCTCTCTCTCTCTTGTGTCTCTGAACTTGAGACAAGAGTCTGGGATGGTTTCATAGGCAATACACATATATTCCATTGGTTTGGAAAGAATAATAAAATAAGTATGATCAAAGCATTACAGATGTCACTGTTTACAGACCCCAAAGGATGGATTTTGCAGCTTAATCTTGGCATGGCACTGTCCCACTAGGAGGCAGTAAATATAGCAATCAATTGTATATGATGCATTCGGTCACTAGCAACCATCAAGAAAGCAAAACAGTTCCATTCCTAGACTTCATGGCAAAATTTACAACAAAGAAAATGAAATACACATCTGAATAATTAAGAGCCAGCCCAGCAGGACTAGATGTAAAGCAAAAGTGAAAGGGGCACGTTAGGGAAAGCATACAGAGTGGGCTCATTGAATTTTCATTCTCTCTACATGTGTGTGTGGGAGTATAGCTGTGTCTGCTCTTTCAAGGTCCTTAATCCGATGATGATATTTGGAGGTAGGAGTGCAAATTTGGAAAGAAACTAAGAGGTATAAAACCCCAGTCCTAATTCAAATCTGACTCTTTGGTTCCATGGCCATTGCATTGCAGAATGGTGCCACAGGTCTCCAGCCAAGCATTAAGAAGAAGAATGAGAAGTGGTACAACCTTGTGTCTATCCAAAGGCGTTTCTGAGGAGCTTTTGGACGAGAAACCAGGAGCAGCACCAGGGAATTGTTCTGTGCCTATCTAAACTCATGTTCCAGCAATTGTCACCCTGCATTGAAGCCACTAACACATTGCATCCCCGACAGTCTGGATTCTGCTCAGGCCATAGTACAGAGACGGTACTGCTTGCCCTTCTAAATGAATTACACACTGCATATGACCGTGGGGATACCACATTGATTGTGTCCTTGGACCTTTCCTCGGCTTTTGACTTAGTAGATCACCGAATCTTGCTTTCTCGTCTTCATAATTCTGGGCTTCGGAGCATTGTACTACATTGGTTCCGCTCTTTTCTTACATCTCGTACTTTTTCTGTTCATTCCACTGGTCAGTCATCACCTTCATTTCCCGTGATTTGTGGGGTCCCTCAAGGCTCTGTCCTTTCTCCCCTGCTCTTTAACATCTTTTTTGCTCCTCTGCCTCTCTTAATCCAACAGTACCCAGTCTCCACTTATCTTTATGTGGATGACATTGTCCTTCTTTTTCATACTTCACCTATAGATGTGGATATCACACCACTTAATGACTGTCTTACCCACGTTGCTTCCTGGCTTTCTTCCAATTTCCTTCACCTGAATCCTGCCAAATCTTCTGCCATGTGGGTATCTTTGAGTACTCCCTGTCCCACTATTGCTCCTCAGCTTGCTTATGTTGCTATCCCTTAGTTTCTTCTTTCTGTTATTTGGGTGTAACATTAGATTCTTCCCTCTCTTTTCACGAGCATGTGTCTTTCCTCACTCGTTGCTCCTTTTATGCACTTAGGCAAATTAGGGCAGTCTGTTCTCTGCTACCTCCGGCCTCGCTTATCACCCTACTCCTGGCCCTAGTTATAAGTAGATTAGATTACTGTAATGTGGCATTAGTGAACCTACCATTCTATTAAATTCAGCGCTTACAACTATTGCAAAACACGGCAGCGCAACTCGTTTACTATGCCGGACAGTATGACAATGTCACTCCTCTTTTACTCCATCTCCATTGGTTGCCTCTCCATTATAGATTTAAGTACAAATTCTTAATTTTGACCCATAGAGCAATCCATACTTCGACTCTGCTGTATCTTGCTAATCTCATCTCTTTGCATACTCCACACCGGCAACTCCGTTCCATTCATGCGAATCATCTTACTCTCCCTTCTCCTTCACAAGCCGATTTGGAACAGACCCGTCGTGCTTCTTTTTACTTTCTCAGCCCTGCGCTCTGGAACACTTTACCATCTTCTGTCCGTTTAGAACCATCATATCAGAATTTCAAGACATTGCTCAAAACCCACCTATTCCAACAAGCATTTGAGCTTCCTGATTGTTAGCACCACTTAAGTATTTTTCCTTTTGTACTTTCTGCCTTTTGTTTTCTCTACCTCTTTCCTATTATACAATGGCGTTCTTTTCCTCTTTTCTGCAGCATTTTGCTTTTATTGTAAACCACCCTAATGTCTTGACGTGGGCAGTATATCAAGTGTATCGATAAAGATAAAGACTTCTGAGGAGTATCAAAGGCCTCAAGCTAAGACCCCACGGGAGTTTCATCAGGAGTTACTGGGTGAATAGCCAGAGTCAACATCCACTGAGGAGGAGGAAATCTTCAGGGGATAATGAGAGTGTGGTATTCTAAGGGGCATGTTTGCTAAAGATTTACGTGCGTTAAAGAAATTAGTGTTCATTATGTGCCACTGTGCCCATAAAAATAAAAGACCTCTGGGCACTTATTATGCAATAACTTAACCCACATTAAATCCTTTAGTAAACATGCCCCTAAGCCACTGAGAGGCTGCACACTGAAGGATAACAGTGGCTGAAGTTTTGTTTTTGTTTTTTTTTTGTCAAACTTTTTCCCTCTCTTTGTTCAGGGAGTAAGCATATGTGCTTACTCCCTGAACAAAGAGAGGGATAAAGTTTTGAGCTTAGAGTACTCTGGAGAGAACCCAAAAACTTGAACTGGAATACTCAAGAGGTTATAAGTTGATCCATTGAACTTCCTGTTTTATTACATACTGAGAGTGACAGCTGGTATCTGCAATTTTCTGAGTGACTTTGATTTTTCTTAAGTAAAGTTACTAGGTTCAGAATTAATTTGGACGTGAATGGAGCTTTTTGCAGTGAAAAGAATAAACTGTAAGTTCACTAGGCCGACTAGAATATCCTGTCCCTGCCCCAATAACCTTTTATATTAGGGATGTGAATTCACCTGAAATGAAATGGGTAATATAGTAACATATGTGGGGGCCCCTAGCCCAGGCCACGGCCTATAGGCATAGGGGTGCCACTATTTAGTCTTTGAATAAAGAATAATTTGTCCTTGTCCAGAGCTTGGGCTGCTGGGACTTGTAGTTGTGCTACCACTTAAAAAAACACAAACACAGTAGTATTGAGAACCGAGGGTTTTTTCAAAAGACACACAAGAATTGATTTCCTTCTTTTCACAAGCATATAGCTCAAACAAAACAACAGGATTCTTCTCCAAAACAAATGATCCTCAGGAAAATCCCACAAAAACCCAACAGTGAAATTGCTTTAGCTGGCTTTCACCACATACGTAGCTGTTTCCCAAACATACAGCAATAAACACAGTTTCTTTTCTTCAAATCAAAGTAATTGTCTTTTTCTTCCTTCAACAGGGTACTTAACCATTCAGGCTAGAATCATTCTCCCTGTCTTACTCATTGCTTTTGGTGGTTTTCAGGTTACAGACTTTTTCCTTTATCCAGCAGCTTCTATTCTGCCTTTTTACACCATGAACAGTCCATTAATAAATCCTCTGAGTCAGAATCAGGTTCAACAGATTCTACCTGCATTTCCTCTGGGTTTTCAACCGGTATGTCTGGCTCTAAGCCTTCATGCAATGCTTCTTGCTTGAAACTCTCTAAGAGCTCCTGAATTCTCCTCCACTGGGGCTTCTTACTAGGAAAAGGGTTTCCACCTGGAGTGAGAAGTCTCTTTTCCTGACTCAAACGCCAGAGTGCCTCTAACTGGCTTAGGTCACGCTTAGGTATATTTTTATCCACCCACCTTCTGGGAACTGGAATATTTTTAGCTGGTCCACATACTGGAGGAACTGCACCTTGCCCCTTGTCTGTAATTCTTTTAGCTACAGCTCTACTGGCTTCAGAACCAATTACAGTTTCCCTGCAAGCCTGGCTCTCTTTCTGGGTGCTGCTTTCACCTCTGAAATTCCCCTGGAATCTCCACCGTTCTCCTCTTTGGTGAGTTTTCTGGGTCTTTCCCTGGTGCTTCTCCCTCCACGGAAGTCTGCAGTGCTCTCTCTAGTCAGCTCCCTCGTATGCTGCTCTCTCCCTGAGTACTGCTCTCTCGTGGAATCCTCTCTCCAGCCGGTGCTACTCTCACGTGTTTCTCTGGGTTTATAAGGCTGCCTTTTGCCTAACCTGCACTGTCCCTTACCCAGGTATCTCTCATTATCCTCCAAGCCTGCCCTTAGATCAGCAGAGCTTGGGTGTGGCTTAGCTTCAGCAAGTGCATGTTTTTTTCCTTTGCCTGCACCCTGAAAGCTACAGATATCCTGCCTGTCTCCTTCCTTAAAGGTAGATCTATAATTTTCCTCCATTTGCATGGGCTCAGCCATGCTCTCCTCATCACACATAGTATGTGATGGGAGATAAAGAGCAGCATGGTCCATCTAGTCTGCCTAGCAAGGTGACAAGAGTAGGTGCGCCTGCAGCTCTGTGCAGGTCATCCTCCCAATGTCTTTGTTTAGGGGTGTACTCACCGCTCTGTGCAGGTCACCTCGACTTGTTAAGATATCAGAGACAGTTAAATTTATTTTGATATTATCTTGTTTCTATAGAGGGATCCACTGTGTCTGTCCCATGCCATTTTGAATTCTGTCACTGTATTTGCCCCCACCACTTCCATCAAGAGGGCATTCCAAGCATCCACCACCCTTTCAGTGAAAAGTATTTTCTGACGTTGCCTTTCAGTTAACCCCATTGTAGCTTTGTGCTATGCCCTCTAGTATTACAGCTTCTCCGTCTTTGAAAAATATTTCATTTATATTGTTTTTGAATGAAAATGGAAGAAAAAACACTGAAATTTAATCACTTTCCATCTATTCTAACAGTATGCACTATCACTTAATACTCATACTACTGAGCAATAGCGCATGCCATGGCAAATAGTGTGCAGCATTGAGTCATAGTACGCACTAATAAGCCATAGGGCACCCTATTATGCAAATAGAGAGAGGACTGATTTCCGGGCCCCTTAGACTATAATAGATCTGAAAATAAATGAAAATGAATAATTATTAGATCATACAACCATCTGGTTAATTTGAAGAAAATTAATTAAATTCTTCATATATTACGTTTTACTATACATTTTGAAACAAACAAACATCCCTGGTTTGTGGTATCTTGCTAAGTGTAGAATTATGTACCTTGCCTTTATCATATATGGGCAAAATTCTAGCTTCTAAAGAACAATATTTTGCTTCATGGGTAGGAACAATGTGAAGAAGTCCTCTTCAGATGGTTAGGTATATTGGATGTTAACACAAAACCTTAATTTAAATATTGGTATTTTTGATGATTCAACTATGATTGGATATTTACATTTTCGAATTACATTTATTTATCTTATCTCTGCTTTGTTTTGAGGAGGGGGCATAATATATTTATGTTTATATGTTTAATAAACATAAACATATATTATTGGTGTTTTGCCATTGGTGTTATATCACTGTCATTATTTAGGGGCCCTTTTACTAAAGTGTGGTAAGTTTTTCCACTTACTGCATAGTTTGAGTAAACATTAATGTAAAACGTTGCACAACGACTGTCTGGGCCATGCCTAGCATATTCCTTGCAGTTACTGTATTGAATATCCCTTATCGCTCATTAAGGTCATTCACAGTTACCATGAGTACGAATGCCCTCCTCTGTCAGAGCCTCTGATTACAGACGGAACCAACTGAAAAAAGAAGCAACAGCAGCACATAAACACTGCTCTTCAACTTCTCCTACGGGCAGGTGATGGATATCCTTGGGGGAAAGAAGGAAGGGAAATGTGATTGTAACAGGAAGCTAGGGAAAGAAGAAGAGGAGGAAGTTACATCAGGGGACAAGGAGAGGGAGAAAGAAGAAACGTTATTATGCCAGAGGTGATTTACCAAGGAGTAGGGAGAAAGGGAAGGTCATTATGTTAGGGGGTAGGGAAATTGTGGTATGACTCAGTGAAGTGTACCCACTTCCAGAAGTACCATGAAAGAAGGTTTTACTGCATGTACATATGGTGATGTCTTTTTCATCACCGTCTTAGGCTAAGATGAATCTTCTATTAAATGTTCTACATGGTTCCCAACATGAATGCATATGAGGCCAAAGGTTGCAGTAGGAATGCTGGGAATTCAAAGCAAAGAAGCAAAAGGCCTCTAGAAGCTAACACCGTTAATATATGAAAATAACGGCTTTGTAGTCGTAGATTCCCTATGATTTTCCCACAAAATGACGCAACTGCTGCATACAGAATGCGCGAAGGCACACAGAGTGCAACCAAAACGAGAGTTACAGAAGCAGTAGCATAAGGCAAACTCTGTTGAGCAAAATTCAGAATCATTCAATTACTTTGCTGGCCCCAATTAAAATAATCTGTTTTTTTTTTATTCTGCCCAAATCAGAACATTATGGACCTAAGTGTAGAAATGAAGTCTTTTTAAAAGTGTTTATGTGGTTCACAGTGGAAGCCAACTGCACAAGTGCTTAAGCTTCACTTTTCAGCTCTCTAAACATATAAATTTGGCTGTAAAGTCACTATACAGCCAAAACTTATATGTCTAGTTGAAAGAAGAGGCAGGGATGTTCCAAGGGCTGAAGCAGAATTTAATCCATAAAGTGACAATATTCAGCTACTTTATGGAAGACAGCCGTTTAAGTCTAACCACAGAAATAGTAGAAATACATTTATATGGATGATTTTCTCATTTTCAGCAATCTGGTTTAGGGGTCCTGTTACTAAAGTACATTAGATCTTGACACCTAACGCATGTTTATCACCAAAATTAATGTACATTAGGTACAACTGCCGCATTAGATGCAACTGTTCCACATATGCCCACTGTTCCAGCATATGCCCAACAGTTACCATGCAGGCAGATCCCTTTGCATGCTTTTGGACCCTTGTGAATGTGGCATGGATGCACTTAACTCTACCTACTGAGGTAACATTAGGTGAACCTAAACTAATTACAAAATTGACCGTTGGCACGTGTTATGTAGTCCTGCACTAACTGCAATGTGGTCACCATATTTATTTAGACAGATTTGTATGCCACCTTTTCCTTCAATCAAGGTGGTCACGTCACATCACAATTGGAGGGTTACATTTAACATTAGGTGTGATAAGGAAGCTTATCATAGCTCAGGAAGGAGCTATAGAAAAGGTGAAGTGACTCTGAACAAGCAACCTGTCAGTTCTGGTAGAAATAAGAAAACAGAATTTTGCCATAAAAGACTACCAGTCCCAGAATGCACCAGGTTTCCAACAGCCATTAGAGGAGCTGAAGTGGGGAAACGTGTGTTCAATCAGGAGGGCTATGAGGTAATCCCTAAGCACTCATCTCAAAGGGCAGGGCCTGATTCAGCACAGCTGCGCTGTGTTAGGGAGGAGCACTCATCTAAGCAGAATAAGAGTAGAGTTTATTCTACAGATGACCATCTTCATGATCACCTTGGATATCCAGAGAATTGTCCTCAGTATCCTGAGAATCAGCTTGAGTTTGATCATCAGTTTCATCTGAAGGATCATCAGAAGCAGAAGCCAAACCGGACGGACAGAGAGGGAAAGAGACCCTTTGGAAGAAGGAAGAGAAAAGCCTTTGAGAGGTCTAGAAGAGTCCAAAGGAGTACGTATACTGGGAGGCATTTCAAGGGCCAGCATACACCATTGGACTGGGGAAAGCCAGAGGAATGGTGCTGCAGAGCTAGGAATCTCCAGACGCTACCTGTGAGGGAGACGGCTGCACGTGGAAGGGACCCTAAGACCCGTGCCAGAAGGTATGTGAAGAGAGATCCAGTGTCCAGGGATCTGGATTGGAAGGCTGGACATAAGAACTGGAATACATACTGGCCAGGCTATATAGAGAGGAACTCTAACAGCAATGGAAGCTCAGGTATGAACACTGATCTATGCCCTAGCTATAACCTTGAAAGACAGCAGGGAAACAAGTATTCTCCTGAAAATGCTCCATTGAGAGATTCATCTGTGCCAATCCATGATATTGAACCCATGCTTGTTGAACAAGGGGGAATAATAGCAGATGAAGATCCTGTTTATATGGACTGCTCTCTATCTAAACTCTGTTGGTAACTTTCTGTTATAAAGTACAGCAACCATCACAAAGAAATACAAATGTGTTCTTTAATCTACTCAGAAAAGCTCCTGAAGCAGGATTTGACCCACACAGTAGAAAGCAAGCCAGCTGTTTCAGCTGGTAACTGCTAGCAATCGAGCCTCACCTAATTGCTTGTGAGCTAGGAGAGAATTACTTCTGAATCTGTGTGGGAAGTAATCAGAAGTTAATCTGAAAAGAACAGTTTGTTTCTTGCTTTGTGGCTTTTCATTTGTTGTTTTCCTGATTTTGACTTTGTTTTTCCAAGTTAACACTGAAAGCAAGTTACCTGATGTTATGTGCTACCAAGCATATCTGTGTTGGGAGAAATAACCCCATAAATAAATATCTTATTGGCTTTACCCAAGAGCACAACTAAATTATTGTCAGCAGCTGTGTCTGGTGTGAATGAACTACATTGCCCACAATACCTTGCAAATCATATAGATATATGCACTTGCCAAGACTGTGAAGATTCACACCCAGGCAGCCGTCTGACATAGGGTACATGTAAACATTTAGACAGTAGAGTTACTTAACAGTATTTAGACAGTACAATTGAGGTAACATTTAACATATCTACTCTCCGCCCCTAACCTATTGTCGTGACCCCAGCCCCGGCCGCCAATTTTAGTCCTCTAATAAAGGAATTAAACACTATTCTTGTCCACAGGGAGGCATTCTGGGACTTATAGTTTTTCCTCGTTCAAGGATAGTCATGTAAGTCAAGGGTTAAAGGCAAAGACAAAAGTTTATTTTTCCCCAAAAAACACTAAGGTTCAAACACATAACGTCAGGATATTCTTCTCCAAGCAATACTTCAGAAATTATACATAAGCTGGAACTGAGGAAGCTTCATAAGCTTTTAAAACATGTGCAGTTGTTTTCATAAGGTAATCAGCAAAACAAAATACAGCTTCTCTGTTTAAGCCAAGTTAAATGTCCTCATTTACCTTCTGCTCCTTTAAACACAAAAATGTAGAAGCTGGCAACGTTCTCTTGAGTTAGTAGGTATTTCTTAGCAAAACAAAACTAGGTTCATTCACACTGCTTCTCAAGACCTTTCTTTTTCAAGCATTTCTTATCAACAGACTTTCATAGCTTCTGTCTGGCATAATGTACAATCCATTGGCAATTCACCTGATATGGAGTTTTGCTCCGCACAGTCCACTTACATATCCTCTTGTTCTAAAGCATATACGTCTGGCTCTGAACTCCCACAATCTGCTCCTCGGTGAATGCTCTGGGGAAACCCCGGACCTCCCTCCAGCACTGGTTTCCCCGGTAAGGAATGTCTGTACCTCTAGTATGGGATACCTCTCCCTGGTTCAGTTGCCTTGGTTCCTCTCCGCTGTTCAGCCATGGTTCTTTGCTCCAGGCTGGGTTCTGGTTACTTCCAGCTATAGCCTTGTTCACCCACCTTTGAGCAGCTTGAAACCTTCGGTCCGAGACCCGAGGTAGAAGACTTCCCTGCTTTCTTTCTCTAAGCAAAGCACACGTGGTTTCTTGGCTCTCAGGCTCCTTCCACGTCCTTCTCCTTCCCCTGAGGTTTCCTCCTCTGAGTTCCTCTCTCTGAACTCCTGGAACAGCTGAAACACGCTGAACTCTCTGAACCTGCCCATGATTCTGGACTGGAACTGGAACACAAACTGTTTGAACCGCAACCTGATCCTGAACCCCCTTCTCCCCTTCTGAGCAGGGTTTATAAGGCTGCTTCTTAGCTAGCCTTTCTCTGTCTCTGCACAGGTGTTTGCCATTACCCCCTAAGCTTGCACTTACGTCAGCAGAGCTTGGGTGTGGCAAACTGGCTCTATCAACTCCGTGCTTTCTTTCTTTGACTGCAGTCTGGAACCTGTGAATTTCAGGAATGTCTCTTTCCTTAAAGGTGTATTCACTATCTTTTCCTATTTAAATCGGTTCAGCAGGTCTCTCCTCATCACATATCCCCCCCCTTAAGATATTACGGGCTGGTGAGATTTCACCCGCACAGCTCGTAATTCTTGATAGGGCGTCCACATTTTGATGCATCTTCCCTGCTCTGTGTTCAACCCGAAAGTCGAAGGCCTGCAAAGCCATGTACTATCGTGTCAGCTGGGCATTATGATTTTTCATCTGATTTAGCCATTTCAGGGGCGCATGGTCCGTAACCAACAAGAATCTTCGTCCTGTGAGATAGAATTTGAGAGCATCCACCGCCCATTTGATAGCTAAACACTCTCTTTCTATCGTTAAGTAATTCTTTTCTGCTGGGGAAAGTTTCCTGCTGAGAAACATTATTAGATGCTCTACGCCCTCATGTTTCTGTGATAACACTGCCCCTAAACCAGTCTCCGAGGCATCTGTTTGGACAATAAACGGCTGCCTAAAGTCTACGCCTCATAACAAAGGTGCTCTACAGAGCCTCTCCTTCAATAAAGTGAAAGCCTTGTCAGCCTCGATGGTCCACCACTTTCTTCGGCAAAATGCGGAATGAAGTGACGATAATATCCTATTAGGCCCAGAAAACTTCTTAACTGTTTTTTAGTGACTGGCCTCTGAAAATTTTTGACACTCTCTACCTTGTTTACTAGAGGTCTGACTGTACCTCGCCCGACCATATGACCCAGATATTTCACCTCTTGTCCGGCAAACATGTACTTTCCCTGGTTCAAGGTCAGGCCTGCTCGTCTCATCGCCCATAGCACCGCTTCCACCGTAGGCAAATGCTGATCCCAACTGGAACTGTGTATGATAATATCATCCATGTAGGCGACGGCATATTCCTGGTGTGGCCGTAGGACAAGGTCCACCAACCTCTGGCAGGTTGCTGCGGCACCGTGCAGGCCGAAGGGCATCCTTCTAAACTGGAAGAGTCCAATTGGCATGCTAAACGCAGTCTTTGGACAGGACTCCCGGGTTAAAAGAATCTGCCAATAACCCTTAGTCATATCTAAGGTAATAAGGAACTTGGCTTGCCCCAATCGATCCAATAATTCTTCAATACGTGGCATTGGGTAGAGATGGCGTTCACTTGCCTAAAGTCTATGCAGAACCTTTGTGTACCGTCAGGTTTTGGTACTAGCACAATGGGGTTACTCCAAGGACTTTTGGACTCTTCAATAACTCCCATGTCTAGCATCTCTTGTACCTGAGCCACTACCTCTTGCTTTTTGGCCTCCGGGAGCCTATAGGGCCTTTGCCTAATGACCTCACCAGGTGGGGTGACAATTTCATGGGCTACTAGCTTTTTCTCCCCGGGAAGCGGTGTCAAAACATCCGTAAACCTTCCCAGTACTCTGGCTATTTCTTGTTTTTGCGACAGGGAAAGTTCTTCTCCAACCCTAGGCTCTGGGTTTGTTTTACAGTCTGCCAATTGCGGACCTAAGTCTTCTTCTATTCTTTCTTCCAAGATAGCCGACAGTCCTTTCACAGCTGTCCTCCCGGTAGATCCGAATCCTCCGGTTCCTCGGGTTGTAGAGGTCATCATGGGCACTTCTTCTAGGGGAGTGCTGGATATTCACTATCTTTTCCTATTTCCATCGGTTCAGCAGGGCTCTCCTCATCACACTATCCATTCGGCAATCCTAGCACATGATTGACAGTGCAAAAATAGTCATGCATTGTCATGTCCACACTGTAACTGATACTGTGCACCTGAGCACACAACTAACCTGTGCTAAACTGCTTATTAACTGCACAGTGCACTTTAGTAAAAGGGCCCCTTACACTGATAAGATCACTGAAAATATGCATTTCCGGGGGGAGGGTGAAAAGTGTCTGGCTTTATAACAAAATAGAAAGCTGCGGGCACACTTCAGTTCTGCAGAGAGATCATTCGGACCTCCAGAACTGAAGTGTGCCTGTAGCTTTCTGTTTGTTATAAAGCCAGACTTATCAACCCCCTACCCCCTCTCGTATAGATGAGTCATGTGTATAACAGCATGTTTTTCTGTGCTCTGCTGGAAGATAGCCTCAAATTTAGTATCTATTTATTTGTAAAGATAGGACAAACCACAAGTAGTTGATGTATTGTGCTGAGAATCATTCTTAATTTTTCTCAGTAAATATGGGATTGTGTAAGAGTTCAGCAATAAATCATTCATTTATGGGATAAATGATTAGACATACAAAAATGAAAGGAGTATCTGTCATTGAGCTTGTTCAGAATCATGCTTTGAAGACAAGTCAGGAAGATATTAATAGTTTACTTAACATATAATCAAATATCTATCTACCATATGCAGTGTTAAAGAGAAGACAGGTAATGGACTGTGTTATAGAGACATTGTGAAGTTAGCTGGCAAGTGTGGTCTCAGCTAAATAGTTAATTACATATTAGAAGACAGTTCCGTTGATCATGACAACTTTTTAGAACTGTTCTGCTTCTTAGCCGTTATGACAGTTGTTTGCAAGACCACATGAAAGAGTGTAGAGAAAAGTAAGATGTTACATATCTTTGGAGGAAAGGGCAATATCATTAGTAACTTTGCTCTCTAAAATGAAAGGTAATTCAATTACAGAATCAATTCAGCCACTACTGTAATTCAGGAGAGTGTTGCAAATAAAGTAATTGACGCAGGAGTGTTTTCAGCTCAAAATGACAGCACTTGGGATATAACCATCAAAAGACCTGTGCATGACTGTAGCTTGCTATTTAATAGATTGCATTCATGAAAAGCAACTCACAGTTACAGACTGCAAGTTGTTAGCTGGGTAATACATTCTTTTTTCTTTTAATTTATATATTTGTAAATTTACAATAAACAAAAGGAAAACATATATAGAATGCATATTTTACAACCATACATACATTCATACATAAAATCAAGTCAACATCAAGGAAAAGCCCACATAATCTGGAAAAGAAAAAGAAGAATCCCTATCAAAATATTACCCCTTTTACATAGACCATGGAAACTCAACAAACCAAAGGAAAAAGAAAAGTACAATCATCCTTTACCTTGCAGAAAGGTTTCCACCTGAATGGGATCAAAGAACACATATCTCACACCCTGATATACAATATTAAATTTACAGGGAAACCTCAACTAGAAGGAGGCCCCCAAAGCCAAAACCCAAGGTTGAAGCTCCAGGAAGGCCTTCCATCACTTCTGTGTTGGTAGAGAAATGTTCAGAAACACCTGAATAGGCTAGCCAAATAATTTTTCCTGTTTCAGAGAAATAGAGTCGCAAGATCCTATCTTTATCTAGTTCCATAAGGAACGTAACTAACAAAGTTGCAGGAGATGGAATTTCTTCCACAGATGTCTCAAGGAAAGCCGACAGATCTAAACTAGGTTCACTCAAATTGGTGAAACTCTTGTGTTTTTGATCCGGTCCACTTTAAACTTTCCTTCACTCCATTAGGCAAATAATACATTTTTGAACATTTAAGTGAATCCGGATCAGAAAGCAAAACACATCTTTAAGATACTTAGCAAACAGAATCGCAATAGATAGGAAATGAGAACAGGGGAAATTCCAAAAAAATGCAGATTTTTAGAACACAACATATTTTCACACATCTCATCCTGACAATGTAAAGCCAATGAATACTGAACTGAGGAGGCGAGGTCCGCCCGCAAATCTGAAGTTTGAGACTCAAAGTAAGAGCAATGCTTATCTAATACAGAGATCCTAGACTCTCATTCATTAAAGACAGCCACCACCTCCTCAGAAAATAAAGAAATGTGAGAAAGAGATGATTGAAGAGGCATCTCAGTTTGTTTAACAACTTCCCATATGTCTTTAAGTGAAATATTTTGCAGTGGAACCAGAGGTTCAGGAGCAGAGGAAAACATAACAGGCTTAGGTAATGTCAACAAATGTCCAGGGGGAGATTCCAAATGTAGAAATGATTCCAGCAAGAGGAAGTAACCCAGTGTGTCCTTGGCCTCATTACTAGAGGCCGGGACCTCACCGGGAACAATATGTCCACAGTAGGAAGGAGTAGGTGAACCCAAACAACCAGGAAAAGAGGAGGTAGAAACAGTATTCACAAAAGGTAACTCGCCCTCAGTAACAGAGGCTGAACGTAACTTCTGCATAGTTCTGAAGTGGACATCTAATGGTCCAACAGTCTTAACAGCCTTCGAAACTGAAGAGGACAGAACTTTCTTCTCCTCTATCCTCCTATGTGCTCCGAAGGGGATCCAAAGGGATAGCATCTGCCCTTTGGCCATGCCCCTTCAGGCACACACCCATGGGCACGTGCCCGTGACTGCGGCCCGTGGTGGGGCCTGTTGTAAATAGCCCCTGGAGCCAGGTGTCGTGCCGACATTGCAGAGCTGGAACTGGGGATCCAACCAATACTGGTAAAGCGCAGCAGGAAATAGGCAGTTTAAGAAATTATTACCCAGGAGAAAGCCTATGTGGACTTACAAATTAACTGTAAGTCAGTTAATGGCATTGAAAGTTCCATTGAAAGTTGCACATTGAAAATTGAATTTTTGGGTATTAAAATGAATGTGTAAAAAGTCATACAAAGAAGTCCAAAACTTGGAAAATGAGCAGAAAATGAACATTTTTGCCTTGAGTATTTCCCTACCACAGAAGGCTCTCCATGGTTGGTGAAAAATGATGATAGTAGAAGATGCTGCACTGAGGAAGGTTTCTAGGTTATATTTTAATAAGAATCATGTTATGAACATAGGTTTTATGGTGGCTTTGCCAAGGATTCAGAACAATTTGAGGTTTATGTGTCCAAGTAAAGCTTACATAGAGTTACTTTTGAAGTATGAGACAACTGTGACAAATTTATTTCATTTATTTGTCTATTTCTGGAGACTTTCTATACCAACTTGGGACTAAAAAATCATCAAAGTGGTTCAAGTCTATTTGAGTGTACAGTCTAGCAAAATGGATCTCTTAACAGCCCATCATATGGACTCATTGATACATGAGGAGATAATTAGTGTGTTGAGGACTTTGATGAAGTCAAGAAAACTAAGGATTACTTTGTGGAGTGGGAAAATGACAGGTTCCCAAGTGATAAAGATTAAAAACTTGAAGCGAAAGTCAAACTGACAACAAAACAGACCAGGAAAAGAAAAAAAATCTGCCAGATGAGACCGCTTGAGATGGACACTGATTCAATAACATCCTTCAGGAGATATCCACATTGTTGATCTATGAATTCAAGCATCAAAATAATCTTAAAAACCAAACACTTTTTACTGACTTTACATAAGTGGCCTCTAGGAACCTCCCAGATACAGCATCTTGTGCATTTTAACTGAGCAAAAACCTGCTCATGTTTGATGGATATTCACTTATTGAGAAGTTGTAATTAGAATTATCAAGTGTTGTCACACACTGGGACCTTGAATGAATACACAACATATCAAGCAAAAGGTCTGTGTACTGAGGCAACCCAGATCCAGATCCAGAAGCGGGCCTGGGTTCCCCCCTTCCCCTCCCAAACCCACCCCCACTTAATACCCCCCCCCACACCCATCCCCACCCTGTACATCACAAACCCCCCACAGAAGACAAACACCAAATTGTGGTCAACCATTGGTTGCAGCTTTATTGAACATAAGAACCACTATTGAACATTTCAACAATCAAATACCCCCCCCCACACACACACCCCATTCATAAGTGAGCCGGCCAAGTGCAGTCAGGTCATGCTCCACATCAGGCCCCCACTTCCCCAACAAACACTGCCTTCTATTTTATTTATCTATTTATGCTTTTCTTCTATACCGCCCCTTCCAGAGATCAAGGGCGGTTTACAGAGAACATTTGAACAACTTGAGCAACTTTTACATGGAACGTCAGTTATAACTATTTACAAACAACTTTTGTATGAAACTGTGGTACTGACTATTTACAAATAAACATATTGTACAAACAACCTTGTGTCAATCTTTGAGTTATATTGTTCATTTGGTTATGGTGGGGCGAAGCTCTGGGGTTGGGGGGGGTTAGTGGGTTCTGGGTTCTGGAGGTTGATAGGTTGTTTTTGCGATTGTTGGGAAGTAGCTCATGAGAGGTAAGGGATTTCGGTTGGGTTTTCTACCAGCTGTGTTACTAGCAAGGCAACATAGCATCCCTCAGAACTGGCCGCTGAACCCCACCACAGCCCCCATAAGCCCCTCTCTGCCAGCTTTGCCATATTAGTAGCAAAGACTGGCTCCCACTGATAACCAAGCCATGATCACCTGATCAAGGCTGACAACCCACTTTCCATACAGCTCTGGTACCTGAGACCCTCAGGCACCTGTGCTGTCCCCGCCCCCCCAGTTACAACAGTCCCCCCCCCCTCTGCCTGCCCCTCATCACGGGCAGGAGGGAGGGCACACAACATGCCATCACCACCACCAGGTAGGAAGGAAGAGAGAGGGAACCCGCATGTGGCCCTAAATACCTGCACAGCTTCCCCACAACTCCTCACCCCCAATGCTGCCATATGAGCCAGTGAAATCCAGCCCAAGGGCAAGGGATGGGATTTCAAACTCCACCCAGCTCCCCGTACTACCAAAAGCTCACTATTCCCCTCCCCACCCCCCTTCCAACTCAATGACTGCATCGACAGGACCCACAGTCTCAGTCTCCACCCACCACTGGACTGGGCGCCCGGTTACCAGCAATTGCTTGGGACAGAGACCCCACAGCCTTCCCCATAACTAGGACACCAGGGACCTGGAAGCAGGTGCAGGTCTTCCTCCCCCCCCCCCCCGGAACCCATCCCACCACATAATACCCTCCAAGTCCTCCTTACCCTGCACATCCCACACCGCCACAGAAGGCAAACACCAAATTCTTTCTTTCTTTCTTTCTTTATTTGTTGTTCTTATATACCGCACTCTTAAAAATCAGCGCGGTTTACATATAACAGGTTTGTGCAGTCAAAGCAGAGCACTTACAATGAACAGGGTAGATTAACTTGGATTTCAACTTGGATTACAACAATTTACATCTATTTACAGACTGTATTTATAGTATGTACATCCATTGGTAAGGTTTTACGTGTTATTATTAATTATGGTCAACCATTGGTTGCAGTATTATTGAACATATCAAGAATCACTATTGAACACTCCAACAATCAAATACCCCCTCCCCCCATTCATAGGTGGGCTTGCCAAATGCAGTTGGGCCCCACTCCACATCAGGCCCTCACCTCCCTTCCAGACACTACCTTCTGCCAGCCATGTTACTAGCAAGGTAACACAGCATCCCCCAGAACTGGCCACAGTATCCCACTACACATAAGCCCCCACCGCCAGCCTTGCCATATTAGTAGTAAAATGGTTCCCATCTGCACTTCGCTGCTACAGTAGCAAAGGTGCCCCCACTGATAACTGAGCCATGATCACCTGATCAAGACCGACAACCCAGTTTCCATACAGCTCTGGTACCTGAGGCCCTCGGGCACCCGCCACCTCCCACACAGTGCCACCTCCCCCTCAAAGCTGTGACCAAGGGAGCTGCGCTTGCCCAACAGATTCAAAGGCCTTCGCCAATCATTCAACAATAAGTCCAGTCCTACCATGGAGAGGTGTATGCCATCAGTACCATAAAGACCCAAGCAGCCAATCTCAACCCAAGGGTGCAGGTTCTGTTTTCCCCAATGCTCCACCACCCACCACCCCACCTGTCGATTAATCTTGGTCAGCCCCCGCGACCACCGTTGCTGCTCGCAGTTGGAATATCAAGGAATAATGTTGGCCCAGCATAAAAGAATGCCTGGAAATAAAGCCAACACTTCAAGAAAGTCCCACTTCACAGCTCAGATCAGCTGTTTGCAAATCCATGCTGACACAACTTCACACTCCAGCCAACTGCCATAACAATGAAAAAAGCTGACTTCACCACATTCCTTGCATTCCAAGTCACACCAGGGACACTCCCACTGAAGCCAAACCCAAGTGATGGCACAGTGGCCAGACTGCCACTTGCTTTCCTGCCCAGTGCACAAAGGAGTGCACCACTAACCACCAGGTCCAGGAGTGCTCCAGCACACCTGCAACAACAAGCAGTGGATCAGAATGCCCCCCTCTCACCGCAACCCCATCCTTCACAAGTGGATATAGCTCGTGAACACTCCCAAGCACCAGCAACCAATCTGCCCTATAGCATCATCATCTAACTCAGTTGCTGCCACACTAGTGACGGCTCCAATCCGAAAAGAATACACAGTGTAGGTGCGCCCATCGAAGCCTAATGCCTGCAAGGTTTTCAGCAACACAGAAACCATGTCATGGGCCACTCGTCGACATGCACAAGCAATGATGTACCCCCAAAAGGTCATGCCAATAAATACTACTGCAGCCACACAATCGGGCATGTCGTCCCTCCTTCCAAGGCCATAACAATCACCCACAAACTCCTACCTACCTGAGCAGTCTTCGATCGGGTGATGAAAATCCGCAAGTGGCCCCCAGTTGTGAACATGTTTGAGAGCCACCCCAGGTGTTATACCTACCTGCGATGAATGGGCCACAAGCTCACCAACCCTGAAGGCCTCAAAGAAGGCCAAGCAAAAAACTGCCCGAAAAAAATTGCTTCGATCTCTGAAGAGGCCACTTCTGACAACCTAGGGCACAACCACACTAATAGATCATGTGAAATTGTCTGCTGCAGGTCGGGAGTGGTAGAAGATCCCCACTCCCAACATGCCAACAGCCTTCACATAAAACCCCACCATTGGATATCCCCAACCCAACCTGCCAACTGAGACAGTACTGAAGCCCCAGAAAATCCAGCCACCCAAGCCTCCATAATATATCTGCCCAGGCACCCCTCAGGCACTCTGCCCCCATCCAATCCCAGAGAACCCAAAAACGGAATCACCTTAGTATAGCTGCACATATAGGACGTCTAAGTGGATGATGAGACAGATCTCTGAAGGAGCGCCATCATGCTGGTTGGCCAAGCTTCCAAATATGAGCTGAAACGTCCGCTCCCCTCTCAACTGCCATTGGTGCCAAAGCTTGAAACAATGACCACTTGAAACAAGAAAGAGAATCAGCAATCCTGTTAACCGTCCCAGGAACATGGCTTGCTCACACATAAATGTTCCCTGACAAGCAGCAAGCCACCAGCTCCCATATCAAAGCAGCTACTCTCAGATACTTGGGTGAGTGCCAATTGATGACATCGACCATCGCTGCATTGTTGTACCAGATGACCACATGATGGTCCCGAAGGTGCTCCAACCAAATAGTTAGGGACACCATAATTGGGAACAGTTCTAAAAAATGTGATGTTCTGAGTCAGCCCAGATTCCTGCCAGTCAGTCAATTGGCCAACTCATTGCACATCATGCCACCTGGAAGTAAATACCAAAGCCCAGACTCCCGGTGGCATCAGTAAACAACTTCAAGTCCCAATTGGAAACCTCCTCCCGCTGTAACACTGTTATTTTATTTACATTCTCTTATATACTGCGCTATTCTGCATCAGTGAGATAACTATTTTACAGGGAACATGGGCTATGGAGGGTTAAGTGGCTTGCCCAAGAACACAAGGAGCACCTGTGGGACTAGAAACCCCAGTCCTTCCAGCCCAAGGTTGCTGTCCTCTAGTGGGATTTGAACCCCCGACCTTCCGGCCTGAAGTACCTTGCCCCAACCACTAGGCCACTCCTTCACTCCATTGAACTCAGTCAGGAAGCTATCCAAGATTGTTGCGCATCACCCAATGGATACAAATATGATGGTGGAACCTTGTCGCTCCTGACATGGCAAATGTGAGGCGATAAGAGAAAACGATACCCATCAGAATCACCCGACAAGCAAAATCCAACAATCCCACCAACAACTGCATGGCCCGCAACTGCACTTTTGGCACTGACCCCATCATTGCCACCAGCTCATGAAGTCTTGTTACCTTCTCCTTAGGCAGATGAGCAACCATGTCCACCGTACCAGCTTGATACCCAAGAAGGTGAGCCTAGTGACTGGATCCTCAGTCTTGCCTGCTGCCAAGGGAATGTCAAAGTCAGCCACCAAATCCACAAAAGACTGCAGTAAGGTGCTGTATGTGTTCGACTGGGGTGGTCCAGTGAACAGGAAGTCATCCAAGTAATGGACTACCATAGAAAACCCTGCCCACCGAATCAATGACCAGTGCAAAAACGTGCTGAATGCCTCAAAGTAGATACACAAAATAGTAGAACCCATGGGCATGCATTTGTCAAAATAATTCTCACCCTGGAAAACAAAGCCAAGCAAGGGAAATACTGAGGGTTAGACTGACAAGTGCCAAAATGTTGATATGATATCCACCTTCACCAGCAAAACCCCTCACCGCATTGCCATACTAAAGGAACAGCTCTATCAAATGAGGCATAAAGCACTGTACACAACTCCCATGGCAAGTAGTCATTCACTAAACCCCTGGCCAGAAAGGACAGATTGTGGATTAAGCAAAATTTTCTGGGCTTTTTCTTAGAACCTACCCCCAATGGGGACACCACAAATACCGAGAATGGTGGGTCCTGAAAAGGACACTCAATCCTGCCCAGGCGACGCTCACTAACCAGCTTTTTCAGATCCACCTTCCGAAAACAGCACATAGATGGAATGTTTGGAGCTGACTAGCTGACAGGTGCCCTCTGGAATGGAATCCCCAAACCCTTAAAGAAACACTCACCAAGGTGAGGCTGTCAGCTTGATGCGCATACAGCTCCAATCATGGTCGCATTGCCTCCAACACTGGGGTGGGAGTTTGGGACCATAGAGACCCATCACTTGCCTTGATGGGGGGGCCCCAGAGAATCCCTTCTGACTGCACTTAGAAGCCGGATGCCTCCCTCCACAACCCGAGTAGGCATACTAGAACTTACAGTCCAGGAAGGGGCACAACAGAGATCATTGGCAGTGATTCCACTTTTGACGGCGCTGGCCATAAAGGACCATGGCACCACCCCACCCACTGCCACACCACCCTTCCCTGCCCCCACAATGCTGACACCCACCCACTTACACAGACATATGGGTCAACCAAAGATTGATGTCCTTCATCCCCCATGAGATGAGCCTATTCTCCTTCATCTGGTCACAGAAACCCTGATCATAGTTGAGCCAGGCCCGACCGCCATGCATCTGTGAAGCCTCCAAAATGGCACCTGCAAACGCCAACATGGGGCCATAAAGTGATGGCAGCTCATGCCCCCAAACATTTGCCAGACAAAGGAAAGACCATGTCCAGTTTACACCATTCCTGGATACTTTCCACGGGTGCCCTGACTTCTTGTCCTTTCTTTTTACTGTCACCAGAGCACTTCCACCCCTCTAGCAAGCAAAAGATATCGATGTACCTCTGCTTCCTAATCTTCCTTTGCAAGCACCGGAGCACCTCCTCCCACAGCTCTGAAAAAGCCACAAATGAAGTCCCCCCCCCACTCCTCTCCAAGAAGTAGAGGGTGGCTGCTCTAACACCGCCCTTTGAACTCCCCACCCCCCGAGCTGGTGGAAGACGATGAAGATGAGCTCGAAGAAGGTGGCGGAGAGTTGCTGTCCTTCTGACAGCAATGCGAATGCCAGCACTTCTTCCCATGATGGCCTGCTGCCAACAACCCCACCCAACCCTCTCAATGTCCCCTCTTAACTCATCAGTTGTTCTGCCCCTCACAAGACTGATAGTAGATGGAGCATCAGCCGAGGAACATGCACCACCGGCACCCAAATCTACCGCTGCTGGCTCCCCACTGAGTGGTCTCACAGAGTGCTGTCCTCCCTCGAGACACTGGCAGGAACCCCGGCCGGGTCCTCAGGGAACACACCATACTGGCAAAACCAACAGGAAACACAAAGAGCAAGACATTAAAAAAAAGTGTTTTATCGGAAACCAGCGACCCCGACACGGCCACATTTTGGCATGAGCCTTCATCAGGGGGTAAGCCTCAGAACATAAATAATACATCAAAGTCACTTTTATATAAGAACATATACTTTAATAAAGAAATAATAAAAAGAAAGAAACCATATTAAAAATTACATTTAGAAAACTATGTCATAATGTAAAAAGATTAAAATTATAATGAAGAAATAAATAAATGAATAAAAACATTAACTTGGTAAGGGACACACAACTAAAATGTGAAGGCACAATGAAAAGTGAACATGTAAAACTTGAAAGTTATAAATAGTTAACAAAATACCATTACTCCATTCCAAATAACGCTGTTACCACAAATGGAATGGTATCCAAACACCAGCACAGACATAGGAAAAAAACAAACAACTTACTGAATAGAAACCAAGTTTCGTTGTGTAGGTCCAAGACTGCGTAAAGGCTGTAGTCTGAAAAAAGTGGATGATATAAAAGTTGTCATAATTATACGTGCATACAAAAAAAACCTTCAAAGAATAAAAAACCTTGTTTTAATCCTGCTTATGTGAAAAATGTATTTGCGCTACTTCAAGACACAGGATAATTGGAAAATGTAACATACACTGTAACTGACATCAGTCATGTAAAACAAGATAATGTGTACCAGAAAGGAGAATAATGCATAACCAGAAAGGCACATCTTATAACCCAAAGAGAGCAGATATAATTTGCTGAACGTGTATACAGCTCATTAAGGACATATATAAAGCACTGTATATAATAATACAAACCAATTGGGTGTCACATGATGCAATATAATTATATGTGGACCACAAAGGGGCAACCTTGTTATGTCCCTAATTTGTATCAATAAGGCAGGATAGGGCCTGCTTATTGCAACAATCATAATTGGCATAATGGGTTTTCGAAATAGGGAAGCTAGTTAAAAAGGGGGGTGGGGGGGGGCATATAGTTGCCGTTGAGAAAGCTTGTAACTTCTTTGAAAAACGTATTCTAAAAAAATGAGCACTCCCCTTTGTGCTCTACAGTAATAGTCCAAAGGTCACGTATTTAAAACTTTAGGAGTGTATAAATAACACATGGTAGAACAAATTTTATTTATTTTTATTTATTTAGCTGTATTTATATTCCGCTTTTCACTGGGTCAAAGCGGTCAATTGGGGGATACATTTAACATGAGGGGATATGACACACATATGTTAATACTTACAGGGAACATGGGCAATGGAGGGTTAAGTGGCTTGCCCAAGACCACAAGGAGTGCCTATAGGACTAGAAATCCCAGTCCCTCCAGCCTGAGATTGCTGTCCCCAGGTGGGACTTGAACCCCCGGCCCTCCGACCTGAAGTACCTTGTCCTAACCACTAGACCACTCCTCCCTCCTGTAAATAAGCCAAACTTGGAGAAGACTAATAAAACTGGGGAAGGAGGAGAAAGGAGGAAAAGGGGGGAGGGAAAAGGGGTAGAGGGAAGGAGGGGAAAAGAGGGGGGTGGAGGGGAGGAGAGGAGGAAAGAGGGGAGGGGAGAGTGGAAAAGGTGGGAGAGGAGGAAGTGTGGGAAAGGAGGGAGAGGGAGGATGGAGTAGGGGAGAGGGAGGGATGAGGGGAAGGGAAGGGAAAGGATAAGGGTAAGGGAAGCCCTAGGTATCCCCGAAGGTGAAAAGTGCCCCAGGCCCTATGAGTATGGATGCTCATAGCCTGGCTCCACTGGCTCCAGCTTCTGATGGCCCCCCTCACACTTGCCAATGCCAACCCACCCTCTGCCATGAACCCCCTACCCGCCCAGGCCCCTGCTTACCTCCCCTACACCCCTCAACTCTTCCTTGGTCACCAACCACTCTCCTACCACCCCATCTCTGCGGACTCAGTGATGCATCAGGCCTTGCCATGCCTTGGGCCGGACTGGACCCTCTTAAACCCCGAACCTTTGGCATCCTACCACATCTTCCCTGAGTTCTTACTCCCCTCCCACACTGGACACCACCCCGACGGTCCCCTGACCCCACTGTGCCCCAGCATACCCAACCTGCATGGATTCCCCTATCACCGACTCTGCCCTCGCTACAGGCCTCGAGATGGGTGGCCCTGGTGCAGCTCCTGCAGCTAAAGACAGCCCTGCCTTGCTTGGGCTATGGCCGCGGCTGCTGTCCACATATGACCAACAATGCCTCACCCCTCGCATTACTCACTATGTGCCAGGGTGTGCCATTGGCAAGCCCCGCTGACCTCGGGGACTTGCCACTGGCCCATCCTGGTGTGGCATCACCCCTCCCAGCCTGACTGGAAGCTCTTATTTCTCTCCGCAGTCTGTGCACTCCACTGGAATCAAGCTGCCACTCCAACCGCAACCTGCTCTAGCCGCAAAACATGCTGCTATCACTGCCAGGTAGAAAGGGAGGGAGCAGGAACCCACAAGTGGCCCTAAATATCCATTCAACTTCCCCACGTCCCCCACCCCCAATGCTGCCATGCCAGCCAATGAAATCCTGCCCCAGGGCAAGGGACAAGATTTGAAACCCTACACAGCTTCCTGTGCTGCCAATGGTTCATTATTCCCCCCACCCCCCTTCCAACCCAACAATCACATGAACAGAACCACAGCCTTGGTCCCCACTGGCTTCCAGGCCAGGAAGTCCAGTTATCGGCAGCTGCCGGGGACCAAGACTCTGCAACCTTCCCTATTGAGGGAGGTTGCAGAGTCTTGGGCAAGCCACTTAACCCTCCATTGCCCATGTTCCCTGTAAGTATTAGCGTATGTGTGTCATATCCCCTCGGGTTAAATGTATCTCCCAATTGACCGCTTTGACCCGGTGAAAAGCGGGATATAAATACAGCTAAATAAATAAATAAAATTGAGGGGGAAGAGACCAATCAAGAGTTTGTGAATAAAAGTTATTCCACATGAAAACAACTGTGCAATAGATTGCTGTCAGATTCAACAATGATATACTTTATTCACTGATGCTTATTGTGCAATTGTCCTGAAAAGTCTTGTGTACTCTGTGGGACCAATATTCCACTAGGCAGGCTATGTGCAACTAAGGCACATAACCCTGCCCATTCACCCCTATTTAGTTATTTATTGTATTTCGCTAGGCTTATATACCACTTTTCACTGGGTCAAAGTGGTTTACAATGAACAAATCTTCAGTTACAGAGAACATATAACAGCAAACTATTTGTACAACTGGTGAACTATGTACAAATGGCATATTCTTTAACTATCTACAGATGAAATTTCTGTCTTGTTTAGGTCATAGTGGGTAGGGGGGGGGGGGTTAGGTGGTGCATCCAGAGTTTTCAGTAAATAGGAGGGTTTTCAGGTGTTTGCGGATATTCCTTATCATGTCCGGCACAGTGGTCCAGAGGGATGGTGCATAAAGTTCAAATGCTCTGCAGCAGGTTTGCTGGTTGAACTTTGTCTTAGAGTGTGGTATGGTGAGTTTGCTGATTGTAGAAGATCTTCAGATTCTGCTTGGGGTGAGTGACAGATGGAGGGAATTGAGGTGGGTGGCCAGGTGGGAGTGCCGTTCCTTGTGCATTAGGAACAAGGATTTATATTTGATTCTGCTGGGGAGGGGCAGCCAGTGGAGCTGTTTGAGGGTGGGGGTGATGTCATGTTTAGAGGCTCCATGGATTGTACGTGCAGCAGTGTGTAGGGCAGTTTGTAGTAGGAGTAGGGTAGCTTGTGGAAGGCCCTGGTAAATTATGTTGTAATAGTCTGCATGAGGGAGAGTGAGGGCTTGGAGTGCTGAGTGAAAGTCTTCTAGTTCAAGGAGGCGACAGAGATGTTGTTGAGTTTTGGTTTTGAAATATATTGTTTCGGCTGTCATTGTTACTTATGCCTTGAAGGATAGTTGTTGGTCGAGGATGATCCCAAAGTATTTTAGTTACAATCTAACATTTATCTGAATAGAGTTATTGAAGCTTGGGAAGGGGGGGGGGCGGTGAATGAGGAGTCCTTTGTAATAAACAGAGCTTCAGTCTTTTTGTAGTTGATTGATAGGTTATTCATTGTAAGTCAGCTGGAGATGTCTGTAAAACAGTCCTGTATACGTGTATATGTTGGTTGTTTTGTGTGGAGTGGGCAATATAACATAATGCTGTCAGTATATATGTGGAAGTGGATGTTGTGTTTTTTGATGTTCAAGCAGAGGGGTTGGAGATATAAATTGAAGAGGGGTGTGGATAGTGTGGATCCATGGGGCACTCCTTGTGTTTGTTGGTATGGCATTGAGGTGTTTGTTCCCAGTTTTATCTGCTGCTGTCTGTCAGTAAGGTAGGACTGAAACCATTTGAGAACAGTATCTTGGATTCCATATGTTTGTAGTTGCTGGAGGAGTGTGTTGTGGTCGATTGTATCAAAAGCTGCAGAGATGTCCAGGAATACCAGAAGGAAAGCTTTGGAATGGCCTTGTATGCCTTGGGTTAGTGTGTTGAGAGACATCATCATCATGGTTTCTATTCCATGTAGTGAGTGGAAAGCACAGTTACTTACCTGTAACAGGTGATCTCTGGGAACAGCAGGAATTAGTCCTCACATATGGGTACGTCAGTACCGACGGAGCCTGAGTGGGAAAGCTCCCCAGCTTCCCAGAAGGAAAGCTTTTGGGGCCTCCCACTGCGCATGCGCGCTGCCTTCCCGCCTTCCTGACCAACTCTCCTCAGTTCGAGTTTATAGCTGAGGCAATAGAGAGAGGAAAGGAAGAGAGAGAGAGATACAACTCCTAGGGGAGGTGGGCGGGTTGTGAGGACTAATTCCTGCTGTTCCCAGAGATCACCTGTTACAGGTAAGTAACTGTGCTATCTCCAGGAACAAGCAGGAATAAGTCCTCACATATGGGGACTCCCTAGCTAAGATGCCCGGGAGATCCCCTGAAGGGTATGAGACCCTGAAAGGTTCCTCATCTTCCTATGGATCTCAGGCATCCATTCAGGGAAGGTGGGCTGGAGTTGTTCAAGAATGGAACAGGTGTCTGAGGACAGCCTGACCAAACAAGGCATCCCGGCGGGAGTCCTTGTCCAAACAGTAATGGGCTGTAAAGGTATGAACCGAGGCCCAGGTGGCTGCTCAACAGATCTGGTCAATGGACACAGAGTTTAAATGAGCCATAGAGGTGGCCATGGCCCTCACGTTGTGAGCGGTGACATGGCCCTCCAGAGAAAGGTTCTTACTCTGGTAAGCAAAAGAGATACACTGAGCAATCCAATTGGAGAGTGTTCTTTTGGAGACTGGAAGTCCTAAATGAGAAGGATCAAAAGCAACAAAAAGCTGAGAAGACTTTTGATGTTGCTGTGTCCTGTGGAGGTAAAAGGCAAGAGCTCTTTTACAGTCTAGAGTATGAAGGTTCCTCTCTGCATTGGATGCATGAGGAGCTGGAAAAAAGACAGGTAAATTATACCTCTTGATTAAGATGAAAAGGTGAGACCACTTTAGGCATAAAGTGAGGATTTGTCCTAAGGACTACCTTATCATGATGGAACCTTGTATAAGGTGGATTAGCCACTAAGGCCTGCAGTTCACTGATGGGCCGATGAAAGATATTTAAGAAGTGATTTTAACCTTGTTATAAAAGTGGTCTTGTCACATTTTATCCCTCTCTCTTAGGCCCTTTAAAACCCAATGATTGCTTATGTTTATGTTTATGTTTATTACTTGATAAAAACCGCCTTTCTACAAAATCAAGGCGGTGTACAATAAAATAAAAACAGTTAAAATGGCTATAAACCAATAAAAAGGAAAGGAAATGTACAATATATTATAGGACAGATGAATGACAGGGAGAATAGACAGACAAAACACAATAGTGAAAGAGGCTTAAGAGAAAACAAAAGGAAAGGGAGGCAGGAGTCATACAAAAGGAGAGGGGACATCAAAAGCCAAAGAAAACAAATGTGTTTTTAGGTCCTGCTTGAAGGTAGAGTGTTGGGGTTCTAAACGGAGGGAGGAGGGAAGGGCATTCCAAAGGGCAGGTCCAGCAAAGAAGAAAGCAGTAGAGCGAGTGGACTGAAGATGAGCACGGGAGGGGGAAGGGAGGGTAAGACGATTAAGATGAAATGAACGGGGAGTATGCCTGGGGAAGTGAAAAAAAAGGAGATCCGTGAGGTATTGTGGAGTGCTATCATGGAAAGCTTTGTGAACCAAGGTCAGTATTTTAAACATAGCACGGAAAGGAACTGGCAACCAATGGAGGTGAAATAACAGAGGAGTGATATGGTCTCGGTGGGAAGAGTGAGTGAGAAGGCGTGCAGCAGTGTTTTGAATATGTTGGAGACGGGAAAGTTGATTCTTAGGAAGACCAATGAAAAGGGAATTGGCAAAATCGACGCGGGACAAAACCAGAGAGAGTACTAGAGTGACAAGAGCTGAAGGAGAAAGGAAGGGACGAACAGAACGAACCCATCGTAGAAAGAAAAGAGAGGTTTTAGCTACCTGAGAGATATGAGAATGGAAGGATAAAAAAGCTTGCTTTTGAATTATTGCTTTGCAGGCAGCATGTTTGAATGTGTTTAAATTGTCTTTTGTGTACAATCACACTTTTTATTATTTGTTATATATTTTTGGTGTGAGAATTCTTTATTGGAGAATTTTTGTATAGCATATGCATTGGGCAGACTAAAGGTGGTTTAGATAAAATATTAAACTCAGCTCAACAGAGTTAAGCTCTATAGTTCCAGTAACCAGCATTGTGTGGAACAACTCTGTGTGATGAAAAGCTTCTAGGATAACATTAAAGTAACTTCTGGGACATCCAAGTCAAAACGTCTGGAATTTCATGGGGGGAGGGAAGGAGGGTGTGTCTATTTTGGAGATGTAATAATTTTAAAAAGCACTAGTGAAAAAATGGTACAATTTCATGTGCCAAATTAACAAATAGCTTTAAATTTTGTGTAATATGTTATTTACCAGCCTGTACGCAAATCAAACAAAAATACACATATTACTATTGGAAACAGGACCTGTGTCACTTAGCAGATGGCTTACAACAGCTCTAAGGTTCATGAGAATATGGATTTCCAAGCATATAATCTGAAAGGAAAGAATCTGAAAAATGTAATGATTGTAGAGTTTTGTGTTGGGGTTTACGTGGCGAACTGGTTCAATATAAAAATAAATAGCAATTGGACACAAGGTCCCAGGCATCTTCTTTTCTAGCTGCAACTGTTGAAAGAACGGTGTGAAGAGATAAGGAAGCTAGTGTTGCCTAGAGTGAGAAGATCAGCTTGGTATGGTTACAGCAAGTCTTTTTCTACAAGCTATATTGTGCAGTGAAGAGAACAGAAAAGAGAAGATGCAGTGGAGAAGACACTGAAGATAAGAGGTGAAAGAGATGAGAAGACTCAGCTTGGAGACACAATGTGAGACCCAGGAAAGCACCATCCATCAACATTGAGGCAACTACACTCACCCAATTACTTGATTCCAGAGTCTCTGAGCCTCCTCTTACCTGTACCATGACAACAGCAGAGATCAAGACATTTCTGAGCAAGCCCATGGTGGTTCCAGACTGGTCATCACATACCCAATCCATAGAAAGGTGTGTAAAAATGATAACTAAGGCTGTTGGTCATGTGTACAATCAGGAGAGGAGGGAAAATTATATTAGGGGTCAGATGAGCCGAAACAGAAGCAAATAGGATATGGCTTCTTTGCTGGATTTTGTTAAATACTAAAAATTATAGGTCTATATCACAGCAGGATTTTGTTAAATAACATTAAATTAACTGCATAAATGACATAATAAAGACAATTATGTGGCTACAGGTGTTGTTCAGACTATTTGTACATTCAAATAAATATTACTTAATTTCCATATATTTCAACTGTGATTTGATGTAGGTAAGACTCCCTTTAAGCAGTTTCAGAAGATATTTAGATTTAAACTGCATAATTTATTCACTAGTAGTTTGTAAAGTTTAGAAAAATAAAAATCTACCACTAAATTAACACACCATAACGGGAGGGACCACAGTGAAAGTGGGCCCATGTAAGTGCTTTTTAAAATTTACCTGTACCCATCCTAAAAGATAAATGTTTCTGCTAAAGGATAAAGAATATGCTGAATAGTGGGCCAGGCACATGCAATTTGTCTCTTGATTTTAGAAACATTCACATATATATCTGCCTGTGATGGTATTTCAGAATCGGCACATGTATACAATGCCACATATATGTCCTGGCCTGCCATTTTCAAAGACCGACATGCAATGAATGACACAGCAACCAAGAAGGTGGTCTCTTTACCTGCAAATTTTCTTTGAAGAGCAAAAGGTTTTGAATGAGAAGACTCTTCTATTGACAAGTATTAGATGGCCAAAATGAGCACTTTTTTGGTGCCTGTTCATATCCAAGAGCAGGTATAGCCTTGGATGTGCCTGGTGATTTCAGACATGATCATGCAGGGCACTTGTAAATTCGAGCCTTTCTAAAATGGCTCTGGCTATGTCAATGTGATTTCCACACCAAATGGGGATTTTCAGACGTGGAAATTATGAACAGGGCTTCTAAAATGACCCCTAAGGCAACCTTCCTTAGAGGAAAATGGAGCAAGACTGAGACTCTCTATACTCTCTCTATAACTGATAACCTTGACATAAAAGGCTTTAGCAAGAAGGTTTATAGAAATATCTAGGAGTAGAAGAAGGAGCAACAATCAAGCATAATTTACTGAGAGAAGTGCTTTCGCATCACAGAATAAGTTACAAATCCTTAGTCATCTGCAGTTCCTGTATTCTCATACAGCTTCTTAGATATCATTAAGAATTGGATATATAAACAAGAAAACTCCTTCACATCCATGTGATAATTTATAAGAATCAGTGCGTGCCAAAATTGTACATCCCCGAAGCCAAAGGCGGAATGGGCCTCAAAAAATAGATTATGCATCTATATCTCTATATCAATAGATTCAAGCTACCAGCATAAGCCTTCAGGCCTACTTACCAGCATTATCAGATGTAAATATGCAAAAACTGTTCAAATATGACAGTAAACATCCAGAACTCGTCACAGTTATTAAACTGGACAAGCAATCCGACTAGGAGAGGGAATGATTGAATACCCACCAGTGTACAGGAAATACTGTAGTAGAATGTGCAAAACATTAGAAAAACTCTTTAAAGAATTAGATTAACAAATGAGGAAAAGCAAGTGGCAGATATATAAATACAGCAGGAAATACGAAGTATTAACTTCAGGAATCATTCAATCAACCCAGACACACAAATAGTTAAGGAGAACTGAACTTAAACGTAAGAATGAGAGACTGATAGTTGCAGCCCAGGATAGAGGATTATGGAGAAGATGGCTCACAGCAAGCATTGAGAAAACAGGTAAAACAGACATATGCGGATTCCATAAGAAAGAGCTGGAAACGGCTATTCATCTGAAGGCAGAACAGTTCTATACAGAAAGGCACACTAAGGTTGCATGTCTAGTCCATTCTAAATGTTAGAAACATTACAATATTGATGTACTGGAAAACCATTGGGATCACAAACCTAAGAAAATTATGGAAAAATGAAAAGGTTATAATCACCTA
Organism: Ichthyophis bannanicus; assembly: GCA_033557465.1. Taxonomy (NCBI): domain Eukaryota; kingdom Metazoa; phylum Chordata; class Amphibia; order Gymnophiona; family Ichthyophiidae; genus Ichthyophis; species Ichthyophis bannanicus. Next base: position 121,068,273 of record CM066040.1, read on the forward strand.
GAACATTCCCTTTCTAACTGATAAAAATCTTGATGCAAGAGAACTGGACATAGTGAGAATGTCATTTGTAATAGAGGTGTTGTTGCCAAGTCATTATCTTCTGAATCATGTGGAGAGAGAGAAGATCCTCAACTATTAAACAATGCAATCAGAGACCCAGAAAATTTGATAGAACGATACAGAAACATTTCCCAACATATTGGGTGCCATAAGCCCAATAAAAAGAGATTTTCAAGCACACCTTGATAGGTTGCTTATACACGCTACATCTTGTGAGCTCCAGAAGGAAGCTCTCTTTGGCATTATACACATAGGACCCCATTCTAAACAGGACATCCAGGCCCCTGTGCGCCTGATCAGAATCGGATGCACAGGAGCAGACGTGATTCTGATCCCGCAGGGCACGTCTAGCCCTACGGGATCAGAACTGCGACTAGGACTGTAAGTACAGGCCAGGACCTGATTCTGGCCGGCCTGCACATACAGGCCTCTACCCAGCTATCTCAGTCAAGGCTCCTGAATGGAGCCCCAGTGCCATGGCGTCCAGTTGCCATGGCTCCACAGTTCCATTCAGGAGCCACGATCCCTGGTCACCAAACTGTTCTATAATTCCTTGCAGCCCGACCTCCGATCTGGCCTCCCAAGACCAGGGTCGGGTTGCAGGGAATCACCTGCACCCGCTCTGAGCCCTTCCACCGCCCAGGCCAGCTGTCCCATGCCATCTGGGGAACTTATTCCACCTTAGAGGTGGAATAAGTTCCCTGTTCAGCCTGCCGGCTCCGGATGTACAGGGCCAACATCAGCCATGTACGTCCAGGGCTGCAGACTGCCCACTGCCCACCCTAACTCTGCCCCCTTCCCGCCCACGCCTAGCCTCCCCATGCAATCACCTTGTTCATACAGGGAGGTTAGCCGGGGATGCAGTGGGGACCGAATAGTGGGGATGGACATCCATCCCCGCTATTCTCAGTTTGGAATGACCCCGATATTGTAATGAGTATTAGCAATCAATTTGAGAAACCAAGATCATACTCCACAAACCTCCCAGGCTCTTCAGCCAACAGGAATATGAACCAAATTGTTGGTATAGTCAGTGTAGAAAGTGAGCACTCCAAAAGTGACGTTGGCATCCACTTGGGTACAAATGACCTGGCTAGAAACAGTGCCTCTGCAGTTCAAAGGGACTTCCAGACTCTGGGAGAGAAACTCAAGCTCATTGTTAACACTATATAGTAGCATTCTCAGAAGTTCTACTTGTTCTTGGTAAGGGGGCAGAAAGACTGCATCATATAAACAACTTTAATACATGGCTCCAAACCTGGTGCAAAGAAAAAGGATTTAGATATATAGGTGACTGGGGAAATAGATGAATCAACAAAATTTTTATTTATTTAGCTGCATTTATATCCTGCTTTTCACTGGGTCAAAGCGGTTGGGGGATACATTTAACATGAGGGGATATGACACACATACACTAATACTTACAGGGAACATGGGCAATGGAGGGTTAAGTGGCTTGCCCAAGACCACAAGGAGCACCTGTAGGACTAGAAATCCCAGTCCTTCCAGCCCAAGGTTGCTGTCCTCTAGTGGGATTTGAACCACCTACCTTCCGGCCTGTGGTACCTTGCCCCAACCACTAGGCTACGCCAGACTATACTGTGCTGATGGACTACATCTCTGTTGCAGGGAAAAGGATCCTAAGTGAAAAATTCAGCAGTATGTGGACAGTCATTTAAACTAGGGAAAGGGGGTGACGTATGGAAAAGGACAAGTTCAGGACATCACTCCCAGCAAAAGCATAATAATCTTGGAACAACCACACTTTTAAACCACACATCAATGGCATGTGGGAAAAGGTGAGAAGAACAAAATCCATGCAAAATACAGGCAAGCCAGTCTACAAATGCTGGAAAGCAATGAGCACAAATGCTCGAAACCTAGCCAACAAAGTTCCTGACCTGGAAGCCCTAATGGTGGAAATGGACTTGGCCATTGTGGCCATTACAGAGACATGGTTTAATGAGTCAAATGAATGGGATATAGCCATAGCTGGCTATAATTTATTTAGGAGAGATAGAGAAGGCAGAAAAGGAGAAGGAGTAGCCCTATATGTCAAAAGCAATATTAAAGCTGCTGAAATGTAGGGGATGTGGAGAAAAGAAGAAGCGCTGTGGATCGTGTTGGAAAGAGGAGAGGGCACTATCATCCATGCTAGTGTAGTATACAGTCCTCCAACTCAAACTGAAGAAATGGATAGAGACTTGATCAATGATATTGCAAAAGTAGCCATGAAGGGGAAAGTGATCATACCGGGCAACTTTAATCTAACCAATGTGGATTGGAGTGTTCCTTCTTTCCAAATTTACAGAAGTAAAAACATTGTGGATGCCTTCCAAGATACATTGCTTAGACAAATGGTGATGGAACTGACCAGGGAAAGTTTGATGCTTTATTTCGTACTCACCAACGGAGAAAGTGTGTCAAATGTTCGAGTGGGTGCCCATGTGAGCAACAGCGATCATCACACGGTGTGTTTTGAGATAAAAGCCAAGGCAGAGTCCCCTCACGGCAAGCTCAAAGTCCTAGACTTCAAAAACGCTGACTTCAGGAAGATGGTGAAGTGCCTGAAGGAGGAGTAGGCAGGGTGGGAGGAGGTAAGTGAATTGGAATTGCATTGGGCTAAACTAAAGAAGGCAATAAAAGGGGCAACAGATAAAAAAAAACAAGAGGAAAAGGAAACCTATTTGGTTTTCTAAAGGAGTGGCTGCACAAATAATGGCAAAAAACACAGCTTTCACAAAATTCAGAAGATCACAAAGAGAGGAACACCGAAAAGAATAAAGTTAAAGCTAAAAGAGACAAAAAGAGAAATAAGAATAGCAAAATCAAAGGCAGAAAAAAAGATGTCCAAATATCTAAAGCGTGGTGATACAACTTTTTTAGGTATATTCGGGAGAAGAGGAAGATCAGAGGTGAAATTGAAAGACTCAAAAGTGCCGAAAACGGATTCGTGGAAAGTGACGTTAAAAAAGTGAAAATGCTAAACAAATACTTCTGTTTTGTTTTTACTAAAGAAAATCCTGCAGAAGGACCACCTGTGATTAACAAATATACAAATGGAAATGGAGTAGATACTACACCATTCACAGAAGATGATGTGTTTGAACAGCTTGCAAAACTGAAAGTGGACAAAGCCATGGACCCGATGGGCTACATCTCAGGATACTGAAAGAGCTCAGAGAGGTTCTGGCAGGGCCTTTAAAGGATGTTTTTAATAGATCCTTGGAGAAAGGAGAAGTTCCGCAGGATTGAAAAAGGGCCAGAGTGGTACCCTTTCACAAAAGTGGTACTAGGGAAGAAGTGGCAACTACAGACCAGTAAGCCTTACTTTAGTGGCGGTAAAAGTAATGGAGGCACTCCTGAAAGAGAGAATAGTTGACTTTCTCAGAACCAATAGGTTGCATGATCCAAGGCAACATGGTTTTACCTAAGGACAATCATGCCAAACAAATCTGATTGAGTTCTTTGACTTGGTGACCAGAGAACTAGATCAAAGGCATGCGATGGATGTGATCTATCTAGATTTCAGCAAAGCCTCTGATACTATTCCTCATAGGAGGCTTATCAATAAGCTGACCAGCCTGGGGATAGGTCCTAAGGTGGTGAACTGGATCAGAAATTGGTTGACTGACAGATGACAGAAGGTGATGGTAAACAGAACTCACTCGGATGAAAGAAAGGTGATTAATGGCATGCCCCAGATATCGGCTCTGGGACCAGTACTATTCATGTGTTTGTGAGTGATATTGCTGAAGGACTGAATGGAAAAGTCTGTCTTTTTGCAGATAACAGGAAAGTGTGCAAAAGAGTGGACTCCCCTGAGGGAGTGGATAACATGAAGAAAGATATGCAAAAACTGGAAGAATGGTCTAATGCTTGGCAGTTAAGATGTAATGTGAACAAGTGCAGTGTCAGGCATTTGGGAAGCAGAAATCCAAGGGAATTGTATGAGATAAGGGGCAATAGGTTGGTGTAGGAGACTAGGAGAAGGACCTCGGAGAAATAATGAACAAACAAACCTCTTTCAAAGATGGGGAAGCTTAAAAACTAGAGCGCATAACATGTAGCTGCAAGGTGGTAAACTGAAAGGCAATGTCAGGAAATACTTTTTCACTGAAAGGGTGATGGATGTTTGGAATGTCCTCCCGATGGAAGTGGTGGGGGAAAATACAGTGATGGAATTCAAAATGGCATGGGAGAGATACAGTGGATCCCTTTATAGAAAGGGGATACAATCAAAATAAACTTTACTGTCATTGATATCTCAACAAGTAGAAGTGGAGGAGTGGCCTAGTGGTTGGGGCAAGGTACTTCAGGCCGGAAGGTCGGGGGTTCAAATCCCACTAGAGGACAGCAACCTTGGGCCGGAAGGACTGGGGTTTCTAGTCCCACAGATGCTCCTTGTGGTCTTGGGCAAGCCACTTAACCCTCCATAGCCCATGTTCCCTGTAAGTATTAGTGTACGAGTATGTGTCTCATATCCCCGTGTGTTAAATGTATCCCCCAATTGTGTTGTGACCGCTTTGATTGAAGGATAAGGCGGTATACAAAACTGTCTAAAAAAAAAAAAAAAAAAGTGACCCGCACGGAGTGATGGGTACATCCTAAAGAAAGGCATGGGGAGGGGTGACCTGCACGGAGAGGCAGGCGCACCTACTCTTGCCACCTTGCTGGGCAAACTATATGGACCATGCTGGTCTTTATCTGCAGTCATATACTATGTTACTATATTACTGTCACAGTATGTGCAAAACTAACCCATTTGGAGATATTGCTCCCCAGAGTAAAGAAATCTCATTACACAAACCTTTGACAATGCTGATGTTCTGTTACAAGAATTATTGTATCATACTTGCTATACATTATAAAGCACGTCAGTATCCCAGTATAAGATAGTCATGCTATCTTGTATGATTTTGTATTTTGTATGGTTTTGCATTTTTTTCAAAGGATAACATTGGGTCTGATATTTAGAAGGGTTTATCCGGTTAGCGGGACCTGTCTGGATAGTGCCACTGACTATTTCCCCTAAGCACCATGTCATTATCCACATAGTGCCGGGGTGGCCTGTGGGTGGGGCAAGAGCAGTTATCCGATTAACAATGATTTTCAGTCTGCTACCCAGATAAGAATCCACATAAAGTTAGGAAAAAAAAAGCAGGCCTAACTTCATGCCGTTTAGCTATCAAGATGGCTACTGAATATCACCACTATCCTGATACCCTGTGGCAGTCACTGCTGAAACCAATTATGCCATGAAGGCTGCTACCCCGGCCCTTTTGTTTAATATCCAGATTCACTTTTGGCCATGGCGTCCAGCCCTTTCGTCCCGGAGCTCTCCCAGGTGGGATTGGAGCCACTGATCTGCACCCGCTCCGCCTCAGACTGCCGACCAGCGCATCGCCTGCCCAATCGGGGCTGATCTACAGCTTTAAGAACAGCTACAGCCGGCGCACCCGCGCCCGGTGGGCCCGTGCCTGAGGGCCTCGCCAGAGGGCCCTTTGGCTCGGCCCTTAGGCTGAGGCCAGTCCCCAAGACCAACAAAACCAACGAATCTAGGGGATATCAGAAGCAAACTTCAAAGAACCCCCTCAAAACGCTGTAAAAGCAATGTTTTCCACATAGTGACCCAATCAGCCACCCGCTTCCCCCTCAACTACGTACTGCAAGTATATCTATTACTATCTTGTTGGAAGCTCCACGGCCAATACTTTGCCGCCATTACTGCTGGTAGTCTTGCTATTATTATTGCCTATACCTTGCTACTATTGTTGCCAATAGCCTGCCACCATTATTGCCTGTATTCTTGCTGCTATTGTTGCCAATACGTTTGCTACTATAACCAACAGTTTTGCTCCTTTCATTGAGAGTAATATTGCTACCATTGTTGCCAGTATTCTTGATATTATTGTTGCTGCAAATTCCATCACCTAACCGCTAGTTAATTTCCACACAACATAGCAGTTCACACGTATCCCGGTTGGAAGCACCACCAGCATACACATTATCTCCAAAGAAATCCTACCACTAGGAAACGCTGAACCAGTTCAACATGCCCATTTCCTTCTTAACCCTCTCTAGTCTATACCTCTTCAGCATCTCCCTCACTGGCACCCTATCCGCTGCCTCCACCCATAACTTGATCCCAATAGTACAAACACAAGGAAGGAGACAATACAGCCACTCACACCACATTCTACCTGAAACCCCCCCCCCCCAGAACCCTCACTCATACCTAATCCACATACCACTCCAACATAACACAAAACACAAAGAGGGGCAGCACCAAGACCCACGTAACCTAAAATGTGCACTCATAAATGCTCGGTCAGTCCGTAAAAAGTGGCCAGCCATTATTGACCTCATAACACAACTCAAGCTAGACATCCTACTATTAACGGAATCATGGCTCACCACCTCAGACTCAGTACTCATCAATCAACTCATCCCCCCGAACTTCTCAATACACTTCTGCCACAGAATGGACCGTAAAGGAGGCGGTGCTCTCATTCTGACAAAAGAAGATCTCCAATATCAAACAATTAGCTCCAATAGCTCAGACCATCTTGATGTAATCACCATAGCCAACAACCATAACACTATTAACCTTATCTACATATCCCTGACTGCTTCCGCTGAAGATCTTGCAACTATTATTGATCTAGCATCCAACCCCAAAAATATACGTAAGCCAAACTGGGTACTGGGTGATTTCAATCTTCCAACCCTGCAGGACAGTCACGCCAATGCCTTCCTCGAAGCATTCAACAACTTAGGATACGAACAACTAGTTGATGCCCCCACCCATTGAAAAGGGAACAAACTAGACCTCATCTTCAGCCCCCAACCTGATGGGAACTCAAAATACAATCACAACATAGTTATCACACCCGTCCCATGGTCTGATCACAACCTGATACAATTCCAAATACCACCCCAGCAGGATAGTGATCTTACAAAGAAATTAACTGCAAATCCAACATCATCCTCTGATCCTTTGACAAGGATATAATCATCAAGGAAGTCCTACCTAACATCAATAATGCACCACTAAACCTCGAAGGGATCATGGCCTCATGGAACAACAGCCTGAGCTCCTTTGCCCGCAAACCTGCCCAAACCAATCCGCCCGCCCCAGGCAAGCATCCAAGAAGCAGGAAACCAACACATTGGTACACCACCGAACTAAGAACCTCACTGCTCCTACTAAGAAAACTAGAAAGAAATTGGCGACGTACACGATCCACATCAGACCTGACAGCATACCCTCCCACCTTAAGAAGCATCGAGATTCGATATCCGCAACAATGAGAAAGCATCATTCAAATCTCCTGAACCGTGCCCTGAACAAACCCCATGAACTTTTCAACATAGTAAAAACCCTAACAAAGGAACTTTCACCCCCCCAACTAGCCACGATTCACCCACAGGACTATGCAGATTACTTACAGGCCAAAACCAATAGCGTTGGAAAAACCACACTATCCAGCCCCAGCAGCAAACCAGCACAACTTAAGCCATTCAGAACACCAACACCCACAGAAATTGAGGACAGCATCTCTACCGTTAATGCCACCACCGCTCCGAATGACCCTTGTCCAGCATTCTGGATAAGAGCATTGCATAAGGAAATCAGCCCTATACTATGCAAGATTATGGACCTATCCTTTTCCACAGGTATATTCCCATCATGCCTCAAGCAGACATCAATCCAGCCCCTTTTGAAGAACAACAAACTAAACCCACAGAAGGTAGAATCTTATCGACCAATATCGAGCATCCCGCTGTTAGCAAAGCTAATCGAGAAGGTCGTCCAGCGCCAAATAAGGATCACATCGATTCCATGGCTCCCCTCGACCCATCCCAACATGGCTTTCGAGAATCTCTTGGCATAGAAACCCTCCTAACCACTCTAATCAACACACTGATTGCAGGAACCGATGACATCAAACAAGGTTTTGCATTGATTTTCCTGGACATAGCCGCTGCTTTTGATTCCGTAAACCATAATCAACTTCTGGTACGGCTACAAGATAAGGGAATCAATGGTCCAGCATTGAGTTGGTGTAAATCATATCTAACGGACAGATGGCAGCAGGTTCGTACAAACTCAACAACCTCGGAACCTTTCCAACAGAAACATGGCATACCGCAAGGCTCCTCACTCTCCGCCTTATTATTCAACATCTACATGCAGCCCATATGTGAAGTAATCCGATCCTTCAATGTCTCATGTCTGATCTATGCTGATTATGTCCTACTCTTCATACCATTCTCGACTGACAAACCGGATTTCTCCCCACTGATTAAATGCTTTGAGGCTGTCACAGACTGGTTCCAAGCACAAGGCCTCAAAATAAACTTCAGCAAAACAGATGTACTCTTCACTACAAGAAATCAATCTTTCTCTCCCTCACTGGCTCTAAAGACGAGAGACGCCAAGCTCAAAAGCAGACCCACTGTCCGATACCTCGGTGTCACACTGGACCAGCAGCTAGAGTTCAAATCGCACATCAGTAACATCATCAGACAGATCCACCACAAAATTAGAACATTGAGACATCTCCGACCACTATTACAACCGAGCGACTTCAGAACAGTCTTTCAGACCCTTGTGACCCCCTACTTTGACTACGCCAATGCAATTCTTCATGGCCTACCCAAGAGCACAATAAGCCCGTTACAACTAACAATGAATACCGCTGCACGCTTCCTGCATGGAGCATCCAGAGGAGACCATATTACCCCGATTCTAAAGGACTTGCACTGGCTGCCTATCTACTGTCGTACCACATATAAGATAGTTTTGATGACATTTAAGGCCATCAACAACATGTCCTCCTCCTCCCTAACAGAGCTGCTCCACCCTACCCCAGCAAACAGAGCGAGGAGATCTTTTGCCATCAATACCCTCCAAATTCCCTGTGAAATAACTAAATGCAACCAGGCAACAAAGAGAAGAGCTTTCAAATTCTATGCCCCCACATGCTAGAATGCGCTTCCATCTTCCATATGAGCAATTACCGATATTAATCAATTCAGAAAAGTCCTAAGACATCATCTCTTCCTATTACACTACTCACAACCTAATACCAGCCACATCACATCCAGTTAAACAATAAGCCACATGGCAACTCATGGTCATAATGTACAGAATTGTAAATATTGTAAATAGTTACCCTAGTTGAAATCCAAGTTGTAGCTCCTGTTCGATGTAAATGCATATCAGATTTTATTGAGATGCTCAAATGTTACCTGTAAACCGCACTGATTTTAAAGAGCACGGTATATAAAAAACAATAAATAAATAAAATAAATAAATAATTCTAACCATCACAGATTGAATACTGGCCCAATAATGAATATGTGTTACATTCTATTATGAATCATTCACACTCTTTGAATTGTGTACCAGTTTTGTGCATTGATTCTGAAAAACCCTAAAATAAAAGAAATTCTGGCGCCTTTTTTGCTTGTGTTCCTTCTGTCATATTTGCAGGATTATTTTCAGATAACCCACAGTGATTTCCTTTGGAGCATTCCCTTATTTGTAGGGATGCATATGACTTCAAAAAATATTGTTTTGTGTTTATCTTAAATAAAGTTTTCTTGATTCTCAGATACTTTCGTTCATTCAACATATTCATTTTTATTTGTGCATTTTTTACACATGCAAATTAATTGCACATTAATCCATACCTATAGGCGTGTATAAGCGCAATTAATGTGCATTTACAACTTTTTTTTTTTTATTATTTATTCATTCATGAAATTTTTAACAAAAAGAGACAAGAAAGCCAACAACAGCATTTCTTGAAGAAAAAGGAAGATACATCAGTAAATAAACATGATTCGCAAATAACCAAGAAATATCTCTCAAACAAGAGAGAATAAGAAATATCTTCCACACTAGCCCACAATAAAGAGGGGAGACATATCAAAATCAAATCAAACAAACAACGATATAAGTGAATTAAGTGCAAGCCATCCAACCATGACAGTAAAATTTATGTGAGATCAAGTGAGGGAATAACAGAGGACTCCAACCGCCTAGCATTAATGAAAGCTGTAAGTTGGGAGGGGTCATAAAAAATATAGGAAACCGCTTTATATTTTACCAAACACTTACAAGGATATTTAAAAAAACAGGCCCCTCCCAACTGAAGGATACCAGGGCGAAGCAAGAGAAACTCTCTCCGACGCCATTGTGTATCCCTAGCCAGATCCGGGTAAATTCTTACCGTTAACCCTTTAAAAAGCTGGTTTCTTTTCCTGAAAAAAAGCCTTAGCACCCACTCTCTGTCAGTTAACAATGCAAAGGTAACCAACAATGTAGAGGAAACAGGAGTCTCATCGACAGATTTTTCCAATAGGTCAGTTACATTTAAAATATTACATTGTACCAAATCGATCCCCTCATAACCCTCATCAGTGGACAATTTAGCTTTAGGAAAATAATAGGCCTTCACCAATGGAGGCATTAATTCAGAAGACACCCCCAACACCTCATTTAAGTATCGTTTAAACATTTCGCTAGGAGATACAAAAGAAATTCTAGGAAAATTAATTAAGCGCAAATTATTCATTCTAGCCAGATTATCCAAATGTTCCAACTTAACTTGGGTGAAGGAAAGGTTTTCCGAAAGGCATCCGACTGTTCTTCCAAGCCTTCCAACTTCCGTTGCATTTCTGCCATCTCAGGTTGTAAAATTATAACTTTTTGTTCCAAAGTCTCCGCAGCCAAACAGGTATTCTTCACCTTCCGCTCCAAAGAGGTTACCCGTGGAACCAAGGCCTCCCCAAGAGAAAGAATCGCCTGCCAAATCGATTCCAGAGTAAAACTTTCCGGCCTCTGAAGAGAAAACGGTAAACCCGACTCAATTCTTATTACACCAGCTGCCATTTCTGCTGTAGGCACCTGCCCTCGATCCACCACAGGTAACTTCTGGCCTGTGGAATCCCCCTCACTCGGTACCGATGGAAAAACAGGCATAGTCACCGCAGGAATTCCACTCCTGCAGGGCAACCGCGCCTCTATTCCTGGTCCAATCGAGCCACCTGCTTCCCCCAACTTCGGGTGGGAGCTGAGCTCCAGGAACCCCTCTGGAAGGGACCAGGCACGGGAAACCTTCGGTGCTGGACTCACCGGAGAGAGAGATAGACCCGAAGCAACAGCCGAGCCTCCAGACTCTGGCGATATCACAGCTCGGGATTCCTCCCCTAGATCTGTCATGGCCCGGTTTGAGCGCTGAACAAAGGTATCCATCGGACCTGAGGTAATCGGCGTGGAGGTAGGTGGAGATTGAGAGGACAAAGTCCCCCCCTTGCCTTTACCCTTCCGTCCCATTCGGGTAATAAGAAAAACGCTCTTACTCGTAAACGGCAGCTGCCACCATCTTGACTAAAGACTCCTCCCCCTTAGAACTTTTAAGTGTTCAGATTGAATGCGTATTCACAAATGCACATCCTTACTTATTTGTTAGCCTTGCCCTTAGCAGTAGCAGCAGTAGTAGTAGTAGTAGTAGTACCACAGTACCACTGCTAGAGTTCAGACAGTGCCATTTTAGAAGCAGCAATTGCTGGGGCAGGAAGTGTGGGGATTGCTCTCGCTCCCTAATGTTCTCTGGAATCCTTATGTAAGTTGACGTTCTGAAGGTAAGAGAGTGGGGGCAGAGCAAGTCCTCAGTTTTTATCTTTTTAAAGGGGTGGGTACTATGGGGTGGGGCTTCAGAGGATTGAGGCCAGGGAGAAGGATGCTCGTGCTATTGGCCTACTAGAGTTTGGAGAACCCCAGAAGAGGTCAAGGAGGTTTCTGAAGCAAAATGGGCCTTTTGTTTTTTAGCTGCTCTCCAAAAATTAACCTCCGGAGTTGTAGCTGGTTTGATTTTTGTAAAAACAGGCCCATGAAGTCTTTTTCATTTGCATCTTTTTGTGATTGTTGGTACTAATGATTTGCATCTCAGCAGCTCATTAATATCAAATTTATAGAAATTTTTGTATAACGTGGATTTCACATGAAAGAACAATTACTGTGAAGTGACTTCACAAAAGTGCACTTTGCATGGAAAATAGCGCAAAGTGCCTGGAAACATGCAAAATGCCAATTTCTGATGTTTTGTGCTATTTTTTTACACAGTGTGCACAACTGTGAATTCATTTTACACTTGTGTACATTTTTACAACTTTAGATCAGATGTTAAGAATACAAGAAATGTTTGTTAACCTGACCGCACTCCTGGACGTAGATCCCCTCTGCACATGCAGGACTGTCCTTGGCTAACTCAGTCAAGGCTCTTCTATGTAGCCGCAGTGCCATGGCATCATGTTTCCATGGTACTGCGACTCCATTGAAGAGCCACGGTGCCGGCCACTGCAAAATAAAGCAAATTCCCTGCAGCCCAACCACCGATCAGACTTCCTAAGGCCAGGGTCAGGCTGCGGGGAATGTTCTCTGGCCCTCTCTACCCCATCCACGGCCCGGCAGTACAATAAATAATGTCCAGGGAAGTTATTTCACCTTGAAGATGGAATAACTTTCCCACACATGTTGCCGGCCCTGGACGTACAGGGTCGATGATCACCCAGACTCCGCCCCCAAGCCGCCCCTGTCTAACTTACCCACACAATCGGTGGGGAAGTTAGTCGCGGCCAGGAGAAGGCACAAAAAGCCCCCATGCCGTATACTGTTTTTCAAACCTATTTCTCCACAGAACATCTGTCAATCTACAAGATATATCACTCATATATTGATGCCTTGATAGGATATCAAGGTTAAAATAAAATTGATATTATATTACTTCTTGACAAAAAAAGCATTAGGGAGGTAATTTTATAACGAACCACGAAGTTGAATGCCACCAACATGCTTAAGTCACCTATTTTCAATGACTTATATGTGAGGATAGGCCCTTACACATTTATTTTAGGTAGGACCTTTTTTGCAAGTATGTGTGTAGGGCAATGACGTGTACTTTTGGTATGGGTGAGCCACAGCTGCGGAGCTTAAGTGGAGCATAGGTGGAATGCAAAATATATGCATGTAAGATATAAAAATATCATAACTTACACGTTCTCTACAAATCTAGGTATGGGCATTTACACCAAGTCTAGGGTTGGTGTAAGTGGTTGTGCCTAGATCTGGCCCAAATATCTCAACACTGAACTTCTATTCTATAAGGTAAAGCACACGCATAATTTATAAACTAGGCATGACATATGCATTTTGCAACACGCATTAACACCTCAGGAGATTACGAAATTACCCTCTAGATGTTACAAGTTCAAATTTCATTTTTTAATTATGTTTCCCACCTCTAAGTTGGCAATGACAGTCATACTTGTCATTTTAATCCTGAATAATCATATAAATATGTGCTAAAAGATTGGGATATATAATTTGCTTCAGCCAAATCATCCCAAATACTTAAAACCCATGTATGCAAAAAAATTGATGTGCATTAGTAACTTCAAACCTTTGATAGATTTTATGCTTGTTTCCGTATGATGTGTGATAACTTTCCTTCCTTTCCAGTTTGCTTATTCCTCTGCTGATCAAGTTCAGAACATACATGACTATCTTAATTTTGTTCCAAGAAAATAGATATCACAACTTGCAGAGAATCCAAGTTTTTCTAATACCAATGTCACTGCTTGTACCCAACCTTGAGCTACTGAAAAAGGCGTGAGCTAAATGCAAATCCAAGCAATACATGTCTAGGTATTTTTATTCAATTTCACCCATAAGCATATTTCAAGTAGAAAGAAGTAATACCAACTAAAATGCTAGAACATAGGCACTCACACCACTATGTCCCATTCATTCCTCAGACCATCAACACAAAAACCCAGATTTGTTCCAAACAACATATGCATAGTCAACATAAACATATTACCGTAATTAACATAACTGTCCCTAGTCCCATGACTATCCAATTTTTCCCTCCTCCCATCATACCCTAGCCCCCCGCCTGTGGTGTTGCCAGGCAGCAGTTGACTTGCAAACCAAGGGAGTGTTCTTTATGTGGCTTTTGCTGCACATGGAGATGTCAACCATGGAGAGGGATGCCTAAATCACAACTCCCCTATATCGAATCTCTGTCTTAGGGGAATAAGTAAACATTGAGGGGACAGACCCCACCATTAAATTCCAAGCTCCAACAACAACCCCCTCCTCCCAATGCTCCCCTGAACCCTCCAGACCTCGACCCAGCCCACATTGCCACGCCAACCCACAGTACACCCTCCTGCCCAAGGGGGGAAGGTGGGTGAGCAGCCTTCTTCCAGCATGGCCCCCTAACTATCCACTATCGAACCCACCAAAATTGGTGAGTCTGTACCGCTCCTCCCCCTGAGATGCCACCCACTGCCTCCCTCTCCCTCCTATCATTGGTGAATGGGAGTAGGGGCCCAGCATGTTAATAGCCCACTCCCAGGTTGGGGAAGCCAGGCTCAGTAACATAGGTACTTGCACCACTGTGTCCTATTCACCACTCAAACCATAAACACCCCCCCACACACACACCACTGTTGAATTTTAGCTAAACATGGCCACAGCTTTATTCCAAACATATGCATACTCAACATAAACATATTACCATAATTAACATACTGCATCCAACAACCGAGCTGGACGGTATTGCTCTAGTCACATGACTGTCTAATTTTCCCCACCTCACATCATATCCCAGTCCCCCACCTGCAGTGTCGCCAGGCGGCGGCCTGCTTGCAAACCAAGGGAGCCTTCTTTATGTGACTTTCGCCGCACATGGCAGTGTCACCCATGGCACAGGATGCCTAAGTCACAACTCCCCTATCTCAAATGCCCATCTTAGGGGAAAAAGTAAACATTGAGGGGACAGACCCCACCATTAAATCCTGCCATGGACAGGGGACTGCAATTTGCATGTTCTCGCTACTTCCCAACTGAGCTGCGGCCATATATGCCTTACTACAACCCTCTAAGACATCCAGAATGGAACTTAGAAATATGTCAAGACCAATATCTGACAAATATTGTGCAGTACAAACCTGGTCATGAGCCATCATCGGACCCCTCATCAGAATCACAAAATTTGAAGACCTCTGCATTCACCCTCCTCCATAAACATTCAATAGCTGCAGGACAGATAGCATCACACCAAAAATGGTGAGGGAAGATCTGAGACCAAATGAAAGTCACGGGTGGCAAATAACACCGAATCAAGAAAAGATCGCGTTTCATTTGTCAGATAAAGTCTACCCCGTTGACTTCACACAGGTCATTTCCCACTAAATGCAGCAAGATACATTGAGACGAGGTATATTGCCAAGCTTCCAATAACAGTGGCAGCAGGTGGGCCTATTGCATCCCGCGCAGACCCATCCACTGCAACAGGACACCACTTTCAGCTAGTTCAACATTCAAGCCCCTATGGGATTCAGCTGTCCTCTTCTGGGCCCACAAAATGAAGAGATGACCACATATCCAAACTAAGAATTCCTTCTACTCCCCAACTGTCAAAGAAACGGGAAAGCAAAAGGCGGAGATTACTATAAGCAATGTAGATATCGCTTGAAAGCATTAGACTTCCACCTCCCCATCCGCTGAATCACTTGCATCACTTGCCACAGAAGAGGCAGCCCCAATTTGGAATGTATGAGTTCCAAATTGGTCCGGATGAAGACCTGCATCTGACAAGCTATGCTTCAAGAGGGCAGCGAATTGGAACAGAGTCACCAGATCATCCCTTTCATGACACCACGAGAAGGAGCCCCCTGATGGCCATAGCCCCACAAAGGCATGAGCACAGCAAACCGGGCAGGAAGCCAGCCCAGGAACATGTTGCATCCGCACCCATACCCAGCTACCTCTACCCAACTGGTTGGTCTTACTGTGGCAGATCCGTAACCAAACCTCAACTTCCAACATCACTATATCTTGGTTCAACAGACCCTGCTCACTACCTATGTCTTCTTCATAGCCACCAACTTGCTCACTTGCAATGCTGCAAAGAAGGCAAATGAAAAGGCAATCCTAATTAAAGTCACCTCCTAAGCAGAAAAACAAATCTGCTGTAGATGGGATGAATAGGGCTCCAGGATCCTACCTCTTTCACCAAACCGTACCAAATAAGCAGAGGTGGGAACCTTGAACCCTTGGACTTTGGATACAAATGCCACACTGGCAGGGGCACTGGAAAGCAGCTGAGGTGACAGCTGTCCTTCAAACAAACCCTCGAATTGCAAAACCTGGGCAATCTACCCCCACCAGCAGAAGAGAACTGGCTGTCAAAGATCTGATGAAATGATGCCAACCCACTGCATAAGATTTCCAGGTATTAACAGCTAATGAGGAAATTATCTGTCTTGCAAGTGATTAGGAATGATGTCCCAAAAGTATTACGTCATCTGAGAAGGAAACTCAGCTTCTCTGGGGGCCAAGGCCTGAAACCAAACCCACTTTAAATGAGATATAGAATCAGCAATTGCATTATCCACACTGGGTACATGTCGTGATGCTAGTGACACATTCAACTGCAAGCATCTCAGCACCAGCAAGTGCAGCAACTCTACCACCAGCGGAGAACTAACTGATTTATGGTTGACAGTCTGCACCATGGCCATATTATCCAAACGCATCTGCAGACACTGATGGCAAAAGCTTTCACCCCAGATGGGCAACACCACCCACACAGAAACAGTTCCAGGAAAGCAATGTTGTGACACCATCCCCTGTCCCGTCAGGCCGCTGGACAGGTTTCTACACACCACATCCCTCCAAAATAGATCCCGAATCCCATCCCACCTGACACATTAATAAACAGCTGCACATCATGGTTAGAGACTGTAAGCAGCTGCCACACACACACATCGTTAAAGTCTTGAAGAAATTCCAACCACAGGTCCAGATCCTCATGGATGCAACTGTTTAACTGGATGTCGTGATGTTTCCACACCCTCCCAAGTTTGTCTAGCACTAACCTCCTCGTAAAAACTCTGCCCATGAGTATGACTCTGCAAGCAAAATTAAAATGCCCTTAATGTTCTTGGACCTGATGCAATGTAAGCTTCGGGTGAGCCAGTGCCTGCTGAATCAACACCACCAACCTCTCCACCTTCTGACATGGCAAACGGGATTCCATACGCAGAGAATCCATCTCTATGCCTAGAAAAGTGAGTAATGTGGCAGGACCCTCAATCTTTTCAGCAGCCAACGGTAAGTCAAACACTACTGCTAACTGCTGGAAAATGGCCAGCAACCTAACACACTCCCCTGAATCAACCACACCATACAGTCAGACCCAGCCATATGCTGGCAGGCCTAATGAACAAAGGTAGAGAAAGCCTCAAAAACAAGAGTAAGCCATGGAACAGCCTAAAGGCATACACTTTTCCACATAGTACTTCCCTTGAAAGTGAATCCCCAACAAACAAAGAGATTGTGGATGAATGGTCAGCAAACAAAAATCAGACTCCACATTGGCTTTGGCCATCAAAGCACCATGTCCTGCACCCCTCAACAATCGGATCACCAAATCAAATAAGGTGTACTGCACTGAACACAATGTCACATCAGTGAAGTCATTGACACTACCCCCGAACTGATAAGACAGATTATGAATCAACTGGTATTTCCCAGGCTCTTTCTTGGGCACGATGCCCAAAGGGGATACTACCAGGTTCAGAAAAGGAGGATAATCAAACGGTCCCGTTATGAGCCCAGTTCCATTTCCTTCTGCAGTTTCTCTGCAACAACATCCTGCAACTGCAAGACAGATGTGGCATTATAAGACAGATTTTGCAAAGGTGGCCCACAAAAAGAAATGATAAACCCCTCCTGAAAACCGTCCATCAAAAGGGGAACTGCTGATACGTTAGGATAACCCAACAGCCAGTACTCCAGTGCCCCTAGATTAAATGGACAATCGTGCATTGCCCAGAGACCCTTGCAGGACCAGACAGTCAAGCCAGGCCGGCTCTGGGTAGCCCCGCCCCTAGAGAAGCAACAAAAAGCTGGATGCCCCCATCACACATGGAATATCTATGCTTAAACCGACATACTGGATGCTCATATTGGCATGTATTAAACTGGAAACAAGCACTTTTGGATCCAGAGACCCAAAACCGCTCCAGTAGCGACAAACCCCACCACACCCTCCAGGCACCCTGATACCCCCACCTGGAGTCCAACCCGCCCTGCTCCTGTCAAAATTGAACCGGCTGGGAGTCATTTCTGCTAGCCTGATGCCCACATCCCGGAAACCCCACGCCTCAGACTTATCTTGAGCCATGCTCTTCTAAAATTGCTTGTCATAATTTAACCAAGCCCATCTGCTGTACATCAGATATGCTCGCAAAATCACATCCAAATAATGCAACAGACCCAGAAACAAGGATGGCTTAGCTGCACCCAAAATAGATGAAAATATATGAAAAGCCAACAACCAATTATGGATTGTTTTGGGTAAGTTGGGCCGGCCCTTCCTGCCCTCATCCCTGCCACTCACCTTTTTCTTGTCCCCACCTCCTGATCATGAGTCAACAGATAAAATGTATCGATATACCATCCCCGTAACACCTTCACTTGTAACTTCCAGGAAACATGACAATTCAAATGGTAATTGCACTCAACGTATGCCCCCCAAGTGTAACTGCGCAGCTGCCAATGAACAACCCTCTCCTGAGTTTTGAGAAAGTGTGGGGAGGCATAAGTAGTGCAGTCAACACCCTGATCCTTCTCACCAGAAGAGGTAGAATCAGAGGAAACCTACATGCGAGCTGCATCCACCTCACTGCAGCGATGGATGTGCTTCACATGGCGCAGCCAATTATCCCGTAGACTCTGAGTCAGAACCTTGTCCCATTTTCCATGATAATCCCTGAGATAGAAGCTGCCCTTGAACCCCCAGAAATACTCCTCACCGTAGAATACTGACCTGCACCCACAGCGGGATCAGGCCTGTGATGACTCCCTTCAATGAAATGCTGCTCCACATTGCAGGCCACTGGATATTCCTCAGTACGGTCCTCAAACTCTGCTGGGCATCTTGTCTCAGACAGTTCTCACAGCTGGTGTCCCACTAGGACCCCCAATGGGCAGACATTAGCCCCAGGGCCCAAACCAGACCCATAAGCACCCCTCCTGGCTTTTGATGGTGCAGATCCCCCTCTAGCTGCAACCTCCACCTTCTCTATCAGACAATCTGGCGTCTTCGTCACCCTTTTTGTAGGACCCTTGCACTGCGGAGCCAGTGCCTGGACCCCCTGTGCCTTCCCCTATGACTTCTGTGGCTTCTTGGGCGCCATGTCCCCCACCACACAACTGCACACACTCACTGGACACCACCTCCCAGCCCCAATCCTGCTAAAATCACAGTGCCAGGACCGCTGTGAATGCTGACAAAGAAAATCCTGTCCCAGCCCTCCTCCCTGGGAGCTGCTGCGAGGGAGAGAGGCCACTGATGAAAATCCCCACCACAACCAGATGCAAACCCCCAAGCATACCACACAACCCTTAGTCCAGTGCATACACACGTCTCCTGCATTGCTCCCTCCTGCGCTCTGCTCACTCCCCGCCATGGGACACAAAACCTCAGCAGAGCGACCTTAGGCAAGTGACGAGCAGGCAGTGGAAGTCAGCAGCCTTCTTTCATCATGGCCCCCTGACCATCCGCTGCTGAACCCGCCAAAATTAGTGTGTCTGCGTTGCTCCTCCCTCTAACATACCACCTGCTGCCTTCCTCCTCTCTCCCTCCCCCCCCCCTGACCCTCAGTGAATGGGAGTAGGGGCTCTGCTATGTTTATAGCTCGCTCCCTATTCACTTCAGGTCAGGAAAGCTGGGCTCAAATATAGTCCATTCAGCCCAGGCATTAATGTTAACATTCATTAGTTTATAGGCCCCATAATATACAGCCAACGAAGAGTTATCTGGTAGGTAAGTGGTGTGTATGTATTGGAGTGATGATTTAGGATTGTTTGTTATTGTCCTTCTGGGACATTCACTTGTTGTTCCCCTTTCAGGAGTTTAAACTTGCCTATCCAACCTATAAGGAAACCCCCAGCTATTAAACTAGAGAGTGGTTTCCTCTGAAAAACAGAGAGATGTGCTCAGCCATTCACATGGCGCATGTTTCTCCTTTATAGCCAAGGCGACTCTTCATTACGTACATTAGTGATAAAGATGGGATTTGCCAACACATAGGCTTGTAAAGAGTAAAGTAACTCAGGGGGTTAGATACAGCAGAGAACCCACAGGGATCAGATATATTGTGATCTATTATCTACCTGATACCCTCTTAATATATACCTCTAGAAGTGCTCTTTGCCCCATCATTTTAGGAGTTTTAGCTTTTATATTTTTTATATAGTCTTATATAGTTTTCTTTATATAGCTTTGTATTATCTCAATGGTTTGATTCACATATTTCTGTTTTAGTGACATTTACTTTTATATGCGTTCACCACCCGTTATTATCTGTGCCTATTTATATACAGTATTTCCTTGTTTAACAGTCATCATGAGTTCTATCAGTTTTAGATATTATGATTATTTATTCTGTTTGCTACATATTTATTTTCTTATTTTTTGTTAGCTTATTGATCTTACAAATTGTTTTATGTATGTGCACACAGTCTCTGGAGGTTTTGATTCTTTTCACCTTTATATTCTTATAATACTTTTATGATTTATTTTATATATAATATCATTATCTTGCCTCAATTTTTGTTTTTAGCCTATTAGTATTGTCATAATTGTTTATATTATTTTACATGTTTTTATTAATTCCTTGTTATATCTATGTTTCTCTATTAAGGGTTCTTGTACCCCTGACAAAAGCCAGCTGCCAAAATACAGCCCGTGTAGAGTAGAACCACTTAGACAGCAATAAAGTTTTGATTTCTACACCTTGTCTTCTATGGTTTTTCTCACTTTGCTCCATGCCTGATAAGGCCAGACACACTTCTTTTGACTGGACTTGTGGGGACAGGCAAGACAGAAGCAAAGATTTCAAGGGGTGCATGTGTAGACGGTCCCATGCTTTGTAACTGCCTAATCACTATGCAGAGACTTTTTTTTTTTTGTCAAGACCCAATCATGAAACAAACTGACTCTAATCCAGTCAATATCAATGCTGTCCTTTTTGCTTTAATTTATTTTTCATTCTTTTTATAAAAACCTCTCTTGTACTAAATAAGATCAAATTTACCCTTATGCTGAACAATTTCTCAAACTTATCTCATGGCAAGGACTTCTTATGCTGAATAAGTTCTCTTAGTTTCGATGACACCACATCATATTTTGAACTGTTAGAACTTTTACAATTCGTTCTGATTCAGAGTACATTTGCTACGAAAAGCAACGTGCATAACGATAGTTTAGCTATAAGCTTATTTCATGGTGAGGACTTCTTAGCTGAACAATTTCACAAACTTAGCTCATGGTGAGGACGTCTTATGTGGAACAAGAAGTCCTTTCCATGAGCTAAGTTTTCATAGCCAATGCACCCTGACGCAGAATGAGTTGTAAAAGTTACAATCATTCAAAACGTGATGTGGTGTCATTGGGACTAGGAGAAATTATTTGGCATAATAAGAAGTCCTGGCCATGAGAGGTGTGTGCACCATCGATTAAATGCTGACTCCTGGTGAAGCTCCTGGGTTTTCTTGACAAGCTGTGACTGGAAGTAGATTTCCAGGCCTTTCTTCCAAGGTAGTGGAGGGTAAAGTGATTTACCAAATGCCACAAGGAGTGCTAGAGGGAGCTAAATCCTGGTCTCTTCGTCACCAGGCCACTACTCTAACCATTAGGCTGCTCCTGGACTCTGAGGGAAGTTTGAACATTATTCAGCACAAAAGGTGAATTTGATATTTGGACAGTGCAAGAGATAGCAAACAAATATTTGACATTTAGTATAAGAGAGGTTTTTATAAAAAGAATGAAAACATGAATTAAAGTAAAAAGGACCACACTGATATTGGCTGGATTGGAGCCAATTTGTTCCATGATTGGGTCAGACGAAAACAAATGGTTGTGCCTCTGCATAGTGATTATACATGTAGTGAATTTGTATATGGTTTTTAGGTGATTTTAACTGTCCATGTCATAGATGATGATGATTGCACTGTAATATATTTTAAATGTGTGTGACTGCTGAGGTTTCCGCCATTGATCCCAATAGGGCCAGGAAAATGATTCACGATGGCTTTCTGATCTTACATTACACTGATACCATGCCATGTACATGTTAGCTATCACACTCACTCACATGTTAGCAACACACTCACTTGAAATACCAAATTCATTCAAAAAAACTAAAAAATCCACCAGCACCAGAGCCTTCTCATTCACTGCCCCCATGCTCTGGAATAATCTCCCAATAAACCTTCGGATCATAAAAGACCTCACCCAATTTAGAAAGGAACTTAAGACATACCTTTTCTCCGAACACTATGAAATCCCATACCCCCAAGTCCAACCACACACCATCCCCAAACACTCAAACACAAAGCCCTAAAACCACACTCAACTACCCACACACATACACCCACCACATACTCCCACCACATACACCCCAAAATACTCCCAAGAGATGAAAAAAAGGAAATAAATTCCTCCACACACACACATATGAAAGGTAGAAAACTCTGACTACCTATAAAAAGGTAGAAAAACTCTGATCAACACTACGCTACAGAAACTTATTAATGTATATAAAATGTAAATAGTTTTGACAATTAATGCACAGTTATTTGTATAAAGTTACAATGTTATAAATCTCTGTTAATAACTATTATCTGTATAAAGTTAAAAAAATCTCTGTTCCATGTAATGTATACATTAGTATACAAATTTGTTTACTTGTTCCATGTAAACCGCCCCTGATCTCTGGAAGGGGCGGTATAGAAGAAATAGATAAATAAATAAAAATAAATAAATTTCCTTACCTTTTCTCTATTGGGTCCAAAATCACATAGCATCTTTGCATGTCCTAAAATATATAATAAAAAGTATGACCATCAAATGCCTTGTTATATATTCCTCTGGGCTCAATTTCTCACTATTGAGCCTCTCCACAGACCTTCTGCTGAAGCCTTGAACTTTGTTGATTAGTCTTTTCTTCCCAAATAGCTATTTGTAACAGCCTCATTTCTGGCCTCAAACTGGATGAATGAACCCCATGATGTAATGCCTATTGATAGTGAAAGGGAAAAAGGTAAATGCACACTAGTGGATAGCATCAAGAATAAAGATAAAACAGAGGATGGCTTTATCAGAATATGCTAGAAGTAGAGTGTCAACATGCAGTCTAGATGGACAGAATCTGCCATTTACAGATTGCTTTACAAATTCCATTTGGCAATGGGTAAATGAGATATCACCCCATGCGACACTGCTCTAAGCTTAAACCAAATGCCTTTTCTCAGAAAGTTGTAAGCAATATTGTCTCTTATATTTCACTGTTGATCTTGAGTTCAATGCTCTCTTGCAAGGAAAAAGAGTTTTGGTTTATTTATTTATTTATTTAACAATTCTTTTATACCGCCGTATCTATTAGTCAAGGCGGTTTTCATGGAACCAAAACTTGAACTTTACATGGAACATTTTGAGGTAAAGCAACTATACAATGCAAACTCTAGAACAATTGAAGAAAAAAATAACTATACAATGTAAACTATGGAACATTTGTAACAATGTAACTGTACAGGATGAACTATGCAAAGGAAGGCTGTAGATTGTTCTGTGATGTGGGATGGTCATATGCTTATAGGGAAAGTGAAGCATATGGTCCAAGGGGCCAGGTTGGATTGTAATGTATGTTAGGTGACTGTAACAAGGGAACAAATACTCTAGGTGAGGAGGACCCTTAGGGGAGGCCATGGGCCCCGATTCTGGGACGTAGGTTGCGGGACTGCATGTCCCACGGGTCTTGCAGCCCTGCAAGCCGTCCAGGCCCGATTCTCCCTCTGGTCTCCCCGTACATCCTGAGCATCAGGACAGAGAGATCCAGCGGAGGACGGGATCTGGGCAGAGTAGAGGGCTGGCCAGCCCAGCAGGATATAAAGGGCCGATTCAGGTCACAGCCTTGTACATTCTGCTGGGTCAAAGGGGAGGTGCTGATTATTCCACTTCAAAGGCCAGCTGTGGGTCAGATGACAAGGAAGAGGGGGGGGGTCAAGCTGGGGCAACTAAGGGTGCCTGCGGGGAAGATGTCCCCGCAGGCAGGCAGGGGCATGCTTGGCCATCCTTGGGGCCCATTCCTTTTGTTCCTACTGTCCAGAATCAGGACCTGATGGGCCGTTCGTGCTTGGGGCCGTCCGGATGGCCCAGATGTGCCCCTACGTGAATCAGGCTCCACATGTCTGAGCCAAACAATTCCAGGAAGAGAAGTGTCTAATTTTCTGTGAAAGTCCCCAATATCTGAGAGGGAGGGAAGGTCCAGGGGAGGTGAGTTCCAGATGTTTGGTGTGTAGAAGCAGAACACTCTCTTTGGAGATGGAAGCACTGGTGTAGATGATTGTCGTAGTTACTGCGAGGAGTTTTAGCCTGCAATAAATATTAGTGCATTGCCAATCTATTGTAATCTGTTTGCACAAAGTAGAAAGTACATGGTTAGTACTATGTTGTTGGTTATATTTAACCAGAGAAGAAGTTTTCATGATAGAAGAATTAACCTTCATGTTAGTTGAAAATCCATAGCCCCCAAGCATAAGACAATAGCTATTAGGTACTGTAAGTACTCTTTATTCTCACTTAAAACTCTAAACTTCACAGTTCACTATTCAGTTCAGTGGCTTAGGTCAGCAGGCATTGCAGTCAGAGAGATATGTGTTAGGGATGTGTATGTTAAAGATTTTCTGTTATTTCCAGGTCATTGTCTGTTTTTTTTTTTCCAAATTTACAGCATGTTTTCAGGTCATTTTACATATCCATGTCAATAGATAATATTTTTAAAAGCATGTTTGAATTGTTTAACTTCTGTTAGTCAACTTTATGTGCAGTCATTTGTAGGTTAGCATAATTTAAACATATTTAGCATGCACTAAATATTTTGAGACACACTAATGAACTGAATGTGTGCTAACAAATGTACATCTGTTATACATATCATATTATACATATCATGGCTATCCCAGCATAACCTTCTAATTAATCAAACTAAGACTGAAGTACTTCAAGTGTTCTCTGCTACATCTTATAACCCTCCTCCAACTATCACTATTGCTGACTTCACTCTTACCATAAAAAACCAGGTGAAGTATCTTGGCATCATTCTCGATCAGAACCTCTCCTTCACTAACCAAATAAAGAAAACCACTAATACAATATATGCTAAGCTACGTACCCTCCGGAACCTTAAACCCCTCTTAGGCCCCACTTCCTTTCGATCCGTCTGTCAAGCCCTCACAACCCCCTCCCTTGATTACTGCAACCTAATCTATCATGGCCTTCCTAAGCATACTTTACAACCACTCCAACTTGCCCAGAACACGATTGCGTGGCTCATAACCAGCACTCCAAAGCGTTCACATATCACACCAGTTCTATATGACCTTCACTGGCTCCCCATCTACTGCAGGATTAAATTCAAAGTGCTTACTCTTATACATAAAATCATCTCCAACGAATCAGCCCCATGCCTTTCCCCTCTCATTTCCCTCTCTTCTAGTTCTAGAACCCGCCGTACTATCACCAAAAACCTCATCTCTATCCCAGCAACCATAAGACATAGTAAACAACTTACCTGTAACAGGGCCTTTTCCCTCTATGCCCCTACCCTATGGAACTCCCTCCCTCATGAGCTGCGGAATTCTTTAACTCACCTTGAGTTCCGAAAGAACTTAAAAACCTTCCTTTTTCAGGAACATTTTTCCCTTCCACCTTAGTCTCTCTCTTCACCTACCTCCACCTTAATCTCTCACCTCTCCTACCTCCCCCTAGTCCCTACTACCTCGAAACCTACTTAACGGCCTCTGACACCTTGTTAATTTACCTTGTAAATAGTTCTATCGTTATGTTTAGTTATTTATAGACATGTTATATACGTTTTTTTTTTACTTGGTTATATGTTCTATGTAAACAGTGGAAACACTTTATCTTAAATGTTCTATGTAAACCGTCTTGAATTGTAGAAAGACGGTATATAAATTTGATTTAAATAAATAAATATATAGGTGAGCTTGGCATCCAGCAATGAAACTGAGTGATACTTCCTTATAGCCGGTCGTATACAGCTAGCTTCAATTAAAGAAAATCTGACCAATAAAGAAACCTCTTGGGGAGCTAGAGCTCCACCCAGTGCCCTAAATACATGGTGGAGTTCCAGCCCTGCTTCTCTTCCACTATCTTAAATTATCTCAATTTACCTTAAGCTGGTTTCTTAGCTGTGAATGCCTGAAGACTATAAGTTCAATTAAACCTTTTCCAACCGACCTCACTTCCTCTCTAGGCCTCAGTAAGCCATTTAGAACTCACACTAGAGGCATGGTACCTGAACATCAGATCAGGCATTCTAGTTCCCTATATATAGTATGTCTATATTTGTCTTGATTCTATCCACTAGTGTGCATTTAACTTTTTCCCTTTCACTATCAATAGGCATTACATCATGGGGTTCATTCACCCAGTTTGAGGCCAAAACTCTATATATGTCATATAGTATATATATGTCTAGTCCCCTATATATAGTAAAATCATTAACACACCAACCAAAAGACCGCTGAATCGCAAGCCATCTCTTTGCAGGTTCTAGCAGACCATTACATGATGAAACTAAATTCCCTGAATGACCCCATCCCCCAGCCCTCTCTTAACATGATGACTTATACAAAACTTTGGCCAGAGTTCCATCAGACTTCCCTTGAACCACTCAAAAAGATCATCTCAAATATGAATAAAACATCCAGCATTGATCCATGCCCTATAGCAGCGATGGCGAACCTATGGCACGCGTGCCAGCTGTGGCACGCGAAGGCCTTGCAGCTGGCACGCGGGAAGGTCCGCATTTAAAAGGTCCCAAATTTTTAAAAAAAAAAACCAAACAAACCGGCTGCTTCTGCCGCGGCAGCCTCAAGAGCTCTGCCGCGGGGCCCCCCCCTGCCCGGCAGAGCCTCCCTGCATCATCTACCTTCAAGTCGCAAAACGCGGTCTTCTTTCAGAGCCGCGAGAGTTTCCTTTCTCGCGAACAGAGCCGCGAGAAAGGAAACTCTCGCGGCTCTGAAAGAAGCCCGCGTTTTGCGACTTGAAGGTAGATGATGCAGGGAGGCTCTGCCGGGCAGGGGGGGGCCCCGCGGCAGAGCTCTTGAGGCTGCCGCGGCTGATCACTTGAGGCTGCCGCGTCATACTCAGCCGATTTGTATGTTTTTTTTTTTAATTCTTTGGGCCGATAGGGGGGAAGGGGGTTTAGGACTGGTAATGGGCTTTGGTGGGGAGGCTAAGACTGGAAATGGGCTGATGGGGGGGGTTAGGACTGGTAATTGGCCATGGGGGGGCTAAGACTGGAAAGGGCTGATGGGGGGGGTTAGGACTGGTAATTGGCCATGGGGGGGGCTATTAGGACTGGTAATTGGCCAGGGGGGGGGGTAGGACTGGTAATTGGCCGGGGGGGGGTAGGACTGGTAATTGGCCAGGGGGGGGGGGTTAGGACTGGTAATTGGCCGGGGTTAGGACTGGTAATTGGCCATGGGGGGGCTAAGACTGGAAATGGGCTGATGGGGGGGGGGTTAGGACTAGTAATGGGCCATGGGGGGTGCTAAGGCTGGAAGTGGCTGGTGATGGTGATGGTGATTTGGGGGGGGGTAGGACTAGTAATGGCTATGGGGGGGGGCTAAGACTGGAAATGGGCTGATGGGGGTTAGGACTGGTAAGGGCTGATGGGGGGGTTGGACTGGTAATGGCTATGGGGGGGCTAAGACTGGAAATGGGCTGAGTGGATGGAGGGATTGAAATGCAAATAGCTGATGGGATTGGGTGTACGAATGTAAAAATGTTGTGAGGGGGAGGGAGCTAGACTGGAAATGGGTGAGGGGGGCTAGGACAGGAAGGCTGATGGAGGGGCTAGAATAGGACTGGAAATTGGCTGTTGGGGGGGTGCTAAGATTGGAAATGGGCTGTGGTGGGGGTTTTGGATTGAAATGGACTCATGAAGGGGCTCGAACTGGAAGTAGGCTCCTGGGCGTGGATTGGAACGGGGCTGAGTGGCGGGGAGCTAGGATTGGACATGGGCTGATGGTGGGGCTAGGAAAGGACTAGAAATGGGCTCATGGGGGGCTGGGTTTGGAAATGAGCTGATGGAGGGACTCGGATGGGACTGCAAATAGATGGGGGAGCTAGGACTGGAAATGGGCTTATGGGGGGTTAGGACTGGAAGTGGGTTGATGGGGGGCTATGACGGGTATTGGGTGGGGTAGTTGCTAGGACTGGAAATGGGTTGGGGGGCTGCTAGGACTGGAAATGGGCTGATGCAGGGACTAGAAGGGAATGGATGCTGGGTGATGCTGGAACTAGAAGGGAGCTGGTGTTGGGGGAGGATTAGAATGGGATGGGGCTGGGAGAGTAAAATGGAGAGGAAAAATATTTTGTGTGGGAGGGATAAAAAAATATACAATTGGCCGTGTATTTGGAGAATAAGTGGGGATTGAGGATTGAGGGGTAAATTTTGAGTAGATGAAATAGGAATGAGTAAAGAGCAAATGAGAAAGAATAGTATGTTAAAGAAGATGTAGATAAAGAATCTAAAAAAAAAACAAGAAGACAGAAGAAAGGACAAATTGACAGCAGATGGAGAGTTAGGAGAAGACACGAAGAAACCAGAAGAAAGTGGCTGGAGCAATTGCAACTGAAAAAAAATGCACAAAAGGTAGAAAAATATCTCTTTATTTTGAATTTATTAACTGGAATATGTCAGCTCTGGGAAATGTGCATCATTAATTTTTGCGCTTTGTTTAGTACAAGAGGAAATTAATTTATAGTTTTATTCTACAGTGTTGTTGTATATTCCAAGTTTGGCTTTTGGGGTTCCCAGTTTAATTATTGTCTTCCTGTTTTTAAATTGTGATTCCTTGTTTGGTGATGGTCTGTTCTGCATGTGTAACTGAGCTGAGGTATTCTGTTTATATAATTCCTATTTGACATTGCCACTTGTTCTTTCCCCCAGTAGTCATGTATTGTTGTTCTCTGAAATGTATTTGTTTAATATTTGCAGTGTTTAGGTTAGATAGTTATGGTATGGTGCTGTGTGAGTAGTGGGAGTACTGTTAGGATACGGCGGTTTGCTATGGGTTCTAATGGGCAGCGTTTGTAGTAGTTCCTAATGTGCCTGGCGGTTGGTACTGGATTATAGTAATGTAAAACCTTTTAGTCTTTCTTTATCCATATACTCATTAAGAGGCATGTTTACTAAAGTTAGTGTATGGTAACATTATGCAAATATTTATGCAAATGAGGCACCTTATGCAAATGAGGCTTTAATGGACGTGCTGGCACTTTGAGGAAATTCTTTGGTTTTGTGCGGCAGTTTGGGCACTCGGGCTCAAAAAGGTTAGCCATCACTGCCCTATAGCCTGGATTAAAGCCGCCCATGATGAACTAGCATCCATTATTCTAACGATGGTAAACTTGTCCCTCAACCATGGACAAATGCCTAGAGCCCTTAAAAAGGCAATTACATGCCCCAAACTAAAACAAAAAACACTTGACAAAAAATGCCCTTCATCCTACAGATCGATTTCCAGTCTGCCATTCCTGGACAAAATCATTGAGAAAATCGCCAATAATCAACTCCATGACCATATTGAACAGCATGCTCCTCTAGATAAACATCAATATGGTTTTAGGCCATTTCACAGTGCAGAAACATTGTTACTAGTATTATTCAATAACCTCATAAAAGGAACAGACAATTCTAATCAGACATTCATATTAATATTTCTGGATGTCGCAGTGGCCTTTCTGTTAATCATGGCTTAATAATTCAAAGACTACAACAAATTGGCTTATATGTCACTACATTAAAATGGTTTACATCATACCTAACAGACTTTACAGAACAAATAAGAATGCACCAGAACTGCAAATAAACAGGTAGACAAAGGTGAGTTGGTTGCTATAGTGTATCTAGATTTTCAGAAAGCCTTTGACAAGGTCCCTCATGAGAGACTTTTGGTCATGGGATAGACATTTGGTCATGGGATAGGAGGCAGTGTAATATTGTGGATCAGGAACCGGTTAAAAGATAGAAAGCAGAGGGTAGGACTAAATGGCCAATTTTCCCAATGGAGAAAGATGAATAGTGGAGTACCCCAGGGATCTATGCTGGGTCTGCTGCTTTTTAATATATTCATAAATGACCTGGAAATGGGAATAATGAGTGAGGTAATCAAATTTGCAGATGACACAAAATTATTCAAAGTTGTTATAACCCATGAGGATTGTGAAAAAAATTGCAAGAGGACCTTGATAAATTGGAAGACTGGGCATCAAAATGGCAGATGAAATTTAATGTGGACAAGTACAAAATTATGCACCTAGTAAAGAACAATCAAAACTATGGCTACACAATGCAATTTTCCACATTAGGAACCACCACTCAGGAAAAAGATTTAGGTGTCATCGTGGATAACATTTTGAAACCCTCGGCCCAGTGTGCAGCGGTGGCCAAGAGAGCAAATAGACTCCTAGGTATCATAAGGAAAGGAATGGAGAATGAAACAAATGATATTATAATGCCTCTATATCGTTCCATGGTGTGATCACACCTTGAATATTGTGTGCAATTATATAGATATAAGATTATTAGAAAAGGTACAGAGAGTTCCTGGAGGAAAGGTCCGTAAACCATTATTAAAGGGACCCGGGATATCCACTGCTTGCCCCAATAGAAGCATTGTGGAACCTGTGTCTTTTAGGGAAACTGCTAGGTACTTGTGACCTAGATTGGCCACTGTTGGAAACTGGATAATGGGCTTGATGGACCTTGTTCTGACCCAGTATGGCATATCTTATGTTCTTATGTTCTAACACCTATAATAAAAAAAAAGGTCTCCCTCAAGGAACAGTCCTATCTGCCCTATTGTTTAATACATATATCCAGCCACTATGCCAAATAATAAAAACATTCAAAGTAGAATATGCCATCTACATTGATGACATAATGCTATACAGTCAAACCTCGGTTTTCATGATTAATCCGTTCAAAAAAGTCTGACTATAACCGAAACGGACTAAAACCGAAGCAAGATTTCCCATAAGAAATAATGTAAATTCAATTAATCCGTTCCAGACACCCAAAAATATTGACAAAAAATACATTTTATAGAGAATAACTATCTTTTTACATACAGAAAACAATGAGAAATACATATAAATGACTAATGAAATGGATAAATGAGCATGTAACATCACTTTTACCTTTATTGAAGACTTTTGTTGGCATATGGGACGCACTCCAGCCAGCTCCAGCTGCTCTCCCCTCTGGGGATCGAGCAATCACCACCAGCAGCGGAGGTGGGAACAGCCATCTTGGCCGTCTGCACAATCGGGGCTCCAGCCTGCCTTTTAACTTAGCAGCCATCACACCCAGTTACCAAGCTCACAGTGTCAGGAGAGGTAGTGCCAATGTCAGCAAAAGTAAGGGCACCAGAAAGAGGACAGTGCCAGAAGTCACACCAGCCTGTAGGGCAGCCACTCCTACACAGTGTCGGGAGAGGTGGAGAGGCAGTGTCAGCCAAGCAGCAGGCAGTTGAGAAACAGTGGGACAGAGAGTCTTAGGCTGCCTCCGGCCCCCCTAAGGTAGCAGCCTGACACAGGTGAGAGTCAGAGAACAGCGTGGGGCTGTGCCAGCAGGAGCCTGCAGCTGCAGACTGCAAGGTTTCAAGGAGAGGCCGCGTGTGCAGGCCTGCAGGACACCCAGAATCCAATCGGGAGGGCAGGGGCCCCGGCGGGAGACTGGGCCGCCAAGGAGAAGCAGATTCGGTCACCAGCTCCTCTCCCGGTTCAAGGGATGTGCATGGGAAGAGGCAGCAGGCAGACGTCAATCGGGGGAGAGTCCGGGGCAGGAAGCAGTTTCGGGCAGGCCACGCTGGAGCGTTGAACTCCTCGGCTCCCCAGAGGTCCCGCAGAATCGCTGGCTCAAGCTCCGTGGGAGATCGCTGGCTCACGCTAATCCATGGCAGGTACGGGGGGGGGGGGGGGGTAAAATGCTGTACGAAAACCGAGACAACGTACGAAAACCGAAACACAATCTTGATGAAAAAAATCAACGAAAACTGAATCGTACGAAAACCAGGGCATACGAAAACCGAGGTTTGACTGTACTTCACATTTAACACATCTAAACCAATCCTGGAACCCATAAGAACATAAGAACATAAGATATGCCATACAGGGTCAGACCAAGGTCCATCAAGCCCAGTATTCTGTTTCCAACAGTGGCCAATCTAGGTCATACGTACCTAGCAGTTTCCCCAAGGGACACAGGTTCCACAATGCTTGTATTGGTTCAAGCATTGATATCCTGGGTCCCTTCTTAATAACGGTTTATGGACCTTTCCTCCAGGAACTTGTCCAAACCTTTTTTAAACCCAGCTACACTAACAGCCTTTACTACATCCTCCGGTAACAAATTCCAGAGTTTGATTACACGTTGAGTGAAAAAATATTTTCTTTTTAGTCTTAAATAGTTTACCCTGTAGCTTCATTGCATGTCCCCTAGTCTTTCTATATTCTGATAAGGTAAACAATCGATCTACGTTTACCCGTTCCACTCCGTTCATTAATTTATAGACTTCTATCATATCTCCCCTCAGCCGTCTCTTTTCCAGGTTAAAGAGCCCCAACCTTTTTAGCCTTTCTTCATAGGAGTAGCCTTCCATCCCCTTTACCATTTTGGTGGCTCTTCTCTGAACCTTTTCTAAAATTGCTATATCCTTTTTAAGATATGGCGACCAGAATTGCACACAATATTCAAGGTGCGGTCTCACCATGGAACGATATAGAGGCATTATAATATCTTTTGTTTTATTTTCCATTCCTTTCCTTATC
Organism: Ichthyophis bannanicus; assembly: GCA_033557465.1. Classification (NCBI taxonomy): domain Eukaryota; kingdom Metazoa; phylum Chordata; class Amphibia; order Gymnophiona; family Ichthyophiidae; genus Ichthyophis; species Ichthyophis bannanicus. The sequence continues at coordinate 121,101,353 of CM066040.1, forward strand.
ATACCTAGCATTCTATTTGCTCTCTTGGCCGCCGCTGCACACTGGGCCGAGGGTTTTAACATGGTATCCACAAGGACGCCTAAATCTTTTTCTTGGGTGGTGGTTCCTAATGTGGAACCTTGCATCGTGTAACCATAGTTTGGGTTGTTCTTCTTCCCTAGGTGCATAACCTTGCACTTCTCCACATTAAATTTCATCTGCCATTTTGATGCCCAGTCTTCCAATTTATCAAGATCCTCTTGCAATTTTCCACAATCCTCCTGGGTTTTAACAACTTTAAATAGTTTTGTGTCATCAGCAAATTTGATAACCTCACTCGTTATTCCACTTTCCAGGTCATTTATGAATATGTCAAAAAGCAGCGGACCCAGCACAGATCCCTGGGGTACACCACTATTCACCTTTCTCCATTGGGAAAATTGGCCCATTATAACATGCTTCAACAAAATTGTTCAATGGTTGAAATCTCACCGTCTTAATATAAATTATAAAAAAAACCCAGATGTATTATTCATAACTAAAGACCAAAACTTCTCAACACCCACCACCATTGACATTAATGAAGCAACGCTTGGAGTAAAAAAGAGGTAAAATATTGGGAGTCACAAATGACAAAACCCTCATTTTTAAATCCCATATTAAACTCACCACAAGGGTCATATATAACAAAATTAGCATGATACAGCATGTGAAACCGTTACTGCAAACTAATGAATTTAGAACAGTACTACAGGCCATGATATTCCCACATAGACTACTGTAACAGTCTACTACACAGATTACCTAAACAAACCCTACACAGCCTCCAAATGGCCCAACATATACCTGCACGCATTATCTACAATTCACGACAATCAGAACACAACACTAATACTATATGCGCTTCACTGGTTACCTCTTCATAGAAGAATAAAATACAAGATAATTATGACAGCTTTTAAAATTATCAGAAACATAGCTCCCTCAATCCTATGACATTTAATTAGGATCACGCCTAATGATCGCCAACAATGAGGTTGCATGATAAATACATTAGTAATACCTGCTGATTACTGCAAAATGAAACACACCAGTAAGAGGGCTTTTAAATACTTATCCCCATCCTTTTGGAACACATTGCCAGATAGACTTAGATTTTAACATTGATTTGTCTACCTTCCGGACTGAATTCAAAATGTTTCTCTTCATTGAGCACTTTGGCATTAATGAGGAAAATATAAACAGTGACCCAACATAAAAGTCAGAATCCAGTGAACATTAGCGAATATGATCCTTCTCCCTCCCCCCACTACACTACATAAGAAAAAACTGATAGATGCAAAATGTTCACCATATATAAATACGTATAGTGTGGAGTGTATGGTGATTATTTTGTAAACTTCATACAAAAAAGCTAAATCAACATTCAATTAAGAAATCCGTGAAAACAAGAAAGTAATTCAAAATGTTCACATTAAGATTTTATTACTTCTGGGTATTATAAATAAGTTACCAAAATAATTATAAACTAATCATTTATATATCTGTGATTTAATACATCCACATCTGTTACCTTTAATTGTTTAACATGTTATAATGTAATACTGTTATTTATAACGTAAAGTTTTGAGGGCGCGGGCAGGGTCCCGGCGCCCGAGCGTAACCGGGTGCTCGGCCCGGCGCAGACCCTGCTCGCATCGCGTGGAGAAAGGGAGGGGTAGTGGGGGGGCACGCAGGGCGGGCCACGTCACGACGCGGGGTGCATTTTTTTAAGGGATTGGTTCCGCTCGTTGCTGGGCACGAGCGGAGCCAATCAGGAGGGGTCCGGCCATGTGCTCCAGCGTGCGCGCGGTCGTGCTGGAGCACATGCGGCCGGACTGTAGGGCAAGTGGCAGCGATTCTTTTTCCTTGAGTTAGTCGGGGATTTAGCATTTGGATCCTTTCAGAGCAGGTGGATCAGCGGCGGATCGTGGGGCACAGAGTTGGCACCTGGCGCCCGTCCTCACCAGAGTGCAGGCGAGGTGACGGGGGTGCAGTTGGGGAGACTTTTGGGGTTTCCATCAGTTTTAGCTTACCTGATAGCTTCGGCTATTCAATAATTATCGCCGGGTACTGTGAGGGGGGGGGGGCGGGTGAGCATTAGAGGGGGGCGCAATTTAAAAAAAAAAAAAAAATAAACCTCCTGAAGAGGGGGGTTTCTTTGCCTGATTTTTGTTGTCACCTGGCTGTTGCGATTTGTGGGGGGAGGGTATACTATGGCTGGTAAGCAGTCTGGAAAAGGTCAGGGGAGGCGCAGGGCCACTGTGGGCCAGCCAGTAGGGAGACGCAGAGGTCAGGGGTTGGGCAGGGCTGGAAGGATTGGGCCACAGAGGGTGGGGGACAGTGCGAGTATTAGCAGGGGGGTGCGGCGTGCTGCGAGGGAGCGAGGTAGGCTCTCTGTTTCTGGTAGGTGGGCACGTAGCGCAGGCTATATGCAGGGCAGGGGTACTATTGGTGCTGGAGGGCAAGGGGCAGGTGGTGCCGGTGTAGGGGCTGAGGTGGCATTGGGGTCCAGGTCTGAGGTGGAGCAGAGGGGTAGTGTAGGCCCCGTGGGGCAGTGGGGGGAGGGGGGAGTAAGCCCTCGGCTTGGTGGGGTAGCTGGAACTGGTTGCGGTTTGGGATCTCCGGTTGGGTGTATGGTTTCACCTAGGGGATATGGTCCGGCTGAGCAGCAGGCGGGTTGGGAACATTGGTTAAGTGGGGGGCAAGGCTCTTCCAGGTCGGATTGGGTGGGGGCATGGCAACCGACTTGGTCTCCTGCTTTTCCCTCCTTTGGTTTTCCCTTTTTGTCTCCGCAGGTTCTGTTTATGTCAGCGCCTGGAGGTGTGCCGTCTACAGTGTTGTCACCGGCTGCTGTGAATGTGGATTCTGGAGCTTCTGCCGTAAGGAGAACTTCGACGGATGCGGATCGGGCTCAAGGTGATGGTGGGCTGCAAAGGACTGTGGCTTCCTCCCGTTCGTCTGATGGGATGGCTGCTGAAGACAGGACAGGTGAGTCGCCATCTGTCGTGGGGGACGAGTCTGGCAGGAGCGGGTTGAGGGATGAGCGGTCGCAACAGGTGCGCAAGAAACGGAAGCATGTGTGTCGACATAGGCGTAGTTCAGACTCTTCCTCCTCCTCATCTTCTGACTCGGCTGAATCATCAATGGGCGAGGGTGGGGTCAGTGAGTCGGTGCCGGGGCGAGTGTCTTCTGGTACGCACGCTGGTGCCGGGTCTTCCTCATTGGTTGCCTTATCGGAATTATGGGAAGGCGTCCCGAAGAAGTTGAGGCGTAAAATTCGAAAGCGGAAGTACATTGACATTTTTCGTTTGCTGGAGGGGCGTAAGCGTTCGGGAGATAGTAAGAAAAAGCACAAGGAGGATGAGAAGGCGGGCCGTCTGCATAAGGTCTCTAGGAATGTCGTTAATTGGGTTAGATCGTTCTTACGGCTGGCGAGTGTGTGGGGTCAGCATTTTCCGGCACAGTACGGTATGCTATTGTCTTATGCGGATTCGATTCTGGAGGCTTCTCAGGTTCACAAAGGCTGGTCATGGTTGAATTATGATGAGAAGTTTCGTGACAAGATGGAGGAGAATAGGTTTCTGACATGGGGTACTCAAGACATTAACCTTTGGCTGACTCAAATGTCGGTAAAAGGCGGCGCGGTTGGAGGGGTGGAGGAAAGGTGGGGTCGGGGGTTGTGGCCGGTGCGGTTCTCTCCTTTCGGGGGGGCTTTTCCCCTGTCCAGACCAGACCAGTCTCCAGTGGTGGGGGTGACGTGTGCTGGAGGTTTAATAGATCAGTGTGTCCCTTTCCGGACTGTAAATTTCATCACGTGTGTTCGATCTGCAGCGGTCCCCATTTGGCCGCAAAATGTGTTAAAAAAGGGGCCATCACTCCGCCTGGTTCCGTTCCCAAGTAGGCGGGCGCTATTTGAGTTGGCTTCTTCTCCGATAAGGGTACCGCTATTGCATAGTTGGCTGCATGGTTACCCGCATAAAAGGGATAAGGTAATTTCGCAGTTAGGTTTTCAGTTCGGTTTCGTTGTTCCGATTCGGGGTTCCGTAGGGTGTTCAATGGCTCGCAATTCCCCTAGTGTACGGAGATGGGCGTCGATAGCTCGGGAGAAGTTGGCGTTAGAATTGTGGCTGGGCAGAATGGCAGGCCCTTTCCAACACCCTCCTTTTCAGGGTTTTGTGGTGTCCTAAGAAAGAACCGGGGAAGTTTTGATTAATCCACAATTTGTCTTGCACTGTTGGGGCCTCGGTGAATGATTTCATACCCCGCGAGTTTTGTACGGTTCGTTATGCCTCTTTTGATGGGGCGGTGGAGTTAGTCCGGAGGGCCGGGCGAGGTTCATTAATGGCTAAGGTTGATATTGAGTCTGCCTTTCGTTTGTTGCCGGTCCACCCGTCGGCCTTCAAGTTCTTAGGTTTCCAATTTGAGGGAGAGTTTTATTTTGATAAGTGTATGCCAATGGGTTGTTCGGTATCTTGCTCTTATTTTGAGAAATTTAGCTCTTTCTTGCACTGGATGGTTGCTAGGAGAGTGGGGTCCTCGGAGGCTGTTCATTACCTGAATGATTTTCTGTTTGTCGGCAAGGCGGGGTCTCTGCGTTGTAGCGAGCTTCTGTCGGTTTGGCTAGCGAGTTGGGCGTGCCTTTAGCCTAGGGTAAAACCGTGGGCCCAACAACAATCCTCACCTTTTTAGGTGTGGAATTGGATTCTGATCAAATGGTAGCACGATTGCCATTAGAGAAGGTGGAGAAATTGAGGGTGCTGGTTGCTAATTCCTTATCCTCTTCTAAGTTGACCTTGAAGGAATTGCAGGTGCTCATTGGATCACTTAATTTCGCCTGTAAGGTGATTCCGATGGGGAGGGTGTTTATTCGGCATTTGGCAGCGTCGACAGCTGGTGTGCTCAAGCCGCATCACCGTATTCGTGTGACGAGAGTTATGCGGGAGGATCTGCGGATTTGTGATGTCTTTCTGCGGGATTTTAATGGGATTTCAGTATTTCGCGATCCGGAGATCTCCAGTGAGGACTTGCAGCTGTTTACGGACGCCGCTGGCGGCATTGGTTTGGGAATATACTTTGGTGGGGTGTGGTGTGCCGACAGATGGCTGCAGGCATGGGTGGATGAGGAGCTCGTAGGTAATATTACCTTTTCGGAGCTTTTTCCCATACTGGTAGCGATGGAGTTATGGCCAAACAAGTTGGCCAACCGCAAGGTAGTGTGGTTGTGCGACAATGAGGCAGTGGTGGCGGTTATTAATCGGTATTCTCCGCGCTGCAGTCAGGTAGCGTCATTAATGCGTCTGGTCATACTTGCATGTTTGCGTTTGAATGTGGTCCTGAGGGCTCGTCACATCCCAGGGCGTACTAATGAAATTGCTGATGCTCTTTCTCGTTTGCAGTTGGGACGATTTCGGTGCTTGGCTCTGGAGGCAGATGAGGAAGGGCTCGTGGTCCCGTGGAGACTGTGGCCAGCTGAGATGAAGAGCCTTCTCAAGAATTTGGTGGCGGAGCGGACGTGGGCTGCTTATCAGCGCGGTTGTGAGCGGGTGTTGGAATATCTGTATCAGTCAGGTTGGGGCGGGGGGGAGGTGCCGGAGTATTTGCTAGGAGGGTATGTTGGTTGGGCAAGGGGCGCGGGGTTGCTCGATCGGCGGTGAAGATTCATCTGGCTGTGTTTGGATTTTTTGCCAAGACTGCGGGTTGGGGATTGTTTGGCCGCGGATTTCTGGCGCGGCAGCTGCTGCAAGGGTGGGAGCATTCTTTGCCAGGGCCAAGTGATCACCAGCTGCCGATTACGCATGATTTGTTAAGAAGGTTGTGTCAGGCTTTGCCGGGGGTGGCGGCGTCACCATATGAGGCCACTCTTTTTCGGGCGGTCTTCTGTTTGGCATTTTTTGGTGCCTTTCGGGTTGGCAAACTGGCAGCAGCTTCGGGGAAGGCGGGTTTAGGTAATTGCTTGCGCCGCCAACACGTGTGGAGTGAGCCGGGGCTCGTACGCGTGTTGTTAGCAAAATCCAAGACGGACCAGAAAGGGCAAGGGTTGTGGGTGGTACTTAGAGGGATTGGTGGTCTCACGTGCCCGGTGGCCTCCATGGAGAGCTATTTGGGTGTGCGCCCAAAGGGTGTGGAGGGGTTGTTTGTGCATAGTGATTCCCATGCGCTGACATGATTTCAGGTGACGGCGGTGCTGCGCCTGGTGTTGCGCCGAATCGGGGAGGATCCCTGGTATTTCTCTGCGCATTCTTTTCGCATTGGGGCAGCGACTAGCTCAGCGGCAGTGGAATTGTCTGGGGTTCAGATTCAGAGTATCGGTAGATAGCGGTCGAAAGCTTTTAAGGGGTATGTTCGTCTATGAGATTCTCTTATTCTACTGGGGGGGGGGGAGAATATTAATGATGTTTTTTCTGTTGCAGATGTGGGGCGGCAGGCATGGGGCTTTTGGATCTTGGGGCATTCCTACGTGTTTTGGGCCGGTCAGCGAGCAGCAGTGCGGCCTATCGGGCCTAATCTTGGACTGGATCCGGCGGTGGTGGCGGTGTCATGGCTGGGCGAGCGTGGGCTGCGGTGGCCTCAGCTGATGCCTTTGCTTCGTCATCATCAGCGTATACGGGATATACCAACAATTGTACTAGTGCATTTGGGGGGCAATGTTCTGGCGGATTGGTCTTGCAAGCAGTTGATCAGAGCTGCCAAGAGGGACTTTGCTGTACTGCTGCGTATGTTTGTGGGTGTAGTCTTGATCTAGTCTGATATTATTCCCAGACCGTCGTGCTGGGGGCAGAGGAGATGGTCCCGGGGATTGACAAAAATCAATAGGCAAATCGGGAGGTGTGTGTGTGAGAACGGGGGTATCAGGTCCAGCATTCTTGGGTTGAGGTGGCCTGTCCTGGTCTGTATCAGGCAGATGGTGTGCACCTATCTCCGGTCGGGATGGATTTGCTCCTCAATGACTGGCAGGAGGTGTTGGAGAGGGTGGTTCAGGATGAGACACGCTGGTCGCAGCTTGGGGAGGTTCAGGGGGGTTGGCACAGTTAAGGTTTGGTTCCTGTGCTAGTGGCGGGATCCCGGAGGTTTCCGGGGTCCGGAGCCTTAGGCGACTTGGGAAGGGTGCGGGGTGCCCTCAACCCGGACTACCCCTGGAAGACATTTGCTAGTAATATGGCAAAGTCAGATAGGGGTGGTTGGAACGTTGCCGGTGGTGGGACTGGGGCTGGAGCGGAGGTGAGGTCACCTTGCTAATTGCATGGCTGGTGACGTATCGCACCGCTCGGGGGTTTGTTGCATTCCTGTTTATTGTTAAATATGTTGTTTGGAAATAAAGCTGCGACCAGTTGTTACCACAAAAGGCTGTCTGTGCATTTTGTGGGAAAGGGCGGAGGATGGTAAAGGGGGATAGGAAGAGTTGTAAAAGGGGGGGGAGCATTGGGTCCGGCTACCCGGTTAGTTTTGAGGGCGCGGGCAGGGTCCCAGCGCCCGAGCATAACCGGGTGCTCGGCCCGGCGCGGACCCTGCTCGCATCGCGCGGAGAAGGGGAGGGGGGCGCACATGGCGGGCCGCGTCACGACACGGGGTGCATGCGGCCGGACTGTAGGGCAAGTGGCCCACCCGCCCACCTCTTATTGTGGTGGGGAGGGGTGAGTAATTGTATCGGGTTGTCGCCGCTGGGGGGGTGAGTGGCGGGATCTCGGAGGTTTCCGGGGTCCGGAGCCTTAGGCGACTTGGGAAGGGGGCGGGGTGCCCTCGATCCGGACTACCCCTGGAAGACTTTTGCTAGTAATATGGCGAAGTCGGATAGGGGTGGTTGGAACGTTGCCGGTGGTGGGACCGGGGCTGGAGCGGAGGCGAGGTCACCTTGCTAATTGCATGGCTGGTGACGCATCGCACCGCTCGGGGGTTTGTTGCATTCCTGTTTATTGTTAAATATGTTGTTTGGAAATAAAGCTGCGACCAGTTGTTACCACAAAAGGCTCTCTGTGCATTTTGTGGGAAAGGGTGGAGGATGGTAAAGGGGGATAGGAAGAGTTGTAAAAGGGGGGGGGGAGCGTTGGGTCCGGCTACCCGGTTACTGTCCTGATTATGCAATAGGGCGGTATAAAAGACATTTAAATAAATAAATCAAACAAACATAAAATAAAATAAAAGTTAAGATATGTAGAAACATGATGGCAGAAAAAGACTACATGGCCTATCTAGTCTGCCCTTCCATATCAACCACTACAACAATCCCCTTTTTTCCTTTAGAGATCCTCTGTGTTTATACCATGCTTTTTTGAATTCAGATACTGTCCTCATCTCTACCTCCTCCACTGGGAGACTATTCCATGCATCTACCACTCATTCTATAAAGAAATATTTCTGCATATTACTCCTGAGTCTATCCCCTGTCACTTTCATCCTATGCCCCCTCATAGCAGAGCTTGCTTTCAATCAAAAAGAAGCTCTCTTCTTGTGCATTTATGCCACAGAGGTATTTAAATGTCTCTAAAGTATACATATTAATATCCTTAAGTCTGTCCTCATATGCTTTGTAACAAAGATCACTAACCATTTTAGTAGCCACCCTCTGCACCAACTCCAACCTGTTTATATCCTTTTGAAGGTGTGATTCTCAAAATTTCACACAATATTCCAAATGAGGTTGCCCCAAAGACTTATACAGAGGCACTATCACCTCCTTTCTTCTGCTGGCCATTCCTCGCCCTATGCACCCAAGTATCTTTCTAACTTCTGCCATCGCCTTTTCTACCTGTTTAGCTACTTTAAGATCATCAGACACAATCACACCTAGGTCCCGCTATTCTTTTGTGGACAGAAGTACTTCACCCCCTATACCAGGGGTCTCAAACTCAAATTGCTTTGAGGGCCAAATGAGGACTTGTAAAGTAACCCGTGGGCCGCATAAGACATGGGGCCTCATTTGCATAAATATTTGCATAATGTTACCATACACTAACTTTTAGTAAACATGCCTCTTAATGAGTGTATGGATAAAGAAAGACTAAAAGATTTCTATATTACTATAATCCAGTGCCAACCGCCAGGCACATTAGGAACTACTACAAACACTGCCCATTTAGAACCCATAGCAAACCCGCCATATCATAACAGCACTACCAGGGCTCACAAAGCACCAGACCCTACCTATCAAAAGGCAACACTGCAAATATTAAATCAATACATTTCAGAGAATAACAATACATGAACTACTGGGAAAAGAGAACAAGTAGCAATGTCAAATAGGAATTACATAAACAGAATACCTCAGCTCAGTTACACATGCAGAACATACACCATCAAACAAGGAATCACAATTTAGAAACAGGAAGACAATAATTAAATTGGGAACCCCAAAAGCCAAACTTGGAATGTACAACAACACTGTAGAAATAAAACTATAAATTAATTTCCTCTTGTACTAACAAAGCGCAGACGTTAACGATGCACATTTCCCAGAGCTGACATATTCCAGTTAATAAATTCAAAATAAAGAGATATTTTTCTTCTACCTTTTGTGCATTTTTTTTCAGTTGCAATTGTTCCAGCCACTTTCTTATGGTTTCTTCGTGTCTTCTGCTAACTCTCCATCGTCTGCTGTCCATTTGTCCTTTCTTCTCTCTTCTAGGTTTTTTTTTCCATTCTCTCTCTACATCTGCTTTAACATACTAATCTTTCTCCTTTTTCTCTTTCCTCATTACTATTTTATCCACTCAAATATTACCCCTCCATCCTCAATCCCCACTTACTCTCCCAATACCTGGCCAATTGTAGATTTGTCTTCCCTCCAGCACAAAATATTTTTCCCCTCTCCATTTCACTTTCCCAGCTCCATCCCATTCTAATCCTCCCCCAACATCAGCTCCCTTCTAGTTCCAGCCCCACCCAGCATCCGCTCCTTTCTAGTCCCTGCATCAGTCCATTTCCAGTCCTAGCCCCCCCATCAGCCCATTTCCAACCCTAGCTCCCCCCACTCAGCCCATTTCCAGTGCTAGCTCCCTCCCCTCACAGCCCATTTCCATTCCAAGCCCCCCTCCCCTTCAGCCATTTGCAGTTCAAGCCCCCCTTCCACTCAGCCCATTTCCAGTCCTAGCATCCCCCCCAGCCCATTACCAGCCCTAACCCCCCCATCATCCCACAGCCCATTACCAGCCCTAACCCCCCCCCATCTGCCCAGAGCCCATTACCAGCCCTAACCCCCCCATCTGCCCAGAGCCCATTACCAGCCCTAACCCCCCCATCTCCCCAGAGCCCATTACCAGCCCTAACCCCCCCCCCCATCTGCCCAGAGCCCATTACCAGCCCTAACCCCCCCCCATCTGCCCTGAGCCCATTACCAGCCCTAACCCCCCCATCTGCCCAGAGCCCATTACCAGCCCTAACCCCCCCCCATCTCCCCAGAGCCCATTACCAGCCCTAACCCCCCATCTGCCCAGAGCACATTACCAGCCCTAACCCCCCATCTGCCCACGGAAAATTAAAACTAAAAAAAAAAGCTGGCTGCCGACGCGGCAAAATCGAATGTCCCGCGGGGCCCCCCCTGCCCGGCAGAGCCAGCCCTCCCTCTCTCAGTCCCTCTCCGCTTTGGCTTAGAACCGCGAAGGGAGAGTTCCTCCCTCGCGACTCTGTTAAGCCCACTGGGGCTTATGGGAAATTTCCCATCTGCCCCGGCGAGTTTAACAGAGTCGCGAGGGAGAAGCGCTCCCTTCGCGGCTCTGAAAGCTGAAGCGGAGAGGGACTGAGGGAGGCAGGGCTGGCTAACATCGGGGAATTCCAGGGGCAGGGCAGACTGCTTTCTCCTTACCTGTCCGCGGAGAGCTGTACACACTGGAACAAGCACAGGCCGACTAACTGCAGCAGGGCAGGGAATGGATGAGGGCGCGTGGTACCTCATGGCGTTGGGCTGGCTGCTCAGACTGCTTCTGCCCCCTCCTCCCTGTCTCCTATTGGTTGAGGGCAGACTCGTGAGAAGAGGACTTTGTAGACTCTCAGTCTAGAAGACGAGATTGCCGCGCTGCGTTTCAAAATACAATCATCAGGTGAGCGTGGCGTTGTGGGCCGCACAAAATGCTCTCGCGTGTTTGAGACCCCGGCCCTATACTATATTTCTCCCTTGGATTGCTGCAGCCCAAATGCATGACCTTGCATTTTTAACATTACATCTCAGCTGACAAATTCTAGATCATTCTTCAAGCTTAGCTAGATCCCTCCTCATGTTATCTACACCTTCCTGGGTGTCTAATATATTGCAGATTATGGTATCATCCACAAAGAGGCAAACCTTACCCAACAGCCCACAATATCACTAACAAAGATGTTAAAAAGAATCGGACCAAGGACCGATTCCTGGGGCACACCACTGGTTTACTGAGTATGAGATTTGATCATTCCCAGGATAGCATAAAATTAGTCTTTGTCTACAAAGATTTTGGTTAATTCAATTGTCTCTATGCTATACATACATAATATTTACAAAATGGTTAAAAATAAAACTTCAAAGGATTTATCACAACAACACAAAACATTACTTAGTAAATTAACTTTATAATTTTATAATCTATCCATGATAAAATGAATTAGCACTCCCCACTTACCCGCTCTGAAAATAGACCTCTGCCTGGCTAAAACTTTATTTGAAGGCACATTTTAGATAGTGCATGGAGAATGGAATTGAAACATTGAGGTTGCAACATATATAACACAGGTCTGCGACTAAAAAGCTGTTTGATTATTTTCATCTAATTTCCATGTATTTTGGTGTGCTGAAAACAAATAAAATATTGAAAAAACTCCTAGACGTCATGATTTGCCACAACATGCAAAATTGTCTTCAAATTTATCAAAAATTTTTCAAATTACTATTAATTAATTCAAATTACTATTAATTCACATAAGTGCATTTAAGATATAAAATTCAAAAAAAACCCTTAAAGGGGTTGTCCTAGTTATGTAAAAAAAAATATAGCACTGTAAATCTGATGGTCAGCAATATATACATAAGCTAAGCAAGTTTTAAGTCTATGCTTCTAATGGTAGAAGGGGTTAATCTTTCCTGAAGAATCCAGTGGGAGGGAGACACAGAGCAGATAGCAGCAGCTCCGGTCAGTGCAGCACTGTGACGTCTTGTGTACAGACACAGAGCTGCTCTCTCCTGCATGCCACACTTGTTCACGAATCATCATCAGGTTCTTGGTTCTAGGCTGTTAACATTTTTTCATCGCAATTCGTGTTAGCTCGTCATTCTTCAACCGTTATGTTATGGCTCCGCGAAAGTGTATTAATTCGCCACACAGTTTCTGTTTCATCTGTGGTGAATATACAGTGTTGAAGAATATTAGAGACTTTGTGAAAAAAGTATACTTTGCATACTTTGGACTAAAAATTGGAGATCAAGACAAAGTCTGGGCGCCTCATAAAGTGTGCAAACGGTGTGCTGAGGACCTCCGAAACTGGTTCAAGGGTAAGAAAAAATCTTTCCGTTATGGGATTCCTCTGGTATGGCGAGAGCAAAAGAACCATAGTGACGACTGTTACTTTTGTTCATGCGATGTGAAAGGGTTTAATTCCAAATGGAAGCATTCCATTTCATACCCCAATCTTCACTGGGCAATTCGTCCCATCCCCCATGGCACAGATATACCAGTACCCAAGCCCCCTGCTACCTTGGAAGAGACACCTAGCTCCGATGAAGGTGAAGTCATACCTGAACCAGATGACGAATCAAGTTCTGACTTTGAAGATGATACAAGACCAAAATTGTTTTCTCAGGAGGAGATGAATGATTTGGTAAGAGACTTGAATCTCCCAAAGATGCCGCTGAGTTACTCGGATCAAGGCTGAAAAGCAGGAATTTATTGTTGCCATGAGTGTCATCTTCATGGTTCAGACATCGTGAAAAGGAGTTCGTTCCTTACTTCGCCCAGGAAGACAAGCTGGTTTATTGCATCGATGTTGAAGGTCTGATGGGTCAATTTAAAATCCAATATGATTCAGAGAAATGGCGTCTTTTTATAGATTCTTCAAAAAGAAGTCTCAAAGCAGTTTTACTCCACAATGGTTTTTACGCTTCCATACCTGTAGGTCATTCCGTACACTTGAAGGAAACCTACGAGAACTTGGAATTGGTTCTTCATAAACTTAAATATGAAGACCATGGTTGGCAAGTGTGTGGGGACTTGAAGGTCTTGTGCATGCTGCTCGGGCAACAAGCTGGGTATACCAAATATCCTTGTTTTCTGTGTCTATGGGACAGTTGAGACCAACAAAATCACTGGACCAAGAAGAGTTGGCAGCCGAGGGTGCTAACAGTCGGTGAAAAGAATGTCCTCCGAGAAACTTTGGTACCTTCCCATAAAGTTCTTCTACCACCTCTCCACATAAAATTGGGATTGATGAAGCAATTCGTAAAATCACTTCCAAGAGATGGAGAATGCTTCAAATACTTGGTCACCAAGTTTCTAGGCCTGTCGGAGGCAAAATTGAAGGAAGGTGTGTTCGTCAGACCAGACATTAGAAGGCTTATAGTTGATCAAGAGTTTGTCAATACCATGACGGATCCTCAAAAAGAAGGGTGGATTGCATTTAAAGAAGTCGTACAGAAACTTTTAGGCAATAACAAAGATCCTCACTACAAAAAGATCGTCGGATGAATGCTGAAAGCATTTCAAGCTTTAGGTTGCCTGATGAGTTTGAAAGTGCATTTCCTCCAGTCCCACCTTGACTACTTTCCTGAAAATTTGGGAGCTGTGAGTGAGGAACAAGGTGAACGATTCCAACAAGACATTAAATAGATGGAAAGGAGCTACCAGGGAAAATGGAGCATTACAATGATGGCAGACTACTGTTGGATGCTTCAGAGAGACATTCCAGATGCTACTCACAAGCGTAAATGCACCAAGAGGAGCCTCACAAGGAAGAAGAATCGAGTTTTGTGTGTGTAGGTGAGCTCATTTCCGTTCAAAAAATGGATTTTCATGAAAATATTGTAATAAAAATTTAATTTTATGTCTATTTCCATTTATTTTGAGGTATTGCCTTATTTAACATAGTTACCTAAATTGTCAGGAAACTTGATGTCCTATGACAAAATGGAGGTCATTTTCGGATTCAGCGCACCAAAAAACATAAAGATTACGTGGAATAACCAAAACAGCTCTCGAAAAATTTTTTTTTGCAGACCTGTGTTATAGAACTGACACAAACTGGAACCCGTGCAGGGTAACACCAGTTACCAGTGTAAAGCACAGTTACTTACCTGTAACAGGTGATCTCTGGGAACAGCAGGAATAAGTCTTCACATATGGGTACGTCGGTACCGACAGAGTCTGCGCGGGAATGCTTCCCAGCGTCCAATCAAAGAGCTTTTGGAAGCATCCCACCACGCCTGCATGCTGCCTTCCCGCCTTTCCCAACTGCCTCTCCTCACGTTAAGTTTTAAAGCCGAGACAAAGAGAGAGAGAGAGAGGAAAGGAAAGATAGATAGAGATACAACTCCTGGGGAGGTGGGTGGGTTGTGAAGACTTATTCCTGCTGTTCCCAGAGATCACCTGTTACAGGTAAGTAACTGTGCTATCTCCAGGAACAAGCAGGAATGATTCTTCACATATGGGGACTCCCAAGCTGAGATGCCTGGAGTCCCAGCATGTCATAGGTTGGAACATGCTATCCCCCACAACACCAGGCATCCTGAGGATGGAGGATAGGAGTTGAAGAGAGAAAGGTGCTGTGGAACAGTTAACCTAGCATAGGATTGCAGACAAGGAGTCCATGTGTGGATGATAATTGTCATCAATGATATTGCAAAGAAAAAATATTGCAATATGGACCTCCCCTAACAGGACTTCAGATAAGTATGGAGGTTCATGGGATCTAATGGGGAACCCAGTAGAGGAACCTCGAGAAGGACCTCACTACAAGTGGAGGTAGTAAACCTGTAGGAAAAGTAATGGAGGTCAGAATCCTGAAAGGTAACAGGTAACCCCAGTAGGAAAAACTGGGGTAGTACAAAAATGGTGGGCCTTCAGCGGAAGGCTTTATGATGAAAGCCAAACTCTTTTGGCAGGAGAGTGGCTCACTCTTAGGAACAAAAAGAGAAAGGCTAACCGATTTGGACAAATAGGCCCAGTCCTTGTGGGGAGAAAGGGAATGGGAAACCCTTGTATCCCAAAAGAAAGGACAAACGCTGGAGGCGTTAGAGCCTGTGATTAGCTGAAGATCCGCAATGTCTCTCCTGACTGAAGTCAGCTGGGAGAGATAATGGAACATGGAGAGCTTCAGAGGTACCTAACCTTAAGGTTATGGTAGGTGTTAAACTACCACCAAAGTGGTTGTGAGTGTAGGACCCCAAAACATGCTGGATAGCATAGGTATGGGTAAAGCCCATCTGTCAGAATCATATAGCTATATGAGCCTCGACAGTCAGGTAGATAAAGCAGAATACATATCTACCGATAGTAAAATATCTCGACAGATACATATAGATATAGATATATATAGATATACATATATATATATATACATAACATATAGATATATGAGAATATATCTATAGTGAGATATGAAGGGCATAAAATACACACAAATGATGGACCTAGACATCTGTAAGATGTGTGCTATAGGTATGAATATATAGGCCTCTATATGGAAGTCTGCAAGAAGCAGACAGAGATATGCCTACAAAAAGGTATTCACATAGGAAAATGTGGAAAGATTCATCTAATAACAAGAAGGTGGAACCTACTTGAGAAGATATATAGAGAATCAATTCCCACTGGTTATGGCTACAGGGATGCTAGGTAGTAGAATAACCAGGATGGTTACGTGAAAAGCAGAGGATGATATCAGTCTGCAGCCAGCAAGTCCCGAGTATTCTAGAACTCTAGCATGGTAAGTGAACAGAAGACGCATAGGAATGAGATACCATGCTGACCTGCTTAAGGGCAAAAAGGTATCATGCGTTCTTACCATGAGGACGAGCTGGAAGGAGAAAACATATTCCCTATTGGAAATACCATGGACCAAAGCAGGGAATTAGCAACTCCTTAAGCTTTCACATAAGAGGAGGCCTATGTCCTTTATATTAAAAAGGAGAACTTTTCTAGTCATGGGAGACATGACTGAAAAAGCCTTTTTCAACCATCTAGTATAGCTGTTGGAGAAAAAGCCCCCCATGCTCTCTAGCAAGGGCCCATAGTGGAGAGCTTCTCTGTAGGATTGCAGAGAGCATGATGCAGGAGAATGAGGAGATGGAACTAGCTGCAGGAGAGCCAGTACCTATGTCAACTATGCTGCCAAACCCAGGGGAATGGAGATGGCAGAAAGAGAAGACAATCCAACAAGCTTGTAGTGAAAACATTTCGAAGACAGATGACAGCACTGACTTGGAGCCACTACTAAGACCAGACAGAATGTTAGTGGAGGACAAATCTGGTTGCTGGTGGACAAGAACCAGTGGTCCAAACATTAAAGCTCCTGCATTGGCAGCTGCTTGCCAGACAGCAGAAGAAAGGTACTGTTTAAAAACAGAAAGAACAGACAAAACAAGAGTAGAAAACTCTGGATGTGTCTGATGAACTGCTTCAAAGCAAGATTGAAAAAGAGGAGTCAACTCAGAGACGAGAACTCCACACTGGAAAAGTAAGAAAACTAGAGAGGCTGAAGAAAAAGCCCTCCAGTGAAGCAATACCGCTCTTACAGAGGAAAAAACCTGGTAAGAGGGTAAAGAGAATGGAGCTGAAGAAAACTTACAACGTAGTAAGTTTATAGAAAGGAAAAAAGACATGCTGGCACAGGAAACTATCGTTTGATAGTAGATAGACCTCTTTCCCTAGCAGGAAAAAGAGGAGAACCCTGTGACCTAGAAGCATGAACATCCTGACAGCTCATAGAAACATAGAAAGAATGGATGTCTTTCGGGAAGAGATCCATATTTAGGATTTAGAATGACAGCAGTGGATTGTCTCTATTGAGAAGAGCAACTGCAGATTGTCTTCCCAAGAGTCACAAGCATCTGATGGATTGATCAGAAACCCTGTGGTTGCTGGGTTTGCTGAGCCTGGTGAGAGGTTGAACTCTGCAGACCAGGACGATGCTTCCCCTGTTTGGGAACATCTGTATGATGGGCAGATGATGCATAAAACCTTCTTCTCCTATGGGAAGAAAGTTTGGCATGACATTTCCTACCTACTGGGACAGAAGAAGGTGCAGAACAGCCCCTAGGAACAGGTAAGTCAGTGGAGAACTGAGTAACCTGACGTAAAGACTCCCTGTTGAAAAGATTGTCTCCAGTGCAAGGAGTATGTCCCAGTCTGTGCTGTGCCCATTTGTCCAAGTCTGAAGCTTGGAGCCAGGCTCTACGTCGTGCCCCTATAGTTATAGCAGAAGTCCTGCTAACAGACTCAAAAGAGTCTAGGGAAGCACGAGTAAGAAACCAAGAGATATTCTGGAGATGCTTGAGCAGTGAACAATAGTCTGCACTCTTGGACTCTAGAAGGGAAGGAGTCAAAAGATGTAATTGCTTTGTGACCTCCTCAAGAGATAGACTCATATAGAAAATATATGAGAGAATTCTTGCAGAAAGCATAGATGACTGGAAGGTTTGACGTCCAAAGGCATCAAGTGTCTTAGACTCACGACCTGGCGGATAAGAAGAGTGCTTTTTCTTGCTCTTTACCCGCCTCATTGCTGATTCCACAACTATGGAATGATGAGGAAGTTGAGTCTTTTGAAACCCTGGAGAGGGGGGCACCTGATATAAGAGATCAGTTGCTCTGGAAGGTGGGGGAACCCTTAAAGGTGTTTCCCACATTCCTAGAAGGAGATCCTGCAAGGAATGATGCAAAGGAAGCATTATGTTCTTCTTTGCTTTGGTAGAAAGAGAGTCCTGTGCAGGATCATGTCCTGGGATAGGAATGGCAAGAGATATTGCTATATCCAGGAGGAAACTCTGAAAAGAGGGTTCCCCAACAGGAATTTCCCTTGGACAGGTTAGATCTGAAGAACTAGCCTGAGCAGCGACAGAGCTATACAGATATATAGGAATAGAAGATCCTGCACAGTGCAGTGTGGAATGCTTAAAGGATGGCCGCCGGTACTGGCTGTCAGGAGCAGCGACCGTCATTACCACATTGTCCATGCCAGGTATCGACTCCAAGCTTGGCATAAAAGGGAGCGATCCTGTTGAAAAAAGCATGGTAGGAGTTGGCCACAAAGCTACTGTGGATACTGGTAGCGATGCCAATACCGGTACCGATGTCAGAGTCGAGCCCGACAAAGACATCGGAGCAGTCATCGGTGACAGTTCAATCGGTACCGAGGTAACCGAAAACCTCCGGGTGCTATCCTCGGTACCGAGCCACCGGTATCGATCGGTGTCGGTACCAAAGTGTATTGGTACCGAGTCTTCCAGACTAGAGAGTGATTCTAAACTCGGCATCGATAAGCGAAGCATGGAAGGCACCAACCGTAAGGGTAATGAGGACATTGGTACCGACTTCGGTACCGTGTCTGATACCGGTGAATGAAGGTTAGCTAGTGGCAACTCAATCGGCCTCGGGGGAACCGAGAGTTGCGGATCCGAATCATCGGAACCGAGCCTTCGGTACCGCCGAGAGCCAGTACCAAGGCGAGTCGGTATCCAGTCCTCCAGACTGGAGATCGATTCCAGACTCGGCATCGAAGAAAGCGAGGCTATTGATGCACGTCTGGAGGGTACCGACGTCGGTGGTAGTATCGGTGCTGGTACCGATAATGAAAGGTCAGTCTGGAGTGTATCCACCGGTCCCGAAGGCA
Source organism: Ichthyophis bannanicus (assembly GCA_033557465.1). NCBI lineage: Eukaryota > Metazoa > Chordata > Amphibia > Gymnophiona > Ichthyophiidae > Ichthyophis > Ichthyophis bannanicus. Next base: position 121,120,154 of record CM066040.1, read on the forward strand.
CCGAGGATGCCAGATGACCATCCCTGGTGAGGAGTGTTTCATCCAACACCAGTGCCGATGTCGGGGTATCGGTACCGCTCGAAGCGGATGCCACCACCGGACACGGCTCAGGTATGTTCTGTGAGGGGTGAACCCCAGGAACAACCTGAAACCCCTTATACGCTTTGGAGACCAAAGACTCCCGCTGGGGTCTTGAAGCCAGTGGGCCCTCGAGGGCAAGGCCGGAGCCGTCTACATGCTGTGCATGAGACCTACCACTCGAGGGTTGGCTAGTCTTAACAGACTGTTTGTGGGTTACCTGATCCTGTGTAGAAGAAGAAGGGGATGGTGCCCCGAAGCTGGAGGGAAACCGTGTATCAAGAGAACCTCGATACTGAAGACCTGTTCTCACCAAACTGTTGCTTCGAGGGTCTAAAAATAAAGTTGTACCACCACAGTTTGAACATTTCTTGGAGAAAGTGGCTGGCGGTTCCATGAAGGAAAAAGAAGAGGCCCAAAAGGCCTAAGACACCGTGAGACACTATGAAGAAAAAATATTCCTTGAACAAGGAAGATTTTACAAGAAAAGAAAAGAAAACACCAGCGGTACCGGTGGCGTCGGGAAGACAGCCGCGACCACAAGAAAACTAAAGAAATGAAACAAGAATTTTCTGTGGTGACAGGAGGACGTCCTGCCGGCTCTGCGGAAAAATGAAAACTGAGGAGAGGCAGTTGGGAAAGGCGGGAAGGTAGCACGCAGGCGTGGTGGGATGCTTCCAAAAGCTCTTTGATTGGACGCTGGGAAGCGTTCCCGCGCAGACTCCATCGGTACCGACGTACCCATATGTGAAGACTCATTCCTGCTTGTTCCTGGAGATCTATATATTCAGAAACTGCATATGTGAATACACAGTTGTTACTAAAGGTGAAAAGAGAATTTTCAAAAGTATGGAAGTCTAAAAGCCATTGTTCTTTAAGAAAACAATACTGAATTTGGAATATGGTGAGTTAATGCTAGTAGGGTAAAGATTTTGAACATATATAATTCTGGCAGAATTTTAGAAAAAGATCTGCAAAATATTCTAAAATATGAATAAGATATTATAGGAGTGCACAATATGTGAAGCCAGAGGAATCATTTCACAAGTCTACATATGAGAAAAATCAATAGAGAAAACTTGGCAATGTCCACTTGCATGCTGTCATACACCCATATTTGGTGTGTGCCTTAGAAGAGGGGAAGATGTATGGGTGTCATACTTGCTTGCAGGTCCCATGTGCGCTGCTGAGCTGAGGAGTCTGCTCTGCCATCAGCTGGAGGGTTTAGAGTGCATCTCCGCTCTGCCGCCCCAGTAAACCTCCGCCAGAAGTAAATCAGTCCATTAACCAAAATAAAACAAAGCAAGCTCAGTCACTATAGGTGCAGTTTCTGGAGCAACCCGTAAAGCCGCAACGTGAACTAGCCCAGTTTTTACTCCTGGTGAAACACTCAGAATTAGCCAGCCATGCGACCCAGCCATGTCTAACGGGTCTCTTGTTGCTGTTCCTTCAGTTAGCAACAGTTCACAATATACACATCAGTTTAGCAATAGTTCAGTCCATTCCACAGCTTTAAACCTGAGCAAACCCTTACTCCTCGGGGGATGCCTTCCTCCCACACATCCCCTCCACCTGGGCTTTTCTATGCCAGGGCCTTCCCATCTCTAACCCAAGGGATTCTGGGATCTGTAGTGCCCGACCCTGTCACAATCTGTAAGTAGCCATTTACAAACCTATGCATGTAAGTACCACCAATTAATTACAGAAGCCACTAGCTTCATTTAATTAGAAATTAGGGAGGGAAATAAACAATGGGGGATTAAGGAGGATAATCTCCTTAATCCTTCTTTTAAAGGCCTAGTCAAACCAAACACTTTTTAAAAACCTGCATGCGCCGGATTCCAGTGTAAACCCTAACATGGACAATTTTGGCAATGCATGTGTATTCTCTATATGAAATGGGGAATACGTGTGTAAATTTTGGATCTGCCCAGAAGGACCCATCCTAACCATGACCCCAACACCCCCCCACCACCCACTTGCAGTTTCTACATAGTAAGGACATCCACGTATAATGGATGCCATTTCCATGTGTAAATGCTGGATTTTCCATGCAGAAATCACAAATATAGCTGCTAAAATAACCCCTAGAGTCTTCTAAAACATGTGGACTTTTAGTCAGAGTAAGATGAAGTATGTTGAATTTGAGGCGGCAAATAAAGTATGAACATGCCAGTTTGAAAAATGCACATGTTCTTTTACCTCACTCTATTTCCCACATGAAATCACAGGTGGGATGTATGCAGGCACTTTTAGTCCTCATACTTTAAGGTAATTTTCAAAAAAGAAACTACTCAGCTACACGAGTTAACAGTGCCCACATACTTTACAACCATTTGAAATATCTGTATATTGAATTCTTTTATTTACAATTTCTAAAAATTGTTTCTAGAAATTAACCCTAAAGAGTATGGAGTTCTTTGAGGTAGCAAAATAAATGTGGTGCAATAGACTATTGATTGTATCTGCTGAACTTCATCATCTGAAACCATGTTAATAAATAGGGATGCACATTTATTAGTAGGCAGTTGGATTGTTAATGCTCTTTAAAGAGCTTAGGGGCCCTTTTACTAAAGGGTTGCACGTACCATGCCATAAGCGTAAAAACTAATATGCAACTATCATGTGCTATCTGTTGGGGGTGTGTCCAGTAAGTTAGCATATAATCTACCACTGGAATGTTTGGTGCGAGTAATGAAGAAGGAACAAATGATACCCATAGAGATATCGTTATGTGCACTTGCGCTAATTGCCATATTGATGCTGAGCGTGCAACAATTGCCCTTGTGCTAGTAGCAATGTGCTCTCCATGTCCACACCTAACCCACCCACTTTCCTCTATAGCGCACAATGCCCACTTGCCATGTGTTTTCTAGTGGCCAGCAGCTGGCATGCATATGGGTTAGCATCCTCAGCTGCCACTTACCGCATACTGACTAGCGGCCCTTATGGATTTTATGCACATTGACCTGTTAACTAATGCACATAAAGTTAATTTGCACAGATTAAACGTTCTGATGCATATCAATAAAAGTGTTTAAAAACACATATGAAATGAACCACAAAAAAAGTCCAAAATCAGGAAAAAAAGGCCAAAAATCTAAAAACAAATCAACTGTTTTCCCTGTGTACATCCCTATTAATTACTCTGTGCTGATTGTGAATGGATAAACTGCTAGCTTTTTCAGTATCAGACAGATGTATATGAAATATTGCTATGATATCATCAATCAGATGGCTAATTGTAAAACATTTCAGGCTGCTGAAAAGCATAATAATTACAAGTGATATTGTAATCTCAGTCAAATGAATGAAATTAATGGCATTCGGTTTCATTTACATCCTGCATCACTGACAGGTTCCTTGTTTCATGGCACATTTCAAGCTATACAAGATAAAAAGATTGCTTTAAATAGTACACTGTGATCTTGTCTCTAACCTGTTGAAACACCTCTCTAGACAGTTGCCTTCATTCCAGACTTCCATTTTTGAATGTTATTTTTCACAAATTTTGATATGCATCAGCTTTCTATATTATAATCCTAAGAGAGTAATGATATATGATAAAAAGAAAATGTAACATTTGCCACCTATATTTCTACCACACATTGGTTAAAGAGGCAGACATCTTAACAATTATTATGAATCAGGTACACTGAGGGGTTTAATTGTTTCACATGAGTAGCAGAAGGCAAACATCTCATCATAATGTCAACTGATTAAAAAAATGATAGCATGCTTGCAGATATGTCCATTGCAAAAGTAAACACAACAAAAATACCACAAGGCTACTTGTGGAAGAGTAGCTATTAGCGCAGTAGGCTAAAAAAAACCCAGCAAAACCCAGTTTGAATCCCACCGCTGCTCCTTGTGATGGTGGGCAAGTCATTTAACCCTCCATTGCCTCAAATACAAACGTAGATTGGAAGCCCTCTGGGACCAAACAATACCTCCTTTATCTGAATGCTACTTACCTTCAACCCTGAGAAAGTCACGAGCTAAATATAACCTCCCACCCTTTTAAACCAGAAGAAACTCAAGAAGAAGCATCCTTGTCAGCTGACAACTTACCCTAAAACAAGTGTGGAGTAAAGATGTGCATTCATTTAAGCCCTGTAGCAAAAATCCAGAGTAAAGTTGCAAAAGAAGAGGCGACAGCCACCAAATTGGAGGAAGTCTGAAAATATCACCCAGGTGACAGTGAATGCAGGTTTGCAAGAGATGCAATATAGGATACTGCATCAGGCCCATATGGAAGAAGGGGAGGGGACAAGAATGAAAATGTGACTTAATGCTATGGGGGTTTGTTTTAGAAGTCGTATGCCCTTTACATTTGTAAAATCAGGCATTTCCATGTGGAAATGGCATCCACGCACATATGACAATTTTAGAAAGGGCTGAATTTACAAGTGGATGTCTTTACTATGCAGAAATTGCAAGGAAGCATGTTGGTGATGTGGCTAGGGAGTGGCCTGGGTGGATAAAAAGTCTACACATGTATTCCCCATGTCATGTGAAGGCATTTCTGAGAAAGACCATCTAGGCTCTTTCAGGAAAGTGCAAAGAAAACCATTGGGAAAGCAATGGCAATTTCGGAAAAGGCATCCTGCATGTTCACAGGTCTTCCAAAATCTACACATCCCTATCTCCAAGGATACATGTGCCTGGCCTGCAGGGACTTGCATGTGTATGCAATGGAAAATGGCTTGATGTGCATGTGCATAGCCCTTCATTGGCCACAAAGATGTGCATCTGCATGCTGAAATAGAAATGCATGTGTGAGATATTTTGCCATGCCCAGAGAAATGTGGGATGGCCATGAGACGGGAACACTTTTCCAGGGCACAGTCAGGGCTGGCCCAAAGGTTTCTGCCACCATAGGCAGAAACCCTGGCCTTGCTTCCCACCCAGCTGCCACCGCCCCCTCCCAGCTGCTGCTGATTCCGTCATGGGAGGGGGAGACGGGCCACTGCCCGCCTCTTACTCCAACAGAATTGGCGGCAGCTGAGGGGGCAGTACAGCCACTCAGGTGTGCCATCACTGCTGCACACCAGGGCCGCTGCCATCACCCACCTGGGCTGGCCGCCCTAGGCGGTTGTCTAGCGGATGGGCCAACCCTTGGCACAGCCAGATGGTCCTTGAGAAGGAGGAACATCTCTACCCTCCATGCTGATACAGACCTCCTCTCACTGCAGCAAGAAGGGTCTGGGAGTGGGTTTCACATGGCCTTAGTGAGATGAGACCATCATTTCATACCTAAAGACACAGCTCGCAGGTTGACACCCAGTCTGCAGCAAGGAAATAAGATAGCCAGGGTTGGTCCAAAAATGAACCAAGACGGGCCAGTCCCCCCCCCCCCCCCCAAAGCAACACCATCTGAGGATCAGGAAATATCAACACCAGTCAAAGCAATTGAAGAGATCAGTTCATTCAGACTCACATACATTCAAAAGCACCATCTGTACCTGGAAGGAAGAGTAGGCACATAAAAACAGCAGTATCAAGGTATAATGAGTCATGAGGTTGGCAGGACAGGGCTGATACCCGGTGAGTGCTGGAAACCAGATCAGAAAGGAGAGGTGGAAATGTGCCCTGAACCTGGTACTATGGCACCCTCAATGTCCACCAGCCACAGCTCCTGCACACCTAGGCATGACAGAAGCACGACCCTAAGGCAACAGAGGGAGATAGGTCAGATGGATATCAGGGGAAGAACCAATGAAATAAGTGTAGCCCTAAGCACAAGTTCTCCATTTATCCCTAGTAGATGCTTCTATATACCATGATTTGGAGTCAGTGAAAACATGATTCAGGGCTATGTAGAGCAGCCAGTCCCAATTGCTGGAGTGCTTCCAGAAGGAGATGCAGCAGCAGCAAGGTAAGTCACAGCACATGTGGCATTGATGTCACACAAAGGGAGGGGACCCTAGATTTCCATCTGCAATGTGCAATGCCATGCAATGAATGCCAACACTATGCATCCATAACATGGAGTACTACACTGGGGCACCATATGCACTGCCATAGCAGCCAGGCCAGAGACTCGAATGGTCTGCAGAGAGCCGTGATTGCTGACATATGTTGAAGAGAGGGCCCAATATATGCACAACAGGATATGTTATCGCAAAACACATGGAGTGGCAGTTGGAAGGGGGAGGTAGCAAGAACAAGAGACTCGCAAGAAGGGGGCCACATGGACAGAGAGGCAGTGTACTGTAGGTGGCCCAGTCAGGTCAGAGTGCTTTGACATAGTGGTGGCATGAGAAGGCAGAACAGAAGAGTACTGTGTAAGTGCCCCTGCCAGCATCCAGGCATAGGTTGTATGCCACAACTGTGTGGGGGCCATTGAGGGCAGGCAGTGAATTTCACCATGGGCATGGTATATACTGGCTTCCCTGATACATAGCTACCAGATGTCATAAGGGTTGTAGGTGTAGTGGCTCCCCCACCCAGGGCACCCTGTGCCATGGGTCCTGAGGTTGTACAACAGCCAAATAATGAAGAATGACAGCTGGGGGTTGCAATGATAGCAGGATGTAGATAGACTAGGTATTATAGCAAATGATAGCACCAACCAGGTGGTTGCTGCCATAGGGCAACATTCCAACATGTGTATGATGCAACCAAAAGGGCCTTAATAATGAAAAACTGTGTGATAATTTATCACCTTCCCCCTTCCACACATTAAGTTGAGTAATAGAGGAACAGCACCCCTGTAACATGCCACATCTGCTACTGTCCACATCTGAACAGGTCAGAATCAACAGACATATATAGAAGTTAGTGCAGAGGCTAGTGAGGACACAACCATAATGCGCACATCTTTGTGGCATATCTGCTAACTGCATAACACTATTCGAGAACTATGGGGGGATATTCAATGGTGACTGCAGTTGATCTTTAAACCTGTATATTCAGTGCCAGGGTCATATCCAGCTACTGGCATTGAATACCTGGGTTGGCCAGATACGTTGCAGCTAATTAGGCAGCAGTGATATTCAGCCACTGCTGGGTTAGCTATGGTGGCAAAAGTTAGGAGAACCTTTCATGTGCTTAAGATTTGCTGCCGTGGGATAATCAGCTAGCAGCTGAATATTGCTGCTAGTTGGTTATCCCTGGATGTCACCTCCGCTGAGACTCCGGAACGCCTTGACACTAGCCAACTAGAATCAGAGTATTCAGTGGTGGTACTGTCACCCACCTACTCACTCCTATAGGCGGAAGCCTAGGGAGCTTCAGTGGGGCCTCTTCTTAATGTAGCCGGGACTTTACAATGCCCCCTGGGATCTGTAGTCCCACTAGCTAATCAAAAAGGTAGTTGTGAACGAGTAGCCAGGCTTTTCAAAAAGAGATATTTTATTTCCCTTCCAGGTGAACTTTTGCACATAAGAATCAAAAGAAATAAACCATATTTTTCTGGTACAAATGACAATGAACTACTGGTAACAAAAAGGTGCTTATCTTCAGCCAATCCAAAAAGGTAAAACAGTCCTTGTACTTTACACAAGCAAATTCTTCACAATCCGTTTCCCTAAACGGATTTCTGTTTTAAACAGATCAGCATAGAGAGGAAATGTTATCTGAGAACATTAGTGCACACTCCATTTGGAACTCCTCAGGACTTTCCCCACAAAAGTCACATTCCATGTCCTCATAGTTTTCCCCGTAGCTATCTTCAGAATGGTTGTAACTCACATCATTGTTGCAAAAACCCTCCTCTCCTTTCCAAAGGCTTCTCTTCCCCTCTCTATCAGGGTGAACTGGAAGGTTACTGTATATAGTGGAGTTTTCCTCCAGAGGGCCAAACACTCCTGTGTGTATGGGAAACTCTCCCTTTCAAAGTTCCCTCTATTACAAGGAATTAGCCTATCCTTTGGCTCGGTTCCCTCGGAGCTTTCTGAGCAAGGAAACTTGGCGTGGCTTTTTCCCCAGGCAAGCCTTCTACTCCCTTTTACAGTATGCTTTTCTTTGGGCAGGTAAGTATCCCTTTGATAATAGTTACTGCCCTCCCGGTACCTGTTCTCAGGGAGACTTCCTCTCACAGGTTCCTTCCGTCTGCCTGTTTGAATACCTCCGTGGCACCAACCACCTGGTTCTTGTTCAGTGCTGCCCAGCACCCTGTAACCAGCCTCTGGTATTCTCTCAGCTATCTCCTGTGGAACACTGCTTGAACCTCCGTGTGAAGTTTTTCCTTTTGTTTCCCAAACAGCTCTGGCAAACTCCTGCTTGGCTCCTCTAAGCTCCTGGTTAGCTCTCTTCCTGGAATCCTGGTTAGCCCTCCTAGGATCCTGGTTAGCTCTACCACTGACAAACTCTGAGTGAGTTTTATCTGCGTCACTCCTAGTGTTCCGGTGAGCCCGCCCTGCCCTCAGCTGCCTCTCATCAGCTAATATGCTATGATGTAATCCCCTACTAGGGCGTGCTCCTACACCTGGTGCTTTTGTTTTTGCTGGTTGCTCATAGCAACCCTGATCCATGTGCTCTGAGCTGTCACTTTTAGACCTGCTCAGCTCTGTTTTTCCTATTTCCATAGGCAGATTCTGACCTACCCCATGACAGATCCCCCCCTTAAAATATTACGGGCTGCTGAGCCTCTCAGACAGCACGTAATTTCCTTGCGGGACCTATCTCGCTGCTCTATGGTGACCAGACTGGCAGTGGCTGACCTGTCCTTCCACAGCTTCAGTACGTTCAGGTGATAAACCTGTTGGCGCCCTGTTTCGTTTTCCACCCGATAAGACACAGGGCCAACCTTCCTAACACTGTACCAGGGTCCTTCCACCTGGACTCGAACTTGGGTCCCGGGTCTGATACCTGAATGAGTACCTTATCTCCTATGTTCAGCTGCCTAGGTCTCGTGCCCCTGTCATAATAATATTTTTGTCTTTGCTTACTGGCCTGTAAGTTTTCTATAGAGGCTTTAGATATCCTCTCCAGGCGTTGCCTTAAATCTTTTAAAAACTGAGGTACCCCAACCTCTTGCATGTCCGGCTCGACCCACTGCTCCTGTAGGATGTCCAACACTCCTCTTGGAGCGCGGCCGAACAGCAGTTCATAGGGGGATGCCCCCAAGGACACCTGTATGTGTTCCCTACACGCATATAGAGTGAATGGGAGCATCGTGTCCCATTCAGACATTTCTCCCTTTTTCAAACCCCTCCGTAGCAACTGTTTAATGGACTGGTTCATTAGCTCCACGAGTCCATTAGAATGCGGATGGTATGCCGATGTCCGTACGTGTCTGATGCCAAAGGCTTCCCAGACCATGGCTAAATGTTTGGACAGGAAATTGCTACCCTGGTCTGTTAAAACTTCCCTAGGGAAACCTATTTCACAGAAAAGTTTTATAAGTTCTAAGCCTATTATTCTGGCAGAGGTGTTCCTCAATGGGACAGCCCAAGGGAAATGCGTGGCATGGTCGACTATGACCAGGATATATTTAAAACCCCTCGGTGTTTTCACTAAAGGTCCTATAATATCAACCCCTATTCAGCTTATGGGGGCCGCTATAGTGGGTGTAGGCACCATGGGCACTGCCTTGGGTTTTATAGCCGTCACCCTCTGGCAATCAGGACATGACTCACAATATTGCCGGGTCTCTTTAAAAACCCCTGGCCAATAAAACCTAGCTAAAATCTGGTCAAGCGTACCCTGGATCCCCTTGTGACTACCTATTGGGTGGTCATGTGCCAATCGCAATACTGTAGCCTTAAAAGTCGTTGGCACAACTAGCTGCTTCCTTACGGCATCATTATGTGGGTTTATACTCTCCCTATATATTAGTTCATTTTCCAAGAAAAACCTAGGTAAGGTAGGTCGGGTTTCCCGAGCCCACTCAAACGCCCTTTTAAGAGCTGGGTCAGCTCTCTGCTCCATGGGGAACGAGGGAAACCTCTTAACTATTTCTGCAGGTACCCAGGGCAATCCTATACCGGCCTCTAAGTCGGCCCTCCCTCGGGTCCTACAATACCTCTCCCGACATTTCTTGGACTTATCCTTCTTAGCTTCTTTAACCGGGGCATGTATCAAATCCTCATGTACAGGAAGAGTGTCTATCTCTTCCTCCTCTAGCTCCTCCCCTTGGGATCTTTCCTCCCCTTGGGATCCTTCCTCCCCCTCAGGCTCATCTGTGCTTCCTGCGGACACTTCTCCCACCCCGGAGGTTCCGGCTTGAGACCGGGTGGACACTAAGCCCATTCGGGTGCCTAAGTCCCTTCCCAGCCCTTCATAACAGGAAGGCCAGTCCTTACCCAGGACAACATCTTCTGGCAGTTTGGGGATCACAGCTACCTTTACTTCCCCAGTGGTGCTAAATCCTTGCACAGATACCTTATGTAGGGGATATTGAACAAATGTGCCGTGCACGCACCTAATACGTACTCGGCCTTCTGCTTGACTCGGGGGTGACGAACGGTGCTTCTCAATGGCTTCCCAGAGCTCTCGTGAAACCAGGCTCTGGTCAGCCCCCGAGTCAAGTAGTGCCAGTGCATCCATACCTTCTACCTTGACTGGTAGGAAAAACCCATTCTGGTTTGGTTAATCAGCTCCTGACACCAGAACCGTTCTTTCAGGGCAGCTTCTCTGAAAATGTCCGGCCTTCCCACAGGTGAAACATTTCCCTTTGGGTACATGCAAAACATTAACATTCTCAGAGTTATTAGCAGTAGACATTTTAGCATTTAACCTGTTACCTTTTCTGCTAACATTTTCCATCCCAACTGCTCGCCACAGACCTACCCCCGAGGTGTCAGTCATCTCTGCTGCGAAAAACCTCTCAGCAAGAGTGGCTGCCTCATCGGTGGTCTGACAATGCTGGAGCGTCAGAAATGTTTTTACCTCACTGGGAACAGCTTGCATGTATTGCTCTAAAACAATTCTGTCTATAATTGTTTCCAGTGTGCTTCCTTCCGGATTTAACCATTTTCCGGCCAAACTTTTCAGCCTTTGAGACAGGGCCTTAGGGGTCTCCTGAGGCTTTATCCTTGCCTCCCTAAACATTCTATGGTAATGCATAGGAGTCAGCCCTAGTCTGTCTTTGACTGCTTTTTTGATTTCTGCATAATTAGATGCCAGGCTAGCCGGCATGGCTTTATATGCAGAAAGAGCCTCGCCTGATAGTGATATGGCAAACCTAGTTGCCCATTGCTCCTCTGGCCATTTCAAAACTGCAGCTATATGCTCAAAAGCGTCTATATAATCGTCCAGATTATCATGCAGCTTTAACTGTCCTAACGACAAAGCGCCATGAGGGTTCAGTCCTGCTCCCTGGGATATGGAGGAGATGTCTGCTCTGGCATCCACTGGCTTCTTCAAAAGCGCCGCCATGGTGTCCATCAGCGGCTTTTGCTGTTCCCTCATAGTCAGGGCGGTCTGCTCCTGCAGATACCGGACCAGCTCAATTTGTTTGTCCCACTGTGCCTGCATCCAGTGCATGACGTCCTGCAGCTCCATCTTCGGCGTCGACGTCCCTGTGGAGAGAGAAGACAGAAAAAAAACCACCAAGTGCGGTACTGCGACTTTTCTCTTCCCTCCGTCTATTTCTCCACTTGCCCACCAGCGCACCCTTTCTCACACTTGTCCTGCCCCAGTTATGCCCAGGTAGCCTTTACCTGAGGCTTCATGCAGGAATCAGCCAATGTTCCCTCTAATTTTCTGTAGGCTGTGTGCGCATAAAACATCAGCTGTGCAGCTTTTGAAGGAAGGTTAAATTTTTGTGCGCCACATAACGACACTCGTTGTTATATACCTTAAAATTTGACTACACGTCAGAATATAGTATGTACACCACATTGATTGCACTAGAAAATATTGTAGAACTTGTGAAAACCATAAATACACACAACTTTTAAATTTTAAGACGTCTGTGTTGTTTTCTATCAGAATCAAAACCGTAATTTTTGTGCGCTCTGTTATAAAGTATATGCGCTCGCTCGGCGAGGTGTGTGCGTGCGCACACGCACACAGCTTAGAGGGAACAGTGGAATCAGCCTGTGAGAAAGTCTTGCTGGGTCCTCCACACCTGGCAGCGAGAATCTTCTACGACGGCTCTCCTCAGTCTGGATACAGTCCTCACCAGTAGGAAAGTAGTTCTTGTAGCGGTGTCTTTTTAATCCTTAGGCAAAAATCCACAGAACTGCGCCATTTGTCACCCACCTACTCACTCCTATAGGCGGAAGCCTAGGGAGCTTCAGTGGGGCCTCTTCTTAATGTAGCCGGGACTTTACAATGCCCCCTGGGATCTGTAGTCCCACTAGCTAATCAAAAAGGTAGTTGTGAACAAGTAGCCAGGCTTTTCAAAAAGAGGTATTTTATTTCCCTTCCGGGTGAACTTTTGCACATAAGTATCAAAAGAAATAAACCATATTTTTCTGGTACAAATGACAATGAACTACTGGTAACAAAAAGGTGCTTATCTTCAGCCAATCCAAAAAGGTAAAACAGTCCTTGTACTTTACACAAGCAAATTCTTCACAATCCGTTTCCCTAAACGGATTTCTGTTTTAAACAGATCAGCATAGAGAGGAAATGTTATCTGAGAACATTAGTGCACACTCCATTTGGAACTCCTCAGGACTTTCCCCACAAAAGTCACATTCCATGTCCTCATAGTTTTCCCCGTAGCTATCTTCAGAATGGTTGTAACTCACATCATTGTTGCAAAAACCCTCCTCTCCTTTCCAAAGGCTTCTCTCCCCCTCTCTATCAGGGTGAATTGGAAGGTTACCGTATATAGTGGAGTTTTCCTCCAGAGGGCCACACACTCCTAGCTGTGTGTATGGGAAACTCTCCCTTTCAAAGTTCCCTCTATTACAAGGAATTAGCCTATCCTTTGGCTCGGTTCCCTCGGAGCTTTCTGAGCAAGGAAACTTGGCATGGCTTTTTCCCCAGGCAAGCCTTCTACTCCCTTTTACAGTATGTTTTTCTTTGGGCAGGTAAGTCTCCCTTTGATAATAGTTACTGCCCTCCCGGTACCTGTTCTCAGGGAGACTTCCTCTCACAGGTTCCTTCCGTCTGCCTGTTTGAATACCTCCGTGGCACCAACCACCTGGTTCTTGTTCAGTGCTGCCCAGCACCCTGTAACCAGCCTCTGGTATTCTCTCAGCTATCTCCTGTGGAACACTGCTTGGACCTCCGTGTGAAGTTTTTCCTTTTGTTTCCCAAACAACTCTGGCAAACTCCTGCTTAGCTCCTCTAAGCTCCTGGTTAGCTCTCTTCCTGGAATCCTGGTTAGCCCTCCTAGGATCCTGGTTAGCTCTACCACTGATAAACTCTGAGTGAGTTTTATCTGCGTCACTCCTAGTGTTCCGGTGAGCCTGCCCTGCCCTCAGCTGCCTCTCATCAGCTAATATGCTATGATGTAATCCCCTACTAGGGTGTGCTCCTACACCTGGTGCTTTTGTTTTTGCTGGTTGCTCATAGCAACCCTGATCCATGTGCTCTGAGCTGTCACTTTTAGACCTGCTCAGCTCTGTTTTTCCTATTTCCATAGGCAGATTCTGACCTACCCCATGACAGTACTCATGGATATTCAGTGGTATAACCACATTAGTGCTGCTAAATATCCTGCTTCTCATGCTAATTGTTTTGAAAATCCATCTGTTTTTAAGCTGCAGCATTAGCCATAAATATAGCACCACCTTTGCAGACACCTTCACCACAACCACAACCACTGCCACTACCACCACCTCCAGTGTCCCAGCTGCTGCTACCACCACCACCACTGCCTACAGTAGCAGCCATGCATGCTGCACCAGATGACATCTCCAACTACAAAGCAGATTCTTGTAGCAGCTGCAGCAGCAGCAGCGACTCCTTGGCATAAGTGGTAGCCACAGTGTAGGGGGGGAGGAAGGAAAAGAAGAAAAATCCCCTAATGTGGTAATAACTTTTGTCAAGAAGCAGGGACAGGATAGCAAGCATCCAGAAAAAGAACCTGAGGCTTTAAGAACATTAGCCAACTCCCACCCAGAGCCTGCAGAGGGAGGGGACTGGCACACAAGAGCCACATGATGCACATAAGCAAGAGCTGCTGAGCAAAGAGGGGAGGAGGAGAGGGAGGGAAGTGGTAAAGATAGGTGAGGGGCATAGGAGGAGGAGGAAAGACAGGTGGGCAGGCTGGAGAACCACTGAAGCAACTGGTGATCTTGCCGGTCCAGCCTGCCTCTATCCCCAGGGCCTTGGTGGACTCCAGGGCCTTGGTGCATCCCAAGGTCCTGCTGTACCTCATGTCATCAGGTCACAGTACCTCATGGTCACACATCTGAAAGGCCTGAGAGTGGAGATATGTCATGGCAAGGTATCATCATGCACAATTGTGTTGTATATACATACACAAAGCACTGTAATAAAGTGTATGAACGTGGAACTATTTGTACAGTATTGTGTTTACATGTGCACAAACCTACCAATGAAGCCATGCAGCTCTTTACTGTTCCTTGACAACAGCATGTGAAATTTGGTTCCTTCCTGGAGCACATGAGCATCTGTATACCCAGCATGGGAATCCAGTCAGCTACATCAGCCCCAATTGCCACATGGTACTATAGGTATTTAGTTGATCTGCTATGCCTAGATAGACATAAAAATGTGGACAATGGCCTTTACTTGATCCTCATCTTTCTTGACTTTTCTGCTGCTTTTGACACTTGATCATTACCTTATCCTTGATACCTTGTCCTCGCTTGGATTTAAGGGTTCTGTCCTGGCTTTCTTCCTATCTTTCCCACCGCATTTTTAATGTATATTCTGGTGGATCCTCCTCTAATGCTATCCTACTTTCAGTCTGTGTACCCCAGGGCTCTGCTTTGAGACTTCTTTTTTTCTCTCTCTATACTGAGTCCCATGGTTTTCAGTACCATCTCTATGCTGCTGACTCCCAGATCTACCTCTCTGCACCTAAACTCTCTTCAGGAATCCAGGCCCAGATCTCTCACTGCCATCTGAAATTGAACATAGCCTGAACTGAGCTCCTTATCTTTCCCCCTAATCCCACCTCCCCCTTCCTCTATTTCTGTGGATAACACTCTACTCCTCCCTGTTTCCTTGGTCCACAACCTTGGGGTCATCTTTGACTCCTCCCTCTCATTCTCCACACACATCCAACAAATAGCTAAAACTGTCACTTCTTTCTCTATAACAATGGCAAAATGTGTCTCTTCCTTTCTGAACACACTACTAAGACCATTATCCATTCTCTTGCCACATCCAGTCTAGTCTATTGCAACCTCCTCTTCACTGGTCTTACTCTGAATCATCTCTCTGCACTTCAATCTGTTCAAAACTCAGCTGCACGGCTAATCTTCCGCCAGTGTTGCTCTGTTCATGTCTCCCCTCTTTTCAAGTCACTTCAGTGGCTCCCTATCCGTTTCTGCATCCAGCTCAGACTTCTACTACTGACCTTTTAAGTGCCTTCATTCAGCTGCTCCTCGCTGCTTTCCTCACTTATCTCTTCCTACACCCCTCCTCAGGAACGCTGCTCTTCTGGCAGACCCTTCTATCTATGCCCTTCTCTTCCACTGCTCCATCTGTGGCCATGTTCAAATCCAGGCTCTAAGCTCACTTCTTTGAGACTGCTTTTGGGTCCTGATCCCCCTAGCTCCTGTTCACCTCCTGTGTGTTTCCTTACCATCTCGCCTAGACATATCCTAATCCCAGCTTGATGTGTTGTCTGTCTTGACTAGACTGAAAGCTCTTACTAGCAGGGACTGTCTCTTACATGTCTCTGTACAGTGCTGCGTAAATCTTGTAGTGCTATACCAATGATAAGTAGGAGTAGTAGAAATTAATACAGAAAGTGTGGACTGTTATTTTCAATCTTTCTTTGACTAATTGATAACTGAAAAAAAAAAGAAATTAAAAAAACAAATCCCTCCATTTTGATTCTTTGAATAATAGGCAGAGTATACCCATGATACCCAGTTTAGTTGACAGAATATCCATTTTCTGAACAGATTTAATCAGAAAAGCTTCTTTGAAAAAGAGAACTATATCTACAGAACTAACAAAAGCCTGGAGCAGTCACATTTCTTTCACGGTTTTGAGGATATATTTGGCATCTGGCCTCTCAGCTACCATTACACAAAATACAATACTAGTATTTACTAAAATCATACTTGTGTTTCATACAAGTAACCATAAAATTATGCATAATTAAAGAAACTTGCATCTGAAATGATTATTACTAGATGAAGTATCAAAGAGGACAGGAGGATTACTCTGAACAAAGGCCAAGCATGCTGGGGCTATTTCCCTTAGAAAAAGGATGACTGAAGGTGAGTTTAACGATGCTGTTCAGCCATATCAATGATTCTACAGTAATCTCACAGCCCCCCCCCCCTTTTAACCCAAAAACAAAGGAAACAATAGACACCTTGTTAGACTAATAGAAAATAGATTTCACCTCCTTTCATGTGAGATTCTATGCGGAAGCTTTGGTGGAACTATGAAACATTGTGGCAATGGAAAAGATGACGACTTTAACATTATGCAAATTTAAAAGAAAAAAAATTATATTATGGGTTTGATAGCCTAACTATACTTCAAGAAAAATAATGAAACAGTTAACATGATTGCCTTATTTGGGGTACGGGAACTGTGCTATAGAATTTGCTAGATGTGCACGATGTTTTCTTTGCCTTCTCCTAAATTGTCATATACAGGGTGGGCCGCAAGGTTTCTGCCGTCCTTGGCAGACCCTCCATGCTGCCCCCCCCACCCTCAAAAATTGTGCCATGCTGCCTCCTCTCCTGGCATCCATCTTTTCACCTACTGCTCCTGTCCCCTTCAATATGAAGTATCGGGGGGTGGGGGGGGGGCAAAAGTGGCAGGCCATGAACGTGCTAGCATGGGTACTTTAAAGTCCGATGCAATGGGGCATTGCTATGCCACCCCCTCCCCCAGGTGAGAAGATGATGCTGGGGGGGGGGCGAGCAGCATGCGGGCCAGGCAACAATTTAACTGCCACCATTAGAAAGAGGAGGGGGCAAATGCCACCCACCAAGTTCTGCCACCCTAAGCGACCACCTAGTTCGCCTAATAGACGGGCCAGCCCTAGCCATATAGATATTATTATTGGAACATTCAAAGGATAAACTTTATGGAACTCTGGATTTTTTTTTTACCTAACCACGGGTGCTTGCAGCTGGTTTTCTCACAGGTTCTAAGTCACTCCATAATCCTGAAGATCATTAGACTAATTCCCTCTGGCTAATTAGATGAATTTTTGTTCATTCAACTCCCTATCCAGGTGCCTTGATGATTTCTCACTTTGGTACGCCATGCTCTTACTGGTTTCATTGGCAAGATAAAAGACCTCGGGTCAGCAGGCCCACTATGGTTTGACCCAAACACTCTGGAGGACTCGGCTTCTCTGACCCGGAACTGTACTATCATTGTTCATGATTGCAAGCCACATATTTCTGGATGACTGAATCCTGCTCTGATTGGGTACATCTGGAGGAGGCTTGGGTGTCCCCAATCCCCTTCTCAGCTATTGTATTCTTGCTGAGCCCATCTAGAAAAGTGACTAGTACTTTCTCACTCCTCCCTGGGCCCAGCATGGAAAGCATGGAATGCTCTTTGTAATCAATACAACACATCCCCCCAGTTGTCACTCTTCACTCCGATCTCCACATTTTCTTTAATAAGAGACTTTGGTGGGAGGTCCCTTAACTTAAGAATATCCTCATTGTTTGAAGGCTCCACATTTATCTCTACACATCACATTTATCCCAGCTCGAGCAGATTTGGGGAGCACCACTGTCCTCTTTTTAATACTTTCAGATGCAACATTGCTTTGGAGAGTTCTCTCAATTCTTGGAAGCCTTGCACCTCCCCAAACAATGGGAATGAGTTCTCTTTAAGTCCAAACAGATGAAGTCCTTTATAGTTCATCTCTACAGAGCTGCTGCTATGGACTCCCTGACCCCTGCATGCGCTCTCACACACAGGTGGGTTGACTCATCAGAGAAATTCTGTAAGGAGGTGTACCAATATTATCATTCTTGTTCCATTTATCTTTCTTTAGAGAACACCCAACTTCATATATTGCTGTGAATGTCAATTATCCCGATCCATCTATTCAGATGGGGGTGGAAAGATGATCACTTATGTGGGTGACGCGGTGACTTTATGCACATGGTGGTCTTGCCCTAAATGGCAGGTGTTCTGGTCCCAAGTGCACAGGCATGCACGTCCACCTTTTGATAGCTATGTGTGTATTGGGTTATTTACCCCCAGATATCCTTCCTGAGGGACCTTGCTGGCTTTCTAATTGCTTGCTTTTGGTGGCCCAATCTGTTATCATGCACCACTGGAAGAGGGCCTGGCTGCCTTCGCGCAAGGAATGGATGGTCAAAATTTAGGACCTCTACTGCATGGAAAAACTTACAGCGTACCTCTGTGGAAAGCCTGAGATAGTCCAGAGCCTATGGTTCTGTTACCTGCAAGGGAGATTTGATTTCCTTCATGAGGCTTGTATCCTGCCTGCACTTGACTCGCATCCTAACCTGAGTTCTTCTCTCTGATCAGCTGAGTGGTCCCTATCGAGGTCACTGGCCTACTGATGTTCTTGTTCCCACAATCAGGGTTTGGTCGTCACATATCCACTCATGGTGTATCTTTTAGGTATACCTTCTGTATTTCTTCTGTATTTCATATGTGCTTTATTGCCTCAGGGGCTTTTCCAGTCCTCTTACTTTGCCCTTTCTTCACAGTTTTACTTCCCATATGTATGCTGAGTCTAGTGCTCGGGGTTGGGGTAGGGGAGGGGGGAGGGGAGGGGATGAGGGGGAGAAGTGGGTGGGGGGACGGAAGGGGGACTGGGAGGAAATAGTGGGACATAAGGTTAGTGGGAGGAGGGATGTTCCCTAGAACTTTGGTCAGCCTCTCTGCCATAGCTTTGACAGTTATCATCTTGTTTATTCTGCTTTAGTGGATTAAGATGTACCGATCACTAATTTATAAGTTGCACTGTTTGAAACAGCTATTACTCTGTCATTGTTTGTAGTTGTAATCCTTCTTGATTTGCTCAATAAAAATTATACAAAAAAAAAGCCAAAGGGTGTAGAGAAAATGGAGAATTAAGAGACCAGCCTATAATCCCAAAGGCCCATATGGAGATTTGAAACCTCACCACCCTTCCCCTCACCTACTACTTTAACCATTAGTCTATTGGATGCCCCTGTTCTGAAAGGCTGTTCTGAGGATGTCTATGTAGACATCTACATAGATATCCATAACAGCATGTCCGTGTTTCTGAAATCGTGCCTGAACTTATACGTGGCTGCTTATTTTCAGATGTTCTAGCTTTGACATCCCAGATTGCATTTAGACATCCTCTGTAAAATGTACCTTTATGTTTGTATTTATTTGTATATATATGTATTTAATTGTTATTATGGTGTTCTCAAATTGACTGTACTTTATGTATTATAGGTACCGACTCTACTTTATGTGTATCTTGTGTTCAATATTATATACTTTCAACAATATTAAACACAAGATACACATTTTCTGCCATACCTTTATGTATAGTTACTTTACATCCCTGATGCAGGCTGTTTCCAAAACATGTTGGGTTAATATTTGCTGAATTATTTATATGGTCTATATTTTTATGTGTGTATATTAAATTAATTTATTATTTATTCATTTATTTTGCTCCTTTGGGGCTGCCAATGCTTGTATTATTAAATACCTGTGGCAGTGAGAAAAAGTGTTTGGAAATTTGTGCTTATGAAACACTTGTTTGGAGACACATTTCTTTTAAACTTTTACTGTTGTGCACTTTATTTTTCTTGATGCGATTGCCAGTAATTAAACTGTTACTGATGTTATCCTTGGGCATTACAATAATAAAAAAAAAAAAATTAAAAAGCTAGCTAGTGTGGCAGTAAGGCTTGAATGATAGATTGAGGGATATGCACAGGCAAGAGAAATTGGTTTTGGCTTTTTTCATGAATGTTTCCTAAGTTTCAGGTGGTTTTTTTTTTGTTAGTTTCATACACTTGTTTTAATAGTGAATTTTTAGTGCACACTAGATTGATTTCATACACACTAATCTATGACCTGATCTTGGCTGAGTTCAGAAAATAAGGAGGATTGGGCCTGGCTAGTACATGGATGGGGGCTTACCAGCTGCTGTAGACTGATGTGCAGAAGAAAGGTCTGGCAATCTACTTCTGGTTGCACCTTGCCAAGAAATAAGTCAGTATTGACTTAACCACACACACACACAGCTAAATCATTTAGTGCACACAAATTTTTTTAAGTGCCTTTATGAACTGAATGCACACTAATGAACACACAACAGTGTTTCTATGATGTCACTTAGAACACAGTTTAAAAGAAAACTTTTTTACGGACACTCCTTGGTAAGAACAGTATGCTCAAGGCAAATAATAAATAAATGGTGTATGCCTCTGCTCAATAAATTTAATACACTGAATTTGATGTTCACAATTTCAGTTGTTTTTATAGTCATAGTCACTGTTGATTGATGGTTTTGATAGATTCCTGCTAATTATATGGGACAATGTTATGTTGTTGCTAATTTATTGCCTTCTATTATATTATGATGCTGCAACCTTTACCCACTTAAGTACAGTTTCTTTCTGACCATTGGCATGCTGTGCCATTATTTCTAAGAAAGGAATCCCTGATTAGCTGAGAAAAAAATCTGGCTAAGAAAGAAGGTGACGCTATGGAACTGCTGGATCTTTAGAGTTTTAATGCAAAAAATGACAAACAAAAAATAATGGAAAAGGTGACAGGTTCACAGTTGAAATGTGATCTTAGATGGATTGAGAATCATGGGAGGTAGCAGAAGAGAGGATTGCCACTGAGAAAAAATAGAGCATGTAACACAAAGGCGGCAGGTTTCTTTGCTGCCAATGGTCTTCAGGGAATGGCATTCTGGCCTTTATATGATATCCTTTTATTAAAAAAAAAAGAATGATTGATAGGTAGGTAACTTGCAAACTATAACCTTTCTTGCTCCAACATTGCTGTTTCTTATAGGTGGAAACAATGCATTGTAAGCTACTGAACTTAAGTGATTTATTTTCTTATACCTGTATGTGGGTGGAATTGATGTTTAAACAAGCTTCAATGTGAAAAAAATGTACATATCTTCTATGTATTTCTTTTAGCACTCATCTTCAGGTAGAAGGTGCTAATTGAACAATGAATATAAACAATAATTCATATGGCATCTCATTACAGCAACACTCATTCTTTCTCTGGAAATATATACCCATATTCAGAAGTATACAGGTTTGTATTTCTTTCCTTTTTTTTAGATTTAACTCACATCTCCTCGGTAATTAGTTCAAGCAAGTTGCATTCAAGTATAATAGGGACTTCCCTGTCCCTGACGATTTCCAACACAATGTTGTACCTGGGGCAATAAAAGGTTAAATGAGCTGCCTAAGGCACAAGGAGCGCCAGTAGCATCTGAAGCTTGGCTTCCTTGAGTTTTCAACCCCCTGCACTAGTCACTAGGCCATTCCTCCACTCTATTCTCTATATCTTATATCTCTTCAGTACTCTAAAGAAACTGTGAGAATTCTTTACTTTCCCGGACTTTTATATACAAGGTCACTGAGAAATGATGGGTCATACTTCAGTAAAGAGAGCGCCATAATGAAGCATTTATAAGGCAGCAAGTATCAGAAAACAGAAGTATTGTGCATCTAAATGATTTTCCCAGAAAGAAGCAAATACAATATAAAAGATCATTCTGGATTGCCTTTTAAAGCAAATGGGAAAATGTCCTACTGGAAATCATATTCCCAAATCAAGTTATTTCTGGTTACAGTTGGTTCTGAAGTTCCTTTGAAATGACCTCTGATGGTCACTCACCCGTAACTCTACTTTTCTGCATTTCTGAACATGCTTAATCAAAATCTCCCCCCTCCATTTCAGAGAAGCTGTCAGTGGGCCACACTGGACTGAACTGCATGAGCTACAACAAGGAGAGTAAGAAAATGGTAAGAAGTGATAGAATATCAAGGAATGCCCAGAAAAAAGAGAACGAGAGGGGCCTGAAGATTCTGAAAATCATTTTGCATACACATACACTCACAAAAAACCTGTCTCTGCAGTTCACTGAGACAGGAGAGCAGTAGCCTAAATAAAAATCACACTGACACTCCTCGAGATTTTGGGTCCATTGCCTCAGGTACACACTTAGGGACCAAAGTAGTAAGTCACATGTTAAAAGAAAGCATAGAACTTCAGTGCAAAGTGTTCTAATACATGCACTGAAATTTTAAAAAATGTGCTCTGGCAGAAAAAACAGCACGAGGTGCTGTGGTAACATGCTGGTATGGCACTAGGCATCACGTTTCTATCTTTCTCTCACTGTATAAGCAGATATTGACTCATGATGAACAGGAAGAGAGACAAAAAAAAGTATTCATCAAAAAAATCTCCGGTGGCCAAGTGAGTCCCAACATCCTGACTCTCACCTCCTAAGCCTCAGTACCACAGGGTCCAAACATCCTGATTCTGACCTCCTAAGCCCCAGTACCACAAACCCAAGGGCCTAGTGGGCCAGCAGACCCCCCCCCCCCACCTCCCCACTCAACACTCCATAAAAATGACCCTGGTGGCCCGTGAACCCCTGGACCTCCACCCCCTGATACCACAACATGACTAGGGGGCCAAACTGTTAAATAAGGGAAGCAGAATGAATTTCAATAAAGTATATTGAAAGAAAATCCAGAAAAGAAGAGATGGAGAGGAGCCTGAAGAGACTGAAAGCCACTTTGCACACATATGTGCTTGCAATATACCTGGCTCCACTCTACACTGAGACAGTGGAGGAGTAGCCTTGGGGTCAGGTGCCACAATTTTGAAAGATGGTGGTGTCAGAGATAGGACCAATCCCAACCGAGAGGTAGGAAGAAACTGTCTATGAGGCCCACTTGAACCACAAAGGAGATCTTTGAGGTGTAGGATCTTTGTAGGGTCCACTTTATTTTTATTTTTTTTTATTTACATTCTCTTATATACTGTGCTATTCTGCATCAGTGCGGTTTACATTGAACAAACTGAAATTACATTGAACAGGGCATTGAACTTGGAGATACCTATTTTACAGGGAATATGGGCTATGGAGGGTTAAGTGGCGTGCCCAAGACCACAAGGAGCACCTGTGGGACTAGAAACCCCAGTCCTTCCGGCCCAAGGTTGCTGTCCTCTAGTGGGATTTGAACCCCCGACCTTCTGGCCTGAAGTACCTTGCCCCAACCACTAGGCCACTCCTCCACTCCTACATTTGATCACCAGTGATGGTTTTGTGGTGCCTGGGCCGTGGGAGCTCACTGGGCCATTAGGGATATCTTGGTGGAGTCAAAAGGGTTGGACGTTTGAGGTCCACTAAGCCACCAGGTATGGCTTCAGGGGGCTGAGAGGTCTGGAGGTCCAGGCCCAGTTGAACCACCAGAGAGATCCATTGAAAAGTGTCATCTGAGGTGAAATGCAAACCGCTTCAGATGGCCTTTTGTTCCTGCACCTTATCTGTTCTCAAGGACTGAGAAAAGATTTAGTACTACAAAAGGAGTAACAAAATGACACCAGTATGTTGCATTTTTCTACAGCATTGGGAGTAATCGAGCATTTGGCATTTTGATGCTTTTTGCATGCCCACTGTTCAATCTTTTAATGTAGTGGTTTTGTTCCTGATTTTTCTAGGATAAAAAAACCTTACTACATTGGGAGTATGATTAGCATACTAAAATCGAGAGTAAACTGCTGAACTAAAGGATCACAGCGCTTACTACATCAGCCATCTAGGGACAGAAAAATACCTCCTGTACCTGAATTCAATCTTGAAATACAACTGAATAATGCACAAGCTAAATCCAAAACCTCTTCCCTGCCTGAGTCCAGACTCACAAGTGACTGTCCATTCACTATTCCTGCAATATTTCTATTTCTCTATTTGCACGCAGTGGAGTGACGCTGCCTAAAATGTTGTGGACAAACAGAAGAGAGATATGCATGCAGTCAAACAGGTCTACTCTGTGCATCATACAGTATGCCTCCAGATGCACTAGGGAGAATCTGCAAATCATTTCTTGAGTCTATTTGGCAGGACTTTCTTTTTCAACTATGCCTCTATATTATTGTCCAGAGGAAATTAACAATCTGGCCCATGTTTGTGACAAAATTGAAAGCTTTTATTTTTCCTTTCTATGGTCACTATTTCGTATAATTCAGCCTTACTTTATTATTATGTTGACTTTATAATTGCATTGTATCTTGTTTTAAATTGTGCACGGACTTAAATCTTCCTGCCAAAAAAAAGAGGGATACTAAATTATGAAGAATTAGGAAGCATTCCGATTCATAGCTAATTGTGAACTAGAAGATTTCTAGATTTTGGTGTTGAGTTTCTGATCGAATCATTTAAAAACTTGTTTTAATTATGGTTAAAAGAAGGTGGGGTGGTGCTGAGATATCATGCTGTCAGTCGTATGTTCAGATTGCTTGCTCCTTGGTGATTGAAAAAGTGATATCGCAACACCAGCCCCCACCGGCAGCTCCCGCACAGCTTCGCTGGAACACAGCCCTCCTCCCCAAACCCTCTTTATTGTGGTT
Source organism: Ichthyophis bannanicus (assembly GCA_033557465.1). NCBI lineage: Eukaryota > Metazoa > Chordata > Amphibia > Gymnophiona > Ichthyophiidae > Ichthyophis > Ichthyophis bannanicus. The sequence continues at coordinate 121,144,838 of CM066040.1, forward strand.
TCTGTGTTTTCAATCTTTGTGTGCTAATGATGAAACTGTACAATATAATGTCTTAGTTTTCTCTTTTACATATTTTTGGTTTATGTGATCTAGATGCTGGGAATTGCTTTCAAGGCAATCCCATCAAAGAAGTGGCTAGACTGGTAGGTAGTGTTTCGACAATCTCCCACTGATGATATTCACATCTGTCAAGAAAAACAGCAGGGAAACTGCCACTTGCTTTCCTGATCATTTTGATCTGCAAGGGCTTGGAAATTTTTGCAAAGAAAGTTGAATCAATTTGGACAATCACTGTTGAAATTGGCAACAGCTGTTTTGAGGGGATAAAAAGGTTATTCTAAAATGAATGCATTATTTGCACTGATTTGGGATGTAGCAGGGGATGTTGTTCCTAGAAAGATCAAATGGGATTATGCAAAACAGCTTAACAAGCATGGGAAATAGAGTGTGATGGCATAAGACCTTAATGTGATTTGAAGATGATTCCTCAAAACATTAAAGCGCATGTGCAAACATTAGCAAATATGTAAATGAGAGTCTCATATGCAAATGAGGCTTTAATAGCTGCATGATACAAGCTCTCCTTATATACTATTTTCTGTGGGGCTCATTAATACCAAAATTTTAACATCTGCCTTCAACAGGGTGTTATTTTTAGCAGACCAAGTGCTGGGAAGTGTCCATGCTAACCCCCCCCCCCCCCCCCCCAAAGAAGTGAATGTTTAATGCAGATGTGCAGTGACATTTTTTCTGTCATTTCTTTTGTTTCGTTCTGGGGGCCATATTACTTTTCTTGTTTTATTCATTTTGTTTGGAGGCCTGTTTCATTTTGTTCAAAAACAGCATGATCTGTATTGGGTTTTGGGCATTAGCAGTGGACAGTCTAAAGCGGCTAGTTATTAAGGTGCATTAATGTTAATACCAGTTAATTCACTGTAATGCATATTCAATGGGTCCTAGTTACTAAAAGCACACATTAACAGTGAATTAATGTGTCTTAACGTTAGCACATATTAGTAACTAGGATGGTCTTTTTATTTGCCAATCAACCTCTCAACTTATCGTTTCATGGTACGACCACACCTTAAATATTGTGTGCAATTCTGGTCGCCGTATCTTGAAAAGGATATAGTGTTATTAGAAAAGGTAAAGAGAAGAGCCACCAAAATAGTAAAGGGGATGGAAGGATACCCCTATGAAGAAAGGCTAAAAAGGTTAGGGCTCTTTAACCTGGAAAAGAGACGGCTGAGGGGAGATATGATAGAAGTCTATAAATTAATGAACAGTGTGGAACGGGTAAACGTAGATCAATTGTTTACATTATCAGAATATAGAAAAACTAGGGGGCATGCAATGAAGCTACAGGGTAAACTATTTAAGACAAATAAGAGAAAATATTTTTTCCCTCAACGTGTAATCAAACTCTGGAATTTGTTACTGGAGGATGTAGTAAAGGCTGTTAGTGTAGATGGGTTTAAAAAAGGTTTGGACAAGTTCCTGGAGGAAAGGTCCATAAACCATTATTAAAAAGGCACCCAGGATATCAATGCTTGACCCAATACAAGCATTGTGGAACCTGTCTCTTTTGGGGAAACTGCTAGGTACGTATGACCTAGATTGGCCACTACCGCACTCTCCTTCACTCAGCCAAACAAGACTACCTCTCCATTCTTATTTCCACCTCCTCTAACTCTTCCCATTGGTTGTATTCTGTTCTCTGCTCTCTTTCTGCTCCCCACTCCTTCTCCACCCCTTTCCCTCCCACTGCTACTCCTGATCCTGCTTCCCTAGCCTCGTACTTCGCCTCCAAGGTCCTTTCCCTCCGTCTCTCCTTCTCTTTATGTCCTCCCCCTCTCTCCCCTTCTCCTCTGGTTCCTTCCTCTTCTCCCCCTCCTTTGCCAACACCTGTCTCTCATCAGTGGTCCTCCTTCAAGCCTATCTCTGCCGTAGCCCTTTCTAGGGCTTATGCCTCTACCCGGAAAACCTTTTGCTCCGCAGATCCTATCCCCTCCCACTGGCTTTTCAATTCTTCCTTGGCTCTCTCTCCTCACATTCTCTCTCTTTTCAATTCTAGTCTCTCCTCCAGCACTTTCCCCACCCTCTGGAAGCACGCAATTATTCATCCTATTCCAAAGAAGGGCCCTTTGTCATCTTCCTCCCCCTCCAGCTGGCGTCCCATTTCCAACCTCCCCTTTCTCTCCAAGCTCCTGGAGAAACTTGTATTCACCCAACTGTCTTCTCACCTTGAATCCTCCCTCACACTACACCCCCGGCAATCAGGTTTTCGCCCCAGCCACAGCACAGAGTCTATTCTTCTCTCTTTCCTCAACGAACTTCACGCTGCTCATGATCACCTTTCTTTCTCTCTCGCAGTCTCCCTCGATCTTTCTGCCGCCTTTGACCTGGTAGATCACTGCACCCTTATCTCACGTTTGCATGATAGCAGACTTGCCGGCTCCGTTCTTCACTGTTTTCGCTCTTTCCTCTCCTGTCGATCCTTTTCAGTTCTCTCAGGGTCTACCTTCTCCCCCTCCACCCCTCTCCCATGCTGCATTCCCCAAGGCTCTGTTCTTGCACCCCTCCTGTTCAATGTCTTCCTCGCCCCCCTCACTCTCTTGATCCAACACCACGGTGTTTCTGCCTATTACTACATGGATGATATCCTACTTCTCCACCACACTGATTCCTCTGCCCCTGATATCACCCCCCCCCCCCAACAACTGTCTCTCCTCCGTGACATCTTGGCTGTCCTCTAACTTCCTCCACGTCAACCCTTCTAAGACCTCAGCTATCTGGTTCATCTCAGGAAGTCCTGTCCCCACCCCCCTTGGTCCCTCTGCTCTCCTCTTCTCCTATTCCTGTCGTCACTTCCATATGCTATCTTGGTGTCACAATTGACTCTTCTCTTTCCTTTAAAGATCACATCTCCTCTGTGGTTCAACGCTCTTTTTTCACTCTAAAGCAACTTTGCGCCGTCTGTCCCTTTCTCACCCCTTCTTCTATGACCACTCTGCTCCTTTCCCTTGTCATATCATGCTTGGATTACTGTAACATCTCTCTAGCCGGTCTTTCCCAGTCGCAACTACATCACCTGCAACGCATCCAAAACACCGCCGCCCGCCTTCTTACCCATGCCTCCTGCTTCGACCACATCACCCCTCTTCTTATCTGCCTGCACTGGCTCCCTGTACCCTACCAGATTCAATTCAAGTTTCTCATTTTTGTTCATAGGTCGATCCACACTGGTATCCCCATTTACCTCGCTGATCTGGTCCTCCTTCACTCCTCCCACTGTCCTCTCCATTCCTTTCACGTAAATCGCATGTCTCTCCCTTCCCCTTCCCAGGCCCATCTGGAATCCACCCGTTCCTCTGCCTTCTATTTCCTCGGCCCTCATCTCTGGAACTCGCTCCCCACAGCCCTCTGCCTGGAATCTTCACTCAAAACCTTTAAGGCCAAACTAAAAAATCCACATTTTCTGCTCCGCCTTCAACCTTCCCCCTCCCACTGTCCCTCTCCCCCTCCCCCCCCCCCCCCCGCTGAAGCACACTTACCAGCCTACTCCTTCACTTGCTTTCTGATCCTTTATCCCCCCTCTATTCTTTACCTCTACTCTTTCCTTTCCTGTCCATTTGAATTGGCATTCTTTTCTCTTTCCAGCAGCCTTTGATATGTTTGTAAACCGCTCAGATGCTTTTTTGATGGGTGGTATAATATCTATTTATTTATTTAACATTTCTTGATATCAAGGTGGTTTACATTGAACAGGGCATTATAACTTGAAGATAACTATTTTACAGGGAACATGGGCAATGGAGGGTTAACTGGTTTGCCCAAGACCACAAGGGGCACCTGTGGGACTAGAAACCCCAGTCCTTCTGGCCCAAGGTTGCTGTCCTCTAGTGGGATTTAAACCCCTGACCTTCCGGCCTGGGGTACCTTGCCCCAACCACAAGGCCATTCCTCCTTCCTTGTTTAATACGTTTTTAATAAACAATAAACTCTGTTGGAAACAGGATATTGGGCTTGATGGACCTTGGTCTGAACCAGCATGGAATATCTTATGTTCTTATGTCTTCATGATGCCTCCTTTCCCATTAAACTTTAATAGTTTATATTGCCCCAAAGCCACAAGGAGTGCTGGTGGGAATTGAACACTGGTCTTTAACTCTCAAGTCAGTATTTTAACCATTAGGCTACTCCTCCACTCCATGGTTAAGAAGCATCTGAGAGAGGTGATTGAACTTCCCTCAGATAATTTACCTCCCATTGTCTGAGCCTATTATATTTCATTACCTGAAAGAAGTAAAAATTCTGCCTTGGGTGGGCAGGATGAGAGTCGTATTAATCTAACCAGCTTCCTAGACTGATCTTTAGAGGTGGTAACGGAGCAAACTACTCTGGTGGCCACCTTTGCATTTGAATCATGTCGGAACTCTGTTTTGCATTTATTTTTCCATCATATTAATTCTGTCTTTCTGGGTTCAAACGTGAGGCTTTTTCTTGACTTTTTATGTAGAATGCACATCTGTTTTCAGGCCTTTTAGGCTCTTCGATCGAGAGTTTTGGCTCTTGGAGCTGGATTTGCTTTGAAATTTCCTTGTAAGTGAGTTCTATCATTTAAGGGGAAAATGTATATATTTTTTTAACTCAGCTAACTGAATTTCTTGTGGCTAGACAGGAAGTACAAGTTACTTTAGGTAGTGTCACTGAAATGTACAAACCAGCTGCTCCTGTTTAATTCAATTCCACTGCCTCTGTGTATAAATATTTATTTTATTTGGTTTTCCTTTTCCTAATTTTGCCTCTTTAATATTGGTGGACTATCAAACGTTTGAGGTTTGCCTTATTAGTAACTTTTTTTTCCTTTTTTATTTTTCGTTTATTACATGTATCTCCTATACGTCACTTGACTGATATGTCTATTTGAAACTTCCTATAAATAAAACATTTTAAAAAATACATTTTTAGTGAGGAATTCCTAATAGAACATTATCTCATGACCCTCAAAGACTATGGAAATTATTTCCTTTGGAGATCAGTATATACTTAATTCATCCAAATTATTTTGGCTTCCAGAGGATGGATGATAGAATATATTCAGGTACTATAGAATGTTAATATTGACAAAATATGACACATTCCCGATACAAATGAAAATATTGACCACTACTTGACAAAAAAGATATCACGCTGCAGTGTGGGTACCACAAAAACTTCAATAAGGGCCTCATGGACTGAAGTGCTAAATGGCTTTGAAAAAGTATAGGTTACATGAAAAATTGTGCAAAATGCCTGGAAACATACAAAATTGCCATATTTCAGGAGGTTGTGCTATTTTTCATATGACATGCATTTTTGCAAAGTACACTTTGCATTACAAAAAAAACCTTTTGTGTGAAGTCTGTTTCACATAAAAATTGATTTAAATTTAACAATGACGAGCTGTGCAATGCATATTCATTGAAAGCAGCTCATTAGTGCCAAAAATAGTGAATCAGATATGCAATAAAGGCTTTCTACAGGTCAGTTCTCCAAAAAACATAACTGCACCTCTGGAAATATAGTTACTTATCCTGGAGTAGCCCTTTCACATGCAAGTGACTGAAATTTAAAGAGGCCTCTGGCTTCCATGTAAGAGGTCCCTGATCCCCAGTGGGGACGAGGGAGGATATAAGTCTCTGACACCATTCTTACTCCACTGTGACTTGGTACATAAATAATATTTTAAAAAGGCTCTCCCAAAACCCTACTTCTTCAGGGTGACAACTTAATATGACATCTGGTCTCCAACAGGAACCTCATGGTTGGCTTGTGGATCTAGTGAATAGGGTAAGTCTAGGATCACTCATATGTAACAGTCTGAAACCAAGCATCAAAATGAGTCTTTGGCACTTAGGAAGAGGTTCTTTATACCTTTTAATCCACAATGTTTTTTGGAAATCTGATTTTTTTTTTATGGTGTTCATAGAATGGCTTCTGTTTTTAGGCATTTGTAAATTTAGGCTTCCATTTTCTAGCTGATTTAAGGGGTTTTGTGAGGATACAAAAAAATATTTTGTGGCATAGGTATTATTTCTGGATACATTTTCTGGTTGAATCAAATAAATTTCCATCACAGAAATATACTTGTGCAACAAAACAGTACTCGCATACTCTTCACTCCACTTTCCAGTAATCAGCACCAGCATTTATATGCCACCAGCACCAACTTGCCCCCTCAAATAAGCATGCCTTCCCTAGAGTCCCAAGCTGCTTCCCCCTACATAGCCTCAACACTCATTCACCACCACCATGTCCTCTGCTTTCTCCCTTCCTCTGTCCCTAGCATTCTAACCCCCACCAGAGCTCATTTTGTCCTCTTACCACTAGCTCTGTTGCTCACCATTGGAAACAGTTGTGCACTAGAGCTAGCAGATAGACGAGAAGGAAAACCCATCAGATGACTGAAAACTTGTAAGCTGAGACATCTGCATGGAAATCCACAAGAAGAGTTGAGGATCCAAGGCAGGCAAGTGGAGGGGTGAGAGAGTCATGTGGGTGTAGTGGTGTGCTTTTTTGTGTTAAGTATGGAGATGTTGCCTGATGGTTAGTGCAATGTCTCCATAAGCAAAGGAGAGGGGTTTGATTCCCATGTATTCTTTTATAAGCAGGATAGAGTCAGTGCAGAGGCTACTAAAATGGTTAATGATCTTCATTATGAAGTATATGAGGACAGACTTAAAGATCTTAATATGTATACTTCAGAGGAAAGGCAGGATGGGGAAAGATGATAGAAACATTTAAATACCTCGGTGGCATAAATGCACAGGAGGGTCCCTTTCAATTGAAGACAAGCTCTGCTATGACGGGACATAGCATGAGAGTAAATGGGGATAGACTCAGGAGTAATATAAGGAAATATTTCTTTACGCAAAGAGTGGTAGATGTGTGGAATAGTCTCCCAGTAAAGGTGGTGGACAAGAGGACAGTCTCTGAATTCAAATAAGCATGGGACAAACACAGATGATCTCTAAACATAAAAAAGATGATTATTGTAGTTGATATGGAAGGGCAGACTAGATAGGCCATGTAATCTTTTTTTGATGTCATGTTTCTATGTTAACAGCCTGGTGGTCTAGTGACCTACTTATCCTCATCATACTGATGTGGAACAAAAATATTCCAACCACCCCTGTTTAGGTCCCACCCCGTTTGTCACACACACATAAAAAAAGACCTTTCTGGGACCCCATCCAACAAAATCCCATTTCACCATCCAGCTGGGGTTTTATAGCCACATGGAAGTAATTTTTTTTAAAAGCATTCTGCATGTTGCCAGGACTGGGAATGAGCAAAGATACTAGCTGTGGCAATACTTGAAAGCTTTCTTGCAAAATGTAGTCCCAGATCACTAAAATGGTTAGTAACATGCATGCATTTTCATGCTTTAAAACATAAGGTTCTACTGCTTTCAAGACCTCCCTTTGAATTGCCTTCTAAGACTGATTCACCTTCTATAAATATTGAGCATTTATTTCCCTGAGTCCAAAGACCCAAATAACTTTGAAGAGAATAAATCCAGTGCCAATGGTTACTGCTATCTTGCAGATCCAGCCATTCCTACAGGGCCGGCCCGTCCATTGAGCAACAATGTAATTTGCACAGGGCCCCGCGTTTCAGGGGGCCCCGTGCAAAGAACATTCTGATTTTTTAAAAATTAAATTAAAAAAAAAAAAGCTTCTTGCTACCGCTGCCGCCGCAGCAGCAGCAGAATGGAGTGTCCCGCGGGGCCCCCTCTGCCCGGCTGAGCCCCTCTGCGCCGGCTTTCAGATACGCGAAGGGAGAGTGTCTCCCTCGCGTCTCTCTTAAGCCTGCAGGGGCTGATGGGAAGCAGGGGCTGATGGTAAATTTCCCATCTGCCCCTGCGGGCTTAGCAGAGACGCGAGGGAGACACTCTCCCTTCGCGTATCTGAAAGCCGGCGCAGAGGGGCTCAGCCGGGCCGGGAGAGCAAAGCCGGGCAGAGGTGGCCCCGCGGGACACTCCATTCTGCTGCTGCCGCCGCGGCAGCAGCCAGCTTTTTTTTTTTAAATTTTCCATGAGCCGATGGGGGGGGGGGGGGGGTTAGGACTTGAGTGGTGGTGGGCTGTTGGGGGGGGGTTTAGGACTGGTAAGGGGCTAGGGGGGGGTTAAGAGGGGTAAGGGGAGGTGGGCGGTTGGGGGCTGGCTGGAAATGGGGTAATGGGGGGTTAGGACTGGTAATGGGCTATGGGGGGTTAGGATTGATAATGAGCTATGGGGGGTAGGGCAGGAAATGGGCTGATGGGGAGGGGTTAGGAATTGAGGTGGGCTAATGGGGTTAGGACTGGTAATGGGCTGTGGGCTGTTGGGGGTGTTAGGACTGGTAATGGGCTATGGGGGGGGGGGTTAAGACTGGTAATGGGCTGTGGGCTGATGGGGGCTGTCTGGAAATGGGCTATGGGGGGGGGGTTAGGACTGATAATGGGCTATGGGGGCTAGGACAGGAAATGGGCTGTTGGGGAGCGAATAGGACTTGAGTTGGGCTGATGTGGTAAGTACTGGTAATGGGCTGTGGGCTGATTGAGGGGGGGTTAGGACTGGCAATGGGCTATGGGGGGCTGACTGGAAATCGGCTGATGGGTTTAGGACTGGAAGTGGGCTGATGGGGGATTAGGACTGGTAATGGGTTATATGGGGGCTTAAACTGAAAATGGGGTGATGGGGGTTAGGACTGGAAGTGGGTTGATGGGGGGCTAGGACTGGTAATGGTTTGGGGGGTTACTAGGACTGGAAATGGGCTGAGTGGAAGGGGAGGCTTGAACTGCAAATAGCTGATGGGGAGGGGGCTTGGAATGGAAATGGGCTGTGAGGGAAGGGAGCTAGGACTGAAAATGGGCTGATGGAGCAGCTAGGATAGGACTGCAAATGGGCTGTTGGGGGGAGCTAAGATTGGAAATGGGCTGTGGTGGGGGCTTCAATTGAAATGGACTCATGGAGGGGCTAGAACTGGAAGTAGGCTCATGGTGGGGCTTGGACTGGAATTGGACTGAGTGGAGGGGAGCTAGGATTTGACATGGGCTGATGGTGGGGCTAGGAAATGACTAGAAATGGGCTGATGGGGGGCTAGGATTGGAAATGTGCTGATGAAGGGACTCGGACTGGAAATGGATGGGGGAGCTAGGACTGGAAATGGGCTGATGGGGGGCTAGGACTGGAAATGGGCTGATGCAGGGACTAGAAGGGAATGGATGCTGGGTGAGACTGGAACTAGAAGGGAGCTGATGTTGGGGGAGGATTAGAATGGGATGGGGCTGGGAGAGTAAAATGGAGAGGGGAAAATATTTTGTGTGGAAGGGATGAAAAATCTACAATTGGCCGGGTATTGGGAGAGTAAGTGGGGATTGAGGATGGAGGGGTAAAATTTGTGTGGATGAAATAGGAATGAGGAAAGAGCAAAAGGAGAAAGATTAGTATGTTAAAGCAGATGTAGAGAGAGAGAATGGAAAACAAAAACTAGAAGAGAGAAGAAAGGACAAATGGAGAGTTAGCAGAAAACATGAAGAAACCAGAAGAAAGTGGCTGGAGTAATTGCAACTGAAAAAAAATGCACAAAAGGTAGAAAGATATCTCTTTATTTTGAATTTTTTAACTGGAATATGAAAGCTCTGGGAAATGTGCATCATTAACGTCTGCGCTTTGTTTGGTACAAGAGGAAATTAATTTATAGTTTTATTTCTACAGTGTTGTTGTACATTCCAAGTTTGGCTTTTGGGGTTCCCAGTTTAATTATTGCCTTCCTGTTTCTAAATTGTGATTCCTTGTTTGGTGATGGTCTATGTTCTGCATGTGTAACTGAGCTGAGGTATTCTGTTTATGTAATTCCTATTTGACATTGCCACTTGTTCTCTTTCCCCAGTATTCTCTGAAATGTATTGGTTTAATATTTGCAGTGTTGCCTTTTGATAGGTAGGGTATGGTGCTTTGTGAGTCCTGGTAATGCTGTCAGGATACTGTGGGTTTGCTATGGGTTCTAAATGCCCCCAAACCAAAAAATGTTGGATACTCCGTGGATCATCCGTTAAAAGATAAGTGTACCAAATGAATGGAGGCTTTTTTCATCCTTTTGGGGAGATGGACTTGAGGCTGAGTTTGTACCCTATCATGATTTTGATATCTTTTTAGGGTGAGTGAGGGTCGTGCTCCCTCTTTTACAAAAGAAAAAAAGGAACATTATTGCTACGGGAGGGTGTATACCCTCATGGCAATAGTTCCGACAAAAAATTTGAATACATACACACACACATTTTTTGGTTTGGGGTTATAGATAATTGAATGTGAGTAATTGGGGTTTGAGTATTAGTGTAGTTAATGGGTTCTAAATGGGCAGCATTTGTAGTAGTTCCTAATGTGCCTGGCGGTTGGCACTGGATTATAGTAATGTAGAAATCTTTTAGTCTTTCTTTATCCATACACTCATTAAGAGACATGTTTACTAAAAGTTAGTGTATGGTAACATTATGCAAATATTTATGCAAATAAGGCCACTTATGCAAATGAGGCCCCGCACAGAGGCTCCGCACATGGCCCCGCACCCCCCTTGGATGTTTTTTAGCACTTAGAACTTCAGTTTGATTTTTACACAAAGAGTGGTTTTATAAATGATTTGAACGTGCAACCGTCAGGGGAACCCTGGCCTTAAGGGGACTTTACTTTTATGTAAGTGGCATAATATAGTGCCTTCATGGAGAGGACAGCTCTGCATGAAACACAGAGATTAAAGATTGTGCAAAATCAAAAAAGGATGGAAGGGGGATTATATTTGGAAACATTTGTTTATAGAATTTATAGCCTGCCAATTGAGCTCTTGTTGGTGGGCAACAAACCAACATCTGAAGTAATAAAAATAAAAAACAGTTACACATAGGGATGAGCAAAAGAAAAACTTTTGCAGTTTATTTTCAGTCCATTTAGGTGATTATTTTATAAACCCTATTCACATTTTAAATGTGAGGCGGTGGCAGAAAAACATGGAAGCCACATCCACATGGAAAATGTGGTTTCAAAAAGGCTGCGAGATCTAGGTTTTCATATCAGGCATATCGATCTCTGCATGCTTTTATGGGAAGCATTCTGGGATGTACTGGGATGTGGTTTGGGCAGTGCTGGTGTTTGTATATCCATGGTATATGTCACATAGGCCGATGACATGCAGGGCAGATTTTTTGCATGTGGTAATTTACACCTATAAATTGTAAATAAGCTCTGGACCTTGTTATCTTTTGGGACTGCATGTAGTGTTGGTGACTGGAGGAGCAGCACTTGTGGTTCTTTGGTCTGAGGGTCATCTGTGTCCATGTAGGCATCTATTGAGCTGCCATTTGTTTCAAACCTATCTTCCACTCCCTTTCTGAGACCCCAGTATATTCTCACTCCCTGCACCTCTTACTCCCTTCAGCCGTATCAGTCCCATACTCCTAGAGTCCCTTTCCTTAACATTTGGTGTGTCAGTCTTGCTGCGGCCCATCTACTTGCTGCCTTCTATCTGGGTATGCCTCAGTATTCCCTGCAGCTTCTGCGTCCCCAGCTGCATCTGCGTGATTCCCTGCTGCCTGTCTGTATATATGTGTGTATGTAGAAGGTGGTAGAAGGAGTCAGAAGTCATGGGTGACCAGAGGAGAACTCCCAGAAGGCATCCATATTAGAGAGTCTACAGGCCCAGGCCCAGGCCCAATTCCTAGACCTCATAGTAATTCTACTTTGACAAGGGAGATATCTACCACCTCTGCCAGGGGTTACAACCATTCCTCTTCTCCACCACACACAGGAGCCAGCCCATGCCCATTCATCTCAAGGTCATCACTGCCCTCAACTGCCTAGGTGCTGGCAATTTTCAATCTGTATTGACTGTTACAGTATGTCTCAGCCAATCAGATATCTCACAGTAGGTTAGAAAGTTTGAAGGCTTTTTTAACCCATACTGCAGAATATGTTACCTTTCTTCAGACGGTGCAGTAGAGGACGCAAACCATGACCAGTTCTGTGAGGTGCACAGATTCTTATCTATATTGGGGTCATCGATTGCACACCTGTGGTCATCAGAGAGTAAGGCCACCTATAACAACAAGAAGGTATTCCACTCACTAAACATGCAGGTAGTCTGACATGCACAGGGCAAGATAACTAATGTCTTTATGAGGTTCTCAGATTCTTGCCATGACCCAATCTGGCACATATGAGAGATCTGAGACCAGAGAAATTAGGATAGCTACCAGGTAATCTTTGTACTAACCCACTTCACCTAGACTTGAATATGCAAGGAGGTCGCAGTGATTGTTGGGAAGATGGGGTCCGATATTCAGCGCCGGCAGCTACACGATTACAGCAACTAGCTGCCGGCACTGAAGATATAACTCAGATATTCAATGCTGGGGTCATATCCGGCCAATGGCATTGAATATCGGGTCTGTGGCACAGCCTCTGCCATCATAAAAGCTAAGTGGGCAGTGGTGATATTGAGCCACTGCTCGGTTAGCTCCCAAAGGTAAAGATAGGCCAGCTTTTGCTGCACCTATCCTTACCCGCAGGTTGCCAACTGGGCAGTGGTGCAATATTGCCGCTGCCCGTTTAGCAATGGTTACCGCCTCTGCTCCACCCCAGAACACCCACAATATGCCCTGATGCTACACAGTTAGCATCAAGGCGTGTAGTGGCATTAATCAGAGATATTCAGCGGCACTAACCAAGTTAGTGCCACTGAATATCCTTCTAAGTGGTATTTACATGGTTTACAAGTCTGTAAACTGTGTAAATGCCTTTGAATATTGGGCCCATGATATCTAAAAAATTTTAAATAAATAAACAATTGGCAAACAGAGCTAATGGTTGCATTGCCTACCCAGCACATCAAATATCCTGGTGATAGACTCTAATCTGTGCCTACTCTCTCTCTCACTCTCTCTGTCTACCCATACAGGTGATATAGGCTACTCAACACAGAAGCAGAAGAGCAGTACAACACGGCCCACAAACATATCTGCTCCATCAATGAGAGGATCTTTTGTCTGCTCAAGAGTCGCTTCCCTTGCCTCGATTGATCAAGGGAAGAACTCCTGTACAGCCTATCCAAGTTCTGCCAGATATCCATGGCCTGCTGCATGCTCTTCAATATGTCAATGACGAAACAATGACACCTACCCAAAGGACAGTAAATGTCAGGCCCAGACATAGATGAAGAAGCAGAAAGCTCTAGAAACAGACCATTCACACCAGCTGGATGTGACCCCAAAAGATGAGCTCATACACAGACATTTCTTGTGCTGGTCAGACTGAAATGTATATGGGAGGGTCCACCTCCCCCCCCCCCCGTCATATGCCCATCCACCTCCCATGCCCATCTCTGCCCCATCCACCCTGCCACTCCATCACTAGCCCAATATAATACCCCACCACCCCATCACCAGTTCAGTGGCAAACTCCCAGCCCCTTCTCCCCTTGCCAGCACTCTCCCCTCCCCCTTCCACACCCCAACCCACCTCTAGCAGCAGCCCTATACCTTTGCCCATTCATAAGAACATAAGATATGCCATACTGGGTCAGACCAAGGTCCATCAAGCCCAGTATCCTGTTTCCAACAGTGGCCAATCTAGGTCATATGTACCTAGCAGTTTCCAGAAAAGACACAGGTCCCACAATGCTTGTATTGGGTCAAGCATTGATATCCTGGGTCCCTTCTTAATAAGGTTTATGGACCTTTCCTCCAGGAACTTGTCCAAACCTTTTTTAAACCCAGCTACACTAACAGCCTTTACTACATTCTCCGGTAACAAATTCCAGAGTTTGATTACACGTTGAGTGAAAAAATATTTTCTTTTATTAGTCTTAAATAGTTTACCCTGTAGCTTCATTGCATGTCCCCTAGTCTCTCTATATTCTGATAACGTAAACAATCAATCTACGTTTACCCGTTCCACTCCATTCATTAATTTATAGACTTCTATCATATCTCCCCTCAGCCGTCTCTTTTCCAGGTTAAAGAGCCCTAACCTTTTTAGCCTTTCTTCATAGGGGTATCCTTCCATCCCCTTTACCATTTTGGTGGCTCTTCTCTGAACTTTTTCTAATAATGCTATATCCTTTTTAAGATATGGCGACCAGAATTGCACACAGAATGATCTTTGCATCCCCCCTCTATCGTGGTATACAAAGTAAGATGACAAGGTCATTTCTTACTTATCCCCTCTCATAACCCCTCCCCCTCTTTTCCTTCCCACCCAGCCCCTGCTCCAAAGCCTGAATATATTGCTACAGTGGTATGCCGGATGATGTCTCACAGCTCTCTGAGGAGTTTTTGGAGGAATTATCCAGCCCACCAGAGTGATGGGTAGCCTCACAGAAGGGAGGGAAACGTAGGGGCTTCTCCCTTCCCATAGGCACAAGTCCCAAAATTTGGAAGGAAGGCAGCATGTCTTGGATAGGCAGCTATATTGATGTGCTGGAGTCCATGGCAGTGGTGGACAGTACAGGAATCCTCCTCTTTAATGTCACAAGTATAGGCTGGGAGTCTGCGTGTGAATATGGCACTGCAACAGTTGGCTGAACTTCAGGGGAAGCCGTGATATGATGGCTAATGAAGTGGTTCAAGTCCCTGCACAGCCCCTGAATCTTGTCACTTAGGGTCCCAATTGCCTTCATCTGTCTTTCTGCCAAGTGCATATGGCACTCCCGGATGGTCAGCAATCTCCTCAGCTGCTCAGTTTTCTCTGCCTGCTATGCCTGGAGCTGTTGATTTTGCTGCCGCATCCTTCTTCACATCACAGCAACTGCTGACTTCATCAACTAGCATAAAGTTCTTTGAGTCCACAACTTCTGGTGTGCTCTCTACAGACTCCTGGCATCAAGGGTAGATGGCAATGAAAGCTGGATGTCATCCCCCCTCTACTTCCTCTTTTCCCTCCACCTGGACTGTAACATGGCCCTTTCCCTGTGCATCCTGATGTCCTTCCTGTTTGGACACCTGGTCATCCACCTCACTTTGTGTGCCACCTTCTTCTCTGGCTGCCACAGACTGTGCTGGATGCCCTTTCTAAGTTCCATCCTCTAACATAAGAGCTTCTGCGCTCATGTGGATCTCCAACCATGGTCTCTCCCATAAGTAGGCATTCAAAGGTTCATGCCTTATATCTACCCATTGTGAAATCATTCTGGCATGCCCATTGCCACAAAGATATCCCTTCTGGACCAGATGTGCACAGTTTTTGACTAAGGATGGCATTCTCAATAGTCCCCAGGGACTGTATAGCACCAGTGCTTCCCATGCCTACTGGCTCCATATACTGTAAATGATAAGTCTAGGATTATAGGAAGATCCAGTATTGGAAGGAGCCAAAAGCTGTGCCCTCCAGTGCCACACACTCAGCATATCCATAACAAGCCACAAGTTCCCCAGTACACAATGGGAGTGGGTGTCACTGGGATAGAGGGTAAAGAAGTATGTCATGCAAATATCCCAATACCTAACATACCAAAGCACATTCAGCAAAAGCTGATCAGGCTACAATATGTACAGTGGTCCCAACCTAGGATTGTCAATGTACTCTGTAGAGGGACAAGCAAATGGGGAAACCACAATTGGTCAAGAGAGTGGTGATGAGCCAGGTGGAAACCACAGTAACATGGGGCATATTGATCAAACATAACATTAACAATTTTTTTTTAATTAAAGAGGTAGCTGTGGCTGCTGCCCAAATGAAAAACATGGCTAAAAAGTTACTAAATAAAAACCCTAGCGGCCTTTCTTCTGATGGTCAGAGGTTGGTCTTGAACCAGTGATTTCTGGTCCGTTACATCTTCATGGGGGCTAATTCCAGTCAGTCTGCTCTTAACTCAGGTATTACTGATGATCTTCCTTCCTGTTTCCTGATTGGCCCAAAGTTTATCTGGTATGCAGCTCTATGGAAAATGCTAACTGGATTTTTTCCCTTGTGAATCTCTTGACTCCTGCTGTAAAGATTTACTCCAAATATTTTGCAATGTTCTTGTGCCACAAATTCTATGAAATCAAATCCAAAACCAACCCCAAAACGGTAATCACAAGTGGCATGTAATACTATATAACAAGATACCGTTGAGACCCTCAGTGATATTTTTTATAGTATTTTTTGTCGGACATAAATTGTGAATGGAAGGCACTGTGAACCATCCCCCAATCACAATACATATCCCTTTTATTCAACCCTAAAGGTTTAAAACAGACTCAAAAGCAAAATAATTGCATCACTCAAAGAAAAACCTCACTTATCTGAAACACGCGCAACATGCACGTTTCGGGGAAAGGACCCCTGTATCAAGTGCTCTCAACTCCGCTTACACAGAACTCAATCCACCATGTAACTGGCAAAAAATGCTGAAAAATTGGCTGCTCAAAACGAGGATACTGATTTAAGATTGGCTAACATGAGTCTGCCTATCATCTCGGATCACCAATCACAAGAAGGAAATCCCCACATGTTAGGGAACCCCCTGCCGGGAGAGGTTAATGTCAAACTACTCCCAACCAATCGATCTCACAGTTCAGTCCAATAGGGGAAACAGCTTGTAGAAGAAATATCCAATGCTGTTCAAGCTTGCGTAATTTAAAAGTCCGGTCCCCCCCTCGAGGGGTCAGAAAGTGAGGTTTTTCTTTGAGTGATGCAATTATTTTGCTTTCGGGTCTGTTTTAAACCTTTAGGGTTGAATAAAAGGGATATGTATTGTGATTGGGGGATGGTTCACAGTGCCTTCCCTTCACAATTTATGTCCGACAAAAAATACTATAAAAAATATCACTGAGGGTCTCAATGGTATCTTGTTATATAGTATTACAAATTCTATGAAAGCATTTCTAAGTATACCATTAAAGACATTTACCAAGCCTAATCTATATCTTGACTTTCCAATTAGTGTTGATCAAAAAGGATCTAGATTAGGCTTGGTAAATGTCTCAGACATGGTTCCATAGAATACTGGCACAAGAAAATGCAAAAGAAAAACCTTTAAAGCAACCAAAGATTTTTTTAGCTCTACTACTTAACAATAAGATTGTGTCCTTTTTATTTGTTTTTATTCTTTAAGCTCAACCTATCGAAAAGAGGCAACAAGGTCTCAGATTAAGATAAAGCTATTGTCCAAATTAAATTCTTATATTGGACTCAATGCTCTCTTTTACATCAATGACCTTACAGCGTTTCTTTGTGTAGATATTTTGCTCTTATCCTCTTTTAAATATATCTCATGTCATTAGGAAAAATATTAGAAAAATCAAAGCGGTGCTTATCTTAGAATTTTCCAATCTGCCCGGAACTTTTCAATCTGCCCAATGCCAAACTTCAGTGCTGTCGCGTTTCACATATGAAGTGTTTCTTCAGGGGATCTTGGATATCTGCACTTTCTCACATGCGGCTTTTTAAAATCCAAACCATTCAATCAGACTGGATGTTTTGGCACTTTCTCACATGTGTCTATTTAAAATCCTAACCTATTGACATTATCAAAATCTATTATTATACTTATTACAATCTCGTGTACAGAATATTTTAAATTATCTTTCTTTTGGCAATAGACAGACAACCCTTACCAGTCAATCGGGCTGGATGTTTTTTTTTCATTAGATTGTTGGAACGCCGCGCATGCAGGGTTAGAACTCAGAGAACGTTATAGTGATACTAATTGTGAATATACAGCTGTGATCCGAGGTCCACACTTCATACATAGACGTAATTTGTCGGATTTGATTCAGCTCAATTCATTTCATATGTAAGTATAGTTTGTCGATCAATTCAGCTCAGTTCCTTCCACCTAAACTATATACATACATTCCAGTCTATTTGAGCATTCAATCCTGTAGGGATCACTGTTTGTAACTTAAAGATCCAGCGTTGTTCACTAATTAAGAGCATTTGGTCTCTGGATTTTCTACCAAAGCCCGTGAGAACATGATCGATACAGAAACAGCGTAGGTCCTTAAATTCATGGTTTAATTTAAGACAATGGTCTACAATGGGAGCCTCTATCTTCTTACATTTCAGTCTACTTCGATGTTCATTCATGAGTATATAAAAAGGATGAATAGTTTTTCCCACATACATCAATCGACAAGGGCATAATATACAATAAACTACATATGTAGAAGTCAATGAGTAGGGCTCAATATTTCTTTTAAATTTTTATGCCTTTTCCAGACACATCTTAAAGACTGATCTTCCAAACCTGGAGTGCTGTTAAGCACATTACTATGCTTCTTTAAGATATTTTGAATTTGACTACCATATGGAGAATATTTAGTTACGAAATTTATTTTTGATTCTTGACTAGAATCTTTCCTAGTAGAAGATAATAGCAACTCTCGATTATTAAAGAGTGCCCGTTTATAACATTAGTAATTACTGATTGAGGATATCCTCTCTCTTGGAATTTATTTTTTAATAGCACGGCTTGTTTTTAAAATTCCGATATTTCTGAGCAATTTCTTCAATATCTGAGGAATTGGGAAAAAGGGAGACCATCCTTCAACCGTCTTGGATGAGCGCTACAATAATGTAGAAGAGCATTTCTTTCTGTGGACTTATTATAAACAGATGTAGTCCATTTTTGATCTTCCTTTTTAATTTTGAATCCAAGTATGTCACACTAAAGATGTCTGACGCATATGTAAACTGTATATTATTATCCTGGTCATTCAACCAATCTACAAAGCTATTTAACTCTGTCTTCTGGCCCTTGCACAGTATAAATATGTCATCAATATATCTACACCATAATTTTATATGGCTCTGATAAGGAGATGATGCTATCCACGTTCTTTCAAAAGACTCCATATATAAATTTGCTATAGAGGGGGGCGCAAGTTGCGCCCATTGCAACCCCCAAAGTTTGATGGTAAACTACATTTTCAAATACAAAATAATTATGAAACAGAATCAAGATCGTAAGTTCTGTTAAGAAGATCAAATGGGAGTCTGAAAGATCTCCTCTGTTCTTCAAAGCTGCAGACACTATATCATGCACTGCTCCCTGTGGTATGCTGGTATATAAAGATGTCACATCCAGTGTGACTAGTAGAATATCTTCTACTGTCGCCCATTGTGAATGTTGCGTGAGAATTTGCAGAAAATGTGTGGTATCACGAACATAAGATGGTATAGTGGACATCAAAGGGTGTAAATAAGAGTCGATATACATCGAAAGGGGTTCCAATAATGAGCCTCTTGTAGATACTATAGGTCTACCTGGGGGTTGGGTCATGCTTTTATGAATTTTCGGAACTAAATAAAATTTAGCTATTACAGGGTTGATCTCGTTCAGGAAAAGAAAAGAAAAATCTTTGGCATAAACTTCTGTAGTAGGAGCCAAGAGTTTTGTAAGGCAAAACATTCAGTTAGTATTTTTATACAGTTCCAGAGCAAACAAACTCTGAGCCAATCAGGAAACAGGAATGAAGCTAATCCGCAGAGTTAAGATCAAGTTGCTGAAAACAGACCCTATGAGATGTGATGGTTCTTCTGCAAGTTGCTTGCCTTCCACCCCAAGGTTACCAGCTTGTGGCAAAACTGGAAGGGAAAATGAATTTTGGATTTTCAGTGTCTTTTTTGGATTGAAAACAATATGAAATGAAATTGATATTTCACATGGCATTTCAAATAAATATACATTCTTATAATCTAGCATAACTGAGATATGACAATTCCGAATAGAAATATAACCACAAATTAGATGCACCAAAGCCCCGGGATAGGGGCCTTAGAAACAATCAGAGCTTCCCTCTTATTCATGTTCAACTTCAGAAAATTCCTAGACAACCAATTAGAAATTTAGGCCAAAATATTAACAAGGGTATGCTGTCCTTGCATATCCAGCACTCAGCATGCTAAGGCATTGATATTTTATTTTCAATCTGTCATAAGGATATTCCCCCATGTACATCAATGCTGAAGCTATCCCAGGAGATGAATATGAAAATAAAAAGACTGATATAAATAAAACACAAGAGGGTTAGTGCACACAGAGATTCTGCACACAATTTTATGCACTGTTATGGCTGCCTTATGCACAGAATTTAATGCACAAGAAGACCGTGCACAAAGAATTGTGTAAATGTCAGTGTACTGTTTATTAAATTCCAATAATAATGAAAGCGTTAGCTACTAAATCCAGTTGCAAAGTACACAGAAGACTTAGAGGCTTTGAGAATGATTTTATAAAGGGCACGAGGAAAATTGTGTGATGTTTATGGATGGAAGTCCCTATCTTAAAGGACTTACATGCATGAATGGGCACTTATGTGCACGACTTGGGAGGTCACTTTTCTGTAAGTGTTCCATAAGGCCTATCGTGCCTACTTTCCCATAGGGTGTGCATGAAGTGGAGTTTGGGTGGAGCATAGGTGAGGCCTCAATTTATGTAAGTTATAGAATATTGCAACTTATGTACAATTTCTGCAGATCTAGCTATGGCCACCTATGTAAATTACAGACGTAACTGCAGTGACTAGGTTAAGGCACATCAGTACACCCCATTTTATAAAGTAAAGTACACAGGTGCTTCACTTTATAAATAGGCCCCAAATACATGTGTGGTAACTAACCATGTGTGGTAACCAACTAGCTACTGGGGCAGAGCTGAAGACTTTTCAGAGTAAAGCCAGCATTTATGATGTGGTTGGATCAAAGCCCTCGGGAAGTCTGACTGCTGATGTAGCTGCGCATGAAATGAGAGTCAGAAGCTGTAAAGATGTCTTACACATTGGAACATGGAACGTACGAAGCATGAACCAAGGGAAGTTGGAGGTGGTCAAGAATGAAATGGAACGTGTACAACTTGATCTGTTGGGTGTCAGCAAACTGAAATGGACTGGCATGGGGCACTTTGCATCAGATGATCACATGGTCTACTATGCTGGAGATGAAAGACAAAGAAGAAATGGTGTTGCATTTATAATAAAGAAGAAACTTGCAAAAACTGTAATGAAATACAATGCAGTCAGCGAACGCTTAATCTCTATTCGTCTACGAGGATTGCCTATCAACACAACTATAATTCAAGTATATGCCCCAACAACAGCTGCAGAAGAGAATGAAATTTAAGAGTTCTATGAACAAGTACAAGCTGAAATTGACAGAACATGCAAACAGGATATCCTGATAGTCATGGGTGATTGGAACGCAAAAGTTGGCAACAAAGAAGAAGGCAAAGTAGTTGGAAAATATGGACTTGGCAACAGAAATGAAGCTGGAGAAAGACTGATAGAATTCTGCAAGACCAATGATCTATTCATCTCAAACACCTTCTTCCAGCAACACAAGCGGCGACTGTACACATGGACTTCACCGAATGGATTATATAAAAATCAAATTGACTACATATGTGGAAGTCAACGATGGAAAAGCTCTGTAACATCAACAAAGACAAAACCTGGAGCTGACTGTGGTACAGATCATCAACTACTAGTATGCAAACTCAAGCTAAAGTTGAAAAAGAGCAAACCACTCATGAATGCAGCAAAATATGACTTTGAGAATATACCACTGGAATTTAAAGACTGCCTGCAAAATCTGGAATTTAAAGTCTGCTGCTTTAGATACAAATGACAGAGCTCCGGAAGAGTTATGGAATGACATCAAGAAGGTTGTGTTGGAAGAAAGCGAGAAGTCTCTACAAAAGGTGAAAAAGCAAAAACGGCCAAAATGGATGACAGAAGAAACTCTGAAAATTGCCCAGAAACGCAGAGAAGCTAAAGCCAGAGGAGAAAGAAAGACAATCGCAGAACTCAACAGAGATTTCCAACGTGCAGCAAGACAGGACAAGGAAAAGTACTACAATGACACTTGCAAGGAAATAGAAGCAGAAACTATTAGAGGAAGAACAAGATCGGCTTTCCTAAAGCTACGAGAGTTAAAGAAAAAGTTCCAGCCTCGAATTGGAATGTTACAAGATGCTCAAGGTTCTATGTTGAATGATGCTGAGAAGATCAAGAAAAGGTGGAAGGAATATACAGAGTTTTTATATGATAAAGATCAAGTGGACCAACAGCCGTTTCAACCTGTACCTTATGATCGGGAACCATTGGTGATGAAAGAAGAAGTTGAAGCAGCATTGAAAGCCTTATCAAAGAACAAAGCACCAGGCATTGATAGCATTCCCATAGAAGTATTGCAGCAATCTGATGCAGCTGTTACCGTACTCACAAGGCTCTGCCAAGAAATATGGAAGACAACATCATGGCCAACTGACTGGAAAAGATCTGTGTTTATACCAATACTAAAGAAAGGTGATCCAACTGACTCTGGAAATTATCGCACAATCGCTCTGATCCCACATGCCAGGAAGATTCTACTGAAGATTATTCAAAAGAGACTACAACCATACCTGGAACAAGAACTACCTGAAGTGCAAGCAGGGTTCAGGAAAGGGCGAGGAACGAGAGACATCATTGCGGATGTGAGATGGATCCTTGAAAAGACTAAAGAATACCAAAAGGATATCTATTTGTGCTTTATCGACTATAGCAAGGCTTTTGACTGTGTAAACCATGAGAAACTCTGGGCCACATTAAGAAGCATGGGTATACCAGAACACCTGATCGTTCTCTTGCACAATCTGTACATTGATCAAGAAGCAACAGTTCGAACGGAACAAGGAGAAACAGAATGGTTTAAAATAAGCAAAGGTGTAAGACAAGGCTGCATACTTTCCCCCTACCTGTTTAATTTATATGCAGAACAAATCATCAGAGAAGCAGGATTGTATGAAGACAACAGAGGTGTGAAGATTGGTGGAAGACTCATCAACAACCTTCGCTATGCTGATGATATCACATTACTGGCTGAAAGTGAAGATGATCTGAAACATTTGCTTCTCACAATCAAAGAACATAGTCTCAAAATGGGCCTGCACCTTAATGTAAAGAAGACAAAGATCATGATAACTGGCATAATCAACAGGTTCATCGTTGAAGGAGAAGAAATTGAAATTGTGAACAACTTTAACCTACTTGGATCAACTATCAATAAAGAAGCAACAAGCAGTCAAGAAATCAGACGACGCATAGCTCTTGGCAGAATGGCTATGAAAGACCTAGATAAGATTCTCAAGAGCAGAGATGTCTCTCTCCATACAAAGATTCGACTTGTTCAAGCCATGGTATTTTCAATAACATCATATGGATGTGAAAGCTGGACAGTGAAAAAGATAGACAGGAAGAAAACTGATGCCTTTGAATTATGGTGCTGGCGGCGAATACTGTGTATACCATGGACTGCCCGAAGAACAAACCAATCGGTACTAGAGGAGATCAAACCTAAGCTTTCTTTAGAAGCTCAGATGACAAGACTTCGACTTTCATACTTTGGACACATCATGCGAAGAGAGAGATCATTAGAGAAAGACATTATGCTTGGCAAGATAGAAGGTCAACGCAAAAGAGGAAGGCCAGCAATGAGATGGATCGATACAATAACAGCAGCTACGGGTACCAGTCTCTCAACAATGAGCCGCCTGACTGAAGACCGAACACAATTTAGGATAGCTATCCAGAGGGTCGCCATGAGTCGACTCCGACTCGACGGCACTTAACAACAATAACAACATGTATTGATTGTGTGGGTATTTATAAAATTTCCCTCATAATGTATGGCATTCTAACTTTGGGGATTTAGTGGTCTCAGGACAAATAAAAAGTTAACTCACTTTACTGTGGCTAGTTTTAGTGAGGATTTGGAGCCAGTTTTTCTTCTGCCAGCATGAGTTACCCACAACTTTATTCTTGTTTTATTGAAGGTGATGGATGGACAATCTAGTGAACTAAAATGAAAAAAGAAATTGACAATGGGACAAGGAGCAGAGGTGACCATATGGCCAAATGGGAGGGTTAAAGTTCTGCAGCTGTGAAATGGTAGGCAATGCGCACGACTGCAGAAATTTACATAACACCATACAGTAATATTTATGAGTGGAAGAATATATTTTGCATTCCAGATATGCACATCTAATATGCATAATTCAATATTTGAATGTTGCGGTGCATATGGAGGCAATGCTCTTCCAGGTCCCGATACCATCCCTGTCAAAATATCAGTGCAGCAGTAACTCATGCCCAATGCACTAGAACGAATGCATGCTCTTTCATGTTTGTGCGCATTATTTGCACGCATAGTATTTGCATACAATTGTTTTCCAATAAGAAACACATAAGGGATACAGCAGAACTGCTTAACATCAAAAAGAAAAACTGCTGTCAAAATGAAAAATAGCAGGTGGAAGATCAATCTGAGACACTTCATTGTACAAAGGTGGAAAAAGACCTCTGAGATTTAAATGCCCATCATATCTTTCTCAAGGCCGACATAATTATCTCCATCACTGGTCACAAAGCCTCCTGGTTATTTTAGTAAACTTTAGATTTAATAACTTGAGTTTCAGATGTCTAAATATGTTCAAATTAAATTCCAAAATAACAATTTGTTGTACTGGGGCATGTTTGTTAAATGTGCTAATGGATAACATGGTGTTTACTGCATGCTAAGTGCACCACTCTGATGATTAGCATGAGGTAGCTTGTTAGCACAGGATAAGGTGGTGACTGGGTGGGTTATGGCAAGAGTTGATGGTACATTGCAGATAGTGTGAGCATCATTGGTTGCACTAACTACAATTGCTGACGTTGGCGTGGGTGCACTTACTGCCCCCTCAATGTGCTTGCCACATAGCGCGGTGAGGTTCATTTTCCCATGATAACTGCAGGGGGTCATGCTGGGCACGCCCAAGCAGTTAGCATGAATCTGCACCACCTCCACACTAATCTTTGGGACTTAATGCGCGATTAGCTACCACATATTAGTAAACATACTCCATTATGTTGCATACTTCAATATCCAATTTCATTTGTTACTCAATGAGCGCTCATATTTCACTTGTTTGGCAGTTTCTGGAATAATCTTTAGTGATTCTTCAAAAAATGTGGTTATTTTTTAAGCATCTATTAAAATTCCATAACCACAAAATGTGCTTCTTGAAATTTTACAACACTCTTTTATACAGTAGATCAGAGCTACTCTCAGAAATCTAAACATGGGGCCTGCATTTAAGTAAAACACGATGCTGTGTAATAACCAATCAAATATGAAACAGCTAAACTGCATAATCATGCTACCCAATGATTGTAATCTCTATTCTGAAAATACCTTCCAATTAATTGATTATTTAAAGTAGGCTTGTCCAAGTTCAGTCCTCAAAGGCTGTGAACAGGCCAGATTTTGAGAATATCCCTAATGAATATGAATGCAAATATATTGCATGTTTATTCACTAGAGGTATCTTGAAAATCTGTCTTGTTTGTGATGCTTGAGGCCTACACTTTGATAAGTCTGATTTAAACCATTTGGTTTTAGCATGTTCACTTTATCAATCCACTTCTGTTCCAATTATAATAGAGTTTTGCCTTGATCTCTTCCTTGATCATTCCTAGATGCCAGGAGTATATCTGATCTTTATGTGAGCAGGACTTAATTTGTAAACAAAAAGAAAGTGGAACTGTGGATCCAGAGCCAGGAGCAACAGGAGAATAGGGGCTGGTTTAGGGAAGAGTGTGACTGCTCTCTCCTCAGCTCACGGCTCATCCCCTGTCGTCCTCTTCCCCGCAGGCTGCCTGGAAGGGAGGAGCTAGAGCTGCCCCCCCCCCCCCCCCTGCTGTTTCAGAGTCTGAAAAGAAGTGATGGAACTGCATTCCAGGCCATTTCCCCAGAAATTAAGCCCTGCATGTGAAAATGCTACTGTCTTTTTTGACAGCAATTATTCTTTTTAGGCGTGTTTCGCTTAGATGTAGCACCTTTTCTTGAGGGTTCAAGCAGCAGACAAATTATGCCTGTCCATACGCATGTTTGTTTGCAAATGAGTAGGCATGTGCAAACAAACATGGGTATCCTAGCCCAACACCAAACTCTGCAGTTCACCTTTTTCAGTTCTTTGCATGGTGGATGGAGCCAGGCAGTATAGGAAAATATGGCTGATCTCATGGTTTGAAGTCTTGTGGGACTTCAAACCAGGAAATCAGCCCAAACTTCCTGCATTTCACATCTCCACCATGCAAAAAGCTGATCACAGTGGGGAAATGTGCATTAAAACATTATTAAGGAGCTGTAGCTAGGGAATTGGTGAGTGAAAGATGGACTGGATGAAGGGGGAGTATGAGAGAGAGAGTGAGAGAGAGAAAATAAGGGAAGGCTAGTGGGTGGGGGTTATGAGAGAGAGACTGGAAGAAGTCTGGGAAAGGGGGGTCATAAGAAAGACATACACACTAACCCAGCCCCTGATACCCTCCTCAATACATATATACACATGCACACTCTCTAACACTTCCTACGAAACCCACATTGTTTCACACTGCTAGTATACAGTTTTCAAATTGTTCGATATTATGATTTCTTTACTGCATTAAGCAATTTTTGGGTTTTTTTTACACGTGTTAGGAAACTGTGCACTAAACTTCAGCATACAACTCTAACACACTGCTTATTTCATCTGTCCCAAAGCAGTGTGGGGGCAGACATGTGGGTAAGCATTTTCCATTTCTTGACCTTACTTCATAGCTAACATTTTGGTCTTCACATGCATAATATGGTTTCCCTATTTCTTTTCAGTTCTGGACTAATACTACCCGAATGATTTTGCAAGCCTCAAAATAGATAATGAGACTCAAGTTTGAGAAATGGAGCAGCTGATACATTTCACATCTTGGAGGTGAGCTATTCAAAGTGTTTCATTACATGCTTATTATTGTCAAGTTGGCCACTATTCAGCCTCCTGTACAGCTCCTCTTCTGGCTTTGAATACTGAATTTTAAAATTTCCCAAATAACTATTGTCCATATCTTCTTTACTGTCCTCCACTTGCTTGAATCAAACTCTATATGCATAATCATCTCAATACAATACATATATCTCAATAAAAAACTAGCAAAGTCCAAGAAATATGCAGACACAGCATGACATACACTGGTATATTCTGAATAAGGCAAATTATTTCTGAGGTCGCCATTTTAAATGACTTCAGACTGGGCTCTAATTCCTAAGAGGAGGTTCAATATTACAAGTTGATGCAAAATCAAATATTTCCAAGACGTCCCATAGCAGGCAAAATCTCGTCGAACCATATGCAGAATGAGGGAAAAAGAAATAAGAGGGACCCAGGAAATGAGGTAAGAAAATGAAATATACACAATATAATTAGCTCATGGACAAGGAACTCTAGTCATTTGACAGTTACCTCCTCAACCTTGGCCAGGAATCCTAAATCTCACAAAACCACAGCCAGAAGGAGGTTGTGACAGACGAGAGAAGGCAGAAGAGAATCTTTGAAGACTGCCAGGTGTACCCTGCCACATTCTGTATGTTTGCACTCCTTCCTCCTCACCCATAAATATTCAACTTACAGATAATCTTGCCCTGGGAAGGCCTAAGGATGACTACCAGCTTTCTAATACTTAATCTACCTTTTCTAATTCCATAAAGTCACTATTTTGTTTTTCCGCTCTTCTCATGCCTAAATGATATTATAAGTTACATATCATAAATAAAGAATAATAATTTTTTGTTTTTAGAAAACCTTATTTGCATCAAAGCTACCTTTTCTGGAATCCTTTTGCAATATCTCTGATTGCCTTTCTTTCTTTTAACATTGTAAGGTATCAGTGTCATACATTTACATAAGAGGTCTCCTGTGAGAAATAAGGAATGTAGATTAGGGATATACATTTGATTGAAATGACACATACGTAAAATGGTAACATTTCCTATATTGTTTTATTTTGTTTTCAATCCCAAATGGAAGTAAAAAAAAACCAAACAAACCAAAAACAAATCTCTCCACTTTTTATCAGTTATAATTAGTACACACTACTGGTGAATATTGCGTGGCATTGTTCAATAGTGTAGCCTATTGGTGAAGAGTGCAGATTAGTGCAGGTTTACATGAATACTATGGGTTAGATTCTGCATAGCGAATAGCGGGGCTGTATGTCTGACTTAGATGTACAACCCACAAAGAGACACTGGATGGTATTCTAGCCCCAGCGCTCCCAGCATGTACAGAGGGTTTGGACAGGAAATGCTGGACGGGGCATGAGGGGGTGGGCCGGAGGTGAAGAGGGGGTGCACCAGGGGTAGGCTGAAGTTCCTGGTGCCGGGTCAATCAGGACATGCAGCCTTCCCAAACCCATCGAGATGCCGCAGGAGTGCCCTCACTGCCTGATCCCAGCCTTGGGGGCCCCCACCGGGGGGTCAGACAGTAGATGTCAGGTCCGAGGAGCACCGAGCCAGACTGTGTCTCTAGCAGACTGTGCCAGTGCCATGGCAAGAGGACGCCATTGCACAGGTACACCAGCTGGAGCACTGTGCAGAATGGACGGGCACCCCCTCCCCCTGGACATCTCCAGGGGCTGAATGCCATGCACGCTGGGTGGTAAGTGCCCTGATTCTGCAACCGCAGGAACATATAGCTCCCAGGGTTGCAGAATCGGGTACAATTGGGGCCCGTACATCTTTTGTACTTCCGGACAGCCCGGGACATGCCCTGCTCTGAATTGGCCTCCATGTGTATTCATGCATGCCTGCACTGTTGCTCAATATTACATGCTATTATACCCAAAGCGTGTACTATTTAGTGCTAACATACACTATTCATCAATAGTGCACACCAATTATAACAAATGGAAAGTGGCAAGATTTCAGTTTATTCCACAAAAATTTAAAAACAAAATGAAAAAATCCTACAAACAACAAGGGAAATTAAATAAAATGGAAAGTTTGGTCTGAATGCCCAAATGTAACATAGAAACAGAAACATGATGACAGAAAAAGACCACATGGCCTATCTAGTCTGCCCTTCCATATCAACCACTACAACAGTCCCCTTTTTTCCTTTAGAAATCCTCTGCGTTTGTCCCATGCTTCTTTGAATTTAGATACTGTCCTCATCTCTACCACCTCCACTGGGAGACTATTCCACGCATCTACCACTCATTCTGTAAAGAAATATTTCCGCATATTACTCCTGAGTCTATCCCCTTTCACCCTCATCCTATGCACACTGATCTGCTGGGACTGAAATCTGGATATGTGATTGTACTGGACAGAGGTAGTAAAATAGTGTGGCCTTTAAAATTAAGTTTTGGTTGAAATTAGAAAGCATGTAGATCTGCTTAGAAACTATGGCACCCTTCTCTTTCATTTGTTTCTCTCTTCTCAGAGCACTTAAGTAATCTGCTTTGTTAAAACAAGAATTCTCTGGCAAAAGGCTAGGGAAAAACATAATTTAGCAGGATTAATGTCTTTGTTTAACTAGATAAATTATCCAACAACATTTTGGCACACTGGGAATTAAGCACATGATTATCATTGTTAGCAAGAATGATTTCACTCCCATACACTGCATGAACGTTTATATCTATGTGCCCTCACACACATCAAGGTCAAGCTTAACATTTGTTTCATTGAGATCCAAAACTCTTATTTCCGATACATATTCAATTACCCTACATGAAAGGCTCTTTTTCATCATTAATTAATTTTAAGTATGGTCAACAGTACTAGGGGCTAAAGAAGCCAGTGCTACTAATTACACTTTGCATAGTGTGATTAGAGCTATTGCAATCTCCTCTTTGAATCAGTGCCTCTATTGCTCTTTTCTGACAGATCATGACATCTGATAATAACAGTAAACGATGTGTGATAACACCGTCAACATATGTAATTTGCCACAAGGCCTATTGCATAAAGGGGGTAATTTTATAAAGTCACCCAGATTTACACGACTACAATGTGCATAAATCTAATTATTTTAGCCATAAATGGGCATTTATGTACATATTTGACATGGTCACTATGCTGACAGTACACACATCAGGCTGATCACTCGTACATTCATGGTCAGAGTATACAGGGTCAGTATTTGGGCGGAGCAGCAGTAATTTTTTTTCCATTACATCCTGTTCCTACGTAGTGTTTCATTACAAGATTTTATGTTGGTTCTCTGGAAGTTATTGTGTTTTGGAGTTATTCCCCTTATGTTTTATTGTATATTTTACTTGTGATTTTATGTACATTTTAATAATTGAAAACCACTTTGCTGTACTTTATGAAAGGCATCATATTAAATTTATAGGAAACTAAACTGAACTATAAAATTATGCGCATTCTGTACAATTTTTGGTAGCAGCACTTACATCAGCTCTAGACCACACCTTAATGTGCTTTCAGTCACTTATTGTTGTTGTTAAGTGCCGACAAGTCTGTGTCGACTCATGGCGGCCCTCTGGATAGTTGTCCTAAATTGTGTTCGGTCTTCAGTCAGGCAGCTCAATTTTGACAGACTGGTACCCGTAGCTGCTGTTATTGTATCGATACATCTCATTGCTGGCCTTCCTCTTTTGCGTTGACCTTCTATCTTGCCAAGCATGATGTCTTTCTGTAATGATCTCTTTCTTCGCATGATGTGTCCAAAGTATGAAAGTAAAAGTCTTGTCATCTGAGCTTCTAAAGAAAGCGTAGTTTTGATCTCCTCTAGTACTTACTCCTATTTTATGAATTATAGATGTATTTTGTAAAATAGGCTTGAAATACACATGTAAAATGGACAAGTAAAATGGACTGTAGACTCTGAGGCAATAATCTGCACTAAATGACCCCATAAGTGTGATGATAGATAAATAAGACTATGGAGTATGTTTACTAAACAGCAGTAGCAGCTTCCATGCGATATCGGATTGATTTCAATGGGGCCGTGGCTCTGATATTGCACGGAAGCCACTACCGCTGTTTAGTAAACATACCCCTATGTAACAAATGTTTACTTTTTTCTTGTTCTTGGGTAATAAGTGTTATTTTCCGATATCTTATGTCTCAAAACCATAGGAAATGCCAATTATGGCCCACAAACATTGCTTTTGGGACAAGGAGAGTGATATTTTTGAAAATTAACTATCTTGCAGGATATTCTAGATAGATTTAGTGCGAAGTAAACTTGGAGTACCTTTTGGAAAATTCTACAACTTTCTAGAGCTTTCCAGAACTTTGCAAAACTTTTGGAACTTTGTATAACTTTTGAGAACTTTTAATAAAAGCCTTTTGGTGACCATTATAATGTCACTTCCATCTCGTGTCTATATAAACAACGGATTTATGCGGAGTGAGCACAGTCATTCAGCAGCCTCCTTACGGACTGGAAACCTAAGAGTGAGCACTAACACTACATGTCTTAAGCTCACCAGTTTGTTTTCATTCTAGCTTCTTAAGTGGACTGATATGGCATCAAGAGGCTGTAAGCATCCAGCAGACGCTTTTTGCTATGTCTGTGGTGATTTTATCAAGACAAGAGTGAAAAAATACTCTGTGGAAGCACCTGCCAAGATGTGTGAAGCTTACAAGGCATATTTCGGGATGCCTGTTGGGGATCAGGACAAACCCTGGGTACCTCATTTCACTTGTGAGCACTGCAAGAAAACGCTGAAAGATGGACAACTGATGCTGGCTTAGACTGTGACATTTTATGTTATAAAATCTTTATTGTTACTGAATTTTTACATAGTGTGTGAAATATTTATCAAGAACATCATTAATTTAAATTAATTTTATCATCATAATTATAAATATATATAATTGTTTTTTTATTTTCACATTTTTATTTTTTCTTTGGCAGGATGGTACAGAGAGGAATAGAGAGTCATGAAGTTTGCTATCCCAAGAATTTGGTGGGAACCCACTGACCACTTGAGCAATTGCTACTTCTGCATAGTGGATCCTTCCAAACGTGGGATTGGCAAGAATGCTCCTTCTGTCATATAATCAAACATTCCTACATCCATTGGCCCAGTGAACACTGAGGAACCAAGGAGAACAGGGACAACAAAGTAGCTGGTCTGTAGAACAGAAAGAGGCTGTTTATTTCCAGACCGAACCCCGATGCGTTTCAGCCCAAAGGGCCTTCCCTCAGGGGGTGAAAAGCCTCAAAGCCATAAAGAAAACAAACAGTTAAAAACTGAACACATACACAAAATAAACGGTACAAGACCCCATCAAAACATAAATTAAAATGCTATACATTAAACAATTCCACCAAAACATTAAATATATAAATATAATAAATGGCTGATGGTTAATGTAACTAAATAAATAAATAAGGAATATGAAAACTGAACAAACAATATAATAATATGCCCATAAATTAAGGAATAACACATTAAAACACAAAAGTATGGATATCACAAGGCAGAAATTCCAAAAAGGGGGGGAGAAAGGGACCATAAATAAATTAATATGAATAAAATCTCAATAAGGTAAATAAAACAACATGACAATATGCACGTAATAAATAGCCAGTTTCTGTTCTATAGACCTGCTGCTTTTTTGTTCCAGTGCCACACTGGCCAGAGCTCCTTGTACTCACTCCTCCTCAGAGAAAGCAGCTGTCTTCAGAAGAAAGCAGCAATTCACAAAATGAAGATGTTGCAGATCTAGATTACAATATCAGAGGTGGAACTGAGGAGAGAAAGCCTTACTACCCGAACCAAAATTACATCAACAGCTTGGTCAGAGATCTTGTTCTCACCAAGTCCAATGCTGAGCTTTTGACATCCAGGTTCAAACAGTGGAACTTGTTGGATGAAAGTGTGCAAGTCACAGGTCAGAGGAAATGTCACCACATTTTTTCTACCTTCTTCACTAGTCAAGTTGGGCTCTGCTTTAGCCACAATGTGACCAGTCTGTTCGACACTATCAGAATTGCATGTAATCTGAAGGACTGGTGCCTGTTCATTGACAGCTCTTCCAGGAGCCTCAAAGCCGTGCTGCTATATAATGGGAACAAGAACCCATCTCTTCCCTTAGCTCACTCAGTGAGTCTCAAAGAAGATTATGGCAATGTCAAGCCCTTGCTAGAAGCCTTGAAGTATGCTGAGTACAGCTGAGAGGTTATTGGAGACTTTAAAATGGTGGCATTTCTGATGGGTCTCCAAAGTAGTTTTAACAAGTTTTCTCCGCTATCTTTATCTTTGGGAGAGCAGGGACACCGCGGCTCACCACCACAGGTGGGACTGGCCACAGCGAACTGAATTTTCTGTTGGGACAAAGAACATGAAGTGGGAGCCACTGGTGGAACCACAGAAAGTGCTGATGCCACCACTGCACATCAAATTGGGCCTTATGAAACAATTTGTCACAGCTCTAGAGAAAGAGTTGACAGCCTTCAAGTACCTTCAAGACTTCTTCCCTAAACTGTCTGAGGCAAAGGTCAAAGCTGGTGTCTTTGTTGGACAACAAATAAAAAGGATTTTTGAGTGCATGGAATTTCCCAAGCTGCTTACTAGGAAGGAAAAAGTGGCTTGGAACAGCTTTGTTGAAGTGGTTCGTGGCTTTTTGGGAAATCACAAGGCAGAAAACTATGTAGAGCTGGTTGAGACTCTGGTTAAGAATTACGGCAAAATGGGCTGCAGAATGTCTCTCAAAGTCCGTATCCTTAATGCTCATCTTGATAAAATCAAGAGGAACATGGGAACGTACTCAGAGGAGCAAGGCGAAAATTCCCACCAGAATATACTCGAATTTGAACGCCGCTACCAAGGACAGTATAATGAGAACATGATGGGAGACTACACCTGGGGGTTTATTCGTGAAAGTGATTTACGATATAATAATAAATGTCAAAAATCTACTCACTTCTAAATTTTTTATGATCTTTCTTGAATAACTTAAATATATACTGGAACGATTAGTGTTTCTGCAACTGGCATCCCATGTTGAAGCCACCAATACTTTGTACCCGCATCAGTCGGGATTCCAATCGGGACATAGCACGGAGACAGTACTTCTTGGCCTCCTAAATGAAATACATGCTGTGCATGTCCGGGGAGATATCACTCTGATTGTATCCTTGGACCTATCATCGCATTTGATCTCGTGGATCACAGAACCCTTCTCTCTTGTCTCTATGAAGCTGGATTTTGGGCACTGTATTACAGTGGTTTCGCTCTTTCCTTATTCCACGCACTTTTTCTGTCCATTCTAACAATCAGTCCTCTTCTTCAGTTTCTCTTTCCTGTGGGGTCCCACAGGACTCTGTTCTCTCTCTTCTGATTTTTAATATCTTTCTTGCTCCTTTGTCCCTTCTGATTCAGCAGTTCCCAGTCTCCTCTTACTTTTATGCAGATGATATTGTCCTTCTCTTTCATTTGTCTTCTGTGGATGTGAATATTTCACCCCTTAATGATTGTCTCTCACATATTACATCTTGGCTTTCCTCCAGTTTTCTCCATGTGAACCCCTTCAAGTCAACTGCCATGTGGGTATCCTTGAGTACTCCTTGTCCCACTATTGCTTCTCAGCTCGCCTCAACTACAATCCCCCTGGTGTCTTGCTTTCGCTATCTGGGTTTCACCTTAGACTCTTCTTTCTCTTTTCACGAACATCTGTTCGCCCTCACCCACTGCTCCTTTTATGCAGTTAAACAGATCAGAGCAGTCCATTCTCTGCTGCTTCTGGCATCCCTTATCACCCTACTGCTTGCTCTAGTCATGAACAGACTAGAACTTGTGACATCTCTGACCTCAGTACCCTGGTCAGACCACAAGTTAATCAACTTTATTATTCCCATCAACAACAATATATCACACAACAATACTATG
The DNA here is from genome assembly GCA_033557465.1 of Ichthyophis bannanicus. Classification (NCBI taxonomy): domain Eukaryota; kingdom Metazoa; phylum Chordata; class Amphibia; order Gymnophiona; family Ichthyophiidae; genus Ichthyophis; species Ichthyophis bannanicus. The sequence goes on from CM066040.1 coordinate 121,179,538, forward strand.
CCGAGCAACTCCACTAAGACCACATCTCGGAGATTCAGAACTTTCAATAAAGAGCTCATACTGGCAGAGACCCGTCCGCTTTACAACAATACTACTCTCAACCTGGAAAACCTGATCGCCTCGTGGAACAATAACCTCAGCTCTATTGCGCAACAACCAAATGCTAATAATATCTCAAAGAAAAGAAAGTCATCACCATGGTTCTCTCCAGATTTGGGGGCCTCCCTCACACACCTACGAAAACTTGAAAAACGATGGCGTTGATCTCACTCCACTGACGACCAGACAGCTTACAAAATATATCTTTCAGCGCATAGAGAAGCGGTCTTAGCATAAATGAAGCAATTCCACACTGACACACTCAAAAGATCACTAAATAAACCACGTGATCTCTTCAACTTAGTAAAATCTTTATCGAAAGAACCATCACCAAGACAGCCTTGATGAGATTCACCCACAAGTTTTCGCCGACCATATGCAATCAAAACTACTATAAACGGACAAAATCACAATCACTGCACAAGACACCACCTGCCTAATGTACCTTTCTATGTTCTCCACACCATCCAAGAAACACGTTGAAGATACCATCGCTACTCTCAACACCATCACTGCACAAACCGACCCCTACCCCACCTTTTGGATAAAAGATTTACGCGGTGAACTCAGCCCATTAATCACAAGAATGATGACCCTATCTTTCTCAACTGGATATTTCCCCTCAGCGCTCAAGCAAACATCCATTAGACCTCTTTTGAAAAACCCTAAGCTCGACCCAAGTAAAGTTGAATCTTTCAGACCCATAGCTAGCATACCCCTCCTATCTAAGATAATTGAGAAAGAAGCACAAAGACAAATACAAGATCACATCGATACCGCCTCCCCACTAGACCATTGTCAACATGGCTTCAGAGAGTACCACGGCGTTGAAACCCTCCTGATCACCCTTTTCAACAATATTATTACAGGTATCGACAACATCCGCCAAGGTTTCGTGCTTATCTTCTTAGACATCGCTGCAGCTTTCGACTCAGTACACCACGGTCTACTCTTAGGGCGACTAGAAGAAAAGGGCATCAACAGCATCGCTCTTGATTGGTGCAGATCATACCTTGATGGAAGATGGCAGCATGTACAATCCGGAGCAGCAGCAGCTAAACCTTTCCACCAAAGACAGGGTGTACCTCAAGGGTCTTCTTTATCATCACTCATGTTTAACATCTACATACAACCCATCTGCAATATCATCAGGTCATTCAAGGTTGACTGTCTAATATACGCCGATGACATTCTGCTCTTCATGCCTTTCTCCACAGTGCAATTAGACCTCTCCCCTCTGATTGAATGTTTTGATGCAGTGTCCGAATGGCTTCTGTCTCAAAACCTCCGTATTCAACACAAGAAAACGGAGGTGCTCTTTATCACGAGAGACCAGAGTTTCACCCCGCCACCCTATATAAAAGTGAAAGAAGCCGAGCTCCAAACAAAATCTACAATTCGATACTTAGGGGTCACCTTGGATCAATGTCTGGACATGAAGCTACACATATCCAACACAGTTAGAGCCATATACTTCAAAATCCGGACACTCAGACACCTTCGCGCCCTACTAGACCCAGACGATTTCCGGACAGTATATCAAGCCTTAATCTTACCCCACTTTGACTTTGCCAATGCTATTCTTCAAGGTCTCCCACAGTCCACGTTGAATCCTCTACAACTTGCCATGAATGCGGCTGCCAGAGTCCTCTATGGAGCATCGAGGAGTGACCACGTAATGCCTATATTAATGCAGCTCCACTGGCTCCCCATACATGGAAGACTTCTGTTCAAGACCTTGTTACTCACATTCAAATCCATTAATGGCATCACTTCCTCCTCACTAATAGACCTCATTCAGCCGATTCCGCCCAACAGAACTAGGAGAACAACTTCCTCAAACGCTCTAGTAATCCCAAAGGCATCAACAAAATGCACACGAACAACATCAAACAGGGCTTTCAGCCTTAATGCCCCAAATTGTTGGAACACATTACCACCAGAGATTCGTGCTGTCACTGATCTAGCACAATTTAGAAAGGCACTCAAATACCACTTATTCCTCCGTTATTACCAGGTTAGTTCAACTCAATTACACCTCCTCCATATTTGACTACCTTTGTAAGAGAATACCCTAATCCGCAACACAATGCATACTGAACATATGCAAATAGTTCCAGTTCATATTTCCCTATGTTATCCAAGTTGCCTTCCCTGTTCTCTGTAAAACCAAACTGCTTGATGTTATGGTCCTTTGTTTTTATGTAAACCGCGCTGATGCTAAATAGTGCGGTATATAAGAGATTGTAATAAATAAATAATAAAATAATAAATAATAAATACTGCAATGTGGCTCTGGCCAACTTACCACTCTATGAGCTTCAATGCTTGCAATTGCTCCAAAACACGGCTGCACGTCTCGCTACACATGCTCGACGGTCGGATCATGTCACTCCTCTCTTACTTCGTCTCCATTGGTTGCCGCTGTGGTTTAGATTCCAGTACAGGTTCCTAATCTTGACCCACCGGGCACTCTACACTTCGACCCCGCTGTACCTTGTCAATCTCATCTCATTACACATGCCACACTGTCAACTCCATTCCCTCCATGCCAATCGGCTCTCTCTTCCATCTCCCTCTCAAGACCACCTGGAGCAGACTCGACGTGCAGCCTTCTTTTTCCTCAGTCCAGCACTCTGGAATGCCCTACCGTCCTCACTCTGTTTGGAACCCTCCTACCAAACATTCACAATGTTACTCAAAACTCACCTATTCCAGCAGGCTTTTGACCTCTCAATTGATGACACTTCATAGGCTGTGTCTTTCTGTACCGCCTGTTTTGTTATACTTACTATTCTTTCTACCTCTTTCCTATTATAATGTGGCGTTCCTTTTCTTTTCCTGTAGCAATGTTTTTTTTTTAATTGTAAACCGCCCTGATGTCCTGACGTGGGCAGTATATCATATGTTAACTAAAGATAAAGATAAGCAAATATAAGTTGTGTTTTTTCATTTTATATGAACAAAAAGGCTCAAGTAAGCCTGTTTTAAAAATGGGAATATGTGCATGTCACAAATATCAATCTCCTGTTCACAAAAACAAAATTTAATGAGTATAATAATCATTTTCTATACGTTTAAGCTATAAGAAATTAGAAAATAACAATCACTACCCAGGAACAAAAATTATGTTACACAGTGTAATCGATAACAGAATGTGCTTCACATGATTATTATAGACTACTGGATTTTTGTGTTAATAATTTTGAATCTTAATTATGTATGCATGGTTATAATTTAACCAGATAGTGCCAATACTCTGCAATATACCTCTGACTCACACACCTGAGCACAGGTTACAAATTCCCCCAAGGGAGTGGGGAGAGTGTCTAACAATCTCCACAACCAACTGTCACTGGCTGCCACAGCTGAACACAAACACAAACATGATGACCCAGCACTTGCAACATGTGTTATGCATACTGCCCCCCCCCCACCAACATTACCACACCCCGACACCTGTGTGATGTAACCTTTCTCTGCACATGCAGGGGATATCCCTTGAGGGAATGGCTGCTGACTCCCATAGTCAAACCCAGCACCCTGACCAGGCTGAGATACAATTAGGCCAACAGAAGTACCCGGGCATCATCAAGCAGACCTTTGGTCAACTGAAGAGCCGGTTTTGATGCCTGGATAGGTCAGGAGGAGAGCTGCTCTACCACCCAGCTAAGGTCTGCTAAATATTTGTTGCCTACTGCATGCTCCACAACAATGCACAATGGTGCAGGCAGCCCCTGCCAGCAGAGTCTGACCTATCCCAGGAGGATGGAGATGAGCTTGACATTGCCCCACATGTACCCTTGGGTGTGGCATTCAGGAGCAGAGTGGCAGCCTGGGACAACCTCATCCAGACCCACTTTGCATGACTGAATGAGTTATACATTGACTGTACGTCCCATGGGTTCCCCATGCTCTAGCAGGGGGCAGTGACTGGTGCCTCTGTGGACTAAGGGATGAACATGCCAATAACAGAACAACCAGGCCAGAAAGGACACCCCATGCATTAGCACACAAAACACATATCCATTCCAAATCATAGGGGACACCTTGTGAAATAATGTCTCTCAAAAGTCATGCAGATTCCCACAGCACAGGTGCAGTGATATGCAGGCCCCTGTTGCCCAGGTAGGACATGGTCGCTGTGGCAAGGTGTCAGTAGGAATTGAAACATGGTCTGTGTCTCCCAGGCATGTGCTCAAACCACTGTGCTATACCTATGCCAACCCCACACACGCCCCCCTGTGCCATGTTGGCAGTTCTGCTGACAGGGTTGCTGCTGAGGAATGGCTGAACCACATAAAGGGACGCAGCCATCGCCAGAAACCCAGGAATTCCCATGTCTGCTGTATGGGATGCAATGACTATTAATACTGTGTATCACATGTCATGGGTTGAACTGTGAGGTATATGCACCACACCTCATCAGGCAAGGTTCAGTTGGTGTGTGCAGACATCTTGGAAGAGTGGCAAAATGGGTGGGGCCATATCTATGCACCCTGGTTAGCAGGGTTTGGCTCCAGCAGGTGCTACATGTGACCATGGACATGTCACTACCCTTTCTACTGTGGCAGTGGAGAAAACATTGTGTGCAACTTCTGGCCATATCATCCCATGGCAATACAGGGGTCTACAGGTTCATCCATGTACAGTCCTGCCTTAGGAATATTGCTGTCACTCTACCAGGTGTACACCATTCAGGATGTCAGGGACCTCCATCAGATATCTCCACCATACATCTTGCATTCCTCTTGTGGGACTACTCCTATTTGTGAGTTCTATGCCATCATGTCTCACAGGTTACCTTATCCATATCCTGATGTGGTAACCAACTGTGCAACACCTCCACAGGCATCACAGGGTGGATGGTTGGCCTAGTGGTTAGTGCCACTGCCTCACACTCCAGAGATATGAATTCCATTCCTATTGGTGCCCATTGTGACCCTACGCAGTGAATAGTTCCCATCATTGACTAGGGTGACAGGCCTGACAATCCACCCCTGGTCAATGTTTGCCATGGAATCTCAGGGGCTGCAGGGACCCCAGGTGCTGGTACAATTGTATCCTCCATACAGGCAGGATACAGTTTGTTGAGTATAGTGATGTTAACTCGCATGCTGGTGGAGATGTGCCTGAGGTCACCATTGGCATGGACCATGTTTGGTGCCACTGGTGGCCTCCGTTTACATGGGCTGTCAGAATTGTAGCCATGTGCATCTTTTGTCTCCCAGTTAGGACATTGTTCATCTTCCCCAGCACCCTCACACTGGGTCATCCACACCCCTGCCCCTCTCACTTCTCCACACCGCCCACAACCACACCCCCCCCCCCGATCCATGCATAGTTGCAACACCCCATGCCTCTTCAATAACTATAGCCAACACCATCCTCACACACATGGCAGCAGTGCTAGGAGTGGTGTCATGTGGGCCACCCATGGCCCCAGACATTACCACTAGTGATGCCCCTGACATGGTGCATATGCACAGGGTCCAGCTCCTGAGATGTGCCTCCTTAGAGTGCCACCAACTCTAAGCTCTGTCTAGTCCTGATCAATCCAGCTATGCCTGCCACATATAGCATTATGGGGTGTGTCCCTTCTCCCTGTGGCTCTAGCTCATATCACACAGTCTCACTCTGACCCCACCAGTCCCTGGTTTCAGACATTCCTTGCCCAGTGATGCATATTCTGCATGATACCCTGTGGCAATTTTAGGTGACATCTATTCAGATCAGCTGCCATGGCCCATTGGTTAGCACTGTGGCTTGGCAGATCACAGACCAGGGTATATCATCCACTTTGCCCCCTTGTGCCCTTGCCCAAGACACCCAACCTTCCATAGCCTCATGGCTATCCACAGTATCTATGTCCATCTGTACTGTACATTACCTGGGTCACATGACAACAACACCCGCTTTGATGAACATATGACAGTGTCGTACTGAGGAACTGTGGGATGAACCAATAACATACGGACACACTCTCATACAAACAGATATATTTATTGCTCTTACCATATGGCTGAACAGTCTATATAGCTACAAAAAACATGGCAACACAGCCTTTGTCTCAGCAGTGCAATTCAAACAGTATTCCTACAACATAATCAACCTTACAAGGCCATACACAGCACTAGTCATGTAATCCTGACTATTGGACATTTGCTATTACAGCTGGCAGGGTAATGTACTTCCACATACTGTTGTATACATGTTGGTTATGATGTTGGTTCAGATCTAATAGCACCGTCCTTGATCATCGTGACACATACATAAGATGACACCTCTCAATATAGTGGCAAGGTTCCCTCTATAGATACAGAGACAGGAACATTGCAGTCTACCCTAAATCAGATACCTCAGCTTGTCCCAGCAACACCTTGCTGTACACTCTAGAAATGAACCATTCAGATGCCAACACACACTACAGGATGCAGCCAGCAAAGGTGACATTGCCAGAGCTTGGTCATGCTATGTCACAGCACGTCAGACAACATCCTTGTATGACATCCCCTGTTGACTCATTGATCAGCATGACATGGAGGAGACTCTGCCCTCACTGTGATGCTATCATGATTCACCCAGCACACCATCTCCCATTGCTGGACACATTTTATAGCTACTAGGGGTATCTGCATGGCCTTTGTCATGGGTGTATGGTGAGGTGTACATGGGACACTCTGAAGGACTTGGGTTGTAATTTATTTATTTATTTATTTACATTTCTTATATACCACACTATTTGCGATCAGCGTGGTTTACATAGAACAAACAAAATCCGACAATAAACAAATGTCTGGTCATTACATTGAACAGGAAATGTAACTTGGAGAACAGGGTAAACTATATACATATGCAGATGAATTGCACAGGGTAAACTATATACATATGCAGATGAATTGAACAGGGTAAACTATATACAAATGCAGATGAAATGAGAACGGATATTGTTGGGTGTTGTACATACTTGGGGACGCACTATTCTAGGGTAGCTGGGGTTCAGGGCAGTCAGTGAGATATTTGATAAAGAGAAAATGTTTCAGGGCCTTCCTGAACTCGCTCAAGTTGGGGATTGCTCTGATATGTGGTGGTAGGGAGTTCCAGAGACTTGGGGCGCAGAGTCTGAAGGCTCTGTTAGATGTTGTTTTGGTGCAGTTTGTCATATCTTTTGGTATGATAGCATATTGGACTCTGCGGTTCTCCTTAGCCTGTTGGGTGCGAGTGGTTGTATGAGGTCAGATAGTAAAGAGGAGGAGAGCCCCTTGGTGGCCTTGAAAGTCATCACCAAGGTCTTAAAACTGATCCTGGCTTGAATGGGGAGCCAGTGCAGCTGCTTTAGGAGGGGTGTGATATGTTCTCTTCTGGAGGCTCCAAAGAGTACCCACGCTGCACTGTTCATAGCGAGTTGCAGGGGGTTTAAGGTGGTCCGGGGGAGTCCTTGTAGGATGGCGTTTGAATAATCGAAATGAGGAATAATGAGGGCTTGGTAAATGGTGCGGAAATCACCTGGTTCGAGTAACGGATGTAAGTGTCTGAGGGATCTGATTTTGAAGTAGATCGCTCTTACAGTATTAGCTATGTGTTGCTTCATGTCGAGGTTCTGGTCCAATGTCACCCCGAGGTAACGTATAGCTGATTTTACTTGTAACTCGGCATTATTTACTTTCAAATAGCTGGGTGGTGTGAACTTGGGATTTCTAGAGATGAACAGGACCTCCGTTTTCTTGTGTTGGATGCACAGATTTTGTGATAGGAGCCATTCGGATATGGTGTTGAAGCACTTAGTGAGGGGGGTAAGGTCTGGGCAATCCAGGGATATTGGCATGTATAACAGCACGTCATCAGCGTATATCATGCAACTCACATTGAACGATCTAATGATGTTACAGATGGGTTGGATATAGATGTTAAACATCAGTGATGATAAGGAGGATCCTTGAGGCACTCCTTGCCTTTGTAGGAATGGTTCGGATGTGGACCCATCTGCTCAAACATATTGCCATCTTCCAGACAGGTAAGATCTGCACCACTCGAGGGCTGTACCACTGATGCCTTTTTCTCTTAGCCGGCATAGGAGAATCTCGTGGCATACTGAGTCGAAAGCCGCTGCTATATCCAAGAAGATGAGTGCAAAACCATGTCGTATGTTGTCAACGCCTGAAATTATGTTGTCGAAAAGAGTTGTGAGTAGTGTTTCAACTCCATGTGACTCTCTGAATCCATGTTGGGATGAATCCAGAGGGGCATTGGTGTCGATATGATCTTGTAACTGCTTGTACACTATCTTTTCAATGATTTTAGCGAGCATCGGGATGCTGGATATGGGCCTGTATGACTCCACCTTTTGTGGGTCTAGTTTGGCGTTCATCAACAGAGGTCTAACGGAGGTCTGTTTGAGAGTAGAGGGGAAAGACCCAGTGCTAAAGGATAGGCTTATCATATTGGCTATGATCGGGGCGAGGTCACATCGCAAATCTTTTATCCAGAATGCTGGACAGGGATCTGAGTGTGCAGTGGAGGTATTTAGGGCTGAGATGGTGTCTTCAATAATTCTCCTTGAAGGTGTCACAAAGGCAGTTAGAGATGGTGGGTACTCTTTTTCGTCGGGGGGCGGGGGGGTCAGGTATTACCATTTTGTCAGTCTTGCACATTTTGGATTGCATAAAGACGGCATAGTCTTGCGGGTGTATACCTCCAAGGTGCTCAGGGGTGGGTTCTTTAGCAAGGGATTTGACCAAGTTGAAGAGGTCGTGCGGCTTATTCAATGACCGTTTCAGGGTGTCTGTGTGGTGTTGTCTCATCTTGTCTGTGACGGCCTTGCGATGTGTATGCAGGTGTTGGATGTATGCTGCTTGGTCGCTACTGGTACGTGACTTCCTCCAGCGCTTTTCCAGCCTCCGTAGGAGGGTTAGTGATGCCCTCAAGTCGGCTGTGAACCATGGTGCAGATGATCTTTTTTTTGTGGCTTTATTTGTTGGGGAACGGATTGCGATTGCGCCGAGTTTGCTGTTCCAGGCAGTGATTAGCTCCTCTAGGTCTAATGAAGTCTTATCAAAGAGTGTGCCTGTTTCGGCGAGGATGCGTTCTTTGTTAAATGGGTGAAAACTTCTGGCAGTTGGGTTAGAGTTCTTACTTAAATCCACATTGGGCCTTTGTGGCTTGATGAGGGTAGGAATCTGAAAAGTGATGAGCTTATGATCCGACCATGGTACTGATGTCAATGATAGCATGATATTTTGTGATTGCTGAAGAACTGCTTGTGGGGCGAATATGAGGTCCAGAATGTTACCTTTTGAGTGAGTAGGTTCATGTACCAGTTGAGTGTATCCCAAGATGTCTAGGGCTTCTATGAATGCAGCAGCTTGATTGTCCTGTAGAGATGGAAGATTGAAGTCACCTAAGATCCAATTTGGTTTATTTGGACCCTGGGTGTTGGATGCTATGTTTATGATGGTAGACAGGTTGTCCGGATCTGCAGAAGGCGCTCTGTAAATAAGGTTTATAGAGCATGTGTTGTTGGAGATTGTTACTGTTTCCAGGTTATTGATGCTGTTGGATTCAACCATTGTGAACTGGAGGTCAGATCTGGTGATTACGACAACTCCTCCACCCCTTTTGTTCTGCCGGTGGCTGGTGAAAGCATCAAAGTTAGGTGGTAGTAGTTGATTGAGGATGGTGTTGTACTCTGGTGAGAGCCAAGTCTCAGTGACCATGATGATATCTAATTTATGAGACGTTATAGTTTCGGTGATTGCTGGCCATTTTTTGCGAAGTGAGCGAGAGTTAATGAGTGCACACTTCAGGCTGCTAGTGTAGGGGCCTTTACTTTGTTTGGCTTTCGAAGAGTTTTGTAGTGGGATGTGTAATAGGTGGTGGCGGTATGGATAGCTAGCTCCATGAGAGTTGTTGTGGGAGTCATCTGACCATTTTCTATCACTAGTTGAAACTATGGGGATGTGATTATGTGTTGTAAGTAGTGCCAGTGAGCTGGATGGCAAGATTGTGAGTAGAAGGCAAAGGCTCATTAGGGAGATGATTGTGTGCTCCATTTTGGGTTCTTCTGAGCCAGTTCAGGTGAGGCAGGGGCTTGTGTTGGAAGAGTGAATTGGCGTGGCCCCTGGCTAAGGATATTTTACTCAGGCGGCCGTTTCTTTTGTCAAGCAGGGAACGAGAGTAAATGTCCCCTCCTAGGTGTGGGTTATGGCAGGAATACAATATTACTAACAATAGCAATAGCTAATGAGACTCGGTCAGCTGAAGTCAGATTTATGTTTTACCATGTAGGATACAGGTAATACGAGCTTACCAATGTTATAGTGAGCACTTCTGCTCAGAATAAAAATATATGATTCTTCTATAGAATGTATGCACTACCTGAAATTCTGTTCTAGTACAGGTACACGTGTTAAATGGAGCATACTGATACAAAGTTGAGCATGCAGAAACTAAGTTTTAACTGAAGCATACTTAATACTAAGAGAGGGCACGTGATACACCCCTCTATTGGCTAGTCAGATATAGTGCAGATATTAAACTGTTGAAAACGTATTTAGTTGCTCGCAGGCTATAACAGGAAAGGAGTATCGTATGGATATTATAAAGTACCTGAGCTACTGTTGCATGAACGCAACAGAGAATAGTTGATTGCAATACGGGCGTCCAAACGTTCAGTCTTGCTTTCACGGTCCACGCCTAAGGGCCAGGCCAAAGGGCCCTCAGGCGCGGGCGCCCGATAGCGCTAAGTCTTATATGGAGAAGTGCTGCCCCGATTGGACAGCACCTGAGGAAGATGGCTGCTTTCCCGCCGCGGCACCCCCGCTGGAGGCTCGATCCCTGCCCAGGGAGAGCTGATGATGGTGGGGATGCAGGAGCGCCCGATAGCGCTAAGTCTTATATGGAGAAGTGCTGCCCCGATTGGACAGCACCTGAGGAAGATGGCTGCTTTCCCGCTGCGGCACCCCCACTGGAGGCTCGATCCCTGCCCAGGGAGAGCTGATGATGGTGGGGATGCAGGAGCGCCCGATAGCACTAAGTCTTATATGGAGAAGTGCTGCCCCGATTGGACAGCACCTGAGGAAGATGGCTGCTTTCCTGCCGCGGCACCCCTGCTGGAGGCTCGATCCCTGCCCAGGGAGAGCTGATGATGGTGGGGATGCAGGAGCGCCCGATGGACAGTTATGATGGTGTGCAATGATCTTGCATTGGCTGCATGATCAGGCTATTGTCATCCATCCTGTGACACTCCTTCCACATTCGGGGGGCAGGATCCAGGTTTCTCATATACTGTGGTGTGGCAAATATGACATGGCAGCCATTTATACATGTCAAGTGACTTGTCTGTGCTCTCTTGTATGGCTGTCAGGAGCAAACACTGTCCCAGTTTGATTGAACAGATTCTGTGATACAGTGTGATAGACATGGCCCTATAGAGTACTGTGCTTCCTCAGCCACTGGGAGGACCTATGTGATAGCTGATCAGTGTATAGTATTGTGCCGACACACAGTTGTTGAATGTCCTATGGATCACCTGCTGTGTATCACATCTGAGGCTCCACATCCTAGCATGGATCAGAGGTCGCAAATGCTATCAATGATGGACCAGGCCCATCTGGTGGTTATGCAAACAGAGGGATGTTCCAGGCCACAGCATGCAGTGAGGGTTGGCTATAATCAGCGCATGGTCGTCCACATTCTGCAGAGGTATGATGGGACAGGAGATGCGCAGGACTGACATCATAGCAATTAGCCTAGGAAGTCATGCATAAGGGGCTACCAGGCTTTGATCAGGACAGCTCCTAGCAACATCCCACTATCATTGTAGGCACTTCTGCCTGTCCCGCCGGTATGAGTAGCGGATGTTTGGCGTATGGGTTGAGGGGCAGTGAGGCACGTCTGGAACCTCTACAAGCAGAGGAACAGATGTGGAGACACATTGAGTGAGCATCCAAGTCCTCCACATGGAGCACGCTGACTGGGTGACCATTCTGTTCTGCGACGATGGCATATTCTGCAATATTGCTGACCTGTGCATATCCGGTGTGAGGTGGTTTCCACATGAGGAGTAGACACCAGGGTGCTTGAACATCTCCATCCAATGTCCAACCAAGATCATGCTCTGGGGATGCATGGCAGCCAGTAGTGTTTGAGGTAACCACATCATTCATGGGATGGTGGATGGAGAGACATACATAAGGGATCAGTGGAGGTGCATGATGCCATCAGGTGGGTAAACGTGCCATGGAGGATATCTCATCCGGGATGACAATGTACCTTGGTACTAGGTGGTAATGGTTGCCAACTGGTGGAATCTCATTGGGGTTTAGAATGTTGACTGGTCAGCTCAATCACAGAATCCCAACATGGTTGTGAATCACTGGTACACGGTATCAGATGAAATAGCCACAAGGCAGCCGTGGACCCAGAGGGAGCTTCTTATATCACTAATTACAGCCTGGAATCGCATCATCACACATGAACACCTCATCACATTGGTCCACATCCATGCCTGACAGATGTCATGTGGTGGAAAGGAGTCAGGGCAGGCCCAGCAGGTACCCATGGCCATCCGAAGCAAGCTACAGCTGTTTTCAGGGCTACCTGATGATATTTGGGAACCCACATACATACTGCCAGTATACATGGCACAGATGATATCAACAATTTTTGGTGCAAACATTGCCTATTTGTACACAGATTCACAAACTAAAAAACATCAGTATCACACAGTAGTAACTGAACGATCATGGCATGAAGTATATGTCAGCATTATACAATAGACATCCCTTAGGACAATGACATGCAGGAGAGGCCTCATGTTGTAATACCTTTTGGCCCTGGCATTCTGATAGCTACTAACTGCCAATTCAGTACTACCTGTGGCAGATTCTCACACCACAGTATGCTTATATGTGTGAGTCTGTGGAGGGCACATTATAGGTGACATACAACATATGTAGCTATGACTGTTATCTGGGTGTGGATCCCTTTGCTACCCATACATGCTGTTACAGATGGCCTGCCAATCTTAGTGCCCTTCTATCCCTGCAGATGGAGGGCCAGGGGAAGAGGTGTGTTGCTGTTCTCACAGGTCATGCATCTCCTCTCACAGACCACGCACCTTCCCTTATTTAACCAATTTTGTATACCACCTTATCCTTCAATCAAAGTGGTATGCAACACAAATTGTGGGTCTACATTCAAAAGGAGGGTGGGTATGATAGGACATACTATCTGCAATTAGTCCTTAGTTCTCATTTGGGCGTGCGGGCTGTTGGTGGGCCATATGCAGCAGAATTGTGGTGCTTCATAATGTCATGTTACTTGTCCATATAAATCTGTGAACAGGAGGGTTTTGAGAGATTTGCAGAAGTCCTCGAGGTCATTTAGAGCTCTTAATTCTTCAGGGAGGGAGTTCCATCAGGCAGGTGTCGAGAGTGAAGTAGTTCTTTTGGACGTTGCTGGTTTTGTTTTATGATATCCTGTGGGTGTGTTGAGTCTGTTACTGCCATTGGTTCACCTGGGTTTGCTACTTATTTCCTTGGTTATTATGTCTTGAAGCACGTCTGCTGAGCAGTGATGTATGACTTTGAATATGTTCAGAGTTGCTTTAAATCTTGCCCATGCAATTATCGGTAGCCAGTGCAGCTGTTGAAGTATGAATGTGATGTGTTTGGACTTGGCAGTGCCCATAATGATGCACGATGCAGTATTCTGCACCCGTTGAAGTGGGTAGATAGTCTGCTTGGGTAGACCTTGGTATAATGAGTTTCCATAGTCCAATATTGGGGTGATGACCGCTTGGCATACGGTGCAGAAATAGTCCTGGCTGAGAATTGGTTTGAGTCTCCTGATGAGTTTTAATTGGCGGTATGCCTTCGCTGCTGTTTTGCTTATGTGCGATTGTAGATTCAGATTCTAGTCCAGGATAATGCCTAGGTACTTTACCTCATCCTTTAGTGCTATCGTCCTGTTTAGGATGTTGATTGCTTGGGGTAGGGTGAACTTAGAGTTTCTGGAAATGAACATTGTCTCTGTCATATCAAAGTTGACCATCAGGTTATTGTCGGCAAACCAGGTGTTCATATCTTCAAGGCATTTGGTTATTGAAGTCATGTCAGGTGCAAGCAGGTCAACTGGGGCATACACCATGCTATCGTCTGCATAGAGGTGATAATGTATCCTGTGTTGTTTGATAAGAACATAAGAACATAAGATATGCCATACTGGGTCAGACCAAGGTCCATCAAGCCCAGTATTCTGTTTCCAACAGTGGCCAATCTAGGTCAAAAGTACCTAGCAGTTTCCCCAAGGGACACAGGTTCCACAATGCTTGTATTGGTTCAAGCATTGATATCCTGGGTCCCTTCTTAATAATGGCTTATGGATCTTTCCTCCAGGAACTTGTCCAAACCTTTTTTTAAACCCAGCTACACTAACAGCCTTTACTACATCCTCCGGTAACAAATTCCAGAGTTTGATTACACGTTGAGTGAAAAAATATTTTCTTTTATTAGTCTTAAATAGTTTACCCTGTAGCTTCATTGCATGTCCCCTAGTCTTTCTATATTCTGATAAGGTAAACAATCGATCTACGTTTACCCGTTCCACTCCGCTCATTAATTTATAGACTTCTATCATATCTCCCCTTTTTAGCCTTTCTTCATAGGAGTATCCTTCCATCCCCTTTACCATTTTGGTGGCTCTTCTCTGAACCTTTTCTAATAACTCTATATCCTTTTTAAGATACGGCGACCAGAATTTCACACAATATTCAAGGTGCGGTCTCACCATGGAACGATATAGAGGCATTATAATATCCTTTGTTTTATTTTCCATTCCTTTCCTTATCATACCTAGCATTCTATTTGCTCTCTTGGCCGCCGCTGCACACTGGGCCGAGGGTTTTAACATGGTATCCACAATGACGCCTAAATCTTTTTCCTGGGTGGTGGTTCCTAATGTGGAACCTTGCATCGTGTAACCATAGTTTGGGTTGTTCTTCCCTAGGTGCATAACCTTGCACTTGTCCACATTAAATTTCATCTGCCATTTTGATGCCTAGTCTTCCAATTTATCAAGATCCTCTTGCAATTTTCCACAATCCTCTTGGGTTTTAACAACTTTAAATAGTTTTGTGTCATCTGCAAATTTGATAACCTCACTCGTTATTCCACTTTCCAGGTCATTTATGAATATGTCAAAAAGCAGCGGACAAAGCACAGATCCCAGGGGTACACCACTATTCACCTTTCTCCATTGGGAAAATTGGCCATTTAGCCCTACCCTCTGCTTTCTATCTTTTAACCAGTTCCTGATCCACAATAGTACACTGCCTCCTATCCCATGACTCTTTAGTTTTGCCAAAAGTCTCTCATGAGTGACCTTGTCAAAGGCTTTCTGAAAGTCCAGATACACAATATCAACCGACTCACCTTTGTCCACCTGATTATTCACTCCTTCAAAAAAACATAACAGATTAGTAAGACAAGATCTTCCTTGTCTAAAGCCATGTTGGCTGTCTCTCATTAGTTCATGACTATCTACATGCTGAGTAATTTTATTCTTTATGATGGTTTCTATCATTTTTCCCGGTATTGACGTCAGGCTTACCGGTCTGTAGTTTCCCGGATCACCCCTGGAACCCTTTTTAAAAATTGGTGTTACATTGGCGATCCTTCAATCTTCAGGTATTAGAGATGATTTTAATGATAGTTCACAGATTACTAATAGCAGGTCTGCAATCTCATATTTCAGTTCTTTCAATACCCTTGGATGTATACCATCCGGCCCAGGTGATTTGCTACTCTTCAGCTTATCTAATAGTTGTAATACATCTTCTCGATGTATCGATATTTCCTTCAATTCTTCTGCACCTTTAAATACCACTTCAGTCATGGGTAACATCCCTACATCTTCCTCAGTAAAGACTGAAGCAAAGAATTTGTTCAGTCTCTCCGTTATCGCCTTGTTGCCTCATAGTGCTCCTTTAACCCCTTTATCATCTAATGGACCAACTGACTCTCACAGGTTTTTTGCTACGAATGTACTTGAAAAGGTCTTTACTTCGCGTTTTTGCTTCTGCAGCAAGCTTCTTCTCAAATTCTCCCTTTGCCTGCGTTATCAATGCCTTGCATTTGACTTGCCAGTGCTTGTGCTGTTTCCAGGTTTCGTCATTTGGCTCTTTTTTTCCATTTCCTGAAAGATGCTTTTTTGGCAACAACAGCCTCTCTGACCTCAACTTTAAACCATGCTGGCAGTTTTTTGGACTTCTTTCCACTTTTCTTAAAGCGTGGAATACAGCTGGTCTGGGCTTCCAAAATAGTATTTTTCAACAACAGCCAAGCCTGATGTACGTCTTTAACCTTTGCAACTGCTCCTTTTAGTTTTTTCTTGACTGTTTTCCTCATTTTATCATAGTCTCCCTTTCAAAAGTTAAAAGGTAGTACTGTGGATTTCCTTAATATCCCTCCTCCACTAATTAAATCAAAGGTGATCATGCTATGATCACTATTGCCAAGTGGCCCCAACAACCTTATCTCTTGCACTAGATCTGGTGTTCCACTAAGGATTAGGTCTAATATGGCTTCCCCTCTGGTCGATTCATGAACCAGCTGCTCCAAGAAGCAGTCATTTATTTCATCTAGGAACTTTATCTCCCTAGCATGTCCTGACGTGACACTGACCCAGTCGATACCGGGGTAGTTGAAATCACCCATTATTATTACTGTGCTGTAACGTTTGTTAGCTTCCTTGATTTCTTTGAGCATTTCATCATCCATTTGGTCATTCTGGCCAGGCGCTCGATAGTACCACTGCCATTGCCCCACTGCCATTGCCTTCCCCCTTTTACATGGAATTTCAATCCATATAGATTCTACAGCAGATTTTGTTTCCTGCAAAACTTTAATCCTTTCTGACTCAATGCCCTCTCTAACATAGAGAGCAACCCCTCCACCAATTTGATCAGCTCTATCATTACGATATAGTTTGTACCCAGGTATCACAGTGTCCCACTGGTTGTCGTCCTTCCACCATGTCTCTGATATTCCAATAATACCTAACCTTTCATTTAGTGCTATATATTCTAACTCTCCCATCTTATTTTTTAGACTTCTAGTATTTGCATACAAGCATTTTAGAGAATGTATTTTATCCATATTAATTTGTCTGTTAGACATGAGTAATTTGGGATCTTTAAGCTCTGTCTGCTCCATACGTGAGGGCATTTGGGCTACTTTACTCTTTTGTGGAACCTCTCTGCTTTTGGTAGTATCCTTCAAAGATACATTCTTCCGAACCATCTGCTCTTGGGCGACTGTCGGCTTTCCCCTAATATCTAGTTTAAAAGCTGCTCTATCTCCTTTTTAAAGGTTAATGCCAGCAGCCTGGTTCCATCCCGGTTAAGGTGAAGCCCATCCCTTCGGAAAAGCCCCTCCTTTCCCCAGAATGTTCCCCAGTTCCTAACAAATCCAAACCCCTCATCTCTGCACCATTGTCTCATCCACGCATTGAGACTCCGGAGCTCTGTCTGCCTTTTGGGTCCTGCGTGTGGAACAGGAAGCATTTCGGAGAATGCTACCCTGGAAGTTCTGGATTTCACCTTCCTACCTAAAAGCCTAAATTTAGCCTCCAGAACCTCCCTACCACATTTTCCTATGTCATTGGTACCAACATGTACCAAGACAGCAGACTCCTCCCCAGCACTATCTAAGACCTTATCTAGGTGGTGCGTGAGGTCCGCTACCTTCGCACCAGGCAGGCATGTTACCAGGCGATCCTCACGTCCACCAGCCACCCAGCTATCTACATGCCTAATGATCGAATCACCAACTATAACGGCTGTCCTAACCCTTCCCTCATGGGCACATGGTCCTGGAGAAACTTCCTCGGTACAAGAGGGTTTTACATCACCTGGAGGACAGGTCCTAGTTACTGGATCACTTCCTGCCACACCAGGGTAATGCTCTCCTGTCACGTGACCTCTCTCCTCCATGGCAACAGGGATGCTGCCAGACTGGAGGTGGGACTTCAGGACTATATCCCTGTAGGTCTCGTCTATGTACCTCTCTGTCTGTCTTATGCTTTCCAAGTCTGCTACTTTAGCCTCTAGAGAACGGACTCGTTCCCTGAGAGCAAAGAGCTCCTTACACCTAGTGCACACGTAAGACCTCTCACCAACTGGGAGAAAATCATACATGTGACACTCAATGCAAAAGACTGGAAAGCCCCCATCCCGCTGCTGGACTGCTGTCTGCATCTTAGTTTTAAGTTTGTGTTTAGATCTAAGTTCTTTACTTACTAAGGGTTGCTATGGATATTTATACTAATAAAACTGAACCTAATACGTGTAATATATCTTGTTCACCGGAAGCTTAACTAATCTCAGGTCCTTAGTGTATGACTGATTTGGGTAATGAGCTTCACCTGAGAGCACCTCCTGTCTTTTAAGATGTGTAAGTACCTATAAAGCTACGATTATCCCAGGGGTGGGTGGGTGGGTGTGGGGAGGGTGGGAGGGAATTAACACTTATTAAAAGAGGGCTGCTACACAGTACCCTGTCTTGTGCTGCTGAGGTAAGCTATATTCTGATTTGATTTAAATTATAGCTCTTAGCTGCTGCTAGGCTCTAACTTCTTATGAAATTTAAAGTACAAGCTCTCTGCTGTGTTCTAAATTTAACCAGAAAGCTCTTTTCTGTGTTGTAAATTTAAGCTAAAAGAACTTTGCTGATGCTAGGCCCTGAGTGACTATTAAATGTAAACTACAAGCTCTCTGCTGGGTTCCAAATGTAACCAGAAAGCTCTCTTCTGTGTTTTAAATTTAAACTAAAAGTACTTTGCTGTTACTAGGCCCTGAGTGACTATTAAATTTAAAGTACAAGCTCTCTGCTGGGTATGAAATGTAACCAGAGAGTTCTCCTCTGTGTTTTAAATGTAAACTTAAACTGCTGCTACTAGGCCCTGACTGATTTAACAAAAATAGTGGATCACAGATTAATTAGCTTTAATACAAAGAATTCCTTTTAGAAAATTACCAGAAGTAAATACTCACAGTTGCAGATCTCCCTCCAGAAGCAACAGTCCCCCTTACCAATCTTTCAAGACCTGATGATGTTGCATATGGGTTGGATATATATGCTGAAAGGGATAGATGAAAGTGATGATCCTTGATGTATTCCTTGTGTGATGGGTAACTGTGTTGATCTTTTCTCGCCGCATTTGACTTGCTGCGTTTGATTGCTCAGATATAAGGTAAACCATTTTAGAATGTTTTTGCATAGTCCGATCTCTTGTAGGCATTGTAGCAGTATGCTGTGGGTCATTGTGTCAAAGGCTGCTGAGATGTTCATGAAAACTAGCAGAAATCCATTCTTTATGCTGTCTATGCCCTTCAGGAGGTAGTCAAAGAGGGAGGTAAGCAGAGTTTCTACATTGTGTTGTGATTTAAAGCCATGTTGGTGGGCGTCCAGCGGAGCATGCAGATCAATGTGATCCTGCAGTTGTCTTTGTACCATTTTTTTGATGATCTTCAGATAAATGGTAGGCTTGAGATGGGGCGGTAGGATTTTGGATCGGAGGTATTTAGTGTGGGGCTCTTGAGGATCGGTCGTATCATAGCTTGCTTGGGCATTTGTGGTAAGTGTCCTTGTTGGAGGGTCTCCTTTACAATTTTGTGGAAGTGTTGGCTTAGTTGGTCCTTGGCAGCTTTGATCCATTCCACTGGGCATGGGTCAGATGGCAAGGTTGTTGTATTCAGGGCGCCCACAATGTTTTCTATTTGCTGAGTTGTTGGTATAGTAAAGTCATCCCAGGTTTGTTGGGGTTCCATTATTGTTGAGTTGTATATTGCAGGGGGTAGGGTATGTGTTTGATTGGAGTGCTTGCTCATTATGTAATTTGCAAATTCTTGAGGGTCTATTTGATGGATACTATAGAGAGGAGTGCCTCTAGTGAGCTTTTGCAGAATATTAAATAGTTCACTTGGTTTGTTAGCTGATTTCATGATTAAGTTGGTATGGTGTTGTTGCTTGTGATCATTGATCAGGTTATTGTGTGCTAGTTGTTTAGCTCTGTATTGGAACATAGTATCCTGTGACTTGTTTCGTCTCCATTTTCTTTCCAGTCTTCTGAGTGAATGCTTTGCTTCTCTGATTGTATTGAGTACCAGGGGGCATTGGCTTTCCTGCGTGTGTATGGCTTTTCCTTGCTTGGAGCTGATGTGGCTTTGGATATGGTGCAGTTCCATTTTTCTATGGTTTTGTCTAGGTTGTCGCATTCTTGTTGGATTTGTGGCATTATTTACTTCAGGAAAGTTTCCTTTTTGTAGGCTCTGAATCTTCTTGTTCTGTTCTCCCCTTCTGTGTGGTGAGTGGGGTTGTCCAGGAGCAAGGTGAAGGTGAGGACATGGTGGTCCAGGGGACTGGGGTGACGTGAACTGATCCTGTTCTACTAGCTGTTTCGGGATGAAGACGAAGTCTATAGTGGTTCCATGTTGGTGTGTCAACGCATTGACCATCTGTCAGCAATCTAGTGATTCCATGGCTTTGAGAAATTCTCTGGCTTTTTTGGTGGGTGCAGAGGTTAGGTTGTAGTCCCCCAGGGCAATGAGCAGTTTATGCTGACACTGGAGGGCCTTTGAAGGAGTGGATTGGAGGCTACAATCAAGTTTTGCAGCAGGTTCCTTGTGCTGGGGATGCTGACCCACTAGCATAAGTCAGCATGCTCATTTGATCTGCGAACTTTATTGCAAAACCTTTAACAGTACCTCTTGAGGTTCAATTGGTTAACTTGTGTCAGGCGAATGGGCTGTGCTCCTTTAGTGCTTGCTGTTGCCGGTCCTGTGTTGTCTGACATCTGGGGAGGCTTGCGTTTTTCCCTACTGGAAACCTCAGAAGGAAGGGTTTGGAGACCAGGATCCCGAGTCAGCTCTGACCCCTCAGATTATTCGTTCTGTGTTGCGGTAATTAAGTGGACTATTCTTCTTTGGGGTGCCCATCACACCAACTCAGTGCACCGGCTAAGGGCCATGCCAAAGGACCCTCTGACAAGGCACTCAGGTGAGGGCCCGTCAGGCACAGGCACACCTGATGGCGGCTTCAAATTTATGTGATGTCCTTTGCCCTGATTGGCCTGGAGCCTCAGGGCGGGAGGGAAGCTGATTTCCCGTTCTGGCGCTCAACTCTGATCAGAGGAGATGGCAGATGGAGTTGACTACAAAAGGGGACTGATACTTCTGGAGAGAGAACTGCAATAGTATTTACTTCTGGGAATGTTTCTAAATCTTGGGGGAAAAGGAATTCTTTAGATTAAAGCTGATTAATCTGTGAACTCGGTGTATTTGTTAAATCAGTCAGTGCCTAGTAGCAGCAAAGAGCTTTAAGTTTAAATTTAAAACACAGCACAGAGTTTTCTGGTTAAATTTTGACCCCAAGACTCCCTCTATCCAAGCAAGGGCTGTGGAACTCTCCCTGGAAATTGGTCACAGATTACCTTAGAAGCATAAGACAGGGTACTGTGTAGTAGCCAGCTTTTAATAAGTCTTCTTTCCCTCCCTCCCTCCCCAACACTCACCCATCCCTAGGATAATCGCAGCTTTATAGGCGCTTAAACCTCTTAAAGGAAAGGAGGAACCATATTCACTCTCAGGTGCAGCTGTTTATCCTCATCAGGCATACATTAAAGACCTGAGATTAATTAAGCTTCAGGTGAACAAAGTACATTAAATATATTAGGTATAGTTTTATTAGTATAAGTATCCCCCGCAACCCTTAATAAGTAAAGAACTTTCAAATCTAAACACAACCTTAAAACTAAGATGCGGAGAGGAAGTGACATCACCAATCCCGATGGTGGTGTGAGGGCACTGCTCTGGGGCCAACCCTACTAAATAATAAAGAATTAGCCCTCGGGAAATCCCAAAAAGTGGAAAGAACGGTGGCGGAGGCTCGCTGGAGAGCAGGGATAGCGAGAAACCTGAGCGGCATGCTGCTGATGATGGTAGCGGAGAGTGAGAGCTGATTGGGAGGTGGAGGAACCCTCAGAGAGTTGAACGCAGTGGGCTCAAGCAGTGGTGGAGAACCCCTGGTGAGGCAAGGGTGCGAGCAGTGTGACCGGAGGAAAACGAGTGCCGGAGGAGCAGAGAGGAGACAAAGAACGTGCAGTAGTGGCAGATAATCTGGGGAGTGCAAGGAGAGGGGGAAGCTGGATCGGAGGCAGGCAAAGAGCATGTAAAGCAGTGGAGAAGCGGGCTAAAGTGACGGGAAGCACTCAGAGAGTGGTGGAGGAGTTTGCAGCTGAATCGGAGGTGTGTGGATGCAGGAAGAGTGAAGAGCCAAGGTTGATGATGAATGAAAAGGAGCACCAAAAATGGAGAATGGCTGCCATGAGGTGAGCAATATGGCCAACTAAACAAACAAGGGGGCACAAAGGAGACGGAGAAGAAGCTGAACAGTGCAGAGGCGGAACAAAGAGGAGTGCAAGACAGCAGGAGTTGAAAATATGAGGAGGTGGTAAAAGGACTAAAAAGAGCACGGGAAGGGGCGAGCTTTGAAGGAAGAGCAGCAGCTTTGACAATTTAAAATCACAGGTTGAAGTCAGTAGAGAGGAAGGGGGGAGTGGCGGAAAAACCCTGTGAAAAGCAGGGAAAGGGGCAGGGATGGAGTAACATTGCAGGTAACCTGACCAAAAATTGGGGATCTGCATATTTTCAAGGATCAGAGTTACCATCAATGCATGGACCAGAGCGCAGAGGCTGGAAGAGGAAGCAGAAGTGAGAGGAAAGGAGAATTAAAATGGCCACGAAAAGGAAAACTATGGATTTGAGAGACTATGCTTTCCAGGGGGTGGGGGCAGGCATCAGTGGGCAGCTTGCGGTGGAGAATGCAAATAAAAGTTTGGAGATTGCTGAGGGGTCTGTACAGCGCGGGGAGCAAAGAAAAGACACTTTGAAAGACATCTCCAGGGAAGAGTTAAAAGGAGTGGTTTATGGAAATAAAAAGAGGAACAGGCTGTGAAAACGGAGCTCAGTGATCTTATAAGCAATTTGAAGGAAGATATAGCAGAACTGACACACAACAGGAGACCATGAGAATTGGTTGCAAAGTATTGAGCAGCAGCAAGAGGAGCAGCAGCAAGGATACCAAGCAGTACAACAATGGCAATAAGAAATGCAATACAAATTGGAGGACTTGGAGAATAGGTCTCATAGGGATAATCTGAGGATCCACGGCGTACCTGAGGAAAAAGAATTCCAAGATAGCGAAAAGGTGGAAACTTCAATATGTTTGAAAGTACTCAGAAAGGGGGGAGAGGAAGTGGCCCAGGAGGAGATAGTTCTAGAGAGGGCGCACAGAGCTTTGGGAGCAGTAAGAGTGAATAGACCGAGAGATATCATTTTATGCTTTGCTCAATACAAACTGAAAGAAAGGATTGCATCTAAAATCAGAAGTTTAGGGCTCTTCATTGGCAAGGCTACCCAATAACTATATATGAGGACTTGTCCATTGGAACATTACAACGACGGAGAGCTATGCAGCCTGTCACACAGACTCTGAGATGTGGAGACATTAAATACAGATGGTTGCATCCTTTTGGACTGTCATTTACAATAAAAGGAAGAATGTGGAGAGTGCAGATGCCAGAAGAGGCAAAGGAAGCGCTACAGGAAGCGGGGATTCAAAATGAGAACTTTGTCAATAATCGAGGTAAGGACAACGTGGAAAATGGAGTAGAAAATGGAGTAGAGGAGTGGCCTAGTGGTTGGGGCAAGGTACTTCAGGCCGGAAGGTTGGGGGTTCAAATCCCAGAGGACAGCAACTTTGGGCCGGAAGGACTGGGGTTTCTAGTCCCACAGGTGCTCCTTGTGGTCTTGGGCAAGCCACTTAACCCTCCATAGCCCATGTTCCCTGTAAAATAGTTATCTCCAAGTTATGATGCCCTATTCAATGTAATTTCAGTTTGTTCAATGTAAACGCACTGATACAGAATAGCACGGTATATAAGAGAATGTAAATAAATAAATAAAAGAACAACGTTGCTGAAGAGTGGCAAGAACTGAAGAAAGGGAGTAAAGAGGGCAAAGATCGAGCTAAAAGATGATGGAGCATTAGAAATTGATTAGTTCTGTGCAGCAAACTGTCCGATGTTAAGAGTATTAAGGAAAAGTAATGTTAAACTTGTAGAAACAATAACTGTTACATGTGTTTTATGTACTTGGTTTTTGGGACTAGGATACGGAGAGAGAGGGACGGGGAGGAGATAGGGAAGAGGAGGAAAAGGGGAGAGTAGGGGAGGGAAAGAAGGGGGAGGAGAGGGGGAGCAGGTGGGGGAGATGAGGGACACACTACTCTAATTACTCCTGGAGAAGGGGTGGAGGGAATGAAGAGGAAGAGGGAGGGAGGGAGGGAGGGAGGGAGGGGAGGTGGGGGGAGAGGGGAGGGAGAGAGGGGGAGAAGGGGGTGGGGAAAGGAAGGGGGAGGAGAGGAGAAGGAAAGGGAAAGAGGGGAAGAAGGGAGGTAGAGGTAGAGGGGGGAACAGAGAATACAGAGGGGGCAGAAAGGAGAGAATGCGCAGGAGATGTGCAGGGGGAGAGAGGGTAGAGAGGGTAGAGGGAGGGAGCGAAGGGGCGGTAAGAAGGCAAACTGGTGGCTCGCAATCTAAGGGGTTAGGGGTTGCTACACTCAATGTAAAGGGACTACAAACATGGCAAAAGCGAAGGCTATTGGGAAGGGAAGGTAGGCGTATGAATGCAGATATTATTTGTGTGCAGGAGACACATTTGCGAGTGGGGCAAGAGAATTTGTTAATTTCAAAAAATTATCCAAAGGTGATGTTTGCTGGGCAGAGGGAAAACCCTCGGAAAGGAGGGGTGGGAATTTTGGTGGGGGAGGAATATCGGCACTTAGTAATAGGGAAAGGGAGAGGGAAAGATGGGAGATGGGTTGGAGTGAAGTTGCGAGTGGGAGATGGGGAGGTGTGGGTGATAAGCCTATATGGGCCAAATGAGGGGCAGGGAGAAGTGTTTGAAAAAATAACCAAGGAGTTGGAAGAATTGGGGGATACACTTGGGGGATACACCGTTGGTAGTAGGGGGAGATTTTAATTTAACTTGTAATCCGAGGGGGGGTTAAGGTTGTCATGGTTGGGGCGTATAGCGGCAGTAAAGATGAATGTCCTACCAAGAATGCTGTTTTTGTTCACCTCCCTGCCATGTAGGGTGTCCAAGAAGGAGATAGGGAAGTTACAGAACTTGATTATACAGTTTATTTGGGAGGGGAAATGCCCAAAGATAGCAAGGGGGACCATGTATGAACTGCGGACCGAAGGTGGTCTGGGAGTCCCATGTTTGGCAAAATATTACGATGCTGCACAATTGCGGGTGCTTCTGCCCTGGCGGGAGGGGGTATATATTTGAGCTGGGTAAAAATAGAGTCTGGGGGAGAGGAATCCAAGGAGGAGAGAATTTGGGACTCGGGCAGGTGGCGAGATACAGAAGGGAAGGGCAATCCTTTTCAGGACCTAATGTTCCAGATTTGGAGGAAATGGAGGGGCATCTTCTAGAGGGGAAAGTTTACTGTAGGTAGACACTTATTAGAGGGGTGGATGGGATGGGACTGAAAGGGAATTATCAGGTGTTCAGGGGGTGGAGTGAAAAAGCACTAGAGAGGTTAGGACAACTCATAAGGACAGGGGGGGCTTAGAACATTTGAGGAACGTCAGCAAGAATATAAGCTAGATAGAAAGGATCATTATGCTTATGTGCAACTGTGGTATTTCATGCATAGAAAGGAGGTACAATCAGATATGGAACAAAAGCCTTCTCCATTTGAAGAGATGATGGGGAAGCAATGGACACAGAGAGGGGTAATATCAAAAATTTACAGGATGCTTCTTCAGAAGGGGAAAGAGAAGGGGAAGTGGCAGAAGAGGTGGGAGGAGGACATTCCGAGCCCTTGGGATGAATGTAGGTGAGCAGAGATATATGAGCAAACATATAAATTGGCAAGGGGACTCCAATTTTGGAGAATAGTTTGAAGCTATGGTTTATGATGTATTGGACACCAGTGAGGTTATGGGTCATCTTTCCAGATAGTCCAAGTGACTGCTGGAAAAATATGGGGCACAGGGGGAGTTACTACACATGATATGGCAGTGTCCTAAGGTGCAGGAGTTTTGGGGCAAAGTAGGACAGTTATGTGTAGATATTACGGGAGTGTTGATAAAGATAACAATGGAGATGGTAGTGCTCAATGAGGGGATGAGTGAGGGAGAGGGAGACTTGCCACTTTTTTGGGCTATGGAATAATAGCCACGCGACTGTATCTCCTCAGATGGTGGAAGAATGCAGAAGTACCTCCACTCAGGGAGGTGGTGGGTAAGCTGGAACAGATATGGGGTTTCAGTATGATGTAAGCTTACAGAACGCACCAAGTGGAAAAACAGAAAAAGGTGTGGAAATGGTATGAAATCTGGCGAAGTAGGGGAGTGGAGTGAGTATGGATGGAGGGGGGGGAGGCTGAGGAGGGGGATGATTGAGGGGCCAGAGGGATAGAGGGATGACATGAGGATGGGAGGAGAGGGAGGATAGGATTGGGATAGCGAATCAGGGATGAGGGGGGAAGAGGGGGTTAGAGGGGGGAGGAAGGGGTAGATGGGGCGGTAGATGGGGGCAGGGGTAGAGGGGAAGACTAAAATCGGGTAGAGGTGAGAGACGAAAGAGGATGAGGGTGCGGGGGGGGGGTGTAAGTTATATGCTAAGTATCTATGCTATGTTCACCTTCAATGATTTGCTAAGGATGCCAGTAGCATGAGAAATAATGTTACTTCTGCAGACATTATTAAGGTAAAGATTGTTAAATATTTAGATTGAATGTGGAAGAGAGTGGTGGTAGTGAGAGATGTTATATGCATAAGTTGTAAAATATTAATAAGCTATAAATTACAAAAAAAAAAAAAAAACCCAAAGATTCAGACAGCAGTCCAGCAGCAAGATGGTGGCTTTCCAGTCTTTTGCATTGAGTGTCACATGTATGATTTTCTCCCAGTTGGTGAGGGGTCTTATGTGTGCACTAGGTGCAAGGAGCTCTTTGCTCTAAGGGAACGAGTCCAATTTCTGGAGGCTAGAGTAGCAGACTTGGAGGCCATAAGGAAGACAGAGAGGTACATAGATGAGACCGACAGGGATATAGTTTTGAAGTTCTACCTCCAGTATGGCAGCATCCCTGCTGCATGGAGGAGAGAGGTCACGTAACAGGAGAGCATCACCCTGGTGTGGCAAGAAGTGATCCTGTAGCTAGGATCTGTCCTCCAGGTGATGTAAAACCCTCTCGCACCAAGGAAGCTTCTCCAGGGCAATGTGTCCATGAGGGAAGAGTTAGGACAGCCGTTATAGTTGGTGATTCGATCATTAGGCATGTAGATAGCTGGGTGACTGGTGGATGTGAGGATCACCTGGTAACATACCTGCCTGGTGCGAAGGTAGTGGATCCCATGCGCCACCTAGAGAAGGTCTTAGATAGTGCTGGGGAGGAGTCTGCTGTCTTGGTACATGTCAGTACCAATGACATAGGAAAATATGGTAGGGGGGTTCTGGAGACTAAATTTAGGCTTTTAGGTAGGAAGTTGAAATCCAGAACTTCCTGGGTAGCATTGTCTAAAATGCTTCCTGTTCCATGCGCAGGACCCAAATGGGAGGCAGAGCTCTGGAGTCTCAATGCATGGATGAGACGATGGTGCAAGGATGAGGGTTTTGGATTTGTTAAGAACTGGGAAACATTCTGGGGAAAGGAGGGGCTGTTCCGAAGGGATGGGTTTCACTTTAACTGGGATGAAACCAGGCTGCTGGCATTAACCTTTAGAAAGGAGATAGAGTTGTTATTGAACTAGGTAATAGGGGAGAGCTGACAGTTGCCCAAGAGCGCATGGTTTGGAACAATGTATCCTTGAAGGAAACTACCAAAAGAATGAAGTTAGGGCATATCAGCAGAGAGGTTCCAATAAAGAGAAAAGCAGGCCAAATGACCTTGAGTACGGAGCAGACAGAGCTCAAAGATTCCAAATTCACCCTGCCTGCCAATAGCCAGATTAATATGAATAAAATAGTTTCTAAAATGCTTGTATGCAAATGCTAGAGGTCTAAAAAATAAGATGGGAGAGTTAGAATATATAGCACTAAATGAGAGGTTAGATATGATTGGCATTTATTTATTTAGACAGTTTTATATACCACCTTATCCTTCAATCAAAGTGGTCACAACACAATTGGGGGATACATTTAACACGAGGGGATATGAGACACATACACTAATACTTACAGGGAACATGGGCAATGGAGGGTTAAGTGGCTTGCCCAAGTCCACAAGAAGCACCTGTGGGACTAGAAACCCCAGTCCTTCTGGCCCAAGGTTGATATCCTCTAGTGGGATTTGAACCCCTGACCTTATGGCCTGAGGTTACTTGCCCTAACCACTAGGCCACGCCTCCCTCAGACATGGTGGAAGGAGGACAACCAGTGGGACACTGTGATACCTGGGTACAAACTATATCGTAATGATAGAGCTGATCAAATTGGTGGAGGGATTGCGCTCTATGTTAGAGAGGGCATTGAGTCACAAAGGATTAAAGTTTTGCAGGAAACAAAATTTGCTGTAGAATCTCTATGGATTGAAATTCCATGTAAAAAGGGGAAGGTGATGGCAGTGGGGGTGTACTATCGACCGCCTGGCCAGAATGAACAAATGGATGATGAAATGCTCAAAGAAATCAGGGAAGCTAACAAAAGTTACAGCACAGTAATAATAATGGGTGAATTCAATTACCCCGGTATAGACTGGGTCAGTGTCAAGGCAAGATATGCTAGGGAGATAAAGTTTCTAGATGAAATAAATGACTGCTTCTTGAAGCAGCTCATTCATGAACTGACCAGAGGGGAAGCCATTTTGGACCTAGTCCTTAGGGGAACACCAGATCTGGTGCAAGAGAAAAGGGTGTTGGGGCCACTTGGCAATAGTGATCATAGCATGATCACATTTGATTTAATTAATGGAGGAGGGATGGTAAGGAAATCCACAGTACTACCTTTTAACTTTCAAAAGGGAGACTATGATAAAATGAGGAAAATAGTTAAGAAAAAACTAAAAGGAGTAATTGCAAAGGTTAAGGACTTACATCAAGCTTAAAAATACTGTCTTGGAAGCCCAGAACAGCTGTTTTCCACACTTTAAGAAAAGTCAAAGGAAGTCCAAAAAACTGCCAGCATGTATTAAATGTGAGGTCAGAGAGGCTGTTGCCAAAAAAGCATCTTTCAGGAAATGGAAAAAAATAGCCAAATGATGAAAACTGGAAACAGCACAAGCACTGGCAAGTTAAATGGAAGGCATTGATAAGGCAGGCAAAGAGAGAATTTGAGAAGAAGCTTGCTGTGGAAGGAAAAATGTATAATAAAGACTTTTTCAAGTATATTTGTAGCAAAAAAATCTGTGAGTCAGTTGGACCATTAGATGATAGAGGGGTAAAAGGGGCATTAAGAGGGGGCAATGCCATAGCAGAGAAACTGAATGAATTCTTTGCTTCGGTCTTTACTGAGGAATATGTATGGATGTTACCCATGACTGAAGTGATATTTAAAGGTGATACTGTGGAAGAATTGAAAGAAATATTGATACCCGGAAAGATGTATTATAACTATTTGATAAACTCAAGCGTAGCAAATCACCTGGACCAGATGGTTTACATCCGAGGGTGTTGAATGAACTGAAATATGAGATTGCAGACCTACTATTAGTAATCTGTGAACTATCATTAAAATCATCTGTAATACCTGAAGATTGGAGGATGGCCAATATAATACCAAATTTTAAAAAGGGTTCCAGTGGTGATCCGGGAAACTATAGACCTCTGAGTCTGACATCAGTACCTGGAAAAATGGTAAAAACCATCATAAAGAACAAAATTACTGAACATGTAGATAGTTATGGCTTAATGGGAGACAGTCAACGTGGCTTTAGCCAAGGAAGATCTTGTCTTACTAATCTGTTATGTTTTTTTGAAGGTGTGAATAAACAGGTAGACAGAGGTGAGTCAGTTGATATAATGTATCTGGACTTTCAGAAAGCCTTTGACAAGGTCCCTCCTTAGAGACTTTTGGCAAAACTAAATGTCATGGGATAGGAGGCAGTGTACTATTGTGGATCAGGAACTAGTTAACGGATAGAAAGCAGAGGGTAGGGCTAAATAGTCAATTTTCCCAATGGAGAAAGGTGTATAACGGAGTACCCCATGGATCTGTGCTGGGTTTGCTGCTTTTTAACAAATTCATAAATTATCTGGAAATGGGAATCACGAGCGAGGTTATCAAATTTGCAGATGACACAAAACTATTTAAAATTGTTTAAACCCATAAGGAATGTGGAAAATTGCAAGAGAATCTTGATAAGTTAGAAGAATGGGCATCCAAATGGCAGATGAAATTTAATGTGGACAATTGCAAATTTATGCACCTAGGAAAGATGTCGTGAAGTGCACGGTTCAGAACCGATGGAGACAGAGGATTCACTACAAAGTGAAACCAGAACTGTCAGTCCTGAAACAAGCATGGAGGGTTGGCATGGAAACCCTAAACAAAGAACGTCACAGAGTGTTAGGGAACGCCCATCCCCTGAGCTAGCTCCTGCCTCATCAGGGAAGTGGGAACACCTGGTGGGAGGTGTGGCTCAGCACAACGGAGAAAGAAACTTAGATAAAAAGCCTTTAGTTAAATATAGGACAGAGAAAGAGAAGGAGAAGGAGAAAGAGACGGACATAGTCTCAGACACGGAGACAGAAGGAAAAGGTAGCACAGCAAGCGTGGAGAAAGCTGAAAGAAGGAGAAAACCAGAGAAAGATAGATACTCCGAGGGCAGCCAAGGTCTGTGGCTGAGTAGGGTTGCCAACTGGCCGGTTTTCAGCCGGCCTGGCCGGTTTTTCCACGGCCAGGCCGGCTGCCGGCGCAGAGGCAAAACCGGCCCTTTAAAAGCCGGTTTTGTTGCTCTGGCCGCACGCTCGGGCGCGGCCAGAGCAAAAACACCGGCTTTTCTCCGCTTCAGAGGGAGCCGGGGAAGCCTGCGCGAGGCCCCGGCTCCCTCTGAACAGCCACCAGCGTGAAAAGCCTTTACCTTCACACAGGAACAGCCGCCAGCGTGAAGGTAAAGGCTCTTCACGCTGGTGGCTGTTCAGAGGGAGCCGGGGCCTCGCGCGGGCTTCCCCAGCTCCCTCTGAAGCCTCAGACAGCCGTGATGCTGGTCGGGGGGGGGGGGGCAAGGCATGCATTGGCTGTGATGGGGGGGACCTGGACTGGAAAAGGGCTAAGGGGGGGGGACTTGGACTGGAAAAGCGCTATGGGGGGGGGGGGCGTGGACTGGAAAAGGGCGAATGGGGGGGGGACATGGAAGGGAAAAGGGCTCAAGGGGGGGGGGACTTGGACTGGAAAAGGGCTAAGGGGGGGGGGACCTGGACTGGAAAAGGGCTAAGGGGGGGACTTGGACTGGAAATAGGCTGTGATGGGGGGGGGGGACCTGAACTGTAAAAGGGTTATGGGGGGGGGACATGGACTGGAAATGGGTTGTGATGGGGTGGATGGGACCGGGACCAGAAAAGGGCTAAGCGGGGGGGGGGAAACTTGGACTGGAAATAGGCTGTGATGGGGGGTGGACCTGGACTGTAAAAGGGTTATTGGGGGGGGGGGGGACATGGAATGGAAAGGGGTTGTGATGGGGTTGGAGGGGACATGGAAGGGAAAAGGGCTAATCGGGGGGGACTTGGACTGGAAATGGGCTATGGTGGAGGAAGGGGGGTCTTGGACTGGAAATAGGCTGTGATTAGGGGGGCTAGGACTGCAAATGGGCTGTGATGGTGCAGGGGGACTCGGACTGCAAATGGGCTGTGATGGTGCGGGGGGACTCGGACTGCAAATGGGCTGTGATGGTGGGGGGGGGCCTAGGAGTGGAAATAGGCTGTGATGGGGGACTTGGACTGGAAATGGGCTGTGATTGGGGGGGGGGAGCTAGGACTGGAAATGGCCTGTGATGTGAGGGCTAGCACTGGAAATGGGCTGATGAAGAGCTGGAATAGGACTGGAAATGGGCTGATGTGGGGCATGGGAGAATGGGACTAGAAGGGAGTGGATGCTGGGTGGGCCTAGAACTATAAGGGAATTGATTTGGGGGGAGGACTAGAATGGATGGGGAATGAGAATGGAGAGGGGAAAAAGTATTTTGTGTGGAAGAAAAGTCTATGATGGGCCGGTATTGGGAGAGTAAGAGGGGCTTGAGAATGGAAGGGTGAAATTTAAACGGATGATAAAGGAATAAGGAAAGAATTGGGGGAAAGAGCAAAAGGGAAACAATCAGTATGTTAAAGCAGAAATAGAGAGAGAATGGAAAACATCTAAAAGAGAAGAAAGGACAAATGGATAGCTCGCAGAAGACACAAAGAAACCAGAAGAAAGTGACTGGAGCAATTGCAACTGAAAAATAAAACGCCCAAACAGAAGGTAGAAAAATACTTTTTATTTTGAATTTATTAACTGGAATATGTCTGGTCTGGGAAGTGTGTATTGCTAACATCTTTGTGTTTTTGTTTAGTGCAAGAGGAAATTACTTTATAGTTTTATTTCTCCAGTGTTGTACATTTCATGTTTGGATTTTGGGGTTCCCAGTTTAATTATTATCTGACCAAGGAAGTTAGCCTACACGTATCCTCAGTAATTTTTGTGGGTGGGGCTGGGGGCGGGGCAGGGGTGGAACTAGGGGCAGAGAATGGGTGGAGCATGGCGAGCCACAGGTGTCGGGTTTTTCTCGGTGAAAAAGTTGGCAACCCTATGGCTGAGAGAAGGGAAAAGGGAAAGAAATCCCAATTCCACTCGGAGGAACTTCTCAGAGGAAGAGAGCTGGGGAAGATATTCAAGTCCAGTTCCTAGGGAGCAGTGCTCAACTACAAAAAGCACTGGGGATTTTTACTATCCAAAAAGCAGAGACGTTTATTCTGGGAACCAGAAAAGACAACCACGCTGTGCTCACAACAGACAGCCTGCAGGTAAAGCTTATTTCCCTGATACCAAGCTTTTATCAAAGGGGAAAGAAAAGTTTTACCAACCTTTTTGTAGCCAAGGGAGATTCCTGGGAGAAAGCAATTCTAAAGGCAGACACAGAATTCCCTGTAGCCAAACAGAAGAGGGAAACGTATATCCTTTTAATTACAGAGGGCTGTGTACACAGGAAGCCAAACACCCAGACTCACAGAGCAGGTTGGGGGAAGGGAACCCTGTAATTGGAACGGAGAGGTTTGCGTGGCAGGCAGAAGAACCCTCTCTAAGGGACCTTAAGGAAGAAGGTGATCTTATGCAGTGGGACCCTTATCAACCCCCTGAGTCCGAAGTGTTTATGGACTGCTCTTATATGGTGGCAGACAATGTGCAGTCTCTTTGTTAATAATACTGGATTTTGCTGAAGGAAGAAAACAGCCAAAAGAAGTATTTTGGAGGGAAACTGTTTTATTCTTTTTGATTCCGTAACAGCTGAAGATAAGCATTATTTAAGTTGCCTATTTTTGTTCACATCAGGAGTATGGTTTCTTTGTAAATATATTCTTTGTTCATGGTCATCAACATCCAACCCCGGGAGGGGCAATAAATCCTAATTTAACCTGAATCACTCGTGCACAACTTGGACTCATTCTTACTACTGTAGGACTACATTACCCAGGAGGCCTCTTCAAACCTCCATTTAAAGTTCACAGTCTAAGAAACACAACTACCCACTTGCCTTGCCCACGCTAAATGCCTCTGGGAGGGTGAGTGGTGACAAAGAACAGCCCAAACTATGGTTGCACAATGCAAGGTTCCACATTAGGAACCACCACCCAGAAAAAGATTTAGGCTTCATCGTGGATAACATGTTAAAACCCTCCGCCCAGTGTGCAGCGGCG
Organism: Ichthyophis bannanicus; assembly: GCA_033557465.1. Taxonomy (NCBI): domain Eukaryota; kingdom Metazoa; phylum Chordata; class Amphibia; order Gymnophiona; family Ichthyophiidae; genus Ichthyophis; species Ichthyophis bannanicus. The sequence goes on from CM066040.1 coordinate 121,213,594, forward strand.
GCCAAGAGAGCAAATAGAATGCTAGGTATCATAAGGAAAGGAATGGAAAATAAAACAAAGGATATTATAATGCCTCTGTATCATTCCATGGTGCGACCGCACCTTGAATATTGTGTGCAGTTCTGGTCGCCGTATCTTTAAAAGAATATAGCGTTATTAGAAAAGGTACAGAGAAGAGCCACCAAAATGGTAAAGGGGAGGAAGGATACCCCTTTGAAAAGAACCTAAAAAGGTTTGGGCTCTTCAACCTGAAAAAGAAACAGCTGAGGGGAGATATGATAGAGGTCTATAAATTAAAGAATGGAGTGGAACGGGTAAAAGTAGATCGATTGTTTACGTCATCAGTATATAGAAAGAGAAGGGGGCATGCAATGAAACTAGAGGGTAACCTATTAAACACTAATAAGAGAAAATATTTTTTCACTCAACGTGTAATCAAACTCTGTAATTTGTTACCAGAGGATGTAGTAAAGGCTGTTAGTGTAGATGTGTTTAAAAAAGGTTTGGACAAGTTCCTGGAGGAATTGTCCATAAACCATTATTAAAAGACACAGGATATCACTGCTTGACCCAATACAAACACTGTGGAACATGTGTCTTTTGGGGAAACTGCTAGGTACTTATGACCTAGATTGGCCATTGTTGTAAACAGGATACTGGGCTTGATGGACCTTGGTCTGACTCAGTATGGCATATCTTATGTTCTCATGTGCTGTCTTGCCCAATTGCGGCTTCAAATTTATGTGATGTCCTTTGCCCTGATTGGGCTAGAGCCTCAGAGTGGGAGGGAAGCTGATTTCCCACTCTGGCCTTCATCCCCGATTGGAGGATTTGGTCCAGTGGCCTGCGCAGGTCAGCAAGACCCTGCTGAATCACCCGCTCAATGGTGCCAAGATGCCAGGGGGTCTCTCTGCCCCCAATGGACATTGTTGCCCTTTCATCATGCCCCGCAGCTGGAGGGGAGAATGACAGAGGTAGCTTGTGCCTGCATCCCCTACCTCCTTACCCCCATCCCCTAGAATCATCTCAACCTCCTCCTCCTCCCCCCTGCTGTCATCCCCCTGCACCACCACAGCCTCCTGGCCCCTCCAGCTCCCGCACCCCTGCCACACCACTTCATCACCCCCCTCCCTGCTCTCCTCCCTATTTGCTGCTGATGCCTCCTGCCCCTCCCCACTCTCATCCCTCTGCTCCACTGATGCCTTTCCCCCTCCCCACTCTCATCCCCCTGCACCACAGATGCCTCCTGCCCCTCCCCACTCTCATCCCCCTGCACCACCGATGCCTCCTTTCCCTCCTTGCTGCCCTCCCTGTGGCACTCCCCCTCCTATAGGGGCTCCACCGATGCCTCCACTCTGCCTCCTCCTGCACATCCCCCTCACCAAGGGCCACAGCAGGTCCCTGGCTCACACCCTTCATCTCCCACTCCCCCATCTGTGCCAGGGGACCTGGTCCATCTTGTCCAATGACATGTGACCCCTCCCCTTTGGAGGAGGTGGACACCACAGCCATATTCGATGCACCCTCCTCTTCATCACCTCCCTCCTCCAAGGGGATGGGAATTGATAGCATGATGGGGCTGTCCATCATTTGACTGCTATGCCTGGTAGCATTGCTGCTACTGATGCCACTGCTCCCACTGGGGCTTGAGAGGGGGAGTGGATTCCCCTGCATCCTTTGCAGATCTCTCAGGGGAGGGTGGCAGGGATTCCTCCTCAGAACAGCTGTAAATGGGAGTCAAAGTTGTGGTTAGCTGCACCCCATAGTATGTGTGATAGATGTATGTCAAATCTACATTGGACTGCTGGTGACTGGACATGGTGGAGGGGCAAACTGATATGAACCCAGATGTTGCATCATAGTGTCATGGGTTTGATTCCCACTTAGAGTCCTTGGGGGTTGGCCAGGCCCCTTACCTGTACATTGGCCACAATGGATCCCAGCAATATATGTGACTGTGTGAGCAACATTACACCTTTCCTGGCTTGGACTACATTGATATGCTGGTACAGGTCACCTGCTGATTCCCAGACTGGGATGCTATTTTTGGATCTTGGGGTCACTCCATCCAGACTGACTTCCAAACAGTCCATGTTACATGTGCACTACTGTGTGCGTGGCTTTCCTTGTTGGGCTTTAATGGACAGTACCTTCTGCATCTTTTGCACCTCAAGGCAGTTTCTCTAAATTAATTAGTTTTGCGCATACTATGACAGTCATGAACCTCGCTTCTAAATCAGAGCATGGGCAGTATGATCTCTGTCTCTCAAATTTACTGCTAAGGGTCAGCGTAGTACTTGCACTATGCCAAAGACAGCCTCCTTTTGGAGTTCTTAAGATGTAACATGTATGGGTAGTATGTCAAGATGTGCTTGGAAATTCTTCTTTATCAAGCCTGTGGCATCTAACACAATGGGAAATATATCTGTACCTTTCTGTCATATTTTCTTGATTTCCGACTGTATTTCCTGGTATTTCAGGATCTTCTGCCTCTCCACGCGATTCACAGAGTAGTTGCTTGGAACCTCTATTATTAATGCTGTTCTGGTGTATTTTTTCGTAACTACTATATCCGGCTTCCTCACATCCTGTTTATTGGTTGGAATGGGTGTATCACAGGTGATCATAACCTCCTCATTCTCTGTAATTCTCTTAGGGTCATGATCCCAGTGCTTTTCAGGCACAGTGATGTTGTAGTGCTTGCAGGGTTCCAATGAATGAGGCGCGCTACTTTACTATGTCTTTCTGTATTAAATTTTCTGCCATCAGAACCTCACAGCCAGCTATGAGGTTAGTCTCCGTTTTCAGGTCTTTCTTACAGAATCAACATATGTCTGTGTTGCCAGTTTTTTCAGTGCTTCCTGTAAACCATCTTTTCTGTAAGCCACTGTCCTGAGCTGCAACTATCAACCTCTCATCCTTCTGTTTCCGTTCACCCTTCCTTAACCATTCATTTGTCTGTTCTTGATCGACAAAGAGTTCCTGGAATTACACTCTGTATTTCCTACTGTATCTGTGCTTCTGCCACTTGTTTTTTCTTGTTTGTTGATCTAATTCCTTGAAGAGTTTTTTTCTCTTGTTTTGCAAATTCTGTTACTTCCTTTCCTGTGCATGCTTGTGGATTTTCACTCATCCCTTCTAGTCAATGGAATGCTTGTCCAAGTTTGATGATGGAGATAGGTTCTGGACATGTACTCTCATATTTCAGCACTTTTTGCGTATTTGGATCCAGGGATGCAGTTAACTAGGCCTGAAGGCCTATGATGGTAGCTCTGTATATGTAATCAATCTCTATGTCTTAGCCCTCCTTCAGCTCTATGGATGTACAATCTTGGCATACGCTGATTCTTGTAAATCACTTCATGGGCATGGAGGCATTTTCGTGTTCACACATCCAGTTTTCAAGATCTTTTAGAGGCCAGTCCACAAACCCAAAGCTGTATGAAAGTACAGTAATTGCCAGCTAATTGATGGCTTGTATCTTATTCCATGATGTTAAATCATGTTTCAATAATTATGTTAATCTCCTATAGTAATCTTTACTGATCTTTTCTCTGAGTAATTTCTGCTTGAGTGTCATTCCTTCTTCTATTCAGAGATATTTATATGCGCCTTCCTGTTCAAGGTCCTTGATGTCACAGCCTTCAGCCAGGGATATGTTTTCTATTTTGCTCAAGTTTCCTCAAAAAATAAGTTGCCTTAGCACATTTGTCAAGGCCAAAGGTCGTCCTGATGTCATCAGAAAAGCTTTTCTCCAAACAGAGTTACTCTCATAATTGTTGGCCGCTGGAACTATAGAGTTTCAGATTATCTGCAAATAATAAATGAGATGTTGTTTCTGGGTTGTTACCTTCATTAGGATTCATGCTAAATCAATATCCCAAAGAGTTGATGAGAGTACTCATTGGATTAAGTGCCACACAAACAGAAGGGGCGACAGGGAATCACCCTGAAATATTCGTTGCTGGATCATGATGTTAGGAATAATATTCTGACCATCTTCATATTTCAAAAAGAGCGTGGTTTGCCACGTTATCATGGTGAACTTAATGCATTCTATCAATCCAGGATGTATTTTATATATTTCAAGGCAATTTATTATCTATGAGTGTGGGCTGCTGTCAAAAGCTCTTATAATCAATGCATGCTATACTGAGATTTCTGCTTTTCTTAGCGCTGACTATGATGGCCATATTCAACATTAACTGTTCTTTGGTGCCATTTGCCCCTTTCATGTTGCCCTTTTACTCTATTGTCATGATGTGATTGGACTCAATAGGATCATATATTCTGTCTGCATCTATTGCAGTGAACAGCTTATAGAATGTAGGTAGAAACATTGATTCAGTTTACATGTGCACTACTGTGTGGTGGCTTTCCTTTTCAGGCTTTCATGGACAGTACCTTCTGTATCTGTTGCACCTCACAATGTAGGAGCAATGTTGCCATTGCAATATTGAAGCTAACTGGCCACTACTGCCACCTACTGATCCCTAGATGGTATAGATGTGCATGTGTGGCTCTGACATAGATTCTGACTCTGTCAACTATGTCATAGCTCACTACAGCTCACTTGTCTGATACTTGGCGATTTACATGGAAAATGGCTGTCATGTGCTTTTCCTCAGTTCTAGAGAGCATGCACTAGGTACCTGTGGCCAGTCGATTAAGGACATATCACTATTGTGCATTGTATCTGGTGACTGCAGTGACTTAGGCGTTGGTCCGTGGCGTTTGTTGCTGAGGGTTTCATTGATGTCATGGACCAGATTGACATGCTTCATTTTGGTGATAATTTGCTGTTCCATGTTCTTCTCCTTCTCTTATCTGTTTAACTGTCTCTGTCCTCTATTCTATCCTATCATATAAATGGCGTTCTTTTCCTATTTCCTCGATTGATATGGTATTGTAAACCGCTCTAATGCCTCTGGCCTGAGCGGTATATCAAATTTAAATAAACATAAACATGTTGTTATGGCATCTGTCTCATGCTCCCTGCCTTCCTTGGCCCCATGGCCATGTGACTGCTAGGGCTGTGGCACACCTGTGCAGAGGCCACATGGCCTAAATATGCTATGTGGATAGCTATAACGTGGGATTGACTGTGGGAATTGCCTGAGATCCCTGTCTTCCTCTCTCCATTATCTCTTGTATTTCATGAAGTCCTCCCTCTTTTTCTTCACTTTTTCAAATACTTCTTTCGAAAACCATAGTGGTCTCTTTTTCCTTTTACCTTTATTTACCATTTTAACAAAAAGGTTGGTTGCCCTTAAAATATCCCCTTTCAGTTTTGCCCACTGTTTATCTACATCCCCCAGATGTTGCAATCCCGCTAACGACTCCCTGAGGTATTGGCCCATCTTGGCAAAGTTAGTTTTCCTAAAGTCTAAGACCCTCACATTTGAATAGATTTTAATAGTCCTAGTCCTAATACTGAATCACACCATCTGGTGATCACTGGATGCAAACTGATCTCCCACTATAACATCAGAAACACTTTTACCATTGGTAAGCACAAAAATCCAGTTTGGCCCCTTCACATGTGGGTTCTGTTACCAGTTTCCTGAATATTTCTCCCTGTAGAGTCCAGATCTCCTTACTTCTAGATGATACAGCAGCAGGAATGTGTCAACCAACATCTGGCATATTGAAATCCCCTATCAGTAGCATTTCCCCTTTCCTAGCAATGCTGTGTATGTCTTCAATTAACCCTCTGTCCACCTCTTCCTCCTATGAGGGAGGTCTGTACATCACACCAATGCAAATAAATTTATCTTTCCCTCTTTCTAGTTTAACCCACAGTGCCTCCTCTCTCCCTTTTAAGCTCTGTATTTCCAAAGCTTTAATATTATTTTTTTACATATAGTGCCACTCCTCCTCCCCTTCTTCCTACCCTGTCCTTTCTGAATAAAGTATAGCGTGCTATAGTTACATCCCAGTCATGGTTTTCTGTGAACCATGTTTCTATAACTGCCACTAAATCCAAGTCAGCCTCTACCAATAAAGCTTCAACATCTGGGATCTTATTTCCCATGCTACAGGCATTTATACACACCGCTTTCCATATGTTGTTCCTTTTACCCATTTCCATAAAGGTATTTAATGTTTCATTTACCTGGGGGCTTTTTCCACCCATCCCCAATGAATCTAGTTTAAAGCCCTCTTCAGTAGATTAGCCAGTCTGCTACTGAAGACATATCAACCTTTCTTGGACAGATGGATGTCATCTCTGCTCTGCAAACCTTGGAACTGCACCCCATGGTCCAGGAAACTACAATGCTCTCGATGACACCATCCATGCAGCCCTGCATTCATCTCCAGGATACGAGCTTCTCTGCCTTGTCCTTTACCCTCAACAGGGAGGACTGAAGAGAACACCACCTGCGCCCCTATCTGCTGCACCCTCTGTCCTAGAGCCATGAAGCCACTTTTGATATGCTCAGAGTGATACCTCTGCAAACTCTCCATAACATCTCAGATTTTGGCACTTGACAGACAGCATACCTCTCTGGACATCAAGTCTGGATGGCAGATGGATGCCTCAGTATTCCACAGAAGAGAGTCACCAACCACCACTACCCTTCACTTCCTTGTGGTCACTGATTCTGCATATTCGGGGTGCTCGATCTCTGGTTCTTTCCTTTCCAGGGATTCTTTCACCTCCTCCACTTTCAGGGCTGCATAATGGTTCTTCAATTCAAGGGCTGGAGAAGTTGGATTGGTGATTCTGCAGGCTCTGGTGACTTGTGTCCAACCTTTGTCATTCTGTAGGCTCCCATCTTCTCCTCTGCTGGAGAGCTTGGATGTTGCAAGAAGCATCTCATCAATTTACTTCTCACTCTCTTGAATGCTCCTCAGCCTCGTCACCATGACTGTCAAGAGGTTAGCATATATCAACGGTCTGCAACAAACCTCTTGGAATGATAAAAAAAAAATTAAGATAGTATCTCAAGCAGGTAACAATGTGGAAAATATAGCAACAGTCTTAGCTGGGTAACCAATGATCTATGAATCCTGAACATTGAACACTGAACATGAATATTGAATATTGAATATTGAACATCGAATATTATACAACCCAGTTGAGATCATTTATTGTTATAATTGTCTTTACTTGCTCTATTGGAGGAGAGATTGTTTAAACAATGATTCTGTGTGACATCAAAGAAGGGAGCACATAGATTGGCTTGTGCCCATGTTGTTGCCATTTGTGCTTTTGTTTGTGGTAGTCTGCCTCTGTGGAGGGTGTATGTCAGCCTCTCACCTGGCCTGGGTCTCTGCCTAAACACTGACCTTTCTCCTGCAGCAGCTCCTACCAGATGCGGCATATGAAGCGTGGACTGGTCTGACAGATGGTGTGGAATTGCACCCTGTAGACTCCATTTCACGCAGGGTGTGGAAACATCTATGGAGGTGAGAGAGGCCTTATCATTCCTCAATACATGTGCCAAGTCATAAAGGGTTGGATGAGGATACAGCTGGCGCAGTGTCATGTTGCAAATGTGGCCATTCTAGGTCATATGTTCCTGGCAGGTTTGTTTGCTTGGTGCAGGGGTGGGGGGGGGGGGGGGAAGGTTGGATGTGTGTTGTGTGGTTTGGTTTTCAGCCCTGGCCCCCAGGTAGTTGGCCATACATGAGGGACATCATCAGAGTGGTGGGGTGGTATAATGGTTGGGGTATTGGCTTGGTCACCACATGTCTCTTCACCTTCCATTATCTCAAGCAACTCTACATTATCACTGTCCCGCTTTTCTGTCCATCACAAAGTCTAGTTTATGTTTTTTATCAGCTTAGACTGAGATGGTACTGTGATATATTTGGTCTTCTCCTAACATATCACATCTATGTAGCTAGTTTGCTACACTGACAGCTTGTGCTATAGCGTCCAGGAGCTGATTCTTCATCTCAGTTCCACACTGGATGCACATATGTGGTAGATGTTTGGTCCACAATTGGTTTCCCTGTGGCCTCATTCAATGCCCCCTACTGTCTCCTATTTATGTGGTGCTAACAAACATAGTGGGATGGTGGCATAGTGGTTGCTGTGCCTACCTAGCACTAATCAGACTGGGGTTTGCTTCCCACACATGGTCTTTGGGTGGGTCTTTATACACTCCATGGTTTCTGTGGAATTGGCCATCCCTGCTACCTCTGATTATACCTCTCATTGTCAACACAGGGGTTGCTGAGTCACCAGGGGTTTACATCCCCTTGCTATGTGTTTTGCAGCAATGAATTTTGCTGTACATGAAACACTAGCATTATTTCAGCTGTTATATCTGGTATCCCCTCTGCCATGTGTGTTCGGGATTGTGTGTAGCTCTCCTTTGATTTCATTTGTCCTGCAGGGTCTTTTTCTTCTCCCGTTTTGCAATGGGTTGTACCTTCTGAGTACCCATTGTGATGTCACACCATGCATGTAGGTGGGGGGGCTACCTGGACTGCAGTAACTGCTGGCCATGACAGGTTATGGCGCTGTCCTAATGGTTAGGGCACTGCCTTCAAGGGACAGGGTTCGATTCCCACTTGTGACCATGTCACTTCATATTGCATTACATTTGTTTTTATGTCCAATTAGACTTCTCAGAGGCCCTATCTTGCTGATGTGCTGCTAATACCATGCATGTTGAATGTTGACATTGTGGGATGCTGCTGCCTGACTTGCCTATTCATGCCTTGCATTGTACATGCTTTCTTGGCCACCACTGTGCACTGGACGCATGTTTAGCTATTTTTGTGGCTTCATGAATAACACTCTCACAACTCCATCAGACTTCTGAAAGATCAAACAATACACATTACCAGATAGACTACGAAACATTACCGACCTTTCCATGTTCTGTACCCATCTCAAAACTTTCCTCTTTATTGAACACTTTGGTCAAAATGAAATAACTTCTGATTCAGACCCAACATAAAATTCTCCATGTCCGCCCTTCAGTCCTTTACAAACCAATCAATAATCACTATCCCCTCTTTAACTAAGCTCACCAACACTTCACCATAGTCAACATATTTCCTCCACTCCCCCGAACCTACTCAAATGACGATTGATATTCTCAGTCATTCAAATCATAAATAAGACATAATTTTTCCAAATCCTGTAAAATTTATTGATTGCCTGATCCAGCACCTGTTCTATTATTATGTTTGATGCACCTGTTGTTCTAAATGTAAACCGCTATGATTACCGGATATGGCAGTATAAAAATCTCACAAATAAATAAATAAAACTAAATATATCCGATGTGTGTTCTAACTTTCTTGTGCTGCTGACTGCACAGTCTCCACCATCACATCTATATCTGTGTCCACATTGGTCCTTCATGGTGTGCCTGCATGCATCTTGTTCTCCCTAGTTGCATTGTTCAGCGATGCAGATCTGCTAGGTATTTGCCACCTCCATGCATCCTACACATGACAAATCTTTGATATTTCTGGACTCCCTCCCTCATGTTGTGCATGCCTGTTTCAGTCTCTGCATGGGTGATACTACTGCCTGCCTGCTTCTCTCTATTCCCATGTCTGTCTGTCTGTATTCTGCTGTACTTACTGGGTGAGGATGGTCCTCATCCTTTCACAGCCCCTGCATGCTGCCACATGGACTGGTATCCTATGCCTAGAGGACAAGAGCACCTCCTCCTCCTGCAGCATCATGGTGACAAGGAGCCTAGTCTTTGCCTCACTAAAGGTGGGCAGCCTTGTCGCCATGTTGATGTGTGCGTTATGACTTTAGGCAGGAGGGGGCACTCCATCGTATTGCTTATTGCATGTGGACTGAGTTGCATGGGGATGGAGCTACATGTGGATGGGCGGCCACAGGGACCTACACAGGCAGGATTTGGGCATCCTGCACACACACACACACACACACACACACACACACACTAGATGTCTGGCGGAATCACAAGTAGCACATGTAGCTCCATTAACATCTCTGTCCTGATTCCAGAAACACGTGTGCATCTACACATGTGGTTGCAGGATCAGGTTCAGAGCGGCATTTCTTTGCTCTAGACATGTCCGCAGTTCAGATGTGTATGTTCTGGGATCATGCTCCACGAGTCTACCCTGTGTACTATATGCAGAGCGGATGCTGGGCATGCTCATTGCATTTCAGACTTCCCACTTACCATATCTTAACTTTAGGGGGTACGCTTTAGTAAACATGGCTCCTAAAACTGTTGTAAGTCATCAGACCTTAAATTAATGTGTATTTTTGTGCATTTACACTAATATTTTATAAAATATGTGCATACTTGTCTTTATAAAACAGGCGTGAAATGCATGCATAAAACTGCTCATTAACCACATGTAAGTTTCTAAAATTACCCTCTAACTGCATGGTGATTTCATCAATTACCACATAGTAACTGGAAATGTTAATAAAAGAAACAAACAAAGAAACAAGCAAATTGGGAACCTGCATGAAAAATGACAACAGAGCTGCAGGAGAGCAACTGTGACATATGAAACGATTCTAATGCTAATGATTCTCAGAGCATCAGGGAAAAGTATGGCGGGATCTGAGGGAGTTTGCGAATGTACTATAAGTTAATAGGCAGTATGCGAGATGTCTTTTGTTATTACTATAAAATATGTCATCCTGTTCTGTTTAGCTCAGAGGATTGTTCAAAGGAGTCAAGAGGTTTCCCTTCCTAATGTGGGTATTATTCACATCAACAAGGTCAAAGGAAAAAAATGTTGAGCTTCAAGATTCACTTCTCATTAAGATCAAGATAAAAAAAAAAACTGCAGGCATGCACAATACATCAGAGAAGCTGCAGCTGTGAGTCTCCTAGTGAGAGGAATGGAGTAAAATTAAAGAAAACCTTATTGCTACTGTAAGTTGGTGGTGTTGGAAATGATATATAGAAAATAACTATGACGGACCCGATATACAGTGGTGATGACTAGCGCTGAACATTAAAACCGGATATTCAATGCCGGGGCCATATCCAGGCCTGGCATTGAATATCTGGGTTGCCCGGCTGGTGATGAAGCTAACTGGGCAGTGGTGATATTCAGCTGCTGTCCGGCTAGCTTCAGAGGCGGACATTAGGCTCACCTTTACTGCGCCTGACTTTTGCCGTGTTGTGATAACCGAGCTGTGGCTCAATATTGCCCCTGCCCACTTATCACCGGGTGCCAGCTCCACTTTGCCCTCGGCACCGCCTCAGTGCTAGCCGGTTAGAATCAGGGCACCTGGGGATATTCAGTGGCATTAACCTTGCTAATTTCCCGTGCAAGGATATTATTAGCATGGTCTTGGTCACAAACATCCAAGGATTAAAATGTCTTTCAGTTTTGCCTTAGCGTTCATTATTTCTATACTCGGTAACAAAAATAATGCATGAACAAATATAAAGCCAGATTTTTAATTTATGGATGCTATGGCATTCCTGTCCGTTTCCCATAAAATGTTATATACAGTATAGAGTAATCTTAGATCTCACAATATCTTTCAAATATATAAAACTAGAGACATACATACTGCACATATACAAATGTATGTGCATTCATAGGTCTTATATATAATTGCATATACGTATATTGATATATCGATACATTGTGTGCATCTGTCTGTGTCTGTATGAATTTTTTTTTTAGAGAGAGATACAAGTAGAGAGACTCAGAGATAGATATTTACTTGATTGAATCCTTTAAAAACCAGCACAAAAGTTATTTTCAAAATAAGCAAGACTGTGCATGTGTTTTGATAGAATTAGCACCCTAAGAATTTGTTTGTCTTTTTACAGGATGGTATCAATGGCTGGAGATGGCAATAATCAGCTGTCTGATATAGGGTGGGAGAAAGAATGGATCCTTGATTGATACTGTGAACCTCAGCCAGGAGTGTACCAACCTAGAAATACACCCTATGCAACTCATTAACCTGGTTATTGGAGGCTGGTCCCAAAGGTGTGCCTAGCCCATAACCGGGCTGCTGGGGGAAGAACAGATCCTCGCAGTGATCAGGAAGGGCATGGGGACGGAGGTTTGAGGCCGGCAGCTTAAAGGCCCGGGATGGAAGGAGCTTCCTCCTCTTTCCGGGCCAACCGCCCTCAGCAGCTGAGTCCCAGCAGCGATTGCAAGCCCCAGCAGCCATCTGCAAACACACACAAAACAAAAAGCGAAAAGTAGCCGGCCGCAAGCAGCAGTCACCAGACTTGAGCCGCTAGCAGCCAGGCTCTCCGCAGGCATCACAGTGGATCAGGAGACATCGAGCATGGGCCACGGCTCTGGCAGCCCAGAGGAGGAGTGGAATCTGAGTGGTAGTCAGCAAAGCCCCCCAAACGAAAAAAAATAAGAGGAAAGAAGCGGACAGAGTGAAAGGAGGGACCCGCAGGGAGTTTACTTACCCAAGACAGTCGGTCCTTCACCAGCAGCAAGAGCAGTCTCCAGGCACAGGCAACGGCCATCTTGGGATACACTTTGAGCAAAAGGGCAGAGCAGAGGACAGAGCTGGCCTTATTAAAGGTACCTACGCCCTGTATTGCCACTCATGTGGTTGACAGGGCCCCCAGGCAGGGAAACAAGAGATGAGCAAGCTGGACAGAAAGAAGGATGGCAAGAGATCATCCAGCAAAACCAGGACCAAGGGACCAGCCAGCAAAAAAACAAGGAAGACAGGCAGACCAGCGGAGAGCAGTCAGAAGATGGCAACAGGAGCAACATGTTGTGGACCAGCAGCAGATGGAGGGTGGCACGACGATGATGCAAGCAAGAGCAGCGGACGAAGTCCTCATGGCTGCCCCTGCAGCATGGCAGAAGCACCAGCATTCATGAAGCAGTGCCAGCAACAGGAAATGACTGGCAAGAAGAGTCCAGAGATTGAGATCTCGTGAACATGGTGAGAGCCCTGGCTGCGGTCCACAGAGTGGGATGTGTGCAGACTTTTCTGAATTCACTGGAGGACATATAGGATGTAACACATTCAATGCTGAGAGAGGAGGGTTTCATCCTTGTGGTAACACCAGGGGGGGACTTAGACAGCAGGTGAATATAAACATTTTGCATTTGTAGTAAGGGGAGAAGGGACTGGGTGGGTCGGGGGAGGGGGCATGGCTGGAGGTCAAGCAGCTGGTGGGGATGGCGCCACAAAGAAGGGGCAGCATGGAGGCAGGGAGTGAAGGATAAGTTATGGCAATGACCAAGGTCTGGGTGGTCAGGGAGAGCAGCAGCAGAGTGTCTTGGGGCGTGCAAAGTGCAAGCTGGTCAGCAAAAAGCAGACAGCATCCCCAGAACTGGTGCGCTGCTTTCCGCATCCTAGCCAGCATGATAGAGGAAAAGTACCCCGAGCAGTGTAGGGGTTTCTTCAAATACCAAGACAGTATTTGCAAAGCCAACAGGGTTTATAGGGGGGAATGCTTGGCTGAGTACGATGAGCCATTCCAGAAGAAAATGGCCGAGCCAAAGGGATTTAGCAGACATCGGAAAGACATTTATTTAACCAGATTTCTATACCGTCTTATCCTTCAATCAAAGTGGTTTATATCATAACTTAAACTGAGTACAATAAACTAGAACAAGGGGAGAGACTGGCATGCAGGGCAGTTAACAAGAACTTATTTACAGTTTGGTCAAGGTACTGGAATGTGTGTGCTGTTGATCTGTAAGGTTTGGGAGGGGGTCAAGGCCAGTGTTTTTGCTAGGCTATGTAACATTTCCAAAATGTTCAGTGAACATTGTGTATTAGGCTCATAACACAGAGCCAGCAGGGGAACAAGGCAATTTCTCAAACACCGCCGCAATGGTTGGGAAAAAACATGGGCCTGCAGCTGCCTTTCGAGGTGATGGGAGGGGGGTGCGGGGGTTGGGAGGGCAGTGATACCCTCCTGGTCCCTTGGGGGCTCGGCAAGGTGTCTGCAGGCTATTTAATGGTGGCTCCTGCAGGTTCGGCAATAACTGTAAATACAAGCATGCTTGTACAATATGCAGGGAAGGGCACTCCAATTCAGATGCGGGAAGAAGCAGAGTGGGGGGGGGGGGGGTCCAGAGCAGCAGCAGTGATCTAGGTTCTTTTGGGCACGCTGCCATGCAAGTGAGGATCAAGGCACTGAGGCGGAACCTGGAGGATTATGATACATGCAAGGCAGCTTGGTTAATTAACGATATTCTGTTTGGCTTTACTATCCACTACAGTGGCTTTGCTGGACCGCGAGGGGCGGGTAACCTTATCTTTATTATTATTTGATATACTGCCCTAGGCAACAAGGCATCAGAGCGGTTTACAATAATCAAAAACATCAGGGAGAGAGGAAAGGAATGCCAGTTGTTGACAGGACAGCTTAGAGAGAAGAGAGACTGAGAGAAGGGAGGGAGAACCAGTGGGGGGGGGGGGATTAACCTAGGGGAGGCAAGCAAGAGGGGAAAACTAACCCTAGGGAGGAGGGGGGAGTTCATAAGCGAGCTGAAACAGGTGGGTTTTGAGGAGTGATTTGAGGGTTCAGCACACAGAGATATAGGAAGGGAGTTGCATAGAGTGGGGGCGAGGAAGAAGAAAGCAGAATAACACATCTATTCTAGGCACACACAGGAGATGGGGGGAAGGGCCAAGCGGTGGGTGTGTAAGGACCTGAGGAGGCGGTGGGGGGAGTGAAATTGGAGGAGATCAGATAGGTATTGTGGAGTGCCTGTGTGAATTGCCTGGTGTACTGAAGTGAGGATTTTGTAGTCAATGCAAAATTTTATAGGGAGCCAGTGAAGATGGATGAGAGTAGGTGTTATGTGCTCACGATGGGAGGAGTGGGTGAGGATCTGGGCTGCTGTATTTTGAAGGCACTGGAATGAAAGGTGGTGGTACAGAGTAAAATATAGAAGGAACTGGCACTGAGTAGGGTGGCAGGCCCCTTCGAACACAGGCCAATGCCTCATTTGATAATCTCCCCAATGGGCCTGGTCCCGAAGAAGGAACTAGGGGAGTACCGGCTCATACACCACCTGTCGTATCCCAATGGCAGCTCTGTGAATGACCATTTAGAGCAATCATTGTGCTCTGTCAAATATCCTATCGTGGACCAGGCGCTGGTCTTGGTGAGGGCACAGGGCAAGGGGACATGGCTAGCAAAGTCTGACGTGGAGGCAGCCTTCTGGCTGTGCCAATCCATCCAGATAGCTTTCACTTGCTTAGCTTCTGTTTCAGGTGACAGTATTATTTTGACAAATGAATGCCAATGGGATGCTGTGTCCTATGCATATTTTGAGGAGTTCAGCTCAGCCTTACAGTGGATAGTTGAGTAGGTAATCGGACGGAGCAAAATCTTGCTCTACCTAGATGATTTACTGCTGATGGCGAGTGACTGGTGCACCTGCCAGATGAACCTGGAAATCTTTCAGGACAAAGAACTGTCAATCCTTTAGGTGGGGAATAAGACAGAAGGGCCAGACCAGCGTCTGTCTTTCCTAGCCATCAAGATACAGGCCCTGAAGGAAGCCTTGCAGATGATAGTGCTAGCCAAAAAGGTCACCTTGAATTAACTACAATCCTTCATCGGGCACCTGAACTTCACATGCAGGGTGATGTTGATGGTAGTGCCTTTATATGACATCTGTCAGATGCTACAAAGGGTGTCTGCAGGGGACACCACTTTATCACTGTGCACATGCGGGAAGACCTAGGGGTGTGGTAGAATTTCCTAGGGAGGTATAATGGCAGAAACATATGGAGAGAGCCCCTGCTAGCAACAGGGAGATGTTGCAGGCAGCGTTGGGTTTGCGATTGACTTTGGAGGGCTGTGGTGCCATGAGAAATGGCTGGGGTAGTGGAACCGGCAAGGTATCACCAGGGATATCACATTCCTCGAGATGTTCCCAATCATGGTGACTTTGACACTAAGGGGTCCTCTTTTCCAAAACAAGCAAATCAGTTTCTGGTCCTACAATGCCGCAGTGGTTTTTGCTATACACAAGTAAATGGCCAGGGCCAGGAGGGTGATGAGGCTTGTCAGGCAGCAGGTTTTGCAGAGCTTGGAGCTTAATGTTTTTATCACAGTCAGGCATGTACCTGGGAAATTTAATTAGATTTCTGATGCTCTCTTGTTTTCAGCTGGATCGCTTCTAGCACCTTGCCCCTTCAGCATCACCCAGATCAACACGCATGCCAATGAAAATATGGAGCACTGGATGCTGCACACCAGTGGAATGCTGATGGCTTCTCTGTCACTCAGCACATGGAAGGCATACTAGAATGCCTGGGTGCGCCTGTGGAGCTTTGCCCATCAGCGAGGGTTCAGCCTGGATTGGGGCATGTCCTTGGGACAGCTACTAGAGTTCATAACATGGCTGCAGGGGGGAAGGAATGTCTCTCAGACATGCCAAGCTGATGCTGGCCGGCATGGCCGTCTTCTTCAAACTTGGGGGAGGGAGGGATGTCACGAAATAATTTCAGGTCAAGAAGGTGATAGAGGGCTGGATGAGGCAGGCCACCCCTAGGCCAGATGGGCGCAGAGCTGTCACCCTCTCCATGCGGAGGGGAGTCATACTCAGGGCTACAGAGGTAGTTAGGGATGGTTTTGAGGAGAAGCTGTTCAGAGTGGCTTTTTTGATTATGTTTTTCGCAGCTTCAGGATAAGCGAGGCCTTACCCCATTTCAGACTGAACATGGTAGACACAGCTCTGCAGGGGGAGGATATGACAGTAAAGAGGGACAGGATCAGGCTCTTCCTGAGCATGTTCAAGACAGACCAGACCAGGAGGGGAAGAATGGTGTGGCTCAACATCACTATGGTGCGGGAGCTTTGCCTGGTAAGGGCAATGAAAGAATACTTGCAGGTACTTGGGGTGGGGGAAGGCTGTCTCACAGCATCAGGATGGGACCAGTCTGTCCCAGTACCAGTTCATTGCCCTATGGATCAGGGTGCTGGAGGGAGCTGGGTTTGAGAAGGAGGGTTTTACCCTCCATTCATTCATGATAAGCACAGTCACTGCAGCACACAGACTGGGCATCAAGGCCAGCCTGATACAATCTATTGGGAGGTGGTCATCTGACAGGTACAAGCTGTTTATTTGGTAGGGTAACCTCACTCTCATCTTGTTCCCATTGGTACAATACCGTCAGTGTGGATAGTGGGGCATTCATTCATCTATTGGACCAGGAAAAGTTCAGTGGGCTGCTGTTCTGGAAAACAGCTCGGCTTCCACCCAGACACAATGAGAATCCAGTGGCTGGGTAAGAGGGTGCTGTGGAGGGACCAGCTACAGCTCACACTCAACATCTGGCAGCAGGTAAGCCACCACCTGGATACTATGGTGCTGCAATTAGATGACAACGATTTAGTATCCAACAAAGGTGTGGGATTTAATCATCAAGATAAAGAGGGACTTGGCCTAAATACACGCTGAGCTGGGGACGGGCATCATATGCTTCTAGATTCTTCCACGGCAAAAATGGGTAGTAGCCAGATAGCTGTAGAGGGAATAGAAAAGATCCAAAAAAAAGCTGAATGCAGAGGTAGAGAATTATGTACGGGCCTTAAGTGGGGGGAGTACTCAAGCACGAGGGCAAATTTGCAGGGGGATGGGTTTCATCTGAACAAGATTGACCTGGATGTTTTCAATGCGGGGGAGTCAGACCATGGCCCTTCCTCGGTGGCAGGACCTCATCGAGATAGAAGGGGATACCACACGCCTGGAGAGGGGGAGGCCAGGTACCAGTTAGGGGCAGCTGGGGCTGGTAACAGGAGGGGGTGTCACGTACCAGAGATGAGATTGACTGGCCTTGGTTACAAAGAATAGTTGAAGCAAATGGGGACACTCGGGCACCAACACAGAGGAGTTGGCGGTGGAAGAAGTTCTTCTCGGTCATTGTGTGGACCAAGGGATCAAAACGGACAGTGGTGTGGTACTTGTTACGGTGGTTCTGCCCACAAAGGGTTTAAAGTATATCATTATTGCTATCGTTATTGTATATTGTTACCTTGGTATGTTGTACTATTGTTAGTAGCATTAAGTGCTGTTAATTGGCACTGTTATCATTTATAGATGGGAAGGTTCTGCAAGTTGTGGCCAGTCAATCCCACTATTAAAGCATGTTGGTCTAAGCTGGTGAAGTATGGTTATTGGGGTACAGATGGGAAGAAAGGGGGGAGGGGAAGTGATGCAGGAGCCTGGGGTGACCCATGCAGCATGCCACAGTTATGGGTTGCAAACATCTTGGTAGTCTATTTGTGTGGAGTAATATTTTTGGGAACATACACGTGCAATAAAAAGTCATCGAAATAGCTCCATAGAGCATGTGTGCATTGCTGTCTTCAGGCAAATGCATTTTACCACTCAAATGCATGTGCATTGTGAATGGCTGTAAGCCCCAAGATATGCACACGTATAGCCAGCCCCCTTCACATTTCCCATTTCTATGTTGCCGTGCCGGTGGACATGACCATCATTCTTCATTTTAGGCTGCAGCAGAAACATCCTTGCCACCACTGCCACCTACTGGATATTTCCATATGGAGACTACCCCCATTTCACAACACACACACATGTAAATTACCTTTGCACATTTTTCTAAGAACCATCCATGTCAAGGGGTGAAGATATGCCGATTTTAGATTATAACCTCTCTGGTTGCTCAATCTGTAATTTATTGAATAATCAATTGTATAACTGTGATCTGGTGGTTGTTAGTCCCCCCCCCCCCCTACCATAATCATACTGTATTCCTAAATTTATGCTGTACATATTCCCTTTGTCTTGTCCACCTAAGGACTGCTTCTGATCGCTGGAAGGAGCGGTGTATAAATTTATGCCAAATAAATAAATAAATAAATGGGACATGCACATGCATATCCTGCTTTCTAAAACTGAAATGTATTCTTCTGACATGCATTACCACATACCACACACCTCTTAAATGGTCTTTTTGAAGTGTCCCTTTACATGTATAAGCACATGATCAAAAGGGGCATGCAGATGGATCAATTCCTAGAGCACTTTATTCTCACATTGTAAAACAGAACTGTAATGCAGTTGATTGCGATTTCATGAGTATAGTGTTTATTTGAGAGAGGAGAGGGAAACAGAGCCCACTACTTACAGAAGGGTTGATTGAACACTTCTGGAGAAAGAGAGAAAAGACAGAGAAGCAGAAATACTCATTTAACATATCTTAACCTGCATGCATAGGATTAGGACAGTTTTTAGCTCTGATGAGGACTCCTTAAACTTACAGAATGTGAGATGATTGCAGTTCCATAACATTGAGAGGCCGTCATTAATCAAGAGGTGCAATTTAAAAATAATATAAAACTCCATCTCTAGCCAGTTTATCAGTACCAAGCAAAATATCTGCACAAAACTGAACCTGGATTTGGATTTGCAATACACATGAAACTGACTAAATGCCTATTAGTACTGTATTGCTATCAGGTCAATACAAGCACTGGAATATAGAGATACATGCTGGTAGAAATGCAGGCAGCTCTAAGGTCATACAAGTCTATTATCATTAATAGTCATAAAAGACAATTTAACATAGGAATCAGAAAATAAATAATTTCCTGTGAATATGAAGAGGAGATGAAATGTGAAATCAGAAAAAGCAATCCAGAAATAAACAGCAGGTAGTACAGGACAGTATGCAAATTTACCTGAGAATGGAGATAACCTGTTGTGAAATCAAATAATAGAAATCTAAAGAGTTCCAAGAGAAAAAATCCAAATGATAAATATTTTTTGAACCTCATGCAATTGCAACCTGTTTGCAGAGTATATCCTGCAAAGTCCATTACAATACAAGTACACATTTCTTAGCAAGTCACTGCCTTAGATTTTTTTGATGAATGATTTACATCAGTGTTAAAAACATTACACTTGATGACTTTCATATTTGCTAAATAGTGCTGGATATAATATGAGCTCTCTAAAGATGATTATAGAGTGACTAATTCCATTGGTAAGGAACTTTTATAAAGCTCAGTGAGCAGAAAAAAAAAGATTTGAAATGTAGCAAGTGCAAAATAAAAAAGTAAACTATTTAGGAGATAATACTTTAAAGGCTTTTCTGTGTATATAGCCTATTTTGTACACGTAAAAGGTTTTTTATAAAATCATGCAGTTTAGTTTAGTTTCATTTATTACAGAGTTTGATGTACCGCTTCGTATTACAAAGAGATCAAAGTGGTTTACATGATGTAAAAATTTTTCTCTATAATCTGTGTTGCTGCTACTGTCTGGCGGGGGGGGGGGGGGGGGGGGGGGGGGGTAGAGGGGAGCCCGAGTGCAAAATGGAGAGGCCGTGGCCGACTCATGGCTATATCCTTATGTAAAATAATAAAAAGTGAAAAGTTAACAAACGGGCTAACAAAAATAGTATCTTGCTTTCAAAAGGCAATTAAGGAATGGCTGAGTTAAAAAAGAAAATGAGGGAAAGGGAAAAGGATGGCAGTTGTTTATATATAATATTCTAAACTGAACAGCAATATATCAGATATCGAATAAAATAAATAAATATATATATATATGTGCCAACAAGAACACACATACTTATATTTACACTGCATTGGGGGGAGAGTTAGAGGCGGAGTTGCAATATATGCATATATTTTTAAAAAATGCATATCCATACGCATAACCGGGCAAGTGGCAGCCAGGCTTAGGACATATCCCTCCCCATGACACATTTTGCCCTATGTCCTGACCCACGCCCCAACATCCCCCTTTACTCTTGGCCCACGACCCCCTTTCTTGTTGACATCCTTTATTGCTGACATAATACACAGACCCAAATTTTGCCACAACAAGAGTTTATTGGGTAATGTCAGCCACGACATAACCTATACAAAACATAACCATATAATACTGTATAATTCACAACATATATACACAACAGAAAACTGCCTTAACTTAACTGACCCTATCCTCAAGATGCACAGCCTGTACCCGCATGGTGTGATGCCGTCAAAGCCCATCTTTTTTCTCCAACTCACACCATTATTACCATCGCATACCTATACACATTTTTGCACAATGCACTGTGTGGGGAAGTATGCCGTTGAAGCATGCCCTTGACTCCGGTCACAGCAGTGTTCCACCTTCTTATTAGATGCAAACTGGTGCATTTGTGAACATTCTGCGTGCATATTTATTTATTTAGCCGTGCTTATATACCGCTTTTCTCCGGGTCAAAGTGGTTTACAATAAACAAGGGGAACACATTGAACAGAGTTAATTGTATTTACTGGGGGAAAGAAGTATACCATCACCAGGGGAAGTATAAAATATTCATATTCTTGCGAGATGTATCAGTCATGGTGACATTTCTGACTCTCTCTTCAGTCTTGTCATAGGTCGGGTTTATTTACAGTTTATTTACAGTTCAGTCTTTTCCCTGCTGTCTTAAACCGCCTTGTGGAAGTTCATTGGGTGCTGTTCTGCGTCGACCCTAGGTACTCCCAGAAGAGCAGGGTTTCATCTGTTTTTGGAAGGCAGAAAGGTCATTGTTGCTGCGGATTTGGATTGGAAGAGAATTCCAAAGTGAGGGTGCATAAAGATCGAATGCACGGTTACATGTCTGATGATTAAATTTTGTTCTGTCATGTGACACAATGAGTGTATTGCTCATGGTCTGTCGTGTTGGTCTTCCAGAGTTTGTCCGGGTTAGAATGGTTTGTAGATAAGATGGTGGCTGTTGGTGAAGAGCTTTGTGTATCATAACTGGTGTTTTATATTTTATTCGTGCTTCCAATGGGAGAATATGGACTTCTCTTAGGACAGGGGTGACGTGGTCGTGTTTCTTTGCCCTCTGAATGATCCTCGCCGCTGTGTTGAGGGCTGTTCATAGTGGATTGATGGTGGTGGCTGTGAGTCATTGGTAGATTGCATTACCATAGTCTAAGTGAGGTAGTGTCATTGCTTGCATAACCGTGCAGAAGTCTTGGGGGTCTTTGAGTGTCCTGAGCCTTTGCACCAGCTTTGCTTTGAAGAATACTGATCTTGTGGCTTTTGCAACCTGCTGTTTAAATGAAAGTGTTTGATCAAGGATGACACCTAGATATTTTACTTGTGTTTGGACTTTTATCTCAGTTGTGCCTATAGTGATGTATGGTGGTGGGGTGAAGGTTTGGTCTTTGGTTACAAATAGTGCTTCCATTTTTTTGAGGTTTATGGTGAGATCGTTTTCTTGTAGCCATTTGGAGACATCATTAAAACAGTCCATTAGCCTTGGGTTTGTTGGATTGGTGGTCGTGATGGGTCCATAGGGCATTATGTCATCCGCATACAGGTGGAAGTTGATGTCATGAGATCGTATTATTTCACAGATGGGTTGAAGGTATATGTTGATGAGTGTAGCTGAAAGGGAGGATCCTTGTGGTATTCCTTGAGTTTGTTGTAAGGGTGGGGAGGTATCAGTGATGGTTCGGATGAGTTGATAGTCACACAACATCCTCCTGGACAGACTACAAGAGATTGGCATACAGGACAAAGTACTAGAATGGTTTCAATCCTACTTGACTAACAGTCAGGATTGAAACCATTCTAGTACTTTGTCCTGTATGCCAATCTCTTGTAGTCTGTCCAGGAGGATGTTGTGTGCGACTGTGTCAAATGCTGCAGAGATGCCTAGAAAAATCATTGCATAACCAGCCCTTTTGGCCTGCATCCCTTTGGTTAGGGTGTTAAGGAGAATGACCATGAGGGTTTCAACCCCATGGGAGGGGCGGAACCCATGCTGCTGAGGATCCAGGGTGTTTTGTTCTAGGTGTTCCTGCAGTTGCTGTTGGGCTATTTTCTCTATTATCTTTGCAGTGAATGGTAGGCTCGCTATTGGTCTGTATGAGGTGGGTTCCAATGGGTCGAGATCAGGTTTTTTGAGGGATGGCCGTATGATGGATGTTTTTAGGTTGTTGGGCATGTTGCCTTGTTTGAATGATGCATTTACTATGTTTGCAGCGCTAAGTTCCTATTTTGATTTTTTTATCCACTCCACCGGGCAGGGTCGAGTGGGGAGGTTGTGGTATTTAGTCCTGATATGGTGGTTTCAAGTCTTTCTTTAGAAATCTTTGCGAATGTTCCCCATTCATTGTTCGTAAATATAGTGAGGTCCCTTTTTACTGTTACGGGATGCGGGCTGGGTTGTTGTTGAAGTTGCTTGTACTGTGCTGCTAGTTGTTGTGGTTGTAATCTTGGAAGTTGGTTCATAGTGTTAGGGGTTTTCATTAGCCTTTTGACAATATCAAATAGTTCACGTGGTTTGTTGACTGATGACATTATGATCTTCATGTGATATGCTCTCTTAGTATTGTCTGTTTCAATTGGGTATTTGTTGAGCCTATTCATGTAGTTTATTCTATTTCAGTCTTAGACTTTCTCCATCGTCGCTCGATGCGTCTGAGCTGTGTCTTTAATTTCCGTAATGTGGGTGTGTACCAGCGTGCCATTGTTGGTCTTGTTCTGTTTCCTATGTGTGTTGTAGTTGTTTGTGCTGCTGATGTGATGACGGTGTTCCAATTGCTGGTCAGGGTTTCAATTTCTATTTCAGTTGATTCATTCAATTCTGTCTGCAGTTTTGGTAGTACTTGTTGTAGGAATTCTTCCTTGATGAAAGGTTGAATCTTCTTGACAGCTGATCACTTTCCTTTGTGGGTGTATGTTGGTATGAACTTCTGAAGGTAATTAGATGGTGGTCCGACCATGGGACAGGTGTGATCTTTGTATTGCTTTTTGTGGCATCTGTTGTGTTGAGGAAGATGAGATCGAGGATATTACCCTTCTGATGGGTTGGATCATGGATAATTTGGTTAAGTTCTATTGCCTTCATTGCCTCAAGGAACGCAGTAGCCTATTTCTCTTGCAGGGATGGTATATTGAAGTCATTGATGATTATCTGTTTTTTCGTGGAGTTGGTGATGTCTGTCACATGTTTCAGAATGTCCGATAGGTCTGAATTCGAGGATGGTGTCCGATATACTAGGCATATTGTAAGCCGCTTATTGGTGATTGTGATGATTGCATATCAAATAAAGATACATAGGGGGCCATTCTGAACCATGAATAAGCCACCTGTACATTTGGGATCGACGTGTATCACACAAAAATGTCCAAAACCGTATTCTGAATTTTTGCAGCCCTGTACGTAAATGGCAGAACAGCGGCGTGGCCAGCCATGGAGATATATGAAGCGTATTCCGGTCACACCTGTGTACGTCCGCAGGCGGCCCCACAGACGTCCAGGTTATACCTGCAAAAATGTGGACCAAAGATAGGACTTAGAAATATTTCTGCTTCTCACCCCAATCCAGCCTATAGTGGTGAATGGATGACTAACCTATGCTGTGCACTGGTGTGTCTGCAGCCTGGGAAACTACAGCATGCAAGTGTTATGGAACAGAAAGCAGAGGAGAGGGAGGATGTAAGCCAAAGCAGCAGAAATAAACACCCCCACAACTCTATGCAGTAGAGCACTGGTGCTCAATCGAGCCATGCTTGGCATTTGTTGTGTGGATTAAAGGGGCACACTAGGGCACCCTAGCAATGCCCATGTCCTGGATATGATACTGGTGACAGAGTCCTAGGACTCCATGTGAAAATGTAAGCCAGGACATCGGTGCTATGTGCAGCACCCAGCCAGCTGAACAGTTGACTTCCACATAGTGTATTTCTACAATATGCTGTATGCAATATGCACAGTCCCCTGGTGCAGATAAGGTCTTACGTAACTCTTATTGGAACACTATACTGGGGATATCTTACGCCTGTGGCTATATGGCACATATCTTGTGCACAGGTCACTGTTGCAGTTGTTTACATATGTGGGCCTATGATGTGCAATGTGCATACAGGGTTTGACCCTTGAGGAGGATATACTGGAAGGGCTGTTTGAGCCTACTGCAGCTCTGTAGCAGATTGAGGTCCACCATTGTAGTTATTGTGTATGTACGATGCCAAACAGAAATGTAGTGACAGGTATGAGTCCAAAGAAGAGTGGTCTCTCACGCAGAGATACAGTACACACAAAATGGAGCAGAGTCAGTGGCAGTAGATCCAACGTTTATTATAAATTGACCCAAACGTGTTTCAGTCTGTGCCTTCCTCAGGGGGTATAGCCTCAGATAAAAACAACAAAAGTCAAACTTAACACCACATAAAAATAACATTGAATAATCTAAATAATATAATAAAGGTCATAAAAACCATATTAATAAAATAAAATAATGTAATATCCAAAAGCATCAAAAAACAATAATAAATACTAAAAACAAGTAAATATCATAAAACATAAATAAAACCTCTAAAACGCAATGCATGTGACAGTACTTAAAAGCAGTAAAAGGATCGAAGAGATGAATAGTGAAATATCATATTAGCAATTACAGCACAAATCTTAGAAACAAAAGTACATACATATATAAAAGCAAAATTAAATGGAAGAGAAAAGAAAACAGAGAGGAAAACAAGGCAGACATTGACCTAATATGGTGTAAATACCCAATAATTTAAAACATTACAATTATGTAGTTGAGACATTGTCTCGTACACATGTTGTTCGCGTGATCACCTATATATGATTCAAATAGAAATAGGAAGTGCAGAAGGAGCATATTCCTGTTGGTAAAACAAAAAAGGAGCGAGTAGGGGAGGGTTTGCACTATAGTGTGTGAACAATAAGTGAAAACCCATGCTGGGGGGAGGGGGATGGAGGGAAGAGGGGAGGGGGGGAAGGGGGGGGAAGGGGGGGCAGGGGCGAGGGGCCACAGACTCTCAGGAAATAAAATGAGGTAATAAGCTCACATAATTGTGATGTTTTAAATTATGGGTATTTACATCATATTGTGTGAGCAGTATGATGGAGGGTTGGAAGTACCACTTTCTAAGGTTCCTTATCCATCAGCTAAGACATTCAATGCTGGGCATTCTTTTGGCAGATGGCTGTTTCTGTGGGGCTGCAAGTGAGAGTGCATGCGTGTGTGCGTGGGGGGGGGGGGTCTCGATTGCTCATCCACATATCTGGAAAGGGCAGGTATGCCTGGCAGGTACCTGGGCCATAGGGCTGTCTGCAGCCTCACCAGTTGCCAGTGCATACAGGCAGGCGTGCGTAGGATGGTTCCAGAGTCACTTCCCTGTCACTATTCAGGGGACCTCAGAGGGTGGGCGTGCAATGGTTCAAAGTGCAGTACGCCATTCCCAGGTGCACCAGCATTGGTGTCTACAAATGTGCACATTCTTAGGGAGTGACGATGGTGTTTCTGGGCATGTTTGGGTGGTGCTTGCACTGCCGACTGTTGTCATTCCAATGGTCCTTCAGGGGAAGTGTTTGGATAGGTCTTTATTGGGGGTCTGTTCTGCTGGGATCCATGTCCTTACTTTGCATTGTACAGTCATGTTCCTGAACCATTCACAATGTGCATACCTTGGGAGGGCATCTACTGCCATGTCTAATGCCTCACTGCATCTTGTGCCAGTAGGTTCACTCTCTACCCATTTTCCTGCTACAGTGCTGTATGTTGTGAGTGCTTTGTAGTGGTCTGGGCATGCCACAGACTGGTTTCTAATGTCTAACTTGCATCTACCTGTGGGTCTCACCATCTTACATGGTCATTCAGCCTCAGAACAGCTCTGTCCATTTCCACAGCAGCTTCACAGCTGCCCATTTTGAAGGAGGGCATTGCCGTTTGCAGGTATATTGGGAAGATGGCAGGGTCACAGACGTACATCTTTTCAGAATATGGTGAGCGTGGGGACGTACAATGCCATTGTTGGCGTATACCCATCTTCATACAATGTAGCACTGTGTGTGGGCCGCACCTAGCATGTCTATGTGGGCAATTCTGTGCAAGCGGCTGTGTCTATTCCTGTGTGTGCAGAATTGGGTTCTATTTCTGTATGTTTCCATTTGGACGTTCCCGCTGCCCGGATATGCACGTTTTCAGAATTGGCCTCATAGGCACCTGAGGAAAATAAAAAAGGCACATGTTTTAAATGCTGTGTAATAAAATTACCTCCCTCATTGTAAATACTAACAAAGTCGATAACAGAATAAATAAGAGTCACATGCCATTATGAAGAGGTGCTGGAATATGCTGTAACTTGAGATGAGCATGCATTTCATTTTCTAGACCAAAAAATGAGACTGACATTTAGACACAGACACTAAGGTAAACAAAGTTGTAGCAAATATTTAGAGTTACATAGATAGGGATCTTTACCTTGAAGCAATTTGAGAATGCTGACCCCAGAGACTATGGTCTGAGGTCAAGATGAGTCAAAATTTGAGCAGTCAGTCCACAAATGCTAAGTAAGAGAAGGAGGGAAGCAGGCAGGAAAAGCTGAGGTCAGACTGTCAAAGATATAACAGACATAGGTAATCCAATGATGACTGGATGGTGTGGTTTAATATTAGGACACAGGTGAAAATAGTTCATTCAAAAGTGAAGGTCAATACCTCAAGGTGTCATCAGCTGGGTGGGAACATCTGGGAGAAGTAGAAAAGCAGGGAACAAAACTGAAAGATATGTTAAGGGCAACAAACCTTTTTGTTAGGAAAGTAAATAAGAAATATTATTAAGATTTTGTAGGTTTCTAAGTATGCTAAGGATTTTATGTTTTTTAAAAATATAAGAACATAAGAACATAAGATATGCCATACTGGGTCAGACCAAGGTCCATCAAGCCCAGTATCCTGTTTCCAACAGTGGCCAATCTAGGTCATACGTACCTAGCAGTTTCCCCAAAAGACACAGGTTCCACAATGCTTGTACTGGGTCAAGCATTGATATCCTGGGTCCCTTCTTAATAATGGTTTATGGACCTTTCCTCCAGGAACTTGTCCAAACCTTTTTTAAACCCAGCTACACTAACAGCCTTTACTACATCCTCTGGTAACAAATTCCAGAGTTTGATTACACGTTGAGTGAAAAAATATTTTCTTTTATTAGTCTTAAATAGTTTACCCTGTAGCTTCATTGCATGTCCCCTAGTCTTTCTATATTCTGATAACGTAAACAATCGATCTACGTTTACCCGTTCCACTCCGTTCATTAATTTATAGACTTCTATCATATCTCCCCTCAGCCGTCTCTTTTCCAGGTTAAAGAGCCCCAACCTTTTTAGCCTTTCTTCATAGGAGTATCCTTCCATCCCCTTTACCATTTTGGTGGCTCTTCTCTGAACCTTTTCTAATAACTCTATATCCTTTTTAAGATACAGCGACCAGAATTGCACACAATATTCAAGGTGCGGTCTCACCATGGAACGATATAGAGGCATTATAATATGTTTTGTTTTATTTTCCATTCCTTTCCTTATGATACCTAGCATTCTATTTGCTCTCTGGGCTGCCGCTGCACACTGGGCCGAGGGTTTTAACATGTTATCCACAATGACGCCTAAATCTTTTTCCTCGGTGGTGGTTCCTAATGTGGAACCTTGCATTGTATAACCATAGTTTGGGTTGTTCTTCCCTAGGTGCATAACTTTGCACTTGTCCACATTAAATTTCATCTGCCATTATTTGCTTATTATTACATGCGATTGAATTTGGATTCTTTGAATATTATAGTTATTCTACTTATTATTGTTTGGAGCCCTGTTATTAATGGTTAAAGTGCATAATAGCATGTGCTAAGTGGTTAATATGGGGCTGTAATGATGGCTACCATGCGCTAAAAGCAGCCAGCATGGTAAAAATCCCACATTAACTGCTTGGAATGAAGGAGCAGGGACTTGTTAGATTAGGGGCAGTGAATAGGTGTGGACTGCACATTGTAGTTGGCATGGAAGGAATTAACGCACACTAATTTTCAATGTTGCAGTTAGCTCTGGACAGGGCCAGCCCGTGCATTGTGCAAGAATGTTGTTCGCACAGGGCCCCATGCCAACATCATCCTGCACATATTCTGCTCCTGGATCCCCTCTCTATAGATACTCCCAGCAGGCTCAGAAACACTACCTTACAGCCTCCAAAGTGAAGAGCATTGTTTTTCTTCACTTCAGCAGTTGTGTTGTAATGTAGATTGCTGGTGCGCCGGAGGTCAAAGGACATTTTCTGTGTCCTGGCACTCAGCGCGTCAGCGATCTACCTTACAACACAGATGCTGAAGTGAAGAAAAACGCTCTTCACTTTGGTGGCTGTAGGGAGGTGTTTTTGAGCCTGCCGGGAGCCTCTAAAACCAGTCATGTGGCTCTTCGGGGAGAGGGGGGCTAGGGCTTGAAATGGGCTGGGGGCAGGCTAAGTGGAAAAAGGCTGAGTGAGGGGGCCTAAGATTGGAAATGGGCTGAGTGTGGAGGGGCTAGGATTGGAAATGGGCTGATGGGGGGAGCTTGGATCAGAAATTAGATGATGGGGGGGGGGGCAGGACGGCAAATCTGCAAATGAACTGATGGGGAGGGCTAGGACTGGAAATGGGCTTTTGGTAGGCTAGGATTCGAAATGGACTGACGGGGGAGCTTGGACTGGAAATGGGCTGATGTGGGGCTGGAATAGGATTGGAAATGGGCTGAGTGAGGGGGGTCTAAGATTGGAAGTGGGCTGAGTGGGGGGGGCTAAGATTGGAAATAGGCTGAGTGAGGGGCTGGAATAAGATTGGAAATGGCTGATAGGGAGCTACAGTAGTATTGGAAATGGCTGATTAAGGGACTAGGATTTCAAATGGGCTGATAGAGGGGGCTTGGACTGGAAATGGGTTGATGAGGGCTGGAACAGGACTGGAAATGGCTGATTGGGGGGGCTTGGACTGGAAATGAGCTGATGGAGGGCTAGGACTGGAAATGGGCTGATTCGGGGGGGATGGGAGAATGGAACTTGAAGGGAGCAGATGCTGGGTGGGGCTGAAACTAGAAGGGAGCTGATGTTGGGGGAGGACTAGAAGGGGATGGGGCTGGGGGAATGAGGATGGAGGGGGAAAAGATATTTTGTGTGGGAGGGTTGAAAAATCTACAAGTGGCCAGGTATTGGGGATTGAGGATGGAAGGGTGAAATCTGAGTGGATGGTAAAGGAATAAAGAAAGAAATGGAGGAAAGAGCAAAAGGGGAAAGATCAGTATGTTAAAACAGATGTAAAAGAGAGAATGAAACAATCTAGAAAAGAGAAGAAAAGACAAATGGACAGCAGACAATGGAGAGTTAGCAGAAGACAGAAGAAACCAGAAGAAAGTGACTGGAGCAATTGCAATTGAAAAATAAAATGCCCAAACAACAAAAGGTAGAAAAATACTTTTTTATTTTGAATTTATTAACTGGCATATGTCAGCTCTGGGAAATGTATATCGCTAATGTCTTTCTGTTTTTGTTTATTACAAGAGGAAATTAATTTATAGTTTTATTTCTCCAGTGTTGTTATGTGTTCCAACATTGGCCTTTGGGGTTCCCAATTTAATTATTATCTTCCTATTTCTAAATTGTGATCCCTTGTTCTTTGTTTGGTGACGGTCTATGTTTTGCATGTGTAACCAAGCTGAGGTATTCTTTTCATGTAATTTGTATTTGACAGTGCCACTTGTTCTCTTTCCCCAGTAGGAGATGTATTGGTATTCTCTGAGATGTACTGGTTTAATATTGGCAGTGTTGCCTTTTGATCGGTAGGGTTTGGTGCTTTGTGAATCCTGGTAGTGCTGTTATGATATGGTAGGTTTGCTATGGGTTCTAAATGGGCAGTGTTTGTAGTACTTCCTAATGTGCCTGGCGGTTGGCACTGGAATATAGTAATGTAGAAATCTGGTAGTCTTTCTTTATCCAGACGCTCATTAAGAGGCATGTTAACATTATGCAAATATTTATACAAATTAGGGCTCCTTATGCAAATGATGCCCTACAATGAGTCTCCGCACATGGCCCCGTACTTGGATCTCCCCTGTCTCTGGTATACTTACCATCTCCTCAAGAGGATGAGTTAAGTGCACCTATATTAACTGTGAATGATTTGCTACACATTAAGAAACTTTTCAGTGTGGTAACTGCTGGGAACATCCCCGATAGTTGGCACACAATCATTTACTCCTAATGCACAGTAAGTGCAAAATACTTACTGCCCCTTTGATTATCTTTAATTATCTACATTGAACTCAGTCATTTTGGGGAAAGGTAGAATATAAATTCCTACATGAAATAAAATTCAAAGGCTGATTTGCACCCTAGTCTCCATGTCACATGCTACTGGTTTCAGCTGTGTGTTTGTACAGGTGCACAAAAAACCTCAACAGACTCTGGCTTTGACGTCTTATGGGCAGCATGCTTACTCATTAGACGTTCCAATGATTCAATGACTTCTAAATTGTATTATATATGGAGACATGCTATGACATCACTACCCACTTAACCAAATATCTCAACACTCCTGTATTTTCAATGAATTTTAAATAATATATCCTTCTCTACAGCAATCTCTTCAATTGTACTTTCACCAACCTTTTCTTTCATATATAAAAAAAATAGTGTGAAAGCTATCAGTAAAGGGATGCTCACATGTGGATCTTCTAACCCTTATCAATCCCTCAATCACTCTCACTCTAGTTTCCCTTTCAGTTCATATATTTTTTACACTTATCAAATGGATTTAAAATCACTTATCTTCAACTTAATTCATGCTCTTGACGAGTTCATATGTCAAACATAACCGGGGATCTGCACCCGGCGCTCACCCTCCGCCCTAACCCTCCATCCCCTCCTGTACACCTTGAACGACTCGCAAAAACTACACAGACACGAGTTTGGAACAAAACCAGGTCGCAGCTTTATTGCCCAATAGCAATTAACATTTCTAACACGAGTAAGAACTTAATCAACCGAACCCCCACCCCCCTCCAGCGGAGCGATACCTCACCCGCCATACCATTAGCAAAGTGACCTCGCTTCCGCACCTGGCCCGGTCAACCACCGGACCAGTTACCACCACCCCTGCCCGACTTCGCCATATCACTAGCAAAAGTCAGCTCGGGGTTCTCGGGGTCGTGGGCACCCTGCCCCGCCCCAAGTAGCCTACGGCTCCAGACCCCAGAAACCTCTGGGATCCCGCCGCCGGCACAGGCACAGGCACAGGCACAAACCATGCCTTTGCCGCCCCCCCCCCCTTACCTGAGCACAAGCTGCGACCTGCCCGTGCTACCTCTCACCACCTTCTCCAATGCTTCCTGCCAATCATTTAGGAGAAGGTCCACTCCCACCAGGGCCAGATGCACCCCATCATTCCTGTACAAACCTGCACAAGCCACATCAACCCAGTCGTGCTGCACTTGAAGCCCCCCATGCTCCACCACCCACCTCCCAATTTGCCTATTGATCTTTGTCAACCCCCGAGACCAGCGCCTCTGCCCCCAGCATGCTGGCCGCGGGATGACATCCGACCAAATCAGCACCACACCGGCAAACATCCCCAATATGCACGCCAAATCTTTCTTCGCAGCATTAATCAGCTGCTTGCAAGTCCAGGACATTAGATCGTTGCCTCCCAAGTGCAACAGCAGGAACCCCGGCGGTGTCCTCAATCACGCGTGGTGACGAAGCAAGGGCATCAGCTGCGGCCATCTCAGACCCCTCTCGCCCAGCCATGAAATCGCCACCACTTCAGGCTCCAAGCCAAGATTCCGCCCGATAGGCCGCACCTCTGCGCGTCGTCCAGCCCAGAACATAAATGAATGCCCCAACAGCCGACATCCCTGCACATTTCTGTCCCAATCTGCAAAAGAAAACCATGGTTAATAATCTGCGACCCCCCAATTCCCATCATAACCTGACATAGTTCCAAAAAGCCCTGGACCGCCACCGGCCGATGGCTTATATTTGCACGTCCGACAGCCCAGCGCCTGCCGCACTGGTCGCTGCGAAACGAATGTGCAGCAAATTGTCTAGCGTCCTCGCCCAACTACTGCAGCGCCGTACGCAACACCGCTGTAACCTGGTATCTCGTTACCAACCGCACATCCCAATGCACAAACAACCCACCCTCGACACACGGGCGACCTTGAAGGTACAACCGCATTGCCCTACAGGGCACATGGAACCCCCTATCACCTGCAGAACTACCCACAGGCCCCTGCCCTGCTGGTCCGTTTTGGATTTCCTCAAAAGGACCTGCAACTGATCCCCTTCCACCTTCACAGGCTATTCCCCCCGGCCCTCATTTTAGAATCCGCCACTAATTCCCCAACATGGAATGCCCCAAAAAAACGCCAAACAGAATATTGCCTGAAACAGCATGGCTTCATAACCCGAAGCTGCCACCACTGTTAAAACCTCGCAAAGCCTCCACAGCAAGTCGTGCGTCATCGGTCGCCGCGCATCCGGCATAGTTGGCGGTACCCGCCCCCACCCCTGCATCAACTTCCTAACCAAAAAACCCTCCCCCGATTGGGACCAATCCGCCATTTTAGCAAAAAAAAACCAAAGCCCGCCAAGTGACCCCGCACAGATGCCCGTGACGCTCCCCGCCCCTTTGCGCTGAGAATGAATCTTCCCAACAAGTGATCCAGCACCACGCCCCCATGCCATCCCTGCTCTCGCAAGAACTCCACCACCCTACCACAGCCTCGATGATATGTTTCCCATGTTTTTCCAGTCACTGAGCTCCGCAGCATCTCTTTCATCTCAGCAGGCCACAGCTCCAGACCCTCCAAGGGACCATCAACTCTTCCTCGTCCGCCTCTGGCGTCAGATGCCGGAACCGATCCCACTGCAAACGTGAAAGAGCATCAGCAATGCCATTCGAGTGACTCAGTATGTGCCTCGCTTTCAATGTCACATTTAGTCGCAAACAGGATAACACCACCTTCCTCATCAATGCTGCCACATGGGCACACCGAGGCGTATAATGGTTCACCACACTCACTACAGCTTCATTGTCACACCACCATACCAATTTTTTGTTGCGCAACTTACCTGGCCACAACTCGAGTGTCACCAAAATAGGGAACAACTCCAAGAACGTGATATTCCGTAACAGTCCCACCTCACCCCATGACCGTGGCCAGCTACCCACACACCATGCCCCCCCAAAATAAATAAATTCCCAATCCACTGTCCCCTGCCGCGTCCGTATACAGCTGAAGCTCCTCACTCGAACACTCCTCCTCTACGAGCACTGTCGACCCATTGAAATCGGACAAGAACGCATCCCACACCACCAAGTCCTCGCGAATGCTCTTTGAAATTCTAATCCGGTGGTGAGGCTTCTTAACACCTGCCGTCGCTAACGCCAACCGGCGAATAAATACTCGCCCCATCGGGATCACTCGACAAGCAAAGTTCAATGACCCAATCAACGCTTGCATCTCCTTCAAAGTGAACTTCGCCGATGCCAAGGCATTGGCAACCAAGACCCTCAAATTCACCACCATCTCCTCCGGCAGGCGAGCCACCATGTCCACCGAATCTAACTCAATGCCCAGAAATGTAATCCGAGTCGTCGGTCCTTCCGTCTTCCCTTCCACCAGCGGGACACCCAATCCCCCGGCCGCTCGCACAAAGCCTTCCAACAATGCCCGACACTGGGAAGTCTGCGCTGCCCCCACAAATAAAAAAATCATCAAGGTAATGTACCACCTCCGAACAGCTGACACGCTGCATTACCACCCAATGCAGAAAGGTACTAAACTTTTCAAAGGCAGCACATGACACTGCACAGCCCATGGGCATGCATCTGTCGAAGTAATACTCCCACGCGACTTGGAAACCCAGCAAATAAAAGGACGTTGGGTGCACCGGCAACAAACGGAATGTGGACTCAATGTCCACCTTCGCCATCAACGCCCCCGGACCCGCCATCCTCACCAACCCAACCGCCTTGTCAAACGAGGCGTAACGCACCGTGCAGCACTCCCGCGGGATGTGATCATTAACCGACGTCCCCTCGGGAAAAGACAAAATTATGAATTAACCGAAACTTCCCTGACTCCTTCTTTGGTATAATCGCCAAAGGAGACACCACAAACTTCCTAAACGGGGGCTCCGCAAACGGGCCAGCTATCCTGCCCAACCGCAACTCGTCTAATTTCTCACGCATCACCGCTTCAAAACGGCGCACCGATGGGGCATTCCGCGACGCTGCAGCAACTACCCTGCCCTGAACAGGTATCACAAACCCCTCGCTGAACCCCCTAAGCAATACATCCCCATCCCTTTTCTTTGGGTAATGACATAGCCATTCTCTTAATACCCCTACTCGTATGGGCGAGGGGGCCACGCCAAACCCTGCTTCCTTACTTAGCTGTCGGCATTGTGCCCCCAACGGGACCTTTTTTAACACATTTCGTCGCTGTGTGCCCTCCCCCACACATCGAACATACATGCCGGAACTTGCAATCCGGGAACGGGCAGGAGGACTTGTTGAACCTCCAACATACGTCTCCCCCTCCCCCAGCTCCCAGCCTGCTCGTCGTCACGGCTCCACCTGCATGAAAGGAACGCATCCCTCCAGCATTAGCCCCTGCCTCGGGTTTCACCCCTCCCCCAGCCCCACCCACCGCATTCGACCTCACTGACATTTGTGTTAACCACAAGTTGATATCTTGGGTGCCCCATGACCACTACTTGTTCTCTTCCATTTTATCCCGGAACTTCTCGTTTGCGACGCTTCGAGAATCGAATCCGCATAAGACAAAATCATACCATACTGATCTGGGTAGCGCTGCCCCCAAACGCTTGCTAAACGCAAAAAAGCTCTTACCCAATTCACTACTGTCCTTGACACTTTCTTGACTCTCCCAGCCTTTTCATCCTCTTTCCATTTCTTCTTACTCTCCCCCGAACGCTTGCGGCCCTCCAACAACCGGAAAATGTCAATATACCTTCTCCTCCTTATTCTCCTCCGCAACCTCTTCAGTACCCCCTCCCACAACTCCAACAACACGGTCACAGCTGCGGACCCCCCAGCCGCTGTGCCACCCTCCGCCCTCTTTGCACCGCTCGCCGACGATCCCGTAGATGAACTAGATGACTTTGAAGTGGACGATCCCGAACTGCGCCTCCGCCGGCACATGTGCCACCTCTTTCTGGTAGCCTTCCCAGACCGCTCTACCCGCCCCCCACCACTTGCTCAGTCTGCAACTCACCCATCTCCGCCGCAGCCATCAACTCTGGCGCCGCCCGTCGCTGCCCCTCCTGCGGCAGGTCATGGACACACCACGGATCTCCCACTCCTCGTGACACTGAACTTGCCACCGGACTTCCATGGACCTCCATCGCTGGCACGCCACTGTTCGCCATCCAAAATTGCTGGCTCACTCCATGTGTTACTCCTAGCCGCCCTCACTGGAATCTGTGGAGACAAATAAGGCAACGCCGCCGGGGAAACAACCGCAGGCCAAGCCTGCCACCATGCCCCAGCCCAATCGGCCCTTGAGGGGCCTTGGCCCCCCCCAAATCCAGTGCTCCCATACCTGCGGCTCCATAGCTCCCACGCTCCCTGTCCTGACCATCCCTCCCGCTGGACACCCCCCACCCACTGTTCCCTCTAAGCTGTGCGCGTGCACACACCTCGCCGAGCGAGCGCACATACTTTACAACAGAGCGCACAAAAATTACGGCTCTGATTCTGATAGAAAACAACACAGACGTCTTAAAATTTAAGTTATGATTGTAATTACTAGAAATTTCCCGTTTCATTTAGTAATCATCTATTTTCATTTAATTTGATTAAAATCAATGTGGTATACATACTGTATTCTGACATGTAGTCAAATTTTAAAGTATATAACTCCGAGTGTCGTTATGTGGCGCACAAAAATTTAACCTTCCTTCAAAAGCTGCACACAGCTGATATTTTATGCGCACACAGCCTACAGAAAATTAAAGGGAACATTGCCCCCACCCCCACTCACCCCTGCCGATACCCCACACCCAATCCCCTCATCCATACCCCATGACCCCCCATCACGTTGTCCTCTTTCTTCTCCCATAGTCTGTGCCACGTTCCCACCTCCCCCCACTCCTGCCCCACTCCCGCTACCCCCAGCTCTCTCCGCATAAAACCCTAGCACCCGAAGCTCCTTGGGCCTGAAGCCAAAATGCAATGTGTGCCTTTGAGTCATTCCTGACTCCCGGCAACCCAGAAGGCTCCTGGGTTTTCTTGGCAGTGTCACTGGAAGTAGATTGCCAGGCCTTTCTTCCAAGGCAATGGAGGGTTAATTGACTTGCCCAAGGCCACAAGGAGTGCTAGTGGGAATTGAACCCTGGTTGCTTGGTTACCAAGCCAGTGTTCTAACCACTAAGCTACTCCTCCCTGCTACTGCAGCACATGGCCCTTCCTCACACCTGATTGGCTCTCGCCGCGCGCAACCCCGCAGCAGAGCCAATCAGTTCAAAAGACGCTACCCGCGCCTCGACTCCCCCTTCCTCCCTCCCACCTAACCTTTCTCCTTCCAGCGGGCAGGGTCCCGCGCCGGGGCGCGCCCCCAATTACCATCGGCTGCCGGGACCCTGCCCGCGGCCTTCTCACAAGTTTTATTTCAGAGGAACACTCTCGCCTCATAGCCTCTTCGTCAAGGCTTGTACCACAGCTGTCAATTTATTAGCACTGTGATATCAAATGTCATAAGACAGTACATCAGTATTAGCAGGGAACATAAGAATGACTGATTTGAACATACATTTTAAAATGAGGATCGGTCACTGACCAGCTAATCATATATATTGAAAAGTTGTTAGTTTCCTAATAGAACATTTTTCTTCTTTACCAGATGCATGTGAACCTCTTAAAACCTGTAAGAATATGGTGATTCAGTTTGGTTATTCCATCATTGGTCACCCAACATTCCACATTTCAGTACAATATGACAAGGAGATAATAAAACTCAAGAAATATTACTATACGGGGGGGGGGGGCGGAGCCTGATGTCCAGCGGGTAGGACGCTTTGCGTTGAAGCTCCCGAGAGGCCTACTCAGAATCCTGACTTAATACCTATATAAATTTACTATTTTGCTCCGAGCTGACCGGGGCACCTCGGGGGGGATGGCGGCCCACAAACCAGCGCGCTTGGACTTCGGGTCTCCTTCTTCTCACGGAAAACGCTCCAAAACGGAGGTATCCTCCCCGCAGAAGATGGTTCCATTTCGTGAAAACCCCGCAATGCACCTGGAGATTTTGGAGGAAATACGCGGCGTGAAGGAATTGGTGCAGTCTAATGGAGAAGCGCTTTGAGCCATGCGAGAAGACTTTGGAGTGCTCCAAGACCGACTTGAAGGTCTTTCATTACGGCAGGACAATATGGCGGGGGTCCTCGACTCGCACGAGGTGCGCTTGGGCAAACTGGACGAGGCTGAGCGCCAGATACAGAATCTTCAAAAGGAGTTGGAAGATAGCAATAATCGCGCCCGTCGCAACAATGTGAGGCTCCTTGGAATGCCGGAGGGAGTGGAAGCAGGAGATATAAGAGAATTCTTGCTCAAAACTCTTCCCTCCTTGCTGAAGATTACTTTTCACAGAGAACTGGAAATCGATCGAGCACACCGTGTTCCTGCCCACATGGCGCTCAACCGCACGACCCCCCGGCCTATTATCTTTAGCTTGCTACGATATCAACAAGTGGAACAAATTTTACATGCTGCCCGAGCGAATCATCATTTGGAATATGAAGGTCGTAAGGTCTCCTTCTTTCCTGATTTGGCAAAGCCTACCGTTGACCGTCGGAAGAAACTCCTTGCTCTTCGCCCTCGACTTCAACAGCTACAGGCTCGCTTTGGCCTGTTGTATCCAGCGAAGCTCCGAGTGACTCTCCATAACCAGACCAGGACGTTCGAGGATCCTGATCTATTATCAACATTTTTGGACTCCAAAGAAGCAGAACAGATGCGCTAATCCCAAATTTTGGACTCTTATCTGCCGGCTCTGTCCGCCATTTTGAAGGGCCCGATGCGGCGGTCATAGCCCAGCACAGAAATAGCCTGGACTTTCTTTCTTTCTCTGTATGACTTTTGTCTTTGGTCTCCTATCCCTTCATGATGTGTGCCTCGGTCGGATTCGGAGCACGCACAGTCCTACAGGTTATATGTTTTTTCAATTTCGGCCTTCTCTGGGGTTTCTCCCCGCAGACACATGGTCGCCAGTAATTTTGGGGTTTTGCTTCTCCTCTACCGTACTGCGGTTATCTTTGTTAATGTGGGGCGCTTCATTGTATTATATTAGCTTATTTTCCTATGTCATGTGTACAGCCAGATACAGTCAGTTTGAGGGACACAGTGAAATTATGTGTGCTATCATGCTCAGAATTTTAACTTTTCTGAATGGCCTCATGTCAAATCTTATTATTCATCGTACAGGGCATTGCTGGTCCACTCAGCAGAAAGAAAATCCTTAGCTATCTTAGCCACGAGCACGTTGATTAGGTGTTTCTTCAGGAAACGCATTACACTCTGCTGAAACACTGAAACTCAATGCTAGGCCTCACATGGTAGCTGCCTACTCTCCCACCGTTTCCAAATGGTACGGGATAGTCATTCTGGTCAAGAAGTTTTTGCACGCTACTGTACCTGATATTAGCGCTGACATGGAGGGTAGATGGGCCCGTGTACACCTTGAGGTTGGAGATAGTGAATTCACTTGTATTAGCACTATGTCCCGAATGTGGACAACCCTGCTCACTATGCAAGTTTTGCGCAGTTGGCCTCGGCCTCCGCTAATGCTCCATTAATACTTGGTGGCGATTTTATTCAAGTGCTCCCTCAATCTTTTCTTCTCAAACAAGGTGCTTGTTGGTTGGAAGCTCCAGTACCGAGCAGACCTGTGTGGCTAGATATAGTAGCGGGCCTTTGCTCACCGATTCCTCTTACCTTACTCCCTGGTATGACTCTCCCATTAGATTCCCACTATCCACCAATGTTTTTCGACACTTTAGGTGCCTTTAATATTCCTATGCAACCTTTCGACTCCCGACTCTGGTCAGTGTAACTTCAGTATTGCATTCGGAACACTAGAGTACTCCCGCCATTGGCACTCTCTGCATAAGGTTGATTGGAAACTTCCGATCTCTCGGTAGTTTACCGGGTGTAGCATCCAATTTTACTAAACCTTATGTAATGCTATCACTAGAGATACCTCTATAGCGCAGAAAATATGGGAGAGAGAATTGCATGTGACTTTAACCTCGGAGCAATGGAGCCTTATCTGGAGCAGAGGGACACGGGTTTCCGACCCGCCTCACTCACTCAGACCCTCTTCTTTCTAGCCCACCGGTGTTTTTTACACTCCTCACAGTTTAGACATATGGAACACTACTCAGGGTAATGGTTGCTGGACACGTCCTGTGGCCATTGGTTTATTACTTCATTTCATGTTATGCATGAATATCCCGCACTACAGTATAACTGGCGTCGGGTCTGGGGTCGTATTTAGTCTATATTGCACTCTCAGGAGTCCCTTTCTCGGAGGATAGTGGGACTTCGCCCAGTTGCGGGGATCCCCTCTCTCCCAAGAAATGGCTTATCTCCTTTTGAACTTTATGCTTGGCATTGCTGTTTCCCTCATTGAGTAATACTGGGAAATTAGTTCCCATCTGAGCCTCAATGAATGGTGGAATCATGCCTGTCTCTACAGTAAATATGAACAAATACCTCGTCTGTGTGCTTCCTCCGTTCAGACTCCTTCTTATTGGTCTTAATGGAAGATGTTCAATGAATATGTACATTTTGCTAAATGCTCTCATCTGACTGTCTAACTTTGTATATATCTCTGTCTCATGATCATGCTGTATTCTAGATATTTTTTGATTGTTTGATGTATAATCACTGTTAACTGGAAGCGCTCACATGCTGATACAAACGGGTAGAGAAGAAGCACCGGGGTGGGGGGTAATGGGTTTACTTTTCCTTATTGTATACTTGTTTTGTCTTTTTTGGTGTGTTGTTTCTTTGTTTGTTGCAAAATGAAAATAAAAGTTTCAAAAAAAAGAAATATTACTATACAAAACCAATCTCCGCTTGTTCCCAGTCAAAAAATCTCTTCCACCTCTTCTACCAAATGAGCAAGGATGCCCCTCTAGCCAATATTGTCCTTCAACAAATTCCTTTGTATCCTTTTTATCACAGAAAATTGTAGATCTCAAGTCCTTCATAAAAAAATATCAGTCCAAGGAATAATCTGTTTGATATCTCCTCAGAGGCTGATGATTCTGAGATCTCTCTCTCTACATTGGAAATCTTTCCTAGAATCAAAGCCCAAACTAACACACTTCATTTGATGTAAGCTGGTTTCAGACCTACAGTAGGCTCTGCACAGAATCATTCCTCTTCTGTCTATTGAATGAAATTAGCTCATTATTTCACTTGATCTTAGTACAATCTTTGACTTGATAGACCCAATGTTACTCCTAAACCAATTCTCTGATACTGAAATTCAAGAAACTGCATACTCCTGGTTTTCATCCAGTCTAACTGCACATACAGAATATAGTCAAGACAGTCACAGCTACCTCTAAACTTTTCTACTTACTACAGAACTTTCCAGGGCACTATACTTGCCCCAACTTTATTCAGTCTTTTTCTCTTACCACTTGCCACATGATTATTAATCCAATCTTTGGGCCTTAGTGACTATTTCTTTCTTGGTGATATTTCACAGAACAAACCAACCCAAATCTTTCCTCCTTGAACTTTTCCCTTGCTATGATCTCTCAGTGGCTCATTAATAATAGCATGAAACTGAACTCTACAAAATGTAAAGCAATATGAAGTTCCCACCACCTTCTTCTTCCTTCCCTATCTCTTGTAATAGAAAATTGTCCAATTCCACTCTAGGAATGCATTACTATACTTGGATGCAAAATTGATTCACTGCTCTTATATCAACCTCAGATTGCGTCTGTTGTTAAGTCCCCATTCTTCGCTCTACACAGGTCCGGAGCTACCATCATATGAACTAGGTGGTCACCTAGAGCACCGGTTCTCCAGGGTGCCTATTGCTCCTGCTGTCGCCTCTCTCAGGGCCTGCAGCTGCGACAATGTCCGCAAAGAGCCTCACCGGGCTTACCTTACAACTTTAGCATCATGGGGCTGGTTTGCTTCTGTTGTAAGGACATCATCAGCAGGGTGTTTGCTTCCCCCCCCCCCTTCTGATTGAATTCATGGTCTCCTCCAGGATTCAATATAAGACTCTTGTAATGATACACAAAATACTCCATACTGGACTCTCATTCTATCTTTCAAACGTCCTCGTTCCTCATCATTCCTCATGAGCAACCCAAGTTGCAATATCAATACCAACTTGCCCTACCTCCACCTTAAAACTTTGCCTGGAAACTACATGACAATCTGCCTTTTCTTATTTCAGCCCCTTTAAATGGAACTCCAATCTAAGAACTGAATTAAAGAGAAATAAGTTCAAAGTAAATTAAAAACATATTTATTTATATATTCTCTTATATACCGCGCTATTCTGCATCAGTGTGGTTTACATTGAACAAACTGAAATGACATTGAACAGGGCATTATAACTTGGAGATAACTATTTTGCAGGGAACATGGGCTATGGAGGGTTAAGTGGCTTGCCCAAGACCACAAGGAGCACCTGTGGGACTAGAAACCCTAGTCCTTCCGGCCCAAAGTTGCTGTCCTCTAGTGGGATTTATTCACTGAAGTCTTTGGGATTAATATCCTAGAATTTCCATCTGCCACATTCTTCATCTTTTATTCTTCTACCTTATCAATGTTGTATCTTTGTATTTTCTCTCTATGGATGTGTGTACTTTGTAAACCAATTCACTGAGCTTCCACAACCCCAAAGGCAGTATATCAAAGAACTGAATAAACTAAACCGAAGTAGTAAAATGTACAAAATGAAATACACTCGCAGTATGTTGGTAAGTGGACTTTTTTGTTGTTGTTGTTAAGTGCCTTCAAGTCAATGCTAACTCCTGGTGACCCAGCAGCCCCTGGGTATCTTGGCAATGTATGACCGGAAGTAGATTGCCAGGCCTTTTCTTCTGAGGCAATGGAGGGTAAAGTGACTTGCCAAAGGCCACAAGGAGTGCCTTTGGGAATCAAATCTAGATCTCCTATGTAGTAAGCTTTTGCTCTAACCACTAAGCTACTCTTATAAAAACCCTAAAGAGAGGGGGCACTCGTGAGCTTGAGCTGAAATGGTTGCCTAGTACCGGAGCTCAGCAACCCTCTAGCCGTCCTATTGTTATATTGCAGTCTTTACCTGGCACTTCTATGGTGAAAATGCTGGATATAGCCCCCAGAGAATAGCTTTTTGCTATGCTGTCTTGACAGGTGCTCACCCACAGTAAAGCAGCTGGCATTCAGCAGTGGATTTGCGGTCAACCAAGTGCAGTCTCATGTATTCAGCGGCCTTCCAGCCTAGGATTGGGACGCTGCTGATGCTGCTGACCACTCTGACTGAGGCTTCCATGAATCTGCTAGTCATGGCCTCCAATACATAGCCGCTTTCTCAGAACACTGCCCCAAGATGTCTGCACCCAGCTAAAGTAGTCTCCAATCAGCGGGGAGACTGCGGCCTGCCCACACATGCTCACATGTGCTTCACCAGATGCTGGGAAGATGGGCTGCCTACACCAGATCACCACAGCAGCAGGATGATATTGTCGTATGGGCAGGGTAAGCCAACCCCTCCTCACACATGTGGGGCTCTTTGTCCTTCTTCCTTTTATCTTTATTTTTCTGACAATGATTCCCTCCTTGCATGAGCAGCAGGAGTTACCTTACATAGTGGCAGCTTGCTAATAACGGGACCAAACAGAGCACGTGCGGCTAATAGGTCTGCTGCGAGTATAACACTCAGTCTGTTTCATCTAAATAGCTTCTCTCCATGCTAGAATCAATTCTGACATAAAAGCTGAAATCAAGTCCTTGGATGATCTGGTTACCCAAAATGAAATCAATATAGGTGAACAGATAGATGTGACTGCCCTCTTCCAATCCCTCTTAAGAGAACAACATGATGATCTTGAAAACTGACAGAGGGGTAACATCAAGGGCTCTGGGCATCCCAGAATCAGTTGGAGACAAAGAAATTATAGGAGAGTTGGTCAAACAACTGTACTCTTTTTGTGTTCCTGGAGTTTTTCAGCCAGTCAAGTTGGAGAGAAAGCACCAAAGTCTTGGATCTAGGACTGGATCTGGATCCTGCCCTTGGCCCATTATAGCCTGTTTCCACTCCTTCAAAGATAAAATGCAACTTTTAAGAAGCCCGAGTGGGAAATGTTCCATTACATTTTAGAGCAGGAGGTGCACAGGAGGTGCAGATTTATCAGGAACTCTCTCAATATACATTGGAGTATAGGGAATGTTTTAAACCTCTGACCCAGCTGTTATAATCTATCAAAAATCAATCCATTTACCTTGATTTTTGAATGGGACAACAGCCAGCATAAGACTGTGGAGCTGGAGGACTGCTTAGATATGGTGGACTTATAATAACATAAGAAATGCCTTACTGGGCCAGAGCAAGAACCATCAAGTATCCTGTTTCCAACAGTGGCCAATCCAAGCCAGAGGTACCTGGCAGGTTCCCAAAGAGGCATACAGGTTCCACAATGCTTGCCCCAGGGTAAACAATGGATTTCCCAGGTCCTCTTTAATAATGGTTTATGGACCTTTCCTCCAGGAACTTGTCCAAACTTTTTTTAAACCCAGCTACACTACCAGCTTTTACTATATCTTCCGGTAACGAATTCCAGAGTTTGTTTATGTGTTGAGTAAAAAAATATTTTCTCTTATTAGTCTTAAATTGGTTGCATTGTAGCTTCATTACGTGTCCTCTAGTCTTTCTACTTTTTGATGGCGAAAACAACC
The DNA here is from genome assembly GCA_033557465.1 of Ichthyophis bannanicus. Classification (NCBI taxonomy): domain Eukaryota; kingdom Metazoa; phylum Chordata; class Amphibia; order Gymnophiona; family Ichthyophiidae; genus Ichthyophis; species Ichthyophis bannanicus. The sequence goes on from CM066040.1 coordinate 121,258,266, forward strand.
GATCTATGTTTACCCATTCCACTCCATTCATTAATTTATAGACCTCTATCATAACCCCCCCCTCAGCCATCTCATTTCCAAGTTGAAGAGCCCCTACCTTTTAAGCCTCTCCTCATAGGGGTATCCTTCCATTCCCTGACCATTTTTGTCACTCTTCTTTGTACTTTTTCTAATTCAACCATATCCTTTTTAAGATACGGCGACCAGAATTGCACAGAATATTCAAGGTGCTATGGAACAATACAGAGGCCTTATAATATCCTTTGTTTTATTCTCCATACCTTTCCTTATGTTTTCTAGCATTCTATTTGCTTTCCTGGCCACCACTGCACACTGGGCAGAGGGTTTCAATGTATTATCCACGATGACACCTAAATCTTTTTCCTGGGTGGTGGTTTCCAAGGTAGTAGCTTGCATCATGTAACCATAGTTTGGGATGTTTTTCCTAGGTGCATAACTTTGCACTTGTCCAGAATAAATTTCATCTGCCATTTCAATGTCCAATTTTCCAAGGTCCTCACAACCTTCTGTTGTGTCATCTGCAGATTTGATCACCTCACTCTTTGTATTTCCAGGTCATTTATGAATATGTTAAAAAGCAGCAGGTCCAGCACAGATCATTGGAGTACTACACTATTCACTTTTCTCTACTGAGAACATTGACCATTTAGCCCTACTCTCTGTTTTCTATCTTTTAACCAGTTCCTGATCCACAATACTACATTGCCTCCAATCCCATGACTTTTAAATTCGCCTAGAGTCTCTGATGAGGGACCTTGTCAAAGGCTTTCTGAAAATCCAGATACACTATATCAATCGGCTCACCTTTGTCTATGTTCATCCACACCTTCAAAAAAATATACCAGATTAGTAAGACAAGACTTTCCTTGGCTAAATCCATATTGTAGATAACCATGGTTTAATGAGAGAAAGCCATGTTCAGTAATTGTATTCTTTATAATGATTTCTACCATTTTGCCCAATACTGATGTCAGGCTCACTGGTCTGTAGTATCCTGGATGACCCCTGGAGCTACATTGGCCACTCTCCAATCCTCAGGTACTACAGTTGTTTTTAATGATAGTTCACAGATTATTAATGGTAGATCTGCAATCTCATATTTCAGTTCTTTCAACACTTTTGGATGTATACCATCTGGTCCCGGTGATTTGCTATTCTTCAGTTTAGCATACAGTTTATCAATATTTGTTTCAATCCTTGCGCTACATCACCTTTATATACCATTTCAGGCATTGGTAACTTCCCTACATTTTCTTCAGTAAAGAAGAAAGCAAAAGACTGAAGGAAAGAATTCATTCAGTCTCTCAGCTATGGCCTTGTCCTCCCTTAGCTCCCCTTTTGCCCCTCTATCATCCAATGGTCCAACTGCCTCTCTCACAGGTTTTTTTTTTTTTTTTGCTACAAATGTACTTGAAAAAGTTTTTATTATGTGCTTTTGCTTTCATGGCAAGCTTCTTTTCAAATTTTCTCTTTGCCTGCCTTATCAATGTCTTGAATCTAACTTGCCAATACTTATGTTGTTTCCAGTGTTCTTCATTAAGCTCCTTTTTCTACTTCCTGAAGGATGCTATTTTGGCAACAACATCCTCTTTGATCTTTCTTTTAAAACATCCTGGCAATTTTTTGGCCTTCCTTCCACTTTTCTTAAAGCATGGAATATTGCTGGTCTGGGCTTCTAAGATAGTACTTCTTGCAAAAGGGTGAACAACATACACCAGGTTGGTCCAAGGAACAGCGTGATTGGCAAGCCTCAGCTGAAAAGAGATTCTCTTCAACATCTACACGCAACCAATATGTGATGTGATCAAGAGCTTTGGCATACGATGCCTAATTTCTGCAGATGACATCATGCTCTTTATTCCATTCACTGTGAACGCCTCTGATTACACAAAACTCAACAATTGCATCATATCAATGTCTAAATGGCTTCATGCACACAACTTTAACATAAACCATGACAAAATTGAACTACTACACATCACAAAAGACCAGAACTTCACCCCCCCCCCACCAACAATCACACCAGACAATATCCAAATCAAATTCAACACCGGCGTAACACTATATCAGCAGCTCACTCTCCTTCCACACATAAAACACACAACAACTACAATGTATTACAAGCTACAAATAATAAAGAATCTACGCTCACTCCTCTCCCCAACTGACTTCCAATCTGTATGTCAAGCCATTATAACACACACTTCTGCTTGATTACAGCAACTCAATATACCATGACATTCCAAAGAGCTCACTATACCCACTGCAACTAGAATACTGTTGCAAGGATTATCCTGGGACAAGCTGGTCAATCTCACATCATGCCATCCTCAAACAACATTCAGGAGCTACGATCCCCGACCACTGGACAAAACTTTTCATTCCCCACAGCCCGACCCCTGATCTGGCCTCCCAAGGCCAGGGTCAGGCTGCAGGGAATTCCTTCTGCCTTCTCCTACCTCTTCTTATATCAGGGCCTGCAATCCCCCAATGACTAGGGGAACTTATTCCACCTCAGAGGTGGAATAAGTTCCCCGCACAGTCTGCCTTCCCCAGAGGTACAGGGCCGACATTAGCATCGGCCCTCTACATTTGGGGCCGCTGACAGCCCACCTAACACCACCTCCACACCGCCCCTTTCTGGCCACCCTCTAACTTCCCTGTACAATATGCAGGGAAGTTAGTCGGGATCAGAAGAGGGACCGAATATCAGGGATGGACATTCCCCGCTATTCACGCCTTGGAATGACCCTGATAGCCTCCACAATGTTTCGCACTAGGCAACATTTCTCCGAACATGAGAATAAGGCAAGCTGACTACTTCTTTGGCAGCTGAAGAAGCAGAGGGCAAAATGAAAGATCCATGCCCTTAAATTGGCACATGTTGGCACACTTTACAAATCTTTGGAGATGGCTATGGTGTTTGCTAAGTTTTATAGTGAATTATATTTATCCAAGTTGGTGGCTGATGGGACAGAGATTTGAAACTAGCTTTTGGCTATGGACCTCCCCCATCTTTCTTCAGAGGTGCAGGAGGCGCTAGAACACCTTTCACACTAGAGGAAGTACGTTTAGCTATTCACAACTTAAAAGCTGCGAAGGCACCGAGACCGGATACGATATCAGCCATGGTTTACAAGATTATGTATGAGCTCTTTGCCCCAGTGCTGGTCCAAGTTTTTAATGATATCCGAGTCTAGAGAGCGTTATCAGGCTCTTTCTATCAGGCTTCCATCAAGGTACTCCCTAATAAGGGAAATACCCGCTAATGTGTAGCAACTGAAGACTCATCTCTGTTTTGAAAAGTGATTATAAAATCTGCACCAAAGTACTATGTGCTCATCTGGAACTGAATTTACAGGTATTCACCCGGACCAGGCAGGGTTCATGAAGCACAGATATGATTTTGAGAATGTTCAACATTTGATTAATGTGCTGCATGATGCATGATCCTCTTGATTGATGCCAAAAAGGCCTTTGATAAGATCGAATGGCCATACCTGTTTACGGTACTCCGACAATTTGGGTTCAGGTCTAATGTATGTGGCTGGGTAGAGGCCATGTATGCCAAACCAATGGCCATGGTATTAATCAACAGTTTCCACTCAAATTGCTTCTGGTTGGAGTGTGGAACCCAGCAGGGATGCCCCCTTTCACCCCTTCTTTTCGCGTTAGCCATTCAACTCTTTGCATGTCACATACGCAAAAGAGCAACGGAGATGGGTATAAACCTTGGTAGATGGGTGCACACTGTATCCTTATATGCGGACAATACTCTTATATACCTTCATGACCTGGCCACTTCAATCCCCATAATTGTAACTGTCATTGAGCAGTTTTCTCAAGTATCTGGTTTCATGGTAAACAGGTAGAAATCTGCTCTACTTCCTTGTCTAACTGAAGTGACTCTCGGTATGATTGACCTCTTTGGATAACTCCCATCCTCTTCAAAATGGTGCCATTCCTCAAAGAGACAAGCAATGTCCATCGGGTCCTATCACACCCCTTTTTTGGGCCTGTATGGAAGGCCTGGTACATGCTGTACAAGAGAAAGAAATTATCCCCCTGGTTGTCCCCCTTTGCTCTAGTGTCAACCTTTGTCTTCGTTAGGGATTTTGGTGGGAGGATCTTGAACCTTGGACAGGCCCCGAGCCTATCCTCTGTTTGATGGCTCTTCCTTTGCCTCTAAAAGCAGACTTGAAATGACACGGGGGACCTCACTGAACTTCTTCCAATACTTTCTGCTGCGACACTGTTTCACGGCCTTCACCTATACAACTGATATGTTACACCCACCTCAACACTGCGGGCATGTTCTTTTTGAATCCAGTTGACTGAAGTCCTTTTTGGCCTGGCTATACAGGGCTCTTGCTGCAGACCCACCACACCTACAGACATGGATGGAATGATGTGCTGGGAGATAAGCCTGAGGAATTCTGGGAGATGTGCCAATACTGTCACTCTTGCTCGATATCTTATCTCTAATCAATACGCTTTGCATCTTAAACTGTTTAAGTGGGGAAGAGAGGATGACTCCCTCTGCTGGAGAAACTGTGGGAGATGGGGAGTCTTGGAACATATATGGTGCTTCTGCCCCAAACTTCAGATCTTCTGGTCCCAGATACATAAACATTTGTAAGGCTTTAGATTTGGCGCTTCCCTTCTCAATCAAATTTTGTGTTCTGGGGTACCTCTCCCTGGTCCCCATGGATGACAGGTCATGATGGCTCTCCAGCTGCTTACTCTTAGTGGCTCATAGCATCACTGCTCAATATTGGAAGCGGGCCATGCCCTCTACAATTACCGAATGGATGGTTAAGATCTGAGACATTTACCAAATGGAGAAACTCATGGCTGATCTCCCAGGTAAGCTGAGGGTAGACTAAGGTCTAGGTCCTTCCAAACAGAGGTCCCACTCAATGTTGGATAGCTAATGCTTATGCTCTCTATGAACTTATCACATTTAGTCATGCTGCCTCTTGTTAACTTTCTCTCTTGACTTTTGTGTTACTGGCTCCGAGTTGTCGGAAGGCATTCTCTCATGTTATGCTAAGGGTACGCTAATAGTATGTTGAAAATATGCTTATGGTATGCTTATGATGGGTAGGCACTTAGGGAGTGGGTTGGGGTGGGAGAAAGTTTCAAAGGAGGAGCAGAGGCAGGAGGGAGTGGACACATTTGCTGTAGGGCACAAGAATAGGGGTGATGCTGAAGTTCTTGACTTCCTCTATTGGCTACCACACTTCAGTGTTTTTCATTGCATTCCATTGTGAGTAGGCTCTAGAGGAAAGTAACTTTCTTGATTTACTTCACTGAGACTGTCTCCTTCTCTTTATCGGTCATCCCCCTTGTTAGGTCTTCTGAGGGATGTATGGGGGGGAGGTTTGGATTGGGGAGGGGAATATTTTATTTACTGAGTTGCCTAGAGGAGGCCTGCTGTTTCCTTGGGTAGGGAATGTTTATACTCCTTTTGGAGTTAGTTATTTCTCATGTACCCATTTCTTTGTGAGGGTACATGGACCCATTGTGATGTTACTTAAGTTGCTGTATGCTCCAGATTTGTTGCTGTTCTTTCTTGTGGGAGTTGTAAAAATTCTTATTTGATTAATAAAATTTATGCAATAAAAAAACCCTAAAGAGAAATATGTGCAGATTGAAAAGATTGTCTGGTATTGTGTTTGACTAATGTGGCTAGCATTCCACAAGACCATATACATTCCTGTAGCACTGATTGTACATCCTAAAATTATTTTTTAAAAAGCCACAACCTGACAGTTCTTAAAATATTTGCAGCATGCCCTTCTGTGGCAAGAGTTTGACCATCTAAACTACAGTGCATTAAAATGTTCTTCAGAAATACAGAATTTATGTTGGTGAATTTGAGTTTGTGGTATTTTTGCATGTTTATCATGCAAAGTTGCTCTTGTAAAAAAGAATTTCACAGCTTACTACATCAGCATCTTTGAGTCATATATACTAAAGGGGTCATTTTAGAAGCTCTATTTGTGAGTTAAACATTTAAAAAAGGCACTTAGGCAAATCATGGAGACATCCTCAGAGCCATTGTAGAAAGTCAGATATATGACATCCCTGATATGAGAATTTCCATGTAGCATGGGGGAGTGGTGGAATCATGCCCTGGGAGGAGCAAGGGAGATGCATCTCACAATGCAATTTCAGAATGGTACAAGCATCTGGCCCTGGATGTTCTGGCACTGATGCTTAAACCTGCTCCTGACCATGAATAAGGTGCAAAAAGTGTTTGTTTCATGGCTCCATCAATTCCTGGAAGAAGAGCAAAATGTGCTTTCATCGCCACAGTTAATATTTCCTTGCTGAAGAAACCTGCATATAAATACATTCTCCCAGTGGTGTAAATTCCACCCAAGCAGCCCCTGTAATATGGGAGGATCTGGACTGAAAGGGGCCCACACGGTAGCAGCATGGCAAACTTACTATTTCATGTTTGCGGCGTTGCTCAACTCTAAGTTCGCCATGGGCCTGCTGGCTGTTCCTTGCCGAGCCAAAGTCTCACAAGAATAGCCACACCATGAGACTTCGGCCTTGCTGCTGATAGCCAACGGGCCCACGATGAACTTAGAAGAGCGGAGCAACGCAGCAAACACAATAAAGTAAGTTTGCCACTGCTGCCGCCACATGGGGAAGGAGGCCCGCCACATGGGGAAGGGGCCATTGCAGAAAGGGAGGGCCCACACAGAGGGGCTGACGCACCACTGTGACAGTGGGTGGCCTCAGCAAAATTTTGCCTGGGGCCCCCACATTGTAACTTATGCCACTGCATACTGCAAACATATTACAGGCTTACTGCCGCACATCCGAGTATCTGAAATAGCAAACCAGGACATGCTAATCTGAAAACAGTCATCCCCCTTCTGTAGCACCCTCACCGTGATGTTCAAGTACTGCATTTTGCGAGAATTTACCTTGGCGATATCCACATTTGTGAAATGACCTGCACCTGCGCACATACAGTACCTGGCCTTACTTTCTGCGCAACTGGCCTTGCTCTCTCCAGAACTGGTTACTGGGACTTTCATTTTTCAAGGTGGAGATGGAGTGATTTCAAAAGGCATTTCTATCACTCCCCCGGATTTTTGGACGTTTTGCTCTGGACATCCAAGATTCTTCCTAGACGTCCCTTCTAAAATGCCACTTCATGCATTTTCTTCATAGACAAACTCTGCGAGGACTGTTAGTACATAGGGGTCAATTGCACAAAGACAAACTCAAGCCTCCCATGGCCATAGATGCTGCAAAAAACTTGGCAGCAAAGGGGATAGTATTTTTAAACACAATGTAAAGGAAAGCATAGCTCGGAATTTATTAAGGGTATATTTATGCAGAATATGTGATAGTGTGCCTTCCTGATATCAAGCCACTGACTTTAATTCTCTCTCACTTCTCTAATTTAAAATATCTTCAAGAAGCCATTCTTGCCTGGGGTGCTCTGTGAAAACTAGCAAGAACATTTCCTCATTAGCAGTCACAATTTTCATTTCTCTTTATCTCAATCTGAAAAAAATGACACATTTGGAAAGAAAAGGTGATATTTTCACATCTCCAGGATTGTGGGTGGGTCTTTATTTATATGAAACGAAAGATAAAACAATGAATGCACTCTTATAGGCATAATGCACAATAACAATAAACTAAGCATTTTGGGTTTTATAAAATGCTTTAAATATAATATTTTATTCGGTTTCCAAAAACTTTATAACAGGTTAGCATTCTCTGGAATTCTTCCTGTGCCACGCGCAGGACCCAAAAGACAGGCGGAGCTCCGGAGTCTCAATGCGTGGATGAGACGATGGTGCAAAAAAGAAGCCTTTCAAATTGTTAGGAACTGGGCAACATTCTGGGGAAGGCAGGGGTTCTTCCAAAGGGATGGGCTCCATCTTAAATAAATAAATAAATGAAAATCCCAGTTAACAGGTCTTCTATATCGCATTTCTTAAATTGATAGATGCAGCCAGGATGCTGGCATTAACATTTAAAAAGGAGATACAGCAGCTTTTAAACTAGATAATAGGGGAAAGCTGACAGTGGCCCAAAAGTGTATGGTTCGGAAGAATGTATCCTTGAAGGATACTACAAAATAGGAAAGTTAGGACATCCTAACAGAGAGGTTCCAATAAAGATAAAAGTTACCCTGAAGCCCTTAAATACAGAGCTGAAAGATTCCAAATTACCTATATCAACAAGATTAATATGAATGAAATACAACCTCTAAAATACCTGTATGCAAATGTTAGAAGTCTAAAAAAATAGATGGGAGAGTTAGAATATATAGCTCTAAATGAGAGGTTTGATATGATTGGTATCTCAGAGACCCGATGGAAGGAGGACAACTAGTGGGACACTGACACCTGGGTACAAACTATATCACAATGATAGAGTAGATCAAATTGGTGTAAGGGTTGCACTCTATATTAGAGAGGGCATTGAGTCACAAAGGATGAAAATTTTGCAGGAAACAAATACTCTATAGAATCTCTATGGATGGAAATTCCATGTAAAAAGGGGAAAGCAATGGCAGTGGGGGTGTACTACCAACTGCCTGGCCAGAATGAACAAAAGGATGATGAATTGCTGAAAGAAATCAGGGATGCTAACAAAAGTTACAAAACATTAACAATGGGTGATTTCAAATACTCCCGTATTGACTGGGTCAATGTCACAGCAAGACATGCTAGGGAATTAAAGTTTCTAGATGAAATAAATGACTGTTTCTTGGAGCAGCTGGTTCATGAACTGACAAGAGAGGAAGCTACTTTTGACCTAATCCTTAATGGCATGCAGGATCTGGTGCTAGAGATAAGGGTGCTGGGGCCACTTGGCAATAGTGATCATAGCATGATCGCATTTGATTTAATAAATGAAAGAACGATGGCAAGGAAATCCACATACTAACATTTAATTTTAGAAAGGAAGACTATTTTAAAATGAGGAAAATAGTCAAGAAAAGACTAAAAGGAGCAGGTACAAAGGTTAAAGACAAAGTGTGGGCATTGTTTAAAAGTACTATCTTGGAAGCCCAGAACAGATGTATTTCGCCACTTTAAGAAAAGTGGAAGGAAGGCCAAAAAACTGCCAGCATGGTTTACAGGCAAGATCAGAGAAGCTGTTGCTTCCAAAAATGCATCTTTCAGGAAGTGGAAAAAGGAGCCGAATGATGAAAATGGGAAACAACATAAGCATTGGCAAGTTAGATGCAAGGCATTGATAAGGCAGGCAAAGAGAGAATTTGAAAAAAAGCTATCAATGGAAGCAAAAGTACATTCATATCAAAAAACCTGTGAGATAATCAGTTGGACCATTAGATGATAAAGGAGTAAAAGGGGCACTAAGGGAGGACAAGACAATAGCGAGGAGACTGAATGAATTCTTTGCTTCAGTCTTTACTGAAGAACATGAAGGGAAGTTACCTGTGCCTGAAATGCTATATAAAGGTGATATATCGGAAGAATTGAAATAAATATTGATAAATCAGGAAGATGTCGTACAACTATTTGATAAATTGAAGAGTAAAAAATCACCTGGACCAGATGGTATACATCTGAGAGTATTGACTAAAATATGAAATTACAGACTTACTAGTAATCTGTGAACTATCATTAAAATCATCTGTAGTACCTCAAAAGTGGAGAATGGCCAATGTAATGCCAGTATTTAAAAAGGGTTCTAGGGGTGATCCAGAGAACTACAGACCGGTGAATCTCACATCGGTAATGGTCAAAATGGTAGAAACCATTATAAATAATAAAATTACTGATCATGTATATTTTTTTTTTAGTGCCATTGAGTCAGTGTTGACTCATAGTGACCCAGCTACCTCTGGGTTTTCTTGGCAATGTATCACTGGAAGTAGATTGCCAGCCTTTTCTTCTGAGGCCAGTGGGAATTGAACCCTTGATCTTCTGGGTACTAGGTAGTTGCTCTAACCACTAGGCTACTCCTCCACTCCCATGTATATAGTCATGGTTTAATGGGAGAAAGCCAATATGGATTAAGCCAAGGAAAGTCTTGTTTTACTAATCTGTTATATTGTTTTAAGGTGTCAATAAACAGCTAGACAAAGGTGATCCAGTTGATGTGGAGGCACATTCCAACATGTGCGTCCAGGCTCCTGTGCACTCAATCAGAAACGGGATGCACAGAGCCAGACCCAATACCGATTGTGCGGGGGGCTAGACATGCCCCACGGGATCGGAATCAGGTCTGGGTCTGTATGTGCAGGCTGGGACGTGATTCAAACTCCTTGTTCATACAGGGAGGCTTTCGCCAGGGATGGCAATGAGGGCTGTTCCCGTGTCGGAATAGATTCTGTTGGATTTTCAGAAAGCCTTTGACAAGTCCCTCATGAGAGACACTTTGCAAAATTAAAAAGTCATGGGCTTGGAGGCAGTGTAGTATTGTGGATCAGGAACTGATAGAAAGCAGAGAGTAGGGCTAAATTGCCAATATAGCCAATGGAGAAAAGTAAATATTGGAGTACTGCAAGGATCTGTGCTGGGACCACTACTTTTTTACATATTCATAAATGATCTGGAAATGGGAATATTGAGCGAGTTGATCAAATCTGCAGATGACACAAAATTATTTAACGTTGTTAAAACATTAGAGGATTGTGAAAACTTGCAAGAGGATCTTGATAAATTCAAAGACTGAGTGTCCAAATGGCAGATGAAATCTAATGTGGACAAGTGTAAAGTTATACACTTAGGAAAGAACAACCCAAACTTTGGCTATACGATGCAAGGTACTACCTTAGAAACCACCACCCAGGAAAAAGTTTAGAGTTTCAACATGGATAATACGTTGAAACCCTCTTCCCAGTGTGCAGCAGCAGCCAAGAAAGCAAACAGAATGCTAGGAATCATACAGAAAGGATGGAGAATAAATCAAAGGATATTATAAAGCATCTGTATCGTTCCATAGCACCTTGAATATTGTGTCCAATTCTGGTCACCATATCTTTGAAAGGATATAGTGAATTTAGAAAAGGTACAGAGAAGAGCCACCAAAATGGTAAAGGGGATGGAAGGATACTCCTATGAAGAAAGGCTTAAAAGGTTAGGGCTCTTAAACTTGAAAAAGAGACGGCTGAGGGGAGATATGATAGAGGTCTATAAATTAATGAATGGAGTGGAATGGGTTAACATAGATCAGTTGTTTATGCCACCAAAAAATAGAAAGACTAGGGGACACGCAATGAAGCTACAATGTAACCTATTTAAGACTAATAAGAGAAAATATTTTTTTTACTCAACAGGTAATCAAACTCTGGAATTCGTTACCAGAGGATGTAGTACAAGCTGTTCGTGTAGCCGAGTTTAAAAGGTTTGGACAAGTTCCTTGAGGAAACGTCTATAAACCATTATTAAAGAGGACTTTGAAAAATTAAAAAACATAATTCTATTTGCTCCAATAATACTAAATATAAATAGGAGAAGAACAGTATATGGGAAAATGCCTCAAAGAAACATAAGAATTAGAAATCACCGAGTACCTCAAAGCCATATTTACACCCTTTACAAACGTTGAGCCGCGGAAAAGTGATAGCCAGAGACAAGTGCATTCTGATTGCTGGCACATAGCTCCTGACTTAGGCAGCACCTTTAATGGTGTTGGGTCATCGAATACAGTTTGTATTCTTTCCCCGATGATTTTACAATATACTGCCTGAGAATTAAAAAAATTGTCATGTCAAGAGGCAGAATTCTAGGGCACATTTTCAAAAATTCCCTCCAGACCTCCTGAGTCCTAGTAGAAACATCTGGATAAATAAATATTAGAACCATGAAAAGGTGTCATTCTTTCCTTCAAAATACATAAATAAATAAAAGACAAAACTATATTTTGACCTAATTTATTAATTTATAGCGCAGTATATAAGAGAATGTAAATAAATAAATAAATACATTTAACAATTTTTCTATACTGCCTTTATCCAAAACGGTTTACATTGAACAACATAACAATGACAGATGAATTGTTTTACATTAAACAAGGGAATAGAACTTGGAAATAAAAATGGGACTAACTATGTGAGGGCAGTGAACTGTGTTCGTGCAGAGGTGATATTCACCTTATAGGGGAAGAAAAGATTGGTTTAATTGAATTACCAATCTGGATGGTATGTTGCAGTTCAGTTTATGTTTTGTCATTAAGTCCAAGATTGACTAACCGTGGACTCCTCTACGGAGGTCTCCAGTAAGCAGTTGAATTATCCTTTTTTACTCTGGTTCCCAACTAATTGGCATGTGGACAGCCAAAAGCACCTGTCATTTTAAATCACCATGAACCAAATTATTTTTTGTAATTGTTGTAATTTCATGGCTAGTATGTGTGCTGTGGCTTTTTTGCACACACAAATCAGTTGTGCATGCATTAATTCAAGCACATATGCATAGCAGTCCTTTTACTAAAGATTAATGCACGTTAATGATGTTAATCCACGTTAAGTGACATTGCACCCATAGAAATAAAAGCACTTAATGTGTGTTAACGTCTTTAGCGTGTGTTAAAACCTTTAGTAAAAGGACCCCTTCATTTTTAGGCACTCAAATGGACCAAAAGAGCTTGAAATGTAAATACCTAAAAACTATTCCCCTCCCCACACCTTTTTTCAAAGATCTAATAACATAATCAAATGTATATATGTAAGATTCCTCTCAAACAAATCAAATGTAAACTTGTAACCGTTTGCTATGCTTATTACCCATCCCTGCAATCATACTGTATGTTCTAATTCTGGCCTGTACAGCCTCTCCCTTATGTATAGAAAACCGCTGCTGATCGCTGGAAGTAGAGGGATACAAGTGTACGCTAAATAAATAAAATAAATAATATACAGAGAAAAAAAGATGGCAGAGAGTCTAAATCCAAATGCAATATTTCAACAAAATATTGTTTTAACGTCTCCTCAGCAGATATCATTGTACAATAAGGGAAATATAAAAAAAAATAAATTAGATATAAAAGAATTTTCTACCTTTTCTAATTATTTTAAAGCATAAGACTGCCTTTCACTAAGTTTCTGTTAGCAGTTTCTAGTGCCTCTATTGTCTTAACATGATCACATAGCATTTTACCATGATTCCCTAGAACATTCTCCAAAGATGACATTTTACTTTCTATTTCACCTGAAAATTTATATAACGGAGATATACGTGCCAAGCCTTCATTTTGGCCGCAACCCTCCAAATGTCTAAATTAGTAGCTTCTTAAGAGTGATTCAAAGGTAATGGGCTCTCAGACTGAGAACATCCAACTGGCTTCAGGAGTCCCTGAAATGAGGAAGATGTTAATTCCTGATCCTGTCATTGCTTCTGTGTCTCTTGTTCTTGAGAATAAAGGGCAGTGACTGAAAATGTATCATTCCAGCTTCCTCCTTGTTGGAATTTGCAGTGGTTTATTTAATTTCTGCTCCAGCTTGTACCACACCCTCAGATGTGGAAGTCACTAGAGTCCAAGCCTGCAATACTAGCTGTTCGCAAGGATGGCGAGTGCCCCAGCACATAAGTTGCCACATACATCAATCGAGTCCTTTGTCCTCTGTTTAACAAATGGCAGCATTGATCCCAAATCCTTATTTTAAGCTTTCCTCTTGCCCATACTCATAACAAAAAAATAGAAAATAGAAAAAAAGTATATTTTTCCAGATCTTACAAGTACTCAAGTCTGTAAAAATTCCTTCAAAGCTTCGAAGAGCACATTCTTTCAGGATTTTTCCTCCTTCCTCCAATGTCTCTGCAACTCTTTCCCCACTCAGTTTTTTTTTTAAAATGCACTTCAGTGATGTCAGCAGGGCAACAGAGTGGGTGGTCTGGGGTCACTGAAAAATGCAGACATGTTCTTCTGGGACTCTTCCTCCCTCTTTCATTGCCGCCTCTTCTCCGCTGCAGTGTTGCTCGTCCCCATAAACTTAGGGGGGGGGGGGTATTCTGCGCTGGCAGCTGGTGCTACTAACATGTCTAGCTGCTGGCTCTGAACCTAAACCCTGGATATTCAATGCGGGGGTCACATCCGGCCCCGACATTGAATATCTGGGTTCACCGGATTGCTGCAAGGCTAATCGGGAAGTAGCGATGCATTTGAAAATGCCCCCCCCCCCCCAAGTATTTTTGGCTGCTCAACCCACTTGGATAATTACTATTACAGGTTAAGAAAACATTGGTCTAGAATTCAGTTATCAAAAATGCATGAAAACCTATTTTAAAATGCTGTTAAACAAAAGAAATAGGGGATACTTAGGGTAAGTTGATAAAAGGATCCTTAAATTTAAGTGTTCTTTAACAGCTGTAAATGAACATACAAAAAGTTGAAAAGTAGCGCGTAAATTAAGGCATTTTATAATCAATGCACAAAATTGTGAACTCTGGCCATTGTCTGCACAGATTGCAGCCCTAGAAAAATCTATCAGCAAAGTACATACTTTCATGTTAACGCTCATACTTTTATGCCAGTCTATATTTTATAAGAGGCCATTAATGCTTGTAAACTGCCACATGTGTGCATCAATGACTTCATAAAATTACCTCCACTATGTATTTGACATTGTCAATAATGGCATTGGAGTTTGTCTACTGCATGTCATGATTTAGTGCAAATCACTTGTTTATTTCAAATGTCTATCACTCTTTTGAATGTGATGTGAACCTTTTCTTTTTGAGCTATCATATTTCAGTTTTATGCCCTGGTCCTACAAACATTGTTTCAGTGAAATGAGCCAGTTTGATTAGAATTATTGGAAACTAAAAGGAAAAAATTAAGTTAACTGTGAACCTGACCTCAGCATTTTAAGTCATGAGTAATAGCACTAATGAGGACTTCTGGTAAAAGACATGGAAGACAAGGAAGAAATTGATTTTATGCTTTCAGTTTAAACAAAGAATTAAAATGTACTGAAGACTTACACGGAGGATGGCTAAAAGACTTACACGGAGGATGGCTAAAAAGAGTACCATGAGCTGCTGAGTGATTTAGAGGAACTAGAGAGTGAACTGTCTTTTATAAGAATGCTGTTTTAATATGACTTAAAATTATACTAAGCTAATCCACACAAAAACAACTCTCTCCTTAAAAATTACTTTGGGCGCAAAGGAGCTATGGACTTTGAACTTGCCTTTTCTACATACAGATTTATTGTCTTGCAAAAATAAGTGTGCATGGATTTGAAAATCCAGCATATGCATATTGTTTCTCATGCCCCAAGACTTCTTAGTCCAGTTAAAAGTGTACATAGTGCGTAATCCCATGAATACTTTTAGCTAGATTGAATGCACACAATTTTACCCACTTAGAATCACAGAAACATGATGGCAGATAAAGACTATATAGCCTTTCTAGTCTGGCCTTCCATACCAACTTCTACAGTCCTTTTTTTCCTTTAGAGATCTTCTGTCTTTGTCCCATGCTTTCTTGAATTCAGATATAATCCTCGTCTCTACAATCTTCTCTAGAAGGCTATTCCATGTATTTACCACTCTTTCTGTAAAGAAATATTTCTAGAAATTACTCCTGAGTCTGTCCCCTTTCACCTTCATCTTATGCACCCTCATTGCAGAGCCTTTTTTTTTCAATTAAAAGAGGCTCTCCTCTTGTGCATTTATGTCACAGAGGTGTTTAAACGTCTCTATCAAAACTACCCTGTCCCACCTTTCTTTCAAAGAATACAGTACATATTGAAGTCTTTAAGTCTGTTCATATATGCCTTATGCTGATAGTCACTGACTATTTTGGTAGTCACCCTCTGCACTGACTCTATCCTCTTTATATCTTTTGAAAGTGTGGTCTCCAGAATTGCACACGATACTCCAAATGAGGTGTCACCAAAAATATATACAGAGGCACTATCACCTCCTTCTTTCTGCTGGCTATTCCTCTGCCTATGCACCCAGGTATCCTTCTGACTTTTGCTTCAGAGCCTTGCACTGTTGAGACATTCCTAACAGGGGCTAAACATTTCAAGCAAAGATAAGAGTTTGTGGCTTTTTAAATTACTAGCTCTCTGCCTGGGAGCTCTTAAAAGGGTTTTGGTACATTTTTAAAACAAAGTTACATTCTGTTTGGTGCTTTAGCTTAAGAAAAACTATTTTCTTTAGTGGGGTAGGTTTAAAACTCTGCTTTAATATCTTTCTCAGCCCTTTGAAGGTACTGAAACCTCATCAGGTGTTAGTTCCCTCCCTACCCCCTCCCCCAACTCCCACCCATCGCTAGTGAGCAGTCTAGCTTTATAGGGCACCTCCCCAATTAACTACACACGGGGACTTGGAACAGCACATTTTGAACACATTTAAAAGAGATTTAACTGCTTCTTCTCTGAAAGGACCCCTGGGAAACTGGCCGGTACTTTGGTAGGTCTCTCTCTTGTGCTTCAACAGATACCTAAGCTCCATCAACTGAACAGTGGCTGGGGAAAATTGTACCGCCAAAGCTGTTTCTCCTGTTACAGCTTCTGTCTCTGTCCAGAAAGAGGTCCCAATGCCAGTTGAAGGACTGGTTCCATGTGCAGGATGCCTGCATGCTGAAGCTCTCAGGAAACAAGTGGAGGAATTCAGAAAGGAGGTGACGAGGCTGAGGAACATTCAAAACAGTGAGAAATGCATTGATGAGATGCTTCTTGCAACATCTAAGCTCTCCAGCAGAGGAGAAGATGGGAGCCTACAGAATGATGAAGGTTGGACACAAGTCACCAGGGCCTGCAGAATCACCAATCCAACTTCTCCAGCCCTTGAATTGAAGAACCACTATGCAGACCTGGAAGTGGAGGAGGTGAAAGCATCCCTGGAAAGGGAAGAACCAGAGCTTGAGCACCCCAAATTTGCAGAATCAGTGATCACAATGAAGCGAAAGGTAGTGGTGGTTGGTGACTCTCTTCTGAGGGGTACTGAGACATCCATCTACCGGCCAGACTTAATGTTCAGAGAGGTATGCTGTCTGCCAGATGACAAAATCTGAGATGTTACGGAGAGTTTGCCGAGACTCACCAAGCCTACTGACTATTACCCAATGTTGCTAATCCATGTCAGCACAAATTATACTGCCAGGTATCCCTCTGAGCATAGCAAAAGTGATTTCATGGCTCTGGGAAAGAGGGTGAAGCAGCCAGGGGCAAAGATGGGGATCTCTTCAATCCTCCATGTTAAGGGCAAAAGCCAGACAGAGAAGCTTGCATCCTGGAAATGAATGCATGGCTGAGTGGATGGGGTCATCGAGAGCCTTTTGGTTTCCTGGACCATGGGATGCTGTTCAAAGGGTTGCAGAGCAGAGATGATGACCATCAGTCCAAGAAAGGTTGACGTGTCTTCAGTATCAGACTGGCTAATCTACTGTGGAGGGTTTTAAACTAGATTTGTTGGGGATGGGTAAAGAAAGCCGCCAGGTAAGTGAAAATCCCCACATAAGTGAAACATTCAATATCTTTATGGAAATAGGTAAAAGGGGCAACATATGGAAAGCAGTGTCTATAAATGCCCGTAGCATGGGAAATACGATCCCAGATGTTGAAGCTTTAATGGGAGTGGCTGACTTGAATTTAGTGGCAGTTACAGAAACATGGTTCACAGAAAACCATGACTGGGATGTAACTATACCAGGCTATACTTTATTCAGAAAGGAAAGGGTAGGAAGAAGGAGGAGGAATGGCATTATATGTAAAAATTAATATTAAAGCTTTGGAACTACAGAGCTTAAGAGAGAGAGAGGAGGCACTGTGGGTTAAACTAGAAAGAGGGAAAGAGAAGTCTGATATACAGATCTTCCACACAGGAGGAAGAGGTGGATGGAGAGTTAATTGAAGACATATGTAGCATTGCTATTCAAGGGGAAGTGCTACTGACAGGGGATTTCAATATTCCAGATGTTGATTGGCATATTCCTGATGCAGTATCATCTACTAAGTAAGGAGATCCTGGATTCTCTAAAGGGATAACTATTCAGGCAAATGGTAACAGAACACACACATGAAGGGACCATACTGGACTCAGTGCTTACCAACAGTGAAAGTGTTTCTGATGTTATAGTGGGAGATCATTTTGAATCCAGTGATCACCAGATGGTGTGGTTCGGTATTAGGACCAGGGCTGTTAAAATCCATTCAAAAGCGAGGGTCTTAGATTTTAGGAAAACTAACTTTTCCAAGATGGCCCAATACCTCAGGGAGTTGTTAGGTATGGGAACAGCTGGGGGATGTAGAAAAACAGTGGGTAAAACTGAACGGGAATATTTTAAGGGCAACCAACCATTTTGTTAAAATGATAAATAAAAGTAAAAGTAAAAGGAGACCACTATGGTATTTGAAAGAAGTAGCTGAAAAGATGAACAAAAATACAAGAGATCACAGAAAAAGGAAGACAGGCATCTATATTTGGAAAAGCTAACAAAATAGTCAGGAAAACAAAGATTCAAAAACAGAAGGAAATAGCCAATGCAATAAAATGGTGGAATAAGACATTTTTCAAATATGTTAGTGAGAAGAGGAAGGGTAAACGTGGTATTGTCAGATTCAAGGGTGAAGGGGAGGAATATGTAGAAGCTGATGAGGATAAAGCATAGTTACTCTCCTGTAATAGGTGATCTCCGGGAACAGCAGGAATTTAGTCTTCACATATGGATATCGCCGGTACCGACGGAGCCTGCGCGGGAATGTTCCCCAGCGTCCAATAGGAAAGCTTTTGGGAGCATCCCACAGAGCCTGTGTGCTGCCTTCCCGCCTTTCCCAACTGTCCCTTTCCAGTTGAGTATAAAGCTGAGACAAAAGAGAGAGGGGAAGAGAGAAAGAGAGAGAGATAGATAGAACTCCTAGGGGAGGTGGTTGGGTTGTGAAGACTAAATTCCTGCTGTTCCCGGAGATCACCTGTCACAGGTGAGTAACTATGCTATCTCCAGGAACAAGAAGGAATGTAGTCTTCACATATGGGGACTCCCTAGCTGGAGATGCCAGGGAGATGGCCCCAGAAAGTTGTGTGCCCCTGTGAACATAAGAACATAAGATATGCCATACTGGGTCAGACCAAGGTCCATCAAGCCCAGTATTCTGTTTCCAACAGTGGCCAATCTAGGTCATATGTACCTAGCAGTTTCCCCAAGAGACACAAGTTCCACAATGCTTGTACTGGGTCAAGCATTGATATCTTCGGTCACTTCTTAATAATGGTTTATGGACCTTTCCTCCAGGAACTTGTCCAAACCTTTTTTAAACCCAGCTACACTAACAACCTTTACTACATCCTCCAGTAACAAATTCCAGAGTTTGATTACACGTTGAGTGAAAAAATATTTTCTTTTATTAGTCTTAAATAGTTTACCCTGTAGCTTCATTGCATGTCCCCTAGTCTTTCTATATTCTGATAAGGTAAACAATCGATCTACGTTTACCCGTTCTACTCCGTTCATTAATTTATAGACTTCTATCATATCTCCCCTCAGCCGTCTCTTTTCCAGGTTAAAGAGCCCTAACCTTTTTAGCCTTTCTTCATAGGAGTATCCTTCCATCCCCTTTACCATTTTGGTGGCTCTTCTCTGTACCTTTTCTAAAATCGCTATATCCTTTTTAAGATACGGCGACCAGAATTGCACACAATATTCAAGGTGCGGTCTCACCATGGAACGATATAGAGGCATTACAATATTTTTTGTTTTATTTTCCATTCCTTTCCTTATCATACCTAGCATTCTATTTGCTCTCTTGGCCGCCGCTGCACACTGGGCCGAGGGTTTTAACATGGTATCCACAATGACGCCTAAATCTTTTTCCTGGGTGGTGGTTCCTAATGTGGATCCTTGCATCGTGTAACCATAGTTTGGGTGAAAGGGCTCCACTTCCCCCCCATGGATCTCTGGCATCCTACCAGGGATGGTGGGTAGGAGTTGATTAAGTATGGAACAGGTGTTGAAGAACAGCCTGACCAAACAAGGCATCCCGGTGGGAGTCCTTGTCTAAGCAGTAATGGGCTGTGAAGGTATGAACCGAAGCCCAAGTAGCTGCTCGACAGATGTCGTCGATAGACGCAGAGTGAAGATGAGCCATTGAGGCTGCCATGATGGCCTTCAAGAGGAAGGCTCTTAATCTCATAGGCAAAAGATATACACTGTGCAATCCAGTTGGACAGTGTTCTTTTTGGAGACTGGAAGTCCTAAATGACTAGGATCAAAAGCAACAAAGAGCTGAGAGGACTTTCTATGTTGCTGTGTCCTTTGCAAGTAAAAGGCCAAAGCTCTTTTACAGTCCAAAATATGAAGGTTCCTTTCTGCATTTGAGGCTTGAGGCCTTGGAAAGAATACAGGAAGGTAAAACGCCTGGTTTAGATGAAAAGGCGATACCAACTTTGGCATAAAGTGTGGATGAGTCCTAAGGAATACCTTGTCATGATGAAACCTTTAAGGAGGATCAGCCACCAACGCTTGCAATTCACTGATGCAACATGCTGATGTGATTGCAATGAGAAAGATGACTTTCCAGGAAAGGAATTTCAAAGAGGTAGTGGCTTATGGTTCAAAGGGCGATTTCATGAGCTGCCCAAGAATCAGATTTAAGTCCCATGCCACCAGTGGTGGCTTAATGGGAGGTTTAGTTAAAAGAAGGCCGCTCATAAATCTCGCTATGAGAGGATGAGAGGAAATAGGTTGACCATTTAGAGGCTTGAAAGAAGCTGCAATAGCACTCAAATGAACTCTCACTGAATTGGTCTTAAGCCCTGCATTTGATAAATGAAGGAGATATTCCAGTAATGATTCCAGAGGTATCTCCAGAGGGTTAAGACCCTTCTGCGAGCACCATATGGTAAACCTTTTCAACTTAAATGCATAAGAGCCTCTTGTGGAAGGCTTCCTGGAAGCATAAAGGATATCCTTTACCTGCTGGAAAAGGTTAAGACCGTGAAGTTCTAGGCTTTCAGCAACCTCTCCAATGCCGACTGGGGATTGGGATGCCACAGCCTCCTGTCCTCTTGAGAAAGGAGATCTGGAGCAGATCCTAACTCCAGAGGCGGAGCTTGAGAGGAGCAGAGGGTACCACATTTGCCTTGGCAAACGTGGAGCTATGAGAATCATATGAGCTCTGTCTCTCTAAAACTTGAACAGGGTTTTGGGAATTAGGGGAATGGGTGGAAAGGCATATAGGAAGCCCTGCCCCCAATGGAGGAAGAAAGCAGCCGTGGCCTGACAACTCTGAGCCAGAATTCTGGAAACGAACCGGGGAAGTTTGGCATTCAGCGGACTTGCAAAGAGGTCTATGTCCGGGGTTCCCCAAATTTGAAAATTTTGGCCACCTGGTCTGCATGGAGAGACCATTCATGTGGAAGCAGAACGCGACTGAGTCTGTCTGCCCAAGAGTTTTGAATGCCTGGAAGATACACCACAAGGAGATGAATCTGATGCTCTCTGGCGAGGGCCCATAGTCGCAAAGCTTCGTTGCAGAGCGACAGAGAACCTGTTCCGCCCTGCTTGTTCACATAGAACATGGCTACTTGATTTTCTATTTGAACTAGGACTGTCTTTATTTTATTTATTTATTTATATATTTAATACACACTTATATACCGCCACTTCCAGTGATCAGCAGCGGTTCGATTAATCTTTGGGGGTTGTCGAATCAGGCCTTGGGAGGGGATAGTAAATACATAGATCTGAGGGTGGGTCACAGCAGTCTTGTAGCTGAGCTGGGTGTGGAATACTCAAAGAGCAAGGAAGATTACTCTGAGTTCCAGGAGATTGATGTGGAGATAGGCCTCCTGTGGAGTCCAGGTACCCTGGGTGGAGAGGCCTTGCAGATAGGCTCCCCAACCCACCTGTGAAGCATCTGTTAAGAGTGGCTTGGGTTGGGGGTTGCTGAAAAGGAGACCCCACCAAAAGAGTTTGGGGTGACTGCCACCATTGGAGGGACAAAATAAGGCGATCTGAGTTTGCTATTTTGTCTGACAGGCAACCTTGACGCCTGAGTCCACTGAGTGGATAAGGTCCACTGGGCAGCCATCATGTGGAGGCGAGCATAGGGAACCACATGCACGGTAGATGCCATGTGGCCTAGCAACTGTAATATTTCCCGAGCAGTGAGGTGAGGCTTTAGCACTACTTGGGAGGCTAACTGCACAATGCGAAGGCAGCAGGGCTGTTTAAGGAAGGCCCTTGTCTCCCTGGTATCCAGCAGAGTTCCTATAAACTTTAAGGATTGAGTGGGAGCAAGGTTGGATTTTGGGAAGTTTATGACAAGTCCCAAATACTGAAGTATGTGCATTGTGCAAGAGAGAGCAACCCTGGCCTCTGGCTCTGAAGGGGCTCGAATGAGCCAGTCGTCTAAGTAAGGGAAGACAAATATTCTCAGGGTGCGATGAAATGCTGCCACCACAGCCATGCATTTTGTGAACACCCTTGGTGCAGAGGCCAGGCCAAAGGGAAGAAACCTGTATTGGTAGTGCTTCCCCTGAAACATAAAGCGAAGGAACTTTCAGTGAATTGGATGGATGAGAACATGAGTGTACGCATCCTTGAGATCTAGAGAACAAAG
Organism: Ichthyophis bannanicus; assembly: GCA_033557465.1. Taxonomy (NCBI): domain Eukaryota; kingdom Metazoa; phylum Chordata; class Amphibia; order Gymnophiona; family Ichthyophiidae; genus Ichthyophis; species Ichthyophis bannanicus. Next base: position 121,280,815 of record CM066040.1, read on the forward strand.
CCAATCCTGACTCTGAAGGTATGGCAGCAGAGTTCCTAGAGATCATTTTGAACTTCTCTTTGAACAGGAATTTGTTCAATTCTCTGAGGTCTAAAATGGGTCTGTGTCCTCCTGTTTTCTTTGGAATAAGGAAATAGGGGGAATAAACCTGTACCCTGTTGGGGAATGGGTACCTCTTCTATTGCCCCTTGAGCAAGAAGCACAGTGACCTCTTGACCTAACCGGTCGTTGAGAGAGGTCTGAGAATTGAACTATCTTACTATTGTAGGAGGGGGCATGCATTGAACTGTCTTACTATTGTAGGAGGAAATGAAACTCTTACCCGTCTCTTACAATAGACAGAGTCCAATTTTCTGCTGTTATCTGACCCCATCTGGGGGCAAAATGACATAACCTTCATGGGATGGTGGAGGGTTCCGGGCCATTCAGGGCCAGGAAGGCAAAGTTCTCTAGATAGGAGTCAAAGCCTCTGTGGAGGCTGAGACTGCTGAGCCGGTTGACGCTTAGCTGCTTTTGGCTTCCTTTGCTTAGGTTGTTGCTGCTGTCCCTTTTGGGCAGACTGACCTAAACGATCTCCCTGCTGGGTATAGGAGGGATAAAATTTCTTCTTCTTGCTGAAGAATGTTTTCTTAGAGGATCTTTTCCTAGACAATCTATCCAAAGTGGTATTGTCAGCATCTATCTCATTAACTTTTTCCTGCCAATTCTTGCAAAAGGAATATTCCCTAATTTGTCCTGTACCCAAATTTCCAAGTCAGATGCCTGGAACCAGCCAATCCTATGTGCACCTATGGCAATGGCAGAGGTTCTGCTTATACATTCAAAGCAGTCAAAGGCTGCATGATTCACAAACTTGGAAACATCCTGAGCATGTTTGACAAGGGCACGATAATCTTGCCTTTTATCATCAGGAAGGAGAGGGCTCATAAGCTCTAAATCTCCTGTGACCTCTTTAAGGAACATTCCCATATACAAAGATATAGGAACTGATCCTAGCAGAGAAAATAGAAGCCTGGAAGGATCGACGTCCAAAGGCGTCAAGAGTTCTACACTCACGTCCTGAAGGATTAGATGCATGCCTTTTTGCATTTTTTATCCGTCTCATGGCTGACTCCACCACCATGGAATGGTGTGGTAATTGAGTCTTCTGAAACCCAGGACAAGGAGGAACTTGATACATGGTGCTGAGTCTTTGAGAGTGAGGAGATGTGGTCAGAGGTGTTTCCCCACATCCTTAACATAAAATCATGTAAGAGCTCAGGAATAGGTAAGGTAGCTGCCTCCTTGGGAGCCGTAGGGTATTGTAGGATTTCTAATTCCTTTGCTCTAGGCTCTTTTTCAGGAGCCACTGTAATGGAAAGACCTTGGGCCACATCTCGGATAAAATCCTGAAAGGACATATCCTCTGGTGGAGACATCCTACGCTGAGGAGAAGAGGAATCCTCAGGAAGAAGTACTCTGGTATCGGCAGAACTCTCAGAGTCTTCAGACTCTTCCGAGGATTCAAAGTATCTCCGATTTTGGGTGATCGTGCAAGGCACGGTACTGGTACCAACTTGTTGATGCTGGATAGAGACGGCATGACTCGGTCCCGGTAAAACACATGCCGATGTTGATGCAGTCGGTGCTGGTACCGGATGAATTGTCTGAGGCGGTCTCAGAGGCATCGAGGTCATGAGAAGAGCCACCAGACTGCGTTCAATAGCCAAGAATCTCTGGTCTATCGACGCTGCCGAAGCTTGGGTGTCGGTACCGGATGAAGCGGCTGGAACCCCAGAGCATGGCACCAGTAGTTCTGTCGAGGTTGAAGCCTTGAGAACATCCTGGAGCCTCGTTAGTGCTTTGGAAGCCGAAGCCTCCCGCTAGGGCAATTTTGCCAGTGAAAGTGCCTCAAGGGCAATGCCAAAGGCATCTCGATGTTTAGAAGGAGATCTACCCTTTGAGGACCGGCTAGATTTATGTTTAGTTACCTGAGATCCATGGGAAGAAGATGAAGCCCTGGAAGACGTCAATGCCACGGAAGCTGCATCGGAGGGAAAAAGGGTGCTAAGTTTAGCAGCTCGGTTTTGCCGGCCCCTTTTCAACATCATCCCACAGGCAACACACTCTGAAATAGAGTGGTCAGGACCTAAACATTTGAGGCACAACTCATGGGTGTCGGTGACGGAGATGGTACCGCCACACTTAGAACACTTTTTAAAACCCGAAGCGGGTTTTTCCATTCTGAAGGAAAAAGTTGGGCTTAGTGCCCAAAATGGCACGTGGCACCTGAGGAGAAAATTACTGAAAAAGACTCCAGAAAGGTTTTGTTCTTTTTTTTAAAAGAAAGAACCACTGGCGGTACCGGTATAGTGCCGAGGGAAGGCAGACGCAACCACAAAAAAAGAAGAAGAAGAAGAGGGAAATTTTTTCTGAGGTGACAGGATGTGCGACCTGTCGGCTCCACATAAAACGAACTGGAGAGGGACAGTTGGGAAAGGCGGGAAGGCAGCACGCAGGCGCTGTGGGATGCTCCCAAAAGCTTTCCTATTGGACGCTGGGGAGCGTTCCCGTGCAGGCTCCATCGGTACCGACGATACCCATATGTGAAGACTACATTCCTGCTTGTTCCTGGAGATAGCTGAATTGCTTAACAAATATTTCTGTTCTGTATTCACAGATGAAGAACCAGAAGCAGGACCTCAGAAAACATCCACAAACAGGAACAGAAGAAGCAAGGGGCATCTTGAACAATTTTCAAAGGACTGTGTCCATGAGAAACTAGCTAAACTTAAAGTATACAAAGCGATGGGACCAGATGAGATACACCCTAGAATATTGAGGGAATTTGGGAACATTCTAGCAGCTCCACTGATTGACCTTTTCAATGCCTCGGAGTCGGGAGTGGTGCCAAAGGACTTGAGAGAGGTACATGTGGTCCCTTTACACAAAAGCGGAAGTAAGAATGTGGTTGAAAACTATAGGCCAGTTAGTTTAACTTCGGTGGTGAGTAAATTATTGGAAGCGCTACTGAAAGAGAAAATAGTGAGGTTTCTGGAATCCAGCAGATTACAGGATCTGAGGCAGCGTGGATTCACCAGAGGCAGGTCTTGTCGGACAAATCGCATTGATTTCTTTGACTGGGTGACCAGGGAGTTGGACTAAGGGGGAGCCCTAGATGTGGTGTATTTAGATTTCAGTAAACCCTTTGACACTGTTCCACTGTCGGGTAAGGTTTGCCTCTTTGTGGATGATACCAAAATCTGTAATAGAGTAGACATCCAGGAAGAAGTAGATAACATGAGGAGGGATCTAGCTCAACTTGAAGAATGGTCTAGAATTTGGCAGCTAAGATTTAATGTTAAAAAATGCAAGATCATGCATTTGGGCTGCAGCAATACAAGAGAGCAACATGGTATAAGGGGTGAAGTACTTTTGTCCAATAAAGAAGTGTGGGACCTAGGTGTGATTGTGTCTGATGACCTTAAAGTAGCTAAACAGGTAGAAAAGGTGACAGTAAAATCTAGAAGGATGCTTGGGGGCATAGGGAGAGGAATGGCCAGAAGAAGAAAGGAAGTGATAGTGCCTCTGTATAAGTCTTTGGTGTGACCTCATTTGAAGTATTGTGTGCAATTCTGGAGACTGCACCTTCAAAAGGATATAAACAGGCTGGAGTCAGTACAGAGGGTGGCTACTAAAATGGTTAGTGGTCTTCATTATAAAGCATATGAGGACAGACTTAAGAATCTTAATATGTACACCTTAGAGGAAGGGCGGGATAGAGGTTATATGAGTGAGACTTCTAAATACCGCCATGGCATAAATGCACAGGAGGAAAGCCTCTTTCAATTGAAAACAAGCTCTACTATGAGGGGACATAGGATGATGGTGAAAGGGGATAGACTCAGGAGTAATATGTGGAAATATTTCTTTATGGAAAGAGTGGTAGATGCATGGAATAGTCTCCCAGTGGAGGTGGTAGAGATAAGTACAATATTTGAATTCAAAAAAACATGGGACAAACACAGAGGATCTCTAAAGGGAAAAAGGGACTGTTGTAATGGTCAATATGGAAGGGCAGACTAGATAGGCCATGAGGTATTTTTCTGCCATCATGTTTCTATGTTTCTAAGAATTTGTATCCTCTAAGTATCAGATGCACCCTCAGGACATCCACAAGGAACTCCAGCATTCCCTCTGCCATTCTGATTGACATAAGCCACTGCCATGGTGTTGCCTGAGAACACTCAATTCACCCAACACTCGACCAGGGGTTGGAATGCTGAAGGGTGAACCTGATGACACTTGCCTCAAGGTAGTTCATGGACCACACCTTCTCTATGGCTCCAATGACCTTGAGCTGTTCAGTCTTGGCAATGGTTCCTCAGACCAAGAGACTCACATCTGTCATCAGATGAATCCAAGATTAATCCCCCAGCAGCACATCCTCCTTCAGATGACTGGGCTGCTGCCACCAACACTGTGGGCTGGCCTTCACCATCATCAGGAGCGGAAGCCTGAGCTCAAACTTCAGAGAATTTGGGACCATCAAATCAGCAAGGACCAATGGAGTGGTCGCATATGAGCATGTGCCCAAGGCGCCATCTCAATTGTCATCGCTAACAATCCAAGTAGCTGAAGATAATCCCGGACTCTGGGAGCCTGCTGTGAACAGAACAGCACCAGGCAATCCAACAACCTTTTGACTTTCTCAACTGGCAGGAAGACTCTGCCACTCAAGTATCAAAACTCCAGGGACTGGGAAGGCAACAAATGGCTTTTTCTCCAATTGATCACCCAGTCAAGGTTTTCCAAAAAAGAAAGGACACCATTCAGGTCGCTACCCGAGATGCCTCTGAAATAAATGGGCTCAGAAGAGCCAGCCATCCAGATATGGGTGCACACAGATCCTTTGATGCTGTAGCGCCACAGCCACCACCACCATGACATTGGAGAATGTTCTTAGTGCAGTAGAGAGTCTGTATGGGAGGGAGGGGCAGCAAACTGACAGTGAGAACCAAGTATGGCAAACTGCAGATACTGTTGCTGATCTTCTCAGATTAGGATATGAAAATACACCTCGGTCAATCCAGAGATGTCAGGAACTCCTCTCGGTGCACAGCTTGAGTCATGGATCACAAGGTTTCCATCTGGAAACACAGGGCGCACAAGCACATATTGACACCCTTGAGGTCCAGAATGATACGAAGGATCCATCCTTTTCCAGCACCACAAAATAGATGGAATAACTTCCCTTGCCCTGATCATCTGGGGGAATGGGCACCAACTGTCTTCAGGAGCAGCAACTTGTCCAAGGTGATCTACACAGCGGCTCCAGTCAAAGTGTCCAGGAGCAGATCTTTGCATTCCAGGACATTGTCATACTGAATGGTGTCTAACACCCAGCATTCCTTGGTGACCCAGGCCCATTCCAGAAAAAAAGAGGCAAAGCCTGCCCCCAACTGTCGGAACCAGTGAAGGACCCCCAAACCTTCACTGAACAGTCTGGGAGGGCTCCCCTCTGGAGGGGACCGAGTCACTGGACCCACATGCTCCACAAAAGGACTGAGAACAAGTCTGAAATCCAGAAGCAGAGGGGGAAGAAAGGCTTTCCAGACCAGTAGCGATGGGAGTTCCTAGACCCCCGGGAGTCCAACCAGGGTGCCTGCGAGGAGAGGGTGGAGGCTGATGTTAAAGGGGTTCCTGCCCAATTCACAGGCACCTTGGACCTGTCCTTTGCAAGGTGGTAAGATTTTGTCTCATCCAGGTCCTTCACCAAACTCTCCAAATTGGCTCTGAAAAGAAGATTCCCTTTAAAGGCCAGTTGGGCCAACCGGGCTTTGAAAGATGCGTCTGATGCCCAGTATTGGAGCCAAATCCAACACCATGTCATAGTGGACAGGGCACAACCCCTGGCCTCTAAACAAACCAGGTTGTACATGGCATCAGAAAGAAAGACCGTAGCAGACTCCAAAAGAGGGTAGTATCATTTGGCAGAAGAAAATGAATGCACTGGAGAAGGGCTTGAGATGTCAGGACTGCACATACCATCAACTGAAGGAAAGCAGCCACCATGATGAACTGGTTCTTCAACAACAAATTCTTTTGGTCCACAGTATCTTTTAAGGTCAATCCACCTTCCACAAGAATGGTGGTCCATCCGGTAATCACTGTGACCTGCGCATCCACCTTAGGAATATCAAACCTCACAATGTGCTCCTTCTCCGGGAGAGTGTACATCTTCTTAAACACTCTTATCCCCTTAGGTGTGGAGTCAGGGGAAATCCCATTCTGACCGGATCATGTCCTTGTTCACCTCCAGGAATGGGAAGACAGTAGTGGATTTCCATACCCCTTGCAGAAGTGGATGAATCTTCAGCTCCTGATCCATGCTTGGAGTGGCCACCAAGCCCAAGGTGGATGAGACCATGGCAATCAGTTCTTTCTTGTGGAACAGGCAAACACTGGCCTCTGCACAATCCCTCTGAAGGCGTAGGTACTTCTTCATCTACATCATAGCCCAGCACCGAAACATCTGAATCCAAGTCACAGTACAAATATCAAGCAGATCCCAGCTGATCCCCATCTCCAGTGGGCGACCTTTGCCAGGGATGATTAGATATAGGCAACTAAACAGGGCTTCCATGCTCAGCCTGCCCCTCACGAGACTGCGTTTGGGGGTACCCAGAGGCTGCAGGGACTGAATTTCCATGCCATAATGACCAGGCCTGGAAATGACGGACTGGAAAGGGGGGCTGTTACTTCTGGAGAGAAATCTGAAATTGTGAGTATATACTTCTGGGAATTTTTCTGAAAGGAATTGTTTTTCTTTTAAAGCTAATTAATCTGTGAACCCACTATTTTTTTGTTAAATCAGTCAGGGCCTAGTAGCAACAGTTTAAGATTCATTTAAAAACACAGAAGAGAACTTTCTGGTTACCTTTCATACCCAGTAGACAGCTGTAGTTTAAATTTCATAGTCACTCAGGGCCTAGCATCAGCAAAGTACTTTTAGTTTCAATTAAAACACAGAAGAGAGCTTTCTGGTTAAATTTAGAATCCAGCAGAGAGCTTGTAGTTTAAATTTCATAATAGGTTAGAGCCTAGTAGCAGCAAGAGCTATAATTTAAATCAAATCAGAATATAGTTTTCCTCAGCAGCACAGGACAGGTACTGTGTAGCAGCCCTTTTTTAATAAGTGTTATATCCCTCCCTCCCTCCCCACACCCACCCTCCCCTGGGAATTTCACAGCTTTATAGGTACTTGCACAACTTAAAAGACAGGAGGTGCTCTCAGGTTAAGCTCATTACCCAAATCAGTCATACACCAAGGACCTGAGATTAATTAAGCTTCAGGTGAACAAGGTATATTAAACTTCTTAGGTACAGTTTTAGTGGTATAAATATCCATTGCACCCTTTAGTACATATAGAACTTAAAGATCTAAACACAAACTTAAACTAAGATGCAGACAGCAGTCCAGCAGCGGGATGTGGGCTTTCCAGTCTTTTGCATTGAGTGTCACATGTATGATTTTCTCCCAGCTGGTGAGAGGTCTTACGTGGCACTAGGTGCAAGGAGCTCTCTGCTCTCAGGGAACAAGTCCGTTCTCTAGAGGCTAGAGTAGCAGACTTGGAAAACATAAGACAGACAGAGAGGTACATAGACGAGACCTACAGGGATATAGTCCTGAGTCCCACCTCCAGTCTGGCAGCATCCCTGTTGCCATGGAGGAGAGAGGTCACGTGACAGGAGAGCATCACCCTGGTGTGGCAGGAAGTGATCCTGTAACTAGGACCTGTCCTCCAGGTGATGTAAACCCCTCTCGCACCGAGGAGGTTTCTCCAGGGCCAAGTGCCCATGCGGGAAGGGTTAGGACAGCAGTTATAGTTGGTGATTCGATCATTAGGCATGTAGATAGCTGGGTGGCTGGTGGACGTGAGGATCGCCTGGTAACATGCCTGCCTGGTGCGAAGGTAGCGGACCTCACACGCCACCTAGATAAGGTCTTAGATAGTGCTGGGAGGAGTCTGCTGTCTTGGTACATGTTGGTACCAATGACATAGGAAAATGTGGTAGGGAGGTTCTGGAAGATAAATTTAGGCTTTTAGAAGTTGAAATCCAGAACTTCCAGGGTAGCGTTCTCCGAAATGCTTCCCGTTCCACGCGCAGGACCCAATAGGCAGGCAGAGCTCCGGAGTCTCCATGCGTGGATGAGACAATGGTGCAGAGATGAGGGCCTCGGATTTGTTAGGAACTGGGGAACATTCTGGGGAAAGGAGGGGCTCTTCCGAAGGGATGGGCTTCACCTTAACCGGGATGGAACCAGGCTGCTGGCATTAACCTTTAAAAAGGAGATAGAGCAGCTTTTAAACTAGATAATAGGGGAAAGCCGACAGTCGCCCAAGAGCGCATGGTTCGGAAGAATGTATCCTTGAAGGATACTACAAAAAGCAGAGAGGTTCCAAAAAAGAGTAAAGTAGCCCAAATGCCCTCGAGTATGGAGCAGACAGAACTTAAAGATCCCAAATTACCCATGTCTACCAATAGCCAAATTAATATGAATAAAATACAGTCTCTAAAATGCTTGTATGCAAATGCTAGAAGTCTACAAAACAAGATGGGAGAGTTAGAATATATAGCACTAACCGAGAGGTTAGATATGATTGGAATATCAGAGACATGGTGGAAGGAGGACAACCAGTGGGACACTGTGATACCTGGGTACAAACTATATCGAAATGATAGAGCTGATCAAATTGGTGGAGGGGTTTGCGCTCTATGTTAGAGAGGCATTGAGTCAGAAAGGATTAAAGTTTTGCAAGAAACAAAATTTGCTGTAGAATCTCTATGGATTGAAATTCCATGTAAAAAGGGGAAGGCGATGGCAGTGGGGGTGTACTATCGTCCGCCTGGCCAGAATGAACAAATGGATGATGAAATGCTCAAAGAAATCAAGGAAGCTAGCAAAAGTTACAGTGCAGTAATAATAATGGGTGATTTCAATTACCCCGGCATCGACTGGGTCAGTGTCACAACAGGACATGCTAGGGAGATAAAGTTCCTAGATGAAATAAATGACTGCTTCTTGGAGCAGCTGGTTCATGAACCGACCAGAGGGGAAGCAATATTAGACCTAGTCCTTAGTGGAACACCAGATGTAGTGCAAGAGATAAGGGTGTTGGGGCCACTTGGCAATAGTGATCATAGCATGATCGCCTTTGATTTAATTAGTGGAGGAGGGATAGTAAGGAAATCCACAGTACTACCCTTTAACTTTCGAAAGGGAGACTATGATAGAATGAGGAAAACAGTTATGTATAAACTAAATGGAGCAGTTGCAAAGGTTAATGACGTACATCAAGCTTGGTGTTGTTGAAAATACTATCTTGGAAGCCCAGACCAGCTGTATTCCACGCTTTAAGAAAAGTGGAAGGAAGTCCAAAAAATTGCCAGCATGGTTTAAAGCTGAGGTCAGAGAGGCTGTTGTTGCCAAAAAAGCATCTTTCAAGAAATGGAAAAAAGAGCCAAATGATGAAACCTGGAAACAGCACAAGCACTGGCAAGTCAAATGCAAGGCATTGATAAGGCAGGCAAAGAGAGAATTTGAGAAGAAGCTTGCTGCGGAAGCAAAAACGCGAAATAAAGACCTTTTCAAGTACATTCGTAGCAAAAAACCCGTGAGAGAGTCAGTTGGTCCATTAGATGATAAAGGGGTTAAAGGAGCACTAAGAGGCGACAAGGCGATAGCGGAGAGACTGAATGAATTCTTTGCTTCGGTCTTTACTGAGGAAGATGTAGGGATGTTACCCACGACTGAAGTGGTATTTAAAGGTGTGGAAGAATTGAAGGAAATATCGATACATCGGGAAGATGTCCTACAACTATTAGATAAACTGAAGAGTAGCAATCACCTGGGCCGGATGGTATACATCCAAGGGTGTTGAAGGAACTGAAATTTGAGATTGCAGACCTGCTATCAGTAATCTGTGAACTATCATTAAAATCATCTCTAATACCTGAGGATTGGAGGATCGCCAATGTACACCAATTTTTAAAAAGGGTTCGAGGGGTGATCCGGGAAACTACAGACCGGTGAGCCTGACATCAGTACCGGGAAAAATGGTAGAAACCATCATAAAGAATAAAATTACTCAGCATATAGATAGTCATGACCTAATGGGAGACAGCCAACATGGCTTTAGACAAGGAAGATCTTGTCTTACTAATCTGTTATGTTTTTTTGAAGGAGTGAATAAACAGTGGACAAAGGTGAGTCGGTTGATATTGTGTATCTGGACTTTCAGAAAGCCTTTGACAAGGTCCCTCATGAGAGACTTTTGGCAAAACTAAAGAGTCATGGGATAGGAGGCAGTGTACTACTGTGGATCAGGACTGGTTAAAAGATAGAAAGCAGAGGGTAGGGCTAAATGGCCAATTTTCCCAATGGAGAAAGGTGAATAGTGGTGTACCCCAGGATCTGTGCTGGGTCCGCTGCTTTTTGACATATTCATAAATGACCTGGAAAGTGGAAAACGAGTGAGGTTATCAAATTTGCTGATGACACAAACTATTTAAAGTTGTTAAAACCCAGGAGGATTGTGGAAAATTGCAAGAGGATCTTGATAAATTGGAAGACTGGGCATCAAAATGGCAGATGAAATTTAATGTGGAGAAGTGCAAGGTTATGCACCTAGGGAAGAACAACCCAAACTATGGTTACACGATGCAAGGTTCCACATTAGGAACCACCACCCAAGAAAAAGATTTAGGCGTCCTTGTGGATACCATGTTAAAACCCTCGGCCCAGTGTGCAGCGGCAGCCAAGAGAGCAAATAGAATGCTAGGTATGATAAGGAAAGGAATGGAAAATAAAACAAAAGATATTATATGCCTCTATATCGTTCCATGGTGAGACCGCACCTTGAATATTGTGTGCAATTCTGGTCGCCATATCTTAAAAAGGATATAGCAATTTTAGAAAAGGTTCAGAGAAGAGCCACCAAAATGGTAAAGGGGATGGAAGGCTACTCCTATGAAGAAAGGCTAAAGGTTGGGGCTCTTTAACCTGGAAAAGAGACGGCTGAGGGGAGATATGATAGAAGTCTATAATTAATGAACGGAGTGGAACGGGTAAACGTAGATCGATTGTTTACCTTATCAGAATATAGAAAGACTAGGGACATGCAATGAAGCTACAGGGTAAACTATTTAAGACTAATAAAAGAAAATATTTTTTCACTCAACGTGTAATCAAACTCTGGAATTTGTTACCGGAGGATGTAGTAAAGGCTGTTAGTGTAGCTGGGTTTAAAAAAGGTTTGGACAAGTTCCTGGAGGAAAGGTCCATAACCATTATTAAGAAGGGACCCAGGATATCAATGCTTGAACCAATACAAGCATTGTGGAACCTGTGTCCCTTGGGGAAACTGCTAGGTACGTATGACCTAGATTGGCCACTGTTGGAAACAGAATACTGGGCTTGATGGACCTTGGTCTGACCCAGTATGGCATATCTTATGTTCTTATGTTCTTATGTAATTCTGGGGATGACAATCTGGAATCTGGAAGCTCACCTCTTGGAAATGACCCTCCCCCCAACACAAAGGGGCATAGCCACCGCAGATCCCCTAGAGAGTGAGGAATGGCCCATAGCATGGTTTCAAGAACCTCCGGTTAGCTGGCTATTCTTAACCACAGCACCATCCACCACCTCCTGCCCTGAGGCAGGCAACGCAAGATTAATTTCATCCCTCAGCTGAGAGAAGGGGAGCAAGCCCTCTAGGGATGATTCGGGAACTGCCATGCAGGAAGAGCAGTCCAGAAGCCAGAGATGAGGCACCTTTTTTTGTCACAGGTCAAACAACATTTACTTGAAGACACAGAGAGTTAAGACAAGTATCACAACAGCATGGACTAAGACTGCAGCAACCTGGAAGGCACGCATTAAAAGCACCATTACAGAAATGTGCATTACAAGTGATAGGGTAGGAATGCACGTTGGAGTTGCTTGGGTGAAATGCAGGCACATACTGCATGACCGCCAGGTGCACAATAGTAAAAAAACCCCACTACTAACATGTGTAGAAATGGTGGGAAATCTCCACACTGTGCCAATGGTCACCAGTAGTCTACCCTGAATGGTGCCCAGATGATTGAATTGGGAGCCCCCAAAAAGGACAATGATGAGGTCAAGCCTTGATACTCACCCTCTGAGAGCCCCAAGCAGAGAATCTGTGCCAGGATCATCTCTACTCCCCTGAAATTGTTTTTCCTGGCTTTGCAGGCACTGCATTTAAGGTGACTGGCAGTCAGATCCCTCTGAGAGCCTTCGGCGATCTTCGGGAAAGGGCAAGGTGACAGAGGAGGAGGGGGCGTTGAGGATGCGTGAGGCTGCTGAACTCTTCCAAACCTTCCAAATGATTTCAACAGGCTCTTATCAGGGTAAGAGCGTGGTGTTGAACCAATTTTCCCTCCTCCTTTGGCTATTGAAAGGCCACAGTCTAGAGGAGCCTCCCACATCAAGCTCAAATGAGTCACCCTCAAGGTGGTCATTGATGAGCGTTTAAATCAATCTTTTCCTCTCAATCTTCAGCTTTTCTTCAGAAAGGAGAAAATCCATCCACCATCTGCTGGAGACAAAGAAATACTGACGAGACCTCTGGTGGCTGAGGCATATAGAGGAATGGGAGTGATGTCATTGAAACCTGGACTTTTCATTGGTTCTTTGCTGGTAGGGGAACACAGCCCACTTGTCTGGACTGGTCTAGCAGGACGATATGGAAATATGATTTACTTCCATTCCTCTGGATATAGGATTTCTTTTGTGCATGATTGTTTACACATCTCTTAATTTTACAGAATCGAGGTGTATATTCCCAAACAAATATGACTGATATTTTTTACTGTGGCTCCAAAGTGTGTTTATCTAGAAACTATAGAGCTGATATTCAGAAGACATATGCAATTAACTGTGTGTACATTTCATAAATGTCTTTTTCAGTAATGATTACAAGGAGACAATACAGCATAATCAATATTCACTGGTTTCTGTCACTTTAGTGTTCTCTGACAATACAGCTTTGCTATAGTAGCCAGTCATTTCAAACAGCCTTAAAACATTTTCTCTTCTACCAAACTATTCAGTATCCTATAGATCACAGAAGGCCAGATGGTGTGCAATTCTGGTTGCTGCATCTCAAAAAAAGATAGAATTAGAAAAGGTGCAAAGAAAGGAGACAAAAATGATGAAGGGAATGAAACAACTCCCCTATGAGTAAATGTTAAATAGTTTAGGGCTCTTCAGCTTCGTAAAGAGATGGTTGAGAAGAATGTAAAATCCTGAGCGACGTGGAATAGGTGACTGCTAATTGATTGTTAACTTTCAAAAAGTACAAAGATTTGGCCACATGCCATGAAATTACAAAGCAGTACATTTAAAAGAAAGAGGAAAAAAATATTTTTCTCTCTACACATAATTAAGCTTTGGAACTTGCTGCTGGTGGATATGGTAAAAACAGTTAGCGTAGGTGGGTTTGAAAAAGTTTGGACAAATTCCTAGAGGCAAAGTCTAAATCCCATTAAAAAAAACCTGGGGAAAGCCATTGTTTATCCTTGGGATAAGTAGAATGGAATCTGGCTACCTTTTGATATGTTAGGTATTTGTGACCTCGATTGACCACTGTTGGAAATAGGATACTGGGCTTTGGTCTGACCTAGTATAGCAATTTTTTATGTTCTTATAACATTGCACAAGAATGAACAGAACACACAGGGTCCAGCCTTCCCTTTCATCTCTTTATCCTTGAAAACAAGCTACACAGGACTTCAAGCATTGCAAAAACATGGCATGCAGGCCTCTTCGTCTACATGTTGGTGTCAGAGCTCTTGTTCTGGATTGTAGTTTACTCCTTATCATGCAGGCAAATGTGTTTTTATTTATTTTATTTATTTAAGTTCTCTTCTATACCGCGCTATTCAAATCAGTGTGGTTTACATATAACAGAACCATATACAATGCAGTCGGGCTGTATTGTATTTACAATGAACAGGAACTAAAACTTGGACATAACTGTGGTAACTATCTACAACTTATATACACTAGAAACACTAGTAACAATCTGAGCCTACTAGTATTTACATGGAGGGATGTTGGTGGGGTTAGCTGCAGGAGAGTGTGCTAGGTGTGTTGTTGGAGAGGTCCTGTATCTTGGGGTTTTTCGTTTTGTAAGACAATGGCAGTGAATAAGAAGAACCACCAGCCCTTCTATGCAATGGGGCTAAGCCAACAAAGAAGTAAGCGGGCCTAAAATATACATAGCCAGAAGGAAGTTCACCTGTTTGTGACATCAGGCAACAAAATACACAGCTAATAGGGCACAGGGATAAAAGAAAGGCTACCCTATAGACACTGAACATGTCACACAACACCGTTATTACTACTACTACTACTAATCATCATTATCATCATTTGTATTGCGCTACAAGGTGTTTGTAGTGCTGTACATATAGATGTAAGACACAAAGAAGAAAGGTAGTGAGGAGATCAGATGAGACCAAGATGGGGAGTGGTTAAGGGTGAAGTTTAGCAGGTGATGGTCAGAAAAGGGCAGAACTGAGTTGGAGAAGACTGAGGGTGAGCAGTTGAAGGAGATGAGGTGAAGGCAGTGGCCATGCTTGTGAGAAGGTTCAATGAGGAGATTAGGGAAAGAAGCTTTAAGACATAAGGGTCAGAAGGGTCATCAATGTGAATATTAAAATCCCCAAGAATAAGGGAAGGGGAAGATGTATCCAGAAAGGAAAAGAACCAGGAGTCAAAGTTGGCGAGAAAGGTAGAGATGGACTTGTTGGGGGGGAAGGGTGTAGATAAATGACAACTACCCGGAGAAGTAGTGGAGAAAATAGGTGGATGGCATGAGCTTCATAAGAACTCACTCCCCACCTCCCTTTGACTGGAGCCCCACCACACTACCTTCACTCCCTTTTGCGTAACCCCATCCCTTAAGTATAGTTCTGTATCTTTCCTTTCTCTTACTTTTCTATCAATGATTGTAACTTCCTTTTCCTTCTTTCTGGCCTTTCGACTTTTTCTAAATTTTTGTACCTTGTAAACCGGTGAGCGGAGGGGTTTCTGGAGGCTGGAGATGGGCTGCTGGTGAGTCAGGGGTGGCTGGGGGCTAGACGTTAAAGGGAAAGAAAACAGAAGGGCGGTATATCAAATAAAATAAACATAAACATAAGATATGCCATACTGGGTAAGACCAAGGTCCATCAAGCCCAATATCCTCTTTCCAACAGTGGCCAATCTAGGTCATAAGTACCAAGCAGTTTCCCCAAAAGACAGGTTCCACAATGCTTGTATTGGATCAAGCATTGATATCCTGTGTCCCTTTTTAATAAGGGTTTATGGACCTTTCCTCCAGGAACTTGTACAAACCTTTTTTAAACCCATCTACACTAACAGCCTTTACTACATCCTCCGGTAACAAATTCCAGAGTTTGATTACAAGTTGAGTGAAAAAATATTTTCTCTTATTAGTCTTAAATAGTTTACCCTGCAGCTTCATTGTATGTCCCCCTAGTCTTTCTATATTCTGATAACGTAAACAATCAATCTACATTTACCCGTTCCACTCCGTTCATTAATTTATAGACTTCTATCATAACTCCCCTCAGCCGTCTCTTTTCCAGGTTAAAGAGCCCTAACCTTTTTAGCCTTTCTTCATAGGAGTATCCTTCCATCCCCTTTACCATTTTGGTGGCTCTTCTCTGTACCTTTTCTAAAATCGCTATATCCTTTTTAAGATACGGCGACCAGAATTGCACACAATATTCAAGGTGCGGTCTCACCATGGAACGATATAGAGGCATTATAATATTTTTTGTTTTATTTTCCATTCCTTTCCTTATCATACCTAGCATTCTATTTGCTCTCTTGGCCGCCGCTGCACACTGGGCGGAGGGTTTTAACATGTTATCCACAATGACGCCTAAATCCTTTTCCTGGGTGGTGGTTCCAAATGCATAGTTTGGGTTGTTCTTCCCTAGGTGCATAACTTTGCACTTGTCCACATTAAATTTCATCTGCCATTTTGATGCCCAGGCTTTCAATTTATCAAGATCCTCTTGCAATTTTCCACAATCCTCATGGGTTTTAACAACTTTAAATAGTTTTGTCTCATCTGCAAATTTGATAACCTCACTTGTTATTCCCTTGTCATTTAGAAATATGTCAAATAGCAGCTGACCCAGTACAGATCCCTGGGGTACACCACTATTAACCTTTCTCCATTGGGAAAATTTGCCATTTAGCCCTGCCCTCTGCTTTCTATCTTTTAACCAGTTCCTGATCCACAATAGTACACTGTTTCCTATCCCATGACTCTTTAGTTTTGTCTCTGATGAGGGACCTTGTTAAAGACTTTCTGAAAGTCCAAATACACTATATCAACCAACTCACCTTTGTCTACCTGTTTATTCACATCTTCACAAAAAACAACAGATTAGTAAGACAAGATCTTCCTTGTCTAAAGCCATGTTGGCTGTCTCCCATTAAGCCACGACTATCTACATGCTCAGCAATTTTGTTTTTTATGATGGTTTCTACCATTTTTCCCGGTACTGACGTCAGGCTCACCGGTCTGTAGTTTCCCGGATCACCACTGGAACCCTTTTTAAAAACTGGCGTTAAGTTGGCCATCCTCCAATCTTCAGGTATTACAGATGATTTTAATGATAGTTCACAGATTACTAATAGCAGTCTTCAATCTCATATTTCAGTTTTTTCAACACCCTTGGATGTATATCATCCGGTCCAAGTGATTTGCTACTCTTCAGTTTATCAAATAGTTCTAATACATCTTCCTGATGTATCGATATTTCCTTCAATTCTTCTGCACCTTTAAATACCACTTCAGTCATGGGTAACATCCCTACATCTTCCTCATTAAAGACCGAAGCAAAGAATTCATTCAGTCTCTCAGCTCTCGCCCCTTGTTGCCTCTTAGTGCCCCTTTAACCCCTCTATCATCTAATGGATCAGCTGACTCTCTCACAGGTTTTTTGTTACAAATGTACTTGAAAAAGTCTTTATTGCGCGTTTTTGCTTCCGCAGCAAGCTTCTTCTCAAAATCTCCCTTTGCCTACGTTATCAATGCCTTGCATTTAACTTGCCAGTGCTTGTGTTGTTTCCAGTTTTCGTCATTTGGCTCTTTTTTCCATTTCCTGAAAGATGCTTTTTTGGCAACAACAGCCTCTCTGACCTCACCTTTAAACCATGCTGGCAGTTTTTTGGACTTCCTTCTACTTTTCTTAAAGCGTGAAATACAGCTGTTCTGGGCTTCCAAGATAGTATTTTTCAACACCACCCAAGCTTGATGTAAGTGTTTAACCTTTGCAACTGCTCCATTTAGTTTTTTCTTAACTATTTTCCTCATTTTATCATAGTCTCCCTTTCAAAAGTTAAAAGGTAGTACTGTGGATTTCCTTACCATCCCTCCTCCACTAATTAAATCAAATGTGATCATGCTATGATCACTATTGCCAAGTGGCCCCAACACCCTTATCTCTTGCACCAGATCTGGTGTTCCCCTAAGGACTAGGTCCAAAATGGCTTCTCCTCTGGTTGGTTCATGAATGAGCTGCTCTAAGAAGCAGTCATTTATTTCATCTAGAAATTTTATCTCCCTAGCATATCTTGCCTTGACACTGACCCAGTCGATACTGGGGTAATTGAAATCACTCATTATTATTACTGTGCTGTAACTTTTGTTAACTTCCTTGATTTCTTTGAGCATTTCATCATCTATTTGTTCATTCTGGCCTGGCGGTCGATAGTACACCCCACACTGCCTTCCCCTTTTTACATGGAATTTCAATCCATAGAGATTCTACAGAAAATTTTGTTTCCTGCAATCCTTTCTGACTCAATGCCCTCTCTAACAGAGTGCAACCCCTCCACCAATTTGATCAGCTCTATCATTATGATACAGTTTGTACCCAGGTATCACAGTGTCCTACTGGTTGTCCTCCTTCCACCATGTCTCTGAGATTCCAATCATATTGAACCTCTCATTTAGTGCTATATATTCTAGCTCTCCCATTTTATTTTTTAGACTTCCAGCATTTGCATACAAGCATTTTAGTGATTGTATTTTATTCATATTAATCTGGCTATTGGTAGGCATGGGTAATTTGGAATCTTTAAGCTCTGTCTGCTCCATACGCAAGGGCATTTGGGCTATTTTACTCTTTTATGGAACCTCTGCTTTTGGTAGTATCCTTGAAGGATACATTCTTCCAAACCATGCCCTCTTGGGCGACTGTCAGCTTTCCCCTATTATCTAGTTTAATAACCAATGGACATGCTCTCACTTTAGCATCACTCCAACATTACAATATACCAATCATTCATAACCATGTCAGACATGATCTTACAATATTTGAATACAGACCATTCAAGGTGCATAAGCAACATTATAACAGACTCATTTATCTAACCCCTTAGCATAGCAATTTAGATTGCAAACTCACAGACAACCCTAGGCCTATTAAATTTCTACTTGCCAATCTAGATCTGTTAGAAACAAAATACCAACCATACTTGACATGGTGACTGACAATAACCCAGACCTATGCTGCATTACAGAAACTTAGCTATCAGACTCTGATTCTGTATCGACTAACCAATTGAAGGTCCTTGGGTATGAACTAACACACTGTCCCAGGACTACTAGCCGTGGAGGAGGTTCCTCATATTAACAAAGCAGCACCTTAAAATATCTCTTCACCTAGCAAATAGTATTGATGGAATAGATGTTCTCCAGATGGAGAATAAAATGTTCTTGATAGGCCTCATATACAGACCACCGAGCCCTAAACCAGATAACCTTTCCCCAATCATCAAAACCATATGTACCACCTTCATAAAGAAGCCACTAGTTCTATTAGGTGATTTTAATCTTCCGTCACTACATCATTCACACTCCATGAATTTTATCAACTCTAAGGGGTATGTTTACTAAACCGCGCACACGTGCGCGGCGCACAGTAGCGTATGCTAATGATGCACTTAAGTGCTCTTAAGTGCCCCGCACGCGTGCACGTCACACTAATGGGTCCGCGCACCTGTGCGGTGCGCTGATGTGCGATAGAGGCGGGGAAAGGCGTACGGAGGGCGGAGGAAGGCCCCCGAGGGGCGGAGAGACGGGGTCAGTGGGTGGAAAGTGGGAGGGGAGAGGCTCCCCGCACAGGAGCGGGGCCGAATATACAAGTGAAAACTACCGCGAGTGAAACACTCACGGTAGAGTGCATTTAAAGGGAAGAGAAACCATTTCCGTCAGCAATGTAGAGCAAATCCGGGGAAACCTACAAAACGTGAGCAGTGTGATACATGTGCACAGAACACAATTGCAAAGAAAAAGTGAAAATGACCACAACAAAATTCTAATAAATTATAATATAGCTGGGCAACATTGATATCAATGGGCAACAATAAAAAACACTCCCAGGAAAGCCCCAAAAAAAGGAAATGATTTTTGGAAGGGTCTACGCTCCGTAGACCCTTCCAAAACTCATTTCATGTTCTGGAGTTTTCCTGGGAGTGTGATTAATGCTGCCCATTGATATCAATGTTGCCCAGTGTGGTTATGTGTGTTTCCCCCATTTTGTCAAGGTGAATGTGAGGTTTATTTGCCCTTTTGTCCCCATGTAAGGTGAATGAGCCCACAATAACATTGTGCAGAGCAGGGTTTCTGACTCGTCAGGCCGGGTTTCCTATCTCCGGGGACTGCACTGTTTCTGTGGCCACAGTGTGGTGCAACGGACACAGCCAGTGCCTGTAGGACCAGAGGGTCACAGGTTCAAATCCCAGCTGGGGCTCCCACCAACTCAGTCCCCATAGTTTTATCCACCACTAAACAGTGATAGTAAAGACACTCCTGTATTGCAGAGAACATAAGCATGGTTCAAACACCCATATTTTACCCTACACCACACACAAACCATAACAATGGGCATTACCTACAGCCAAGTACCCCAAATTCAGTCCTGGAGTGCCACAACTCAATCAGGTCATATGCTTTTTCCCAGATAAGGACATGTCTGCATGTTGGCGGAAGGGTACAGGTGGTGGAGGGGGCAGTGGCTGCAAGCCACAGCAGACAGTGGCCCAGGCCTGTGCAGCTGGCACCGTCCACCGCAACAGACAGGCTCTGTTGGATGTACAGTCATGGACTCCCCAGGGACTGCAGCATATCTGTGGCAACACGGTGGTGCAGTGCACACAGACAGTGTGTGCAAGAACAGAAGGTCACAGGTTCAAAGGTCAGCTGGAGCTACTGCCAATCCTGTCCACATATTTTTCACACAACTAAACCATGATAGTAAGGACAAACCTTTATTGCTGAGAACATACGCATGGGTAATACGCCTATATTTTACCACACTAAACACAGGCACCATAAACAGGCGCATTACCTAGAGCAGAGTCTCCCAAATGCATTCCTGGAGGGCCCCACACCATTCAGGTTCCATGCTGCCTCTACTACAGATGCCTGTGCTGCATATCTATGCACCACCCCCATGGTATGCAGATGTAGATCATGCATATTTATGAGGGACAGCATGAAAACCCGACCAGTGTTTGGAACACCAGGACTGGAGTTGGGAAACTCTGCCGTAAAGCAGCAGCCAACAGGGCCAGACACACCCACACACACCCCCACAGGCCCCATTGGCCAATGCCTCCTGGAGAGGCAGGACATTGGGCCCTGCCTGTATCTCCCAATACTAGCACTGGAAGACCTTAGCAATGCCACCCTACACCTGGGTATACGGTACAAAGCTATCAAATGATGCCTATGATGACTGGCAGATAGCAAGTCCTACGTTAAACACATTTTGCTCATTGAGCTACACCATAACAATCATTCCGATGTCTGACGTGTGTGCTGCAGGTCTGGTCTCTAACAGTGTTTACCCCCCTGTGGAGTGACCCCCAACAGTATTGCGTACCATATCCATGCCTGTACTGTGCCCAGGACTGGTGTGGTGGGTATGGCTGCTGAACCCCTCTATAGTGGCACAATGTTGGCATAGGTGTGGGGGTGGCTGTCTGTCTATCCAGTGTGTGGTGGCTGCAAACACCTTCCACAGCCCACACTGCCAGCACTGTTGCCAGTATTGGGCTGCCAATGTGCATAATGAGGAGCAAGGTACCATGGGTATAGGCCGGACAGGGTGGCCTGGCCAGGGTGCATCTGCACAGGGCATAGGGTACTGACTGGGACATTGTACTGCCCGGCCACCACCTACACAGACAGGGTGACCTCAGTATGTCCCGCTCAGAGATCACTCTCACCCTGACTGTGCAGTGACCACAGCATGGCTAGGCACCCCCATAGTGCTATATAGTATTTCTCTCATGTGATAGATATGGGTTTCCTCTTGGGGCCCAGTCACTGATTTATCTGCTTGCTGTGTATGCTGACATCCCAGTTCTGGGTGCATGCACTATGTCTGAACTAGCAGGCTGTTTGCAGCTGGTGTGTGTCTTGATGGAGTGGCTTGCAGGGTGCAGCGGCTGAGGACTTGCTGCAGGAGAATATCAGATAGTGGTGGGGTGCAGCTTACCATATCCAGGCCTAATGTCTGTCTGCTATTGTGTTATGGATATGTATAGAGCTGCATTGACTGCCCTGTGGGGTGTATGTCCCCTCTACTGCCACCTTTGCAGGGAGGTAGAGGGTGGATGTATTGATAGGAGACCGTTTGCCACCCTCGGCCCTGGAGGAGGGGGTGGTGGTGGTGGTGGTGCATAGCCCACCTAGGGGTCCATGGGGGCTACACCTGACTGAAACAGACAGAGATATCCATGGTGTTTGTGCAGAAACTACATATCTGAAACATTAACACTGCTTTGGATCTCCGGCATGGCCTCTTTCAGCCATGGAAGGTGTTGTGGACCTGGTCGCCTCATCGCACACTCAGGGTGAGCACAGTACCCGCACAGTGTGACGGTGTGTAGATACTCTGTGCTAGTAAAACACACGGTCAGTACCCCCTACCATGCCGAGGTGCTGTGGGGGTGCATTCCCCATCTGGTGTTCATCTGTGGACAGCTGATTTGCATGTGCAGTGCATCATGGGTACGGGTGGCCTAGCCCTATCCTGGTGGCTGCAGCAGACTGTCTGTGTGGTGACGTGCAGGCTCTCTGCAGCCAGCCAGGGGGCTTGCTAATAGCTATAGAGCTGTAGCTCAATGGTTGCGTCACTGCCTGTGAAGCCAGAGGTCATGGGTTCAAACCCACAGTGGGGTTATTTGATAGGATTGGCCAAAGCATTATCTTTTTTTTAATGTACATTTTTGATACCAGCAAAAACATCCTCAGCGTACTGTACCCATAAGGTGCCTCTGAGGGCGCTTTATAGGGCGCCCTATAGGGCACCTTATGGTTCCCGTCCATATAAGGTGCACTATACATTATCCTGTGACGCAACTTATAGGATGCCCTATAGGGGACATTTTAGGGTGCCGTGGCGGACAGTGCACTTTAAAATGTGCCTTATAGGACCCCTTATGTGGACACGCTTTTAGAGTGTGTTTGCTATTATTGATAATTAAAATAAAGATAAAATGCCTCCTAAAGCAATCTTCCCCATAATACGCATTGCCTCAGCCAGCCTTGTTCATTGGGCACTGTTGGGGATTGAACCCCTGATCCCTGCACCATTGGTCAGTGTCTTAACCATTGTGCTGTGGCTCTGTTCCTGTACTTGCACATCTGCGCGCCGCCTTATGCCTCCCAATATTAGAAAAGCCTCCTAAATCAATAGCACGCCGCCTAATGCCCATCAGCGCGCCGCCTTATGCCGCCCCATATTAGACTGGCTCCTAAAGTAACGCCTCAGCCAGCCTTGTTCATTGGGCACTGTGGGGGATTGAACCCCTGATCCCTGCACCATTGGTACGTGCCTTAACCATTGTGCTGTGGCTCTGCTCTTCTGTTTGCTCATCAGCGCGCCGCCTTATGCCGCCCCATATTGAGATGCCTCCTAAAAAATTAGCACGCCGCCTTATGCCCATCAGCGCGCCACCTTATGCCGCCCCATATTGAGATGCCTCCTAAAAAATTAGCACGCACCCTTATGCCCATCAGCGCACCGCCTTATGCCGCCCAGTATTAGACTGCCTCTAAAACATTGGCGCGCCGCCTTATGCCGCCCATTATTTCACTGCCTCATAAATTAACGCCTCAGCCAGCTGTCTTTATTGGGCTCTGTGGGGGATCGAACCCCTGCTTCTTGCACCATTGGTATGTGCCTTAACCATTGTGCTGTGGCTCTGCTCTTCTGCTTGCCCATCAGCGTGACACATATGCCTCCCGCGCAGCTATCGGATGTGCTAAGGTGCAGGGCGCACAAGGGCGCCGCGCACCTTAGCGCATATGTAAATTCCGGCGTTTCTTCTTCAGCGGGGAACGCCCACTCCTTATATGGCACCCGCACACTACCAGGGCCCACACATTAGCGGGGTTTTAGTAAACATACCCCTAAGGCTGACATGGGTTTTCAACAGATTGCACATGTACCTACCCATATAAAAGGCAACACTCTTGACCTAGTATTTGTACCCATGTATATCACTCAATAGCACCTCTACTCTCCTTCATATGTGTTACCAATCCCTTGGACTGACCATTACCTAGTGGAATCCACAACGCCGCACGTACTGCCCATAACCATACCAAACAATAAAAATTCCTGGACTAAATTATTTAAGACCTTTTTATAAGGAAAGCTTTCTTAAGGAGATAATACCACATATAGATAACCTTCACTTAAATTTAGCTGATACTTTGACATGTTGGAACAATTCAATACATAAAGCCGGCTCTGAACCAAAATCACACAGCATAAAAAAACAAGAGTTCGGAAAAATGGTATTCCTATTAGCTAGGAAAACTAAAAACAAAAATTAAGAAGGTTAGAACTTAAATGGAGGTTCACTAAATCCAGATGACAAAATAATCTATATGAGTACTCTACAGCAAAACAAGGATGCTATAAACAGTAGTAAAAGAGACTATCATACAAAGATTCTTACTAAATCTCTTAACTGTCCGAGAGAACTTTTTGAAATTGTAAAATCGATCAAACTACCTCATACTCAAGAAGTAAATAACATCTCCATCAAGTCACATGTCCTAGCATTACATTACATCAATAAACTCAGGATATAGACCCTAACCTACAAATTGATAATAATCTGACATATTCTGATAAAAAATGGCATCAATTTCATTAGGTCAACCTAAAATACCTTAAGAACATAATTTTTAAAATTAATACGACATCTAAGTTAGACCCCCATACCTTGTCAGTTGGCTAAAAGCAGCCAAAACTGAGATAGCACCATTCATCCTCAGAATGGTTAACCAATCACTTAATCAAGGAATCATGCCCACTACTCTATAGCATGCAATAATCAGACAAATTTTAAAACATAAATCAATAGAAAAAGAAAACCACAATTCATACAGGCCAATATCTAGTCTTCCATTTTTGGCTAAAGTAATTGAAAAAATTGTTCAGATCCAATTGCAAGACTATATTGATCTCAGTTCCCCCTTAGATGAGCAACAATATGGTTTGAGACCATTTCATAGTGTAGAGACGATACTGTTGGCCCTATTAGATAACCTGATCCGAGCAATAGATAACACTAAACAAGCCTTTGTACTAGTGTTTTTGGATATTCCAACTGCATTCGATAATGTTAGCCACAATATATTGCTCACAAGACTTCAACAGATTAGGCTACATGGCAAGGTATTCAAATGGTTCCAGTCCTATCTTACAGATTATACTTAACAAGTTAAGATAGGACAACAAACATCTCAATCATATAAACAAGAACAGGGAATACCTCAAGGAACTTCTCTTTCTGCATTATTATTTAATATATATCTACAGCCTATATGTAACATCTTTATGCTACCACATCTATGTGGATGATATAATGCTTTATCTCCTCGTAGATATTATGAACCCTAACTATCACCAATTAGACTCATGCTTGAGTGAAATAACAAATTGGCTGAACCTACACAACCTAAAAATATATTATAATAAAACTCAAGATTTATTTGTTTCAAGATGACAAATCTTTATACATACACCAAAACTCACTCTGCAATCTATTGAATTAGATGTTAAACCAGTAACAAAGGGAGCGCGGACTCGACGCTCCACCTTACCTCTCTAATTTCCTTCCTTCTTTTTCACCCCTTTTTGCCCCCCCACCCCCTACCCCTTCTCCCCATGAGAACACAGTCTGACACCATTCGATAGTTTGGTAAACAACTGGTCGCAGCTATATTAGCCATTAACAAATGAAACATCAACTCCAATAACATATAATAGCGGAATAATGCATCATCAGCCATATCACTAGCAAGGTGATAGCGCCTCCGCTTTTGTACTCTTCCTTTCCCCCCCTTAGCCCCCAACTTCGCCATGTCATTAGCAAAGATAATAGAATACATTTGTTTAACTATGAATGGGTGTTTTTATGTTTTTTAAAACAGCAACAACACTTCAATATAGTCCCCTGAAGAACCGGACTGGAGAAACGCAGAGGCGCGTCAAATAGTAGCGTCGGGACTTTCAACTTTAATAAAACTGACTGCAGTATGTTGATGAAAATCTACAACACTGCAAGCTAAGTAGACATTCAAAAGCATTTTAGCTGTTTTTCAATATTTTAAATGCTTTTTTGTTTTGATGGAATGTCTGCAGCATTTTTCACTATTAGTGTGAGCTAAGAAATACACTTTAGAAGCATTTTTTACACTCTGTAGCTGGTCACATGAAGAAGAGTTAAGAGAGTGGAAGTTATAAAGGGTCGTTGATGCGAACAGGCATGTTATTAAGGGTAGAAACAAACCCTAAAAACTCATGCCATTGTAAGTCTGAGACCCGCTAGTTAGAAAATTTCCTTCTGGCTCCAGCACCATAGGACAACTGTATATAAAGTTAAAAGACAGAGCGTGGGGACATATTTAATCTCATAGTTGTATAATCGCTCTGAGACAAGACCAACCTGATTAGCAAAAGCCCAGCTAGGGG
This sequence comes from Ichthyophis bannanicus, assembly GCA_033557465.1. Classification (NCBI taxonomy): domain Eukaryota; kingdom Metazoa; phylum Chordata; class Amphibia; order Gymnophiona; family Ichthyophiidae; genus Ichthyophis; species Ichthyophis bannanicus. Next base: position 121,306,921 of record CM066040.1, read on the forward strand.
GTTGTCCAGGTCGGGGGTACCCAACCACCATCAAAAGCTCATCCTAAGTGTCCGGACCCAGGAAACCTCCGGGATCCCGCCTACAAACCCCCTCCAACTGCGGCACCCCTACCTATCTCAGCCTCCCTTATAACAACCAAGCAAAGGGCGGGCGGGTGGGACACTGGGCTCCAGCTCCGCACCTGCCTGCTTGGGGCCGGCAAGAGAGAATCAAGTCCTGCCTCTTCCGCCCCTCCACTCATTGGCTCCACCCCCAGGCTCTCGCCGGGTAGGGAGCCAATGAGTTTAAATGCCGCCAATTGCCGTCTCTCCTCCTTCCCCCCCTGCCACCCCCTTGCAGCCTCCACGTCGCCCTCGCCGCACCGCCCAGTTACAGGCGGCCGGCATGGACTCGGCCACGCAGCAGTCACAAGTGAAATACCTTTGGGTAATCCTTGATCAGACGCTCAGCATGGTCATTGATATAAAGCTAATTACCAAAATAGTCTATTATAAACTACGGCGATTACAGCAACTTAGTCCACTAGTATCCAACTTTGATTTTCGTTCGGTGCTTCAAGCCATGATACTCCCACATTTCGATTTTTCTAATAGCATCCTACAAAGTCTCCCGAAAACAGACATTGAAACCCCTTCAGCTAAAACAAAATGTTGCTGCCTGCATGATAAATAAGACAAATATTGCAGAACATGTCATCCCTATATTATATGACCAACATTGGCTACCTATCCTAAGCCAAATCAAATATAAAATACTAATGATTATATTTAACCTAATAAGGGACATATCACCATCCTACCTGAACACACTGATAAACATCTCTCCTATTGAGAGAACAAGAGAATGCATCCAAAATAATATAGCAGTCCCTACTTGCTACCAATACATAAACCGGTCCACGAGCAACAGAGCTTTTTCATATATTGCACCCATACTTTGGAATGCTCTCCCAGATAAACTAAGAGCTGTAAAAGACCTCCTATTGTTCCATAAGGAAATTAAAATGCTCCTATTTATTGCACGTTTTGGAGATGTACTGGACCGGAATTAACTATTCCCCCCTAATTCAGCTTAGAACTCTAGAAGCCCACCTCAAACCCGGATGAACGAAGAATACTCTTGAGACACCCTGATAAATATATAAGTAGAGATAGATAATGTCTGTAAAGAATGTAAAATATGTTATCTGTAAATATGTTATGACCAGTTCTTATGTCACACACATATTTTTAAAGTTTAATATACCTGTTCTGTTCATTATAAATCACCCTTGATCTCTGGAAGGGGTGGTATAGAAAAACTTTTAAATAAATAAAATAAATAAATTCATAAATGATCTGGAAATGGGAAGAATGAGTGAGGTGATCAAATTTGCAGATGACACAAATTTATTCAATGTTAAATCAAAAGCAGATTATGAAAAATTACAAGGCTGGGCATCCAAATGGCAGATGAATTCTAATGGATAAGTGCAAAGTTATGAACTTAGGGAAGAACATCCCAAATTATAGTTACGCAATGCAAGGGTATATCATCATCATCAGATAAAGTAGTGTCATCGTGGAGAATTCCTTGAAACCCTCTGCTCAGTATGCAGCAGCAGCCAAGAAACCAAATAGAATGCTAGGAATCATAAGGAAAGGAATGGAGAATAGAACAAAGGATATTATATTGCCTCTGTATCACTCTGTGGTGCAACCATACCTTAAATATTGTGTGTCATTCTGCTGCCACATCTAAAAAAGGATATAGCAAAATTAGAAAAGGTACAGAGAAAAGTGACTAAAATGATAAAGGGGATGGAAGGATACCCAATGAGGAACGGCTAAAAGGTTAGGGCTCTTCAGCTTGGAAAAAGATTTCTAAAGGAGATATGATAGAGGTCTATAAAATGAGTGAAGTGGAATGGGTAACATGGTTCGGTTGTTTACTCCTTCAAAAAAACAGAAAGACTAGGGGACATGCAATGAAGCTACAAGGTAGCACATTTAAAATTAATTCGAGAAAATATTTTTTTCGCCTAACGCGTAATCAAACGTGAATTTGTTACTAGAGGATGTAGTAAAAGCTGTCAGTGTAGCTGGGTTTAAAAGAGGTTTGAACAAGTTCCTAGAGGAATACGCCATAAACCATTATTAAAGTGGATTGGGGAAATCCACTGCTTAACCCCAGGATAAACAGCACTAAACCTGACAGGTACTTTTGACCTGGATTGGCCACTGTTGGAAACAGGATGCCGGGCTCGATGTACCTTTTATCTGACCCACTACTGCATATCTTATGTTCATATGAGGAGTAGACAAGGTGACAGAAAGACCAGGTAGACACAGAGACATAGAGGCAAAAAACAAACAGTAGTACAGACAGATATACTATAGAGAGAGGAAAAGGAAGATGTAACATCTCCATAGGTAAACATCTAAACTCCCCCCATGGTATTATATAGGGTGGCCCAAAAAAAGTGAGAACATCTCGTAGCATATAAGTTATTTAAAAATTCAAAAAGACAGATGTAAACGATTGACAATTTTTTTTTAAAAAGATGGCGACCGGAAATTGTCGAAATAAAGACATTATATAGCTAAAAAAGGTAAATAAGTAAACTATTTAAGCTTTTAATTTACGAGATGTTCTCACTTTTTTTGGGTCACCCTGTATATGCACATCATGCCATTGATTCACACACACACAAGTGCAGACACCATCAATCCCTATGCCCACCTGGCCACACATGCCCTGCTACCCTATTGAGACACATTTTATTATGGCTGTTTCAACCAAATCTCCCATAGGCATGGTGGGGTCTGCGAAGGGAAGAAAGGGGGAAATGCACCATTTTGTCACACTATATATGTGTACTTTTTGATTTGTCCCTTTTTTTTTTTTTGCTAACTATGCCACAACTTATGTCCAAGTGCATCATTCCAGTTCTAGCCGCTGTCATGTCACTCTCTTTTGCTTCCTTGAAATTGTCAAGTATAATATAAAACTTTATTTCCTGCTTTGTGGATTTTAATATCCTACCACCCCTATCGCATCACGTACTGCGCCCCGAGATCTCAAATTAATTTCCAAGTTAAGCCATGCTTTACTGTGGTAAGTTCTGCAAGAGAAGGATGAACTATAAATTGACTCTTTCCCATGTTCAGCAAAGGGTAGGTTTAGAGAGCTTGGGGGGAACTGTACATCTCCCCATGGACTGGATGAGGGGGCATCAAGTTGTGAAATCAGAGGAGGGGGGAAAGATTGTTCTGGAATTGAGTACTCAACAACATTCTATGAGCACAAATGGTCAACAAAGAACTACAGTCTGATGAAATAACCTCTGCTCTAATGTTCTGTTCATAAAGCCTAGTTATTATGCTATAAAGATTTCATCAGTCAATAACATAATTTAGATAAATGCAATTTCTCAAGTGAATTGTTAAAGACAGTGAAGAGAGGAACAATATTTAGTTGGGGGAATTCTGCGCAACAGCGCAATGTAGAATTTGTGCAGAATTCCCCACCTGCGTAGTATTCTGCATTTACTATGCAGAACTCTGTGCAGGTACCAGACAGTGAGGCAACACAGCTGCGAGAGTACTTCAGTTTGCTCCCGCTAAAGTCACCAGCGCATTTTGAACGGTACACAGGAAGTACAGCCGTGGGTAGCTGTGTTACTCTGATAGGGAGTTGGGAGGGGGCAGGAAGGGTTGCTGGTGAGAAGGGGAGGGGCTGGCTGGAGGAAGGAGAGGGCTGCGGGTGAACAGGGGTGCTGACTGATTGCAGGAAAGGGCTGCCGGTGAGCGGGGAGTGTGGGGGGGGGGGGCGTCCTGGGGCAGGAGAAGAGCTACTGGTGAGGAGGGGTTGCTGGGGCTGTTGAAGAGCTGCTGGTGAGCGGAGGGGTTTCTGGAGGCTGGAGATGGGCTGCTGGTGAGTCAGGGGTGGCTGGGGGCTAGACGTTAAAGGGAAAGAAAACAGAGGGGCGAGGCTGGGTTGGGGCAGATCTCTGATTGGAGCAGGAGAACTAGAGGAAAAAGGCAGGAGAAATTTCAGGTCTAGAGGAGAAGCTAAGTTTTATGATAGGAGAATTCTACACAAATATTTACTAATAATGCATGCAGAATTTTCAAAATTTTTGTGCAGAATTTTAAATTTTTTTGCACAGAATTCCCCTAGGTGTAAATATTTACTATAAGAACCATACTACCACCTTCAACAAATCTGCCAGAAAGAATTCCTAAATATATATCTGTACACTTTTTTTACTTGTTCAAAATAAACAAAAAGAAAAAGAAAAAAGATCTATACCTATACTTCAATAACTTCATTTATATTTAAAAATAAAATTCAGCTCTCATTTGTACTATTTCCTGAAAAGATTTGGAAAAAAAATCATACTCTTACTTATGTTTAAAATTTGGATTTAGCTTATACAGTACCTTTTTAGTAGCAGTTCAAGGCAAGTTGCATTCAGGTATGGATAGTATTTGCATCCAAGTCAACAAAGTGCTAAGTGATTTGACAAAGGTCACAAGGGACATCAATGAGATTTCAACCTGTGCATTTCTGGTTCCCACCCTCAAGGCTACTCCTTTACTTGGATAGAGGACTGAACTTGAGCACCCCTGCTATATAGATAAAGCCTCCAGAAGTAAATAGGGTACTTAAGGTAGAGCCTTACAAATGACCTATAAAGAGGCAATTTTAACTCTTTTTCTTTTCATCTGATAAATACCTTTATGTTTACATTCAGGTATGCAGTTACCTTATCCAGTTGGCTCTCTTGAAACTGAGAAGATTGTTCCTAGATCTCTGTCCTGTTTGATAGTATCCAGTTCTTATCCTTCTAATTGTTATAGAAACATAGAAACATGATGACAGAAAAAGACCACAAGGCCCATCTAGTCTGTCCTTCCATATGTTAGTAGTACATTTTTATATCTCAAATGCATGATTACTCACTAATGCTGAAGCTCATTGACCAAACCCTGGAACATTACCCACATTTTTCAGGTGGTCACAATTCCCCTTTGCACCCTTTCTGTCCTTTACCCTAGCATAGATTCCATTTAATACCACACTCTATATTCTGCCAGTCAACCAGTTCCTAACACATTTTACAATTTTGTGACATTCTACCTTACTATGTACCATGCTTACATAAACTACTTAAAGGGTAAGGATTCTCCCACTATAGAAACTTCTGGGGTTAAGGTTACCTTTAAAAAATAAACATTGACCTCCTGAATGTTTCTTAGGAAAATGGGCAAATATAAATTGTCATATCAGGTTAAAGAAAAATGGCTGCCATATTTGAAAAGTGATCTTCCCAGAGGTTGGTAAGGAAAACAGGGATTCAATTTACCGATTGTCAGTCCTAACAGATTTGGATTTAGCTTCCGTATTTTCAGTAGTAGCTCAAGGTGAGTTGTGCTCATGGATAGTAGGTTATTCCTTGTTACTGGAGGGCTTACAACATTTTGTCTGAGGCAATGGAGGGTTAAGTGATTTACCCAAGATCAAAAGGTCTGCCAGTGGGATTTGCATGCTGACTTCCCTTGCTCACGGTCCACTGCTTTAACCATTAATCTACTCCTCCACTCAATTCTAGCTTGTAGGACAGTAAAAAAGCATGATTATTCAAATGTTCAATGTTGATATTATTTCATTATGGTACAATTTTTGGTTTTGAAATAAGCTGGCAACAGAAATTGAACAATTAATATTTCACAGTCCAACAAATTAAATTTCACTGCACGTCAAATATATTAAACCAGGACTGATTTTTTTCTTATTACTTTTTTTCCTTCTGGTAGTTTCAAAAAATCATTGAATAACTGTATTTTTACAAGTCAGACAACTCTTCTGGAACATCTAAGAAATATCGGGTCCGATTTTCGAAGGCAGTTATACAGGTAACAGCCCATGTTACCCGTGTAAATGCCTTAACCAGGATTTTCCAAAGGCACCTACACAGGTAGTGCCTTTGGAAAATCTCAATTAAGTCCCTAACGCGCCCGGATGCAATCCGCTTAGCACTGGGGCATGTTTGCGGCATTCTGGGGAGGAGCAGAGGTAGGGAATGGCTCTGTGCCTTTAAGATAGGCAAAAAAAACCCTTGCCTATCTTTAAGGTGCTGGGGCTAAATGGGCAGCACCAAAAATCGCTGCTACCTGCTTAGCCTTCGTAGCTGCCGGCCTGTGCGGCATGACCCAGATTTTCATTTCTGCCTCCGTGGAAATGAAAAATGGGTTAAAGGGGTTGGCGGCCAGGCTATGCACTGATGCGATGCATAACCTGCCTAAATGAAAATTGGGCCAATTATTTCTTAAAACATTAGACTACCTATGCATTAATTTTACTATGCTAAGAATCCAGTTCTTTTCCTTTTATCTATGGGGCCTGTTTACTAAAATGCAGTAAGCTGTTATCATATAGATTAGCGCATGGTAACCATTAGCACACAGCTGCAGTTACTAATTCACATATAAAATGGCTCTTTAAAAAGTGCACTAGGTCTAAAGGTACACATGATGGCATGTGTGTACATACTTTTATTGTAGGCATTGGCAGGGGTCTGTGAAAAAGTATGGGTGGAATTAAAAAGCATGCATGTAAGTTATAAAATAAATTCATTCCTATGCACATACTTCCTGACTTCTCCTGTGCTCTGTCCAGAGTGCAGGCACGACAATACCTATAGTAAAAATATGTGTAGGGAAGATGGCGTCTTCGAGGGATGACTAGTGAGCCGCTCTTTCTCAAGCTCCCTTATACCTTGTTAATGGGCAAACGGAAGGCAAAAATCATGGCAAAGACCCCTTCATTGCCCACTAAACCTTCCGTGCAACAAGCAACTATACTTGAGCTGCTCATTTCTCAGGCGTCTGCTGTGCCTGGAGTGATGGCAGCTGAGTCGGATCCTTCAGGAGAAGGCGCCTACATTGGCTCCAATATCTCTCTTAACTCCAGAGGAAGACTTTTGTCATCTCTGCAACAGGGGACTGGTGGCTACGGTAACTCCAGTTGGGAGGCTGACCGATCTAATGTGCAGCCCTTCCCGGTTGTTGGGGGGGGGGGGGTCCAGAACAGTGGAGGTTCCCTCTAGAAATTCTTTACAGTCGGCATTGGAGGCAAGTCTGGTGGAGGCATTCAGCATGGCTGGTGTGGATGACTTCCCGAGCCTCCCCTCAGTTTCTTCTGGGGGGTTGGCAGGAGTTACAAAGCTATGGTCTGCTGTTGCTGGTATCCATCATAAAGCCCCTCTGGTGAAGACTCTGAAAGTGTCTAATGAAAGTGTCTGGCAGGTGGTGGCATCTATTGACAGTTTGACATTGGAGATGGCTACCTTGACTCTTGACATGCAGACTAAGGACACAGAACTCTCACATTTGGATGTCCGGGTGAAGAAGGTGGAAGACTGTTTAACTAACTTGGCTTGGTGAAATCCATTTAACTTTAGTCCAGGATAAGCTTCTGACTGCTCGTAAATTAGAGAGCTTGGACAATGCTGCTCAGGCTCCTAATTTGCATTTTGTAAATTCTCCTGTGACTCCTTTGCTTTCTTCCCAAGCAACATTACATAAATATTTCCTGGACATCTTTAAAATTCCTGAAAATGCCCCCCGGCTAAGGGTTTTTTTACCTTCCACTCAGGATGGATTCTTCTGGTCCTAGAATGGAGTCCCTGGGTGGGTTTGGGGGGGGGGGGGGCATCTCAAGTGTCTGAGTCTTTGGATGTAACAGGTTTGCTTGAAAGTTCTCCATCTGTGGTGGTGTGATGTGGTACTCTGTTAGTTTCTTTTGTGTTTCCTCAGGATAGAGATCATGTTCAGCATTTGTCATAGGTCTGAGTTGTTTATGGTTTTTGTCTGACCTTGCAAAGGCTACTCAGGAGCTGAGGAGGACATTTATAGGTATGCATCAAGCTGTATTCGATTTAGGTACCTCATTTAGTCTCTGTTTTCCTTGTAAATGTGTTATACATTTTGAAAATAATAGATATTTGTTTTTTAGCTTTCTCAGCTCTGAATTTTTCTTGACTCTACTGTAGATGCCTATTTGGTCAAACTTCTACTACAGTAGGTTGAGGCCTTAGTAAAGTAGTATCGATTTGCCTGTGATCCCTTTTTCCTGAGATCTTTACTTTCAAAATACACTTTTTACGGTGTTAGATCTTCCCACTTGTTCTCCCATATTGTTGGTTTAATATGTACTGTTTATATTTGTTTGATTTTTTGATGTATTTTCATGTTTGGCACTTTCTTTATCATAAGTATATTGCATGTATATTTGTTACAAAATAACAACTAAAAAACAATATGTATGTGCATATTCCTCAGTGGTCTACTCATGGACATTTACACTTGCTCAAGAACAAGCATAATGTTCAAGCCTACAACATAGAATGCCCTAATGAAACAAGCACAAGATAAGCACAGTCCAGTCCATTTAACATAGGAAACCTGTTATTTTATTTTATTTATTTAATTAACGTCTTTTTTATACCGCGCTCTTTAAAATCAGCGCGTTTTACAGAAAACAAATTTGTGCAGTGCAGGCAGGACCTACACTGGACTTACAATGAACAGGGGTTTCTAACAAGGCTAACAGGGTAACTATGTACAGACAAAACTGGCTGTCACTGGCTACCCAGATTGAATAATCATGCTTTTTTACTGTCCTACAAGCTAGAATTGAGTGGAGGAGTAGATTAATGGTTAAAGCAGTGGACCGCGAGCAAGGGAAGTCAGCATGCATGGGCAGCTCACAACTATTTACAGGTTGGCCTGACTATATACAGATTGGCAAGTCAGAGTAGGTATACATTGTTCCTGCCGGGGTATTGGAGTCTAGAGGGCGGGGCTGCAGATGGGCATAGTGGATGCTTTGGGGATGTCAGCCTGGTTCCTGAGTGTGACAGGCTGTGAGATGGCATCAGGGTCGGTGAAGTGCTGGAGGAAGAGATAGTGCTTCAGTGACTTCCTAAACTGGACAAGGTCGGTGTTGGCACGGATGGCTGGGGGCAGGGAGTTCCAGCATGTGGTGCATATAGTGCGAAGGCTCTGTTTCTTGTTGCCTTTGTTATAAAATTACCCTCTAAGTGCTTACCATGGAAGGGGCAGGAAATGGATAGAGAATGGGTGGGTTATGGGAGACGACAGTACCTTACAGTCAATGTATGGCAAGTTAATATGCACTAATTGTCAGTGCTGTAGATAGCACTCACTGTCTTCTGAAGAGGAAGTGGTAAGTGCATCTGTGCTATTGGTGATGCACCTAATGAGCTTGATGCAGCTAGAAAAAACTCACTTCCCAACACTTCTGACATCAAATAGCCTGTCAGTTCTCTCTGGCTCTTACTAGGGGTCTCTGGTGGTTATTAAATGTTCCTTCCCAGTTGGCACCCAAGTTAGAAAAGCCAACCCTGACCCCTAGTGGTAGTCTTGCAGTACTACTAAGATGCTAAATAAGGATGTTATTACCAAAAAACTACTGCTAATGGTTAGAAATACCATTTTGAACATAGGTGCCGCGACGGCAGGAGCGTCTCAGGAATTGCTCCTACACCTACTAACCACCAGGAACCTCCAGGAGCAGCCAGGGGCAGGGGAGGACTTTACCTGATGTTGGGGAGAGGGGTGTTGGGGTGAGAGATTTCTTTGGAAGGTGATGGTTTTTATTTTTTTTTTGCCACAGACCCTTAGCGCATTGCTGATAGCAGGGATATAATTGTGACATCGGCAATGCACTTAAGATGCGTTAAATATCTGCATGCTGCAGTAACTGCATGGGCTAATGCTGGACACACTCCCAAGAGTTACCACACAGACATTGCAGTTATTGTGCATTAAAATGCATGTTCGAGTAATATATGGAGATCAGAATTGAAACATCAAGGTTGCAATATACACAATTCTGGCAGTATGTTTTCTTTAAATGTAGCGCCTTTTCTAAAAGTGCAGGAGTGCACAAGTGTTTGCCAATACATGGAGCTGGAGAAGCCATTTTGCAAATCAACACTTGGAAAAAATCAATATGGGGCATCTCAACTTCCATGTATACGTGCCAGCACTTACACATGTATATGACCCATTACGTGAATCTGCATCTATAAATGCAGTCAATTAGCTACAGATGATGCCATTAGATCTCATTTCAATTTGGAGGGGGAAATAATCAACAGGAGATTAAGGAGGATAAACCCCTTAATTCCTCCTGTAAAGGACTGGCCAAAATGAACACTTTTTAGAAATATGTATGTGCCGGGGAGTAGCTGTAAATCCCCCCCATGGACATTCCCTTTATGAAATGGGGAATACACACAGATTGTTGACACATCCAGGCCACTTTCTAACCAAGCCCCCGACATACCCCCTTGCCATGTCTGTTTAGTAAGATAAATTCAGCCCTCTCTAAAATTGTCAATTACACATGGATGCTTTTTCAACATGAAAAAATGCAATATGTGCCCTAGAGTCAGTGCTGACTCCTGGCGACTCAGCAGCTCTTCGGTTTTCTTGGCATTGTGACCAGATGCAGATTGCCAGGCCTTTCTTCTAAGGCAATGGAGGGTTACGTGACTTGCCCAAGGCTACAAAGAGTGCTAGTGGAAATCAAACCATGGTCTCTTGCTTACCAAGCCAGTGCTCTAACCATTAGGCTACTCTTCCACTACTTTCAACATGCCCGATTTTACATGTGCAAATTGCTACTACTACTACTATTTAGCATTTATAGAGCGCCACGCATGCAGCGCTGCACAGATAACCTAACCTACAAGAGGTGGTCAGCATACATAAGACAGTTCCTGTCCATCAGAGTCATACTCATCGGAGCTTACAATCTAGTTAGAGTAGTACATTAGCTAAAAACAGTGTAGAGTGTTAATTGGTTCTACGCGAGGTACGATGTGGTGCAATTGAATCTGAAGTTGATCAAAACGTTGACGGGGGTTAGGGTGGGATGAGGAAGGAGTCAGGACCTGAATGCAATGGTGAAGAGGTGGGTCTTCAGCCTGGACTTGAAGAGGGCCAGGGAGGGTGCCTGGCGCACAGATGCAGGTAGGTTGTTCCAGGTGTGAGGTGCAACAAGGTGAAAGGAACGTAGTCAGGAGTTTGCGGTGCGGGTGAAGGGCATTGATAGAAGTAGTTTGTTAGCGGAACGCAGGTTTCGAGAGGGGACATAGGGAGAGATAAGAGATAGGAGGTATTGAGGGGCCATAGAGTGAATGCATTTATAGGTCAGCAGGAGAAGCTTGAATTGGATGCGGAACTGGACTGGGAGCCAGTGTAGTGATCTGAAAAGAGGAGTAACATGGGCATGGCGAGGCTGGCAGAAGATTAGTCAAGCAGCATGATTTTATATAGATTGAAGGGTAAGGGGGTGGCTCATGGGAATACCAGCAAAGAGTAGGTTGCAGTAATCGAGGCGGGAGGAGATTAAGGAGTGGATAAGCGTTTTGGTAGTATGTTCAGTGAGGAAGGGGCAGATTTTGCTGATGTTGTAGAGAAAGAAGCGGCAGGTCTTAGCTACAAGCTGGATATGGGCAGAGAAGGAGAGAGAGGTGTCAAAGATAACCCCTAGATTACGGGCTGAGGGAATAGGAAGGATAGTAGATCTATCTACATGGATTGAGAGAGGAGGAAGGGGGGGGGGGAAGAGTTAGGTGGAAAGACAAGGAGTTCAGTCTTGGTCATGTTGTGGATACCATGTTAAAACCCTCGGCCCAGTGTGCAGCGGCAGCCAAGAGAGCAAATAGAATGCTAGGTATGATAAGGAAAGGAATGGAAAATAAAACAAAAGATGATATAATGCCTCTGTATCGTTCCATGGTGAGACCACACCTTGAATATTGTGTGCAATTCTGGTCACCGTATCTTAAAAAGGATATAGCGATATTAGAAAAGGTTCAGAGAAGAGCCACCAAAATGGTAAAGGGGATGGAAGGATACTCCTATGAAGAAAGGCTTAAAAGGTTAGGGCTCTTTAACCTGGAAAAGAGACGGCTGAGGGGAGATATGATAGAAGTCTATAAATTAATGAACGGAGAGGAACGGGTAAACGTAGATCGATTGTTTACCTTATCAGAATATAGAAAGACTAGGGGACATGCAATGAAGCTACAGGGTAAACTATTTAAGACTAATAAAAGAAAATATTTTTTCACTCAACGTGTAATCAAACTCTGGAATTTGTTACCGGAGGATGTAGTAAAGGCTGTTAGTGTAGCTGGGTTTAAAAAAGGTTTGGACAAGTTCCTGGAGGAATGGTCCATAAACCATTATTAAGAAGGGACCCAGGATATCAATGCTTGAACCAATACAAGCATTGTGGAACCTGTGTCCCTTGGGGAAACTGCTAGGTACATATGACCTAGATTGGCCACTGTTGGAAACAGAATACTGGGCTTGATGGACCTTGGTCTGACCCAGTATGGCATATCTTATGTTCTTATGTTCAATTTCAGTCATCGATGAGACATCCAGGCAGCGATGTCCGAAAGACAGGCAGAGATCTTGGACTGGGTTGCCGGGGAAATATTACGTGTAGAGAGGAAGATTTGTGAGTCATCGGCATAGAGATGGTATTGAAACTATGGGAGAATATAAGCGCACCAAGGCCTTGGGTATAGAGAGAGAAGAGGAGGGGGCCTAAGACAGATCCCTGGGGTACACCTACATGGACAAGGGTAGGGGAGGAGGAGGAGTCACCAGAGCATACACTGAATGAGCGATGGGAGAGGTAGGAGGAGAACCAGGATAGTACGGAGTCCTTGAAGCCAAGCGAGGAGAGGGTGATGAGGAGAAGGTCGTGGTCAACGGTGTCAACGGCAGAAGAAAGGTCAAGAAGTATGAGGATAGAACAGAGGCCCTTGGATTTAGCCAGGAACAGGTCGTTTGTGACTTCTGTGAGTGCCGTTTCAGTGGAGTGAAGAGGACGGAAGCCGGATTGAAGTGGTTCGAGGAGGGCTTGGGAGGTGAGGAAGTCGAGGCAGCGACGGTGGACTGCTCGTTCTAGTAGTTTGGATATGAAGGGAAGGAGGGAGATGGGTCAATAGTTAGAAGGGCATGTGGGATCAAGAGAGGGTTTCTTGAGGAGGGGTGTGACAATAGCATGTTTGAAGTCAACAGGGACAGTTGCAGTGGAGAGTGAGAGGTTAAGGATATGAGTGATGGAGGGGGCAATGGTGAGGGGGATGGAACGTAGGAGATGGGTGGGGATAGGGTCTGATGAACAGGTGGTGGGTTTGGAGGACAGAAGGAGTGCAGTTTCTTCCTCAGAGATCGGAGGGAAGGAGGAGAGGGTGGTAGAGGGAGTATGGATGGGGGAGGAGAATTGGGGAGGTAGATGGGGGGGTAGGGAATTGGAGGGCAATCTTATGGATTTTGTCGTGGAAGTGGTCGACTAGGGCTTGGGCCAAAAGGGAGGGCAGGATCGGGGGGCGGGGGGACCTTGAGGAGAGAGTTGAGGGTATTAAAGAGACGGCGAGGATCAGAGGCAAGGGAGTTGGTCAGATGGATGTAGTAATCTTGTTTGGCAAGTGCTAGGGCTGACTGGAAGGAGCCAAGCATGAATTTGAAGTGTAGAAGGTCTTCCCGGGAGCGAGATTTGGACCCAAGCTCATTCGGCAGAACGGCAGCAGATGTGTAGGTAACGGATTGTGGGTGAAAGCCAGGGTTGGGGAGTAGATCATTTGACAGGATGTGGGATGGGAGGGGCAAGAGTGTCAAGGGCTGAGGATAATGTAGCATTGTATGAAGATAATACATTGTCGACCGACTTGGAGGATAAAATGGCAGAAAGAAATGGAGAGATGGTGGAGGAGAGAGCCAGGGGATCAATATTATGAAGGTTTCTAAATAGGACGGAGGAGACAGGACGAGGTTGGGATGGCGGTAGTTGAAGAGTAAATGTTAAGAGGTGATGGTCAGATGAGGGAAGGATTGATTTGCGGAAGTTTGAGGGAGAGGAGTTGGAGAAAAGTATTAGGTCAAGGCAGTGGCCGTGTAGATGTGTGGGGGTAGTGGAGCAAAGTTGGAGGTCGAACGAGGAGGTCAGAGCAAGGAACTTTGAGGCATGGGGGTTGGAGAGGTTGTCGATGTGAATGTTGAAATTGCCAAGAATAAGAGTGGGGTAGGAGGGATCCATAAAGGCAGAAAGACATGAGTCGAAGTTGGTGAGGAAGGTTGATTTGGATTTCTCCGGTGGACGATAAATAACAGCTATTCGGCGGGGAAGTGGTGAGAGGAGGTGAATGGAGTGGACTTCGAAGGAGTCTCCATGGGGTGGCAGAAGGGGTTGGAATTGGCAGGAGGGAGAGAGTAGGAGGCCAACACCACCACCGTGACCAGTAAGTCGGGGTGTATGGGAGAACTGGTAGCCCCATAGCAGAGAGAGGCAATGGATGCAGTGTCATCTGGGGGGAGCCAGGTCTCCGTCAAGGCAAGAAGGTGTAGGGCATTGGAGATGAAAAGGTCATGAATAAAAGAGGGTTTTTTTATGACTGAGCAAGCGTTCCATAGGGCACATGAAAATGGGAGAGCGGAGGGGGGTGGAGGAGAGGAATATGGATAAAGTTGGATAAGTTACGTGCAGATTTCTTATCAGAGTAGCATGGGGATCTATTTCTAGGGTAATGCCAAGATTTAGAGGGAGCAGGGTGTGGGTGGGTGTGTCTAGGTGAGTGTGCTTTCCAAGAGGGAAATGAGGGAGGGGAAATGAGGGATAAATTGATGGTATCGGGTAGGTTTGTGAGGGATTATTTTGGGGGTAGGGTTGGAGTTGATATCTATGGATAATTGTTTGTGGGATGAATGGGGGTTGGAGTTGATCAGTATGGATAATTGATTGTGGGATGAATAGGGGAGGGTGGAAGAGGGAGGAGAGGGATGGGGATGAGATTAGATAGGGTACGTGAGGAACTTTTCCTAGTGTGAGAGAGAAATCAGGGGGGGGGGGCAGGGTTGGGATTGATGTTACCAGATGAGAGAAGAAGGAGTATTAGAGAGCGAGGTATAGTGGAGATAGTACGGCAGAAGTGAGGGTGGGGTTGCCTTAAAGAGAGTGGGGCTGGTTGAATGCGGGGGATGGTATGAAGAAGCTCAAGAGCCAGTGCAAGGCTAGGGGACAGGATGGAGGGAGAAGTGAGGAAGGTAGAGAGGGGGGCTGGTTGAATGTGGGAGATGGTGTGAGGAAGCTCGAGGGTAGGTGCTAGGCTAGGGGGCAGAGTGGAGGGGGAAGTGAGGAAGGTAGGGGAAAGGTAGGAGGAAGAGGAGGGAGGGTGTTGGCGGGTGTTGGTAGGTGTTGGTAGGAGGGGAGGCAGTTGGGGAGGATAATGAAGAGGACGACAATGAAATGTGGGGCCATGGTTGTGGGCAGCAAGGTCTGAGCAAGCAATGGGTAGCAAGTTCTAAGCAAACAACGGGTAGCACTTGATAGACAGACAAGCAGGCAATGGGTAGCAGTTCAGTGCAAGCAGTGGGTAGTAAGCAGAGGATAAGCAGTGGATAATAGTTCAGGACAACAATGGGTGATGGTACTATGCAATCACTGGGTGGCAGCAGAATGCAATCACTGGGTGGCAGCAGAATGCAATCACTGGGTGGCAACAGAATGCAATCAAAGGGTAGCAGTACTACGCAACAATGGATAAGCAATAGATAATGGTTCAGTGCAACAGTGGGTAGCAATACTATGCAAACAATGGGTGGCAGCAGTATGCAATCAATGGGTGGCAGCAGTATGCAATCAATGGGTGGCAGCAGTATGCAATCAATGGGTAGCAGTACTATGCAACAATGGATAAGCAATGGATAATGGTTCAGTGCAGCAGTGGGTAGCAATACTATGCAAATAATTGGTGGCAACAGTATGCAAAACAAAACAAAAGCAGTACCATGCGACAATGGATAAGCAACAGTTCAGTACAACAGTGGGTAGCAATACTATGCAAACAATGGGTGGCAACAGTATGCAGAAACAAAACAATGGGTGGCAGCAGTATGGGTGGCAACAGTGTGCAAAACAAACAATGGGTAGCAGCAGTATGCAAAACAATGGGTAGAAGCAATATGCAAAACAGTGGGTGGCAACAGTATACAAATGGGTGGCAACAGTATGCAAAACAAACAATGGGTAGCAGTACAAAGCAAGCAATGAATAGGCAGTGGATAATGGTTCTATGCAGCAATGGGTATGCAGTTCTATGCCCAGCAGTGGGTAGCAGTACAGTGTAGGCAACTGGAGCAATGCTAAGCAGATAGAGGGTAGTGGTGTTGTGCAGGCAGTGGATAGTAGATCAGTGACAACATTGGGTAGCAGTACATCGCAGGCAGTGGGTGGTAAGTCCTGGGTGGTTAATGGGAGGAAGAACAGTGCCAGCAGTGGGAAGCAAGACAAAAAAGAGTTCAAAAGAAAGTTACTTGAAGGTGCCAGGGTGGAGTTTGTGAGATGGTTTGATCTGGAGGCAATGTATGGAGGAGCAACAAGCCTGCTCGACCCCAGCAGCTGCGGGCAATGGGTATTGCAAGCAATGGGTAGCCAGTTCAGTGCAAGCAGTGGGTAGCCAGTTCAGGGCAGGTGGTGGGTAGCCAGATCAGTGCAATGGAGGATATGTTGCAGGTTCAGGGGTAGGGATAGTGAGGGGGCAATGAGTGGAGACATTAGGCAGTGGGTAGTAGAAGCAGTGGGGTGGTAACTCCGTAAGGAGGAAGGTAGGATCAGGTGGCGAGGTGTGGAAGAGCGTCGTGTTAAGGCGCCCGATGGCACTTCCTTTAATGTAGCCGGAGGAGGGGGGCCCGGAGCAAGCCGTCCGGCGTGGTGCCTCTGCACCCGATGGCACTTCCTTTAATGTAGCTGGAGGAGGAGGGCCCGGAGCAAGCCTTCCGGTGTGGTGCCTCTGCGCCCGATGGCACTTCCTTTAATGTAGCCGGAGGAGGGGGGCCCGGAGCAAGCCGTCCGGCGTGGTGCCTCTGCGCCCGATGGCACTTCCTTTAATGTAGCTGGAGGAGGAGGGCCCGGAGCAAGCCTTCCGGTGTGGTGCCTCTGCGCCCGATGGCACTTCCTTTAATGTAGCCGGAGGAGGGGGGCCCGGAGCAAGCCGTCCAGCGTGGTGCCTCTGCGCCCGATGGTGCTTCCTTTAATGTAGCCGGAGGAGGGGGGCCCGGAGCAAGCCATCCAGCGTGGTGCCTCTGCGCCCGATGGTGCTTCCTTTAATGTAGCCGGAGGAGGGGGGCCCGGAGCAAGCCGTCCGGCGTGGTGCCTTGTCACCAATAACCCCCTAAAATAACCCGCTAATTCTTGCAACTAACACACTGTAACTGCAAAACTGTACCGACGTTTAGCAAACAGCTCCCTATGTTTTCTTTCATTAGAGATATGCAACTGACCTTTGGAATAGAAGTTCCCCAGGTAAGCATGGGTATGTCCTCACACTTGTTTGTGTGTGCATATGAATCTATATAGATATTATCAAAATTTGTGTGCATGTCTCTGATGGTTAGTGTCCTATATTATTAAAGTGTCCATCTTTGCTTGCATTCTAAAACATATATAGAAAAATATAAGAACAAAAATAATTTACTACAGAATAATAAATATAAGAAGAATCCATCTATAATCAAAGTATGTTGCCGCACAGCTTGATAGACATTAAAGAGGTCTTGTTTTTCTTTAACTCTGCAGCTGTTTTTTTTCCTTAGAGGAATGGCTCTGAATTCTAAATGCTTTCCCCCCTCTGGACCCAGTTTCTTCTTTTTCTTCAGACTGCATTGTTACCTACTATCCTAACTCAACAAATAATAAAACAGAAATTATCTCCCTTTCATGACCATTTTTCACAAACGCAAGTGTTAACTGTTCCCTAAAGATGATCGGAATGCCTTGGTGGAACTATGCTCTAGCTACATGAAAAATAAATTAACTTCAAGTGTGCCCCTGGCTCAGATATAAAATTTATCCAACTCATTCTGTCCTTCATTCTCTTCTCTCTTTCCTGTCTTGGAAAATTAGCCAGTAACTTAACACGCTCTTACTTTCAAATATAGGATTATTCCAGCTTGTCTTTTATTCACTCAACACATCTTAAGGCAGTGCTTTTCAAATTTTTATCCCGTATAACCCCATTTTGACAACAGAAAATGCATGTGACCCCAGATGATAGTGAAATCCAAATATCAGGTCTCCAGCCTCCTTCCTCTCCCTCCACTCATCTGATATGAAGCCTATATGTAAATAGTTACCCCAGTTTATCCAAGTTTTAAGCACCTGTTTATTGTAAATACGGAACAGTCCCCTGCACTGTATAAGTTTCTGTTTCATGTAAACCACATTGATGTCGAATAGCGCGGTATAAAAAAAGACTGTAAATAAAATAAAAGCAGGAAGGCAGCAGCAACAGTCAGCACAGGCTCTTTGTGTCAGTGTGCAGTGGGTAGTGTGTACTTACGGACCCTAGTACTCAGCATGGGGTTCCACTCTAAGAGGAAGCTTACTTGAGAGGGGGCGAGGGTCTATGAATGTTCACTAGCTTACAGGCCACATGCTGATTGGTGACAAGGCATAGGTCACAGTAAAAGTCCAGAGAAGAGGGGAAATGGCCCTATGACCCCATCCACTGATAATGTGACCCCCATTAGGTGTTCTGACCCCAGGTTTGGAAACCACAGTCTTAAGGGCTTGGATGGAATTCTAGTCAAATGTATCCAAAGCTCCAGATCTTTAGGACGTAAGTGGACTAACACAGCAACTACACTTCTCTGCTTAAGAAAGCACAGTTACTTACCTGTAACAGGTGATCTATGGGAACAGCAGGAATAAGTCTTCACAAATGGGTACGTCGGTACTGATGGAGCCTGCGCGGGAACGCTCCCCAGCGTCCAAAAAGAAAGCTTTTGGGAGCATCCCACGTGCATGCGCGCTGCCTTCCCGCCCATTTACTTCCCTCTCATCAGTTGGGTTTGTAGCTGAGACCGAAAGAGGGATGTAGACAAATTAGAGAGAAAAACGAGAGAGAGAGAGAACAACTCCTAGGGGAGGTGGGTGGGTTGTGAAGACTTGTTCCTGCTGTTCCCAGAGATCACCTGTTACAGGTAAGTAACTGTGCTATCTCCAGGAACAAGCAGGAATGAGTCTTCACATATGGGGACTCCCAAGCTAAGATGCCTCGAGGAGGCCCCAGCATGTTGCAGATGTAAAGATGGGCCATGCTTATCCCTCAAAAACCTCAGGCATCCAAGGGATGGAGGGCAGGAGTTGAACTAGAAAAGAATAAAAGAGGTGCTGTGGAACAGCTTGACTAAACAAGATATCCAGAGGGGAGTCCTTGTGTAAATCATAAATATTAGAAAAATATTGAATTGGAATTTTCTAATGTGGATGTCACTCAAAAATATTGCAAAAATACTTGTTGAGGGTAATATGGATCTGTGGTTGAGAGCCAGTACATTATCCTCAAAGAAATTCCCTCAATGTGAAGTAGAGGGAAAAAAATAAATTTTTGCAATACAGGAAGGGATGATAAGCACTCATGGCCAGAACTAACCGCAGAAAAAGTACTGGGGGAGTTCAATGAGGTTGGACTTTTGAGAAATAGCTAAAGCTTCTATAAAGTCCAAAAAATTGAACTTCTTGTCCTTGGAGCAGAATAAGGTCCTAGGAAAGAGTGGAGATAATCTGACTGCTTTGGATGAAAAGGCAGAAATACACTTTGTAGAAAAAAGGGGATAGGTCTTTAAGGCCCCCTTTATTCCAATGAAAGACAAAAACATTTGTACTAGGCGCTGAGCCTCCAACTTCTTGAAGATCTTTCAAAGTCAGATGTTGTATAGAGATTGATGCAATAACAAGAAGGATTAACACTTGAAAATATTGATGGAGAATCTCTGCCTGGTTAAATATGGAAGAACTATAGAGGAGGTGTCGTGGAAACTGATATTATGTTCTTCACTTACAGGGATAGGACTAGACTTCTTGAAAAGATCTACCCCCTGAAATAACCAGGTCTCGAGACGTTTGTGAATGAGTGCAGTGGAGATCCTTAGTCTTAAGACAGCAAGCCTGGATCCTTCTAAAAATTTCAAATAGTAGCTGGAGAAAAAGACGCAATATAAGGGGATACCATGTTTGCCTCTTTATGAGGGCAATATGAGTATCATGCGTTTTCTTGTTCAACATAAGCTACCATGAAGTATAGGAATTAGAAGGAAAGTAGTGAGTAAGGACCAACTGCAGTGAAAAAAATGCATCCCTGATGTGGAAGTTCCAGTGAGATGTGGAACAAACCAGGGAATTGTGCAATTTTCTATGCTTTCACGTGGTCTAAACCCTGGTTACCTTTTCTTAAAAGGAAATTTTTAAGGAATATGGTAAGAGTAGGAAAAAACCAGTCATGTAGGAGCATGACTGGCAGAGTCTACCAGCTGAAGCCCTTGTTAACTATCTGGTCGCTACCTATTAGGAGTAGCTCTGAGGCTCTCTGGCAAAGGCCCACGGTTGCAGAGCTTTGTTGTAGAATTGCAGAGAGCATGTTGTAGGTTGCTTAGATCTGGCTGTTGAATTGCCAGTGTGCAACCTAATCTATTCTGTTAAAGCCAAAGAGAATTGAAGGTGGCTAAGAATAGTAGACAGGCCTGATGCCTGCAACAATAAACAGTCCAAATGAGTTCTGGACCTCTTTTGGAATTATCTGTTAAGGCAGCATAAAAAGTTAGGTCCTATGGATTGGAGAGGACCGAGAGACACAATTTGGAGTAGTGATACCCAACTTCTGTCCGAAAAGCTACCTTAAAAAGATATCTGAGTAGAAGATGAATCGCAAAGGGGAAGAAAGCTCTGTATGGAAACTACTTACTGGAGTAGGTATTGAAGAAAAACCTATGGCTTAGAGAATAAGCCCTCCAGTTGAGTAGTAGTACTCTTAGAGACTGAATGTCTGGGCTAAGAGGGATAGAAGTAATACAGAGTTGAGAAGACTTACAATTTGGTAAGTCTTTGAAGAGATAGGGTCCCCTTGCAGTTAAAAGTATGAGATATACTCGTACAGTAAACTGACAAGTTGAAGGGTATAGCTCACCCTGTTGTTAGTTGTTAGGCCTCCCTTTGTTTTAAAAGGAGGAACCTGTTATCTCTGGGGTATGATAGTCCTTAATAGCTCTTAGAGCTAGAAGGATAGATTTCTCTTGTAGCAAGAGATTCATGCCCAGAGTCGAGGATTGAGTCAATGTATGACTTTTATCTCAGCATGGATGAGATGAATTTTAGATGCTTCTGTTGAAAAGAAGTAAACTCAAAAGTTTTAAACCTCACACAGAAAAAATGAATAAAATATCAGAAACCCTGCGATTGCTGGGTCTTCTGAGCCTGTTGAGGTTTTGATTTTCTTAGCCTGGTGTGATGTTGCCCATCTTTGGAAACATCTGCAGAATGGGTAGAAGATGGATAAAACTTTTTTCCCCTTTGGGAATAAAGCTTTTTAGGAGATTTTTTATTAGCTGGGATAGAGGAAAGTTTTGACAATCCTCTGAAAGTAATAATATCAGTGCTCAACTGATTAGCTTGAAATAAAGCCTCCTTGTTGAAGAGATTTTCACCAGTACAAGGAGTATTTCCCAGCCTTTCCTGAACCCATCTGTCCAAGTCTGAAGCTTGGAGCCAGGCTATGCATCGTGCTCCTATGGCTATAGCAGACGTTCTGCTAATAGACTCAAAACAGTCCAGGGAAGTACGATTAAGGAACCTAGAGATATTTTGAGCATGATTGACTAATAAGGAATAGTCTGCTCTTTTATGCTCTGGAAGAAAAAGGTTCAAAAACTTTAAGTTCTTTGTGACCTCTTCAAGAGATAATCCCATATAGAAAATATATGAGATAATTCTTGCTGAAAGCATGGATGCCTGGAAGCATCGACGTCCAAAGGCATCTAAAGTCCTAGACTCACGACCCGGTGGATAAGAAGAGTGCTTCTTTGCACTCTTAATACGCCTCATTGCTGATTCTACAACAATAGAATGATGAGGAAGTTGAGTCTTTTGAAAACCTGGAGAAGGTGGCACCTTGTACATAGTGTCAAGTGTCTTAGAATGTGGGGATACCGTAAAGGAGTTTCCCACATTCTTAATAGTAGATCTTGTAAGATCTGAGGCAAAGGAAGCATGATCACCTGCTTTGGAATCCAGGGGAATTGCAGTATCTCTGAATTCTCCGGCAGGGATTCTTTACCAGATATAGAAATGGCAAGAAACTTTGCCATATCAAGCAGGAAAGCTTGAAAAGAAATCTCCCCCGAGGAGGACCCTCTAAAATGAGGAGTAAAGGCTAGACTTGTAGAAAAATCAGCCTTGGTTCCAATGGATTCATCCCAGTCATCGGGATCAGAAGACTTAAAAGGATGAAACATCGGATTTTCTTTAAAGCGATGTCTTCGGTACCGCCCGAGGTCAGTACCGAGACGAGTCGGTACCGAATCCTCCATGCTAGAGATCGATTCCAGGCTCGGCATCGAGGGAAGCGATTCTGTCGAAGCAAGCATGGACGGTACAGACACCGATGCCGATGTCGATACCGGTACCGAAGCCGATACCGATACTCGAGGAACGGTCTGCAGCAACTCTAGCGGTACCAAAGTAGCCGAGAGTGCTAGACTACGTTCATCGGTGAGGAGTGTTTCATCCATCACCATAGCCGATGCCGGGGTGTCGGTACCGCTCGAAGCGGCCACAACCACCGAGCATGGCCAAGGTATGTTCATCAAGGTAAGAACCCCGGGAACAACCTGGAGGCCCGTTAATGCTTTGGAGCCCGAAGACTCCCGCCGGGGCTTTATTGCCAAGATGTCCTCGAGGGCAAGGCCGAAGCCATCTCGATGCTGAGAAGGAGATCTACCACCCA
Organism: Ichthyophis bannanicus; assembly: GCA_033557465.1. Lineage (NCBI taxonomy): Eukaryota > Metazoa > Chordata > Amphibia > Gymnophiona > Ichthyophiidae > Ichthyophis > Ichthyophis bannanicus. The sequence goes on from CM066040.1 coordinate 121,329,795, forward strand.
AGGACTGGCTAGTCTTTACAGACTTTTGTTTGGTTACCTGATCCTGTGAAGAAGAAAATATTCTAGATGGTGACATCGAGAGCGATGTGAACCGGGTATCGAGTTGTGCTCGATTCTGAAGACTTCTTCTGTTTGAGCTCCAGCAGGAGAGACACTCCAGAGGGTAATGGTCAGGACCTAAACATTTTAGACACCAAGTATGAGTGTCTGAAAAAATATCTGTACCGCCACACTTTGAGCATTTCTTAAGGATAGTGGCTGGCTTTTCCATAATGGAAGGGTAAAGGCCTAGTGGCCTAGAAACCGTCAGGCACTAAACAGGAAAAAATTTCTAAGAAAAGAAGAAATTCTTCAGGAAAAAGAAAGAAAAGCACCGGCGGTACCGGTGGCGTCGAGGGAAGGCAGACGCGACCACAAAAAACTAAGAATAAAAAGAAGAATGCAAGTGGGATGCTCCCAAAAGCTTTCTTTTTGGATGCTGGGAAGCGTTCCCTCACAGGCTCAGTCGGTACTGATGTACCCATTTGTGAAGACTCATTCCTGCTTGTTCCTGGAGATAGTCAGTTACAACTTTAAACAGTGACAACCCAGCTGGATTTATGATTCTCATCAAATCACTTTCTCTCTCATATAATGGAGGAGTAGCCTAATGGGGAACCAAGAGATATTGGTTCAATTCCCGCTAGCACCCCTTGTGACTTTGGGCAAGTCACTTAACCCTCCGTTGCCTCAGTAAATTCCAAGTTATCAATGTCACTGAAATAGAGTGATATAAAAAAGCCTGTTAAATAAATTAATTAATGAAACTTCCCTGAGGATACACAATATTTTCTTTTGAAGCTTTGTTCTTTTCTTAGCATTGATCTGAGCTGCCGATATCCAGAAGATTGTATATTTGAATGTTGTGGCGGTCAGCCACAGTGTTTAAATATTATATGGATATTCAGTACCAGTATCCAGATAGTAGCCAATGGCAACCACCATCCGGATAGCTGCGATATTCAGCTGCTGTCAGGCTAACCTATCTGAATAGCACTTAGGAGAGACTTTTTGCTGTCCCTATGTTACGCAGATACACTACCCATATAAGGATGGAAATCATCTGGATTGTGGCTGGCACCACCCTCCCTTCATCCACAGACTGCCCCCCATACTATCCAGAACCTTATCTGGATAACCTCTGTGATTATCCTGGCAAGAGCCTCTGAATATCGGTCTCCAAATCTTTTCTAGGAACTGCCTGGATTCTCTTCTCTCAGGGAGCTACTTTTCTGCTTCTTACTCAGTTTTTTAGCACAGGATATAGGTTTTAATGTGATGTTTTTATTGCTTCTAATGTATATGTTTATGCTTGTTTATTTATGAATTTTCTATACTGCCTAGCATCTACAACATCAAGGCGCTTTACAAATACAAACTATAAAAGGAACAGAAAGGAACTCTATTAAATAAAGATAGGAAAGTGTAGACACAAGGAAAAGGAAAACACCCGAAACTCATGATCCTGTAGCCAGCCAGTCCAGCTTTCAACCCTGCTCAAAACTCCTTATATACAGATTTGGTGCCAAGAGTAGGAAGGGGGGTGTTTCAAAGAAGAAGAAAACTGGACTTGAGGCTGCTTTAGAGGCTGATGGGAGATACAAGAGGTTTTTCTGGGAAGAACAAATTGGGCGTAAGGAAGTGTGTGTTGTAAGAAAAGAATACAGAGAAGGTGGACAGCCTATTTTTAGGACTCTGTATGTCATGGCGAGCCAGGGGCAGAGAAGAATTAAAGGGGTTACACAGTGACACCAAGATACTTACAGTAAATTAATCCACCTGTTGAACAGAAATTCCCATGTAAAATAGGGGGAACAGAGGGGTGATGAGACCTATCAGTGATCCATTTAGGAAGGGATTTGTCAGGACTGCGTTTGAGGTATTTCTCTCCTAATCCATCAGCTATTTTTATTTATTTATTTATTACAAGTTCTTATATACCGCACTATTCGGCATCAGCGCGGTTTACATTATAACATAAAGACCATAACAACAAGCTGTTTGGTTTACATCGAACAGGAGTACAAACTTGGAGAACCGGGGTAAACTATATACAAGAGATAATTACATAGAACAGAATAGAGTCTTAATAATATCAAGAACGGCATAGGAGTTGGATCCGTATAATGGATCTGTATAATGTAATAAGAGAATACCATTGACAAACATATTCATTAATATTATGGACTTGTATTAGGATAGCTAGGGGAGAGAAAGATTATGAAAAGTAATAGGGCAAGAATAAAGCCCTGGGGGACCCCACTTGTCAATGTATAGGGTTTAGAGGTAATAGACTTTAAGGAAACTGAGAACGAGCGTTAATATAGGTAGGTGCTGAGACAATGCAGGACATTATTCATAATACCAATATCCTTAAGAAGAAGTAGTAGAGGGGGGCGGAGCCTGATGTCCAGCGGGTTAGACGCTTCGCGCTGAAGCTCCCGAGGGGCCTACTCAGAATCCTGACTTAATACCTACATTAACTTAATATTTCGCTCCGAACTTACCGGGGTGCCTCGGGGGGGATGGCGGCCCATAAACCAGCGCGCTTAGACTTCGGATCTCCCTCTTCTTCACACGGAAAACGTTCCAAGACGGAGCTGCCTTCCCCACAAAAGATGGTGCCATTTCGGGATAACCCCGAAATGCAACAGGAGATCTTGGAGGAAATACGTGGTGTGAAGGAATTGGTGCAGTCCAACGGAGAAGCGCTCCGAGCCATGAGAGAAGATTTTGGTGTGCTTCAGGATCGACTTGAAGGTCTTTCATTACGGCAGGACAATATGGCGGGGGTCCTCGACTCGCACGTGGTGCGCTTGGTGAAACTGGATGAGGCTGAGCGTCAGATACAGAATCTACAAAAAGAGTTAGAGGATAGCAATAATCGAGCCCGTCGCAACAATGTAAGGCTCATTGGTGTACCGGAGGGCGCGGAAGCAGGAGATATGAGAGAATTCCTGGTCAAAACTCTTCCCTCCTTGCTGAAGATTACTTTTCACAGAGATCTGGAAATTGACCGAGCACATCGTGTTCCTACCAGCATGGCGCTCAATCGGACGACCCCCCGGCCCATCATTTTTCGTCTACTGAGATATCAGCAAGTTGAGCAAATTCTAAATGCTGCCCGGGCGAATCGTCATTTGGAGTTTGAAAATCATAAAGTCTCCTTCTTCCCTGACTTGGCTAAGCCCACAGTTGACCGTCGGAAGAGACTCCTTGCTTTTCGACCTAGACTTCAACAGTTACAGGCTCGCTTCGGCATCTTATATCCAGCGAAGCTCAGAGTGACTCTCCATAACCAAACTCGTACCTTCGAAGATCCTGATCTGCTAGCAACATTTCTAGCTTCCAAAGAAGCAGACCAGATGCGCTAGTCCAACAGCTTGGATGGAATCCGCTGGAACTGTCCGCCATTTTGAATGGCCCGATGCGGTGATCGCTGCCTGAAACGGAGACTGCCTGGACTTTTCTTTCTCTTTATATATACCTTATTGGTCTCCTTTCTTTCCACGATGAGATCCTTGGTTAGTTTCGGAGCCCGTATAGCTCTGTAGGATTTATGTTTCAATTCAGGCCTTCTCTGGGGTTTCTCCCCGCAGACATCAGGCCGCCAGTAATTTCTGGGGTTTTGCTTCTTCTCTAAGGCACTTCGGTGCTTATTTTGTTATATGGGGCGCTTCATGGTTTTCCTTCGTTTAATTCCTCTCATGTTGTTTCTGCAGTCATTTACTGGTACTATGAGCGACATTGTGTACCTCTGTGCGCTATTATGTTTCTTTTTTAGATTGTTTAACTATTTTGCATGGCTTTATGTAAGTTATCATTACTGACTGTAAAAGGCATCAATAGTCTATTCCAAAGAAGGACAATCCTTAGCTCTCTTAATCATGATTATTCTGAGTTAGTGTTTCTTCAGGAGGCCCATTTACTGGGCATAGCTATTTCCTATCTCCTTCATTATGAAATACTGGAAATTGGCTCCCATCTGAGCCTCACTGATTGGTGAATTATGTCCATTTTTACTGTAATTATGAGCAACTACCTTGTATGTCAATCTCTTCCACTCAAGCTCTTCACTACTTGTTTAAAAGGAAGGTGTTCCATGATTATGTTCTAACTGCTAAATGCTCTCATTTGACTGTTTAATTTTGTATACATTTCTGCCACAGGATCAGCCTGTATCATCAATACCATTTCTGCTTGTTTGCTGTACAATAACTGTTGTGTGTAAGCGCTTATGTGATGACTCTTATTAGCTTAGAGAAGAAGCATAGGGGTGGGGGGTAATTGGGGTTGTTTTCCTTATTGTATGTGTGTATTTGTATCTTTTGGTGTGTTGTTACTTTTGTTTGTTGTAAAATGAAAATAAACGCTTTAAAAAAAAAAAAAGAAGAAGTAGTAGAATGTCGTGGTCAGTTAGGTTGAAAGCAGACATGAGAAGTAGAGAAACAACAAGGGTGGAACTTCCTCTATCAAGGAAGCTATATAGTTCTCTCAGGAAAGCTGCTATAAGAGTTTCAGTACTATGGCCAGTCTAAAAGTGGCCTGTTGTGGATGAAGGACATTGACTTTACTAACAAAACTCTATAGGGATGACAGGTATCATCACTGATTCTCAGTTATCTTTCAGTTTGCAAGTGGCCTCAACTATTTGTTCTACTTTCTTCCCCCTGCACCAAATTAGATCAGAAAAACTACCTCTCTTTCTTCAGTACTTGCATACCCTTCTTCATGCTTTAGTAATCTCATGTCTCAACTATTGTAGCTCTGTATACGGAAGCCTTCAATCTACTAATCTCAAAAAATTACAGTTTATTCAGAATTCAGCTAACGGATTATTAACGAATGCCAACAAATATGACCATGTAACTCCATTTCTATACAGGCATCACTGACTTCTCCTTTCTATCGTTTCCAGCTTAAGATCCTCACTTTAGTTGCTAAAGGTATATTATTCTGTCTCCAGCACTACCTATCTTCGATGATAGCCCCCAGTTGTCCATCTCGTCTCTTAAATTCTCAGAACGCTAGTCTCCTGATTATTGCCCAGTATCCCCCGTGTTCTTGGATGCTTTCTGGCACACTGCCTTCTTTTTCTCAGCCCCCAGCCTCTGGAATGCTTCTCAGTGTTATTCCAGATGAAATCCTCTTAAGAATTTTAAATCGCTTCTGAAGACTTATCTTTTCAATCTGGCCTTTGAGGGATATGCGGGATAGGAGATGGCATAGTCTCAGCGCTATGCAGTGTCACAGTCTGTTGAATGTTTCTTTTTTCCTCTCTGAATTATGGTGTGTTGTTCTTATTTCATATTTTTTTCTTTTTATCATGTACACTGCTCTGATATTAGTGGGTATAGAAAGTTTTAAATAAACATAAACCAACGTGGAAAGATTATTTTCTCTGTTAATTTAGAAATGTAAGACAAACTGGAAACTGGACAGCAATTGGTGGGAATGGTTGGTTTTTATTAAGATTGGATGGATGATGGCCTTTTTTCATGTATCTGGGAAAGTGCCCAAGGCAAGACTTTGGTTAACAATCTCTAAGAAATAAGGGTCGTGGAGACAAGGGAATCTCAGAGACCTTAAAATGAGGCAGTTGAGGAAAAAGCTGGTGAATACTAGTAATCTTAGGGGCTTGTTTACTAAGCAGCGGTAGCGGCTTCCAACTGATATCGCAGCCGTGGCCCCATTGAATTCAATAGCAGCGCGGCTCCGATACCAGTCGGAAGCCGCTACCGCTGCTTAGTAAACAAGCCCCTTAGAGTAGAAGTAATCACTAAGATCTTTTACCAGTGTTTGGATGGTTGTTGTCAATGCCCCAACACTGTTAGTGAGGTTTGAAATTATTGAGAAGAGTTTCTTAGGTCAGTTAACTGAAGAAGCAATAACTCAGGAAAAATACTACTTCCTTGCTTTTTAACATTTCTTGAACGTAATATTAATATCATTGCTTACAGGGGAATAGGAATGATGGAGTCTTATGCTTATGACAGTTGTTCTGATCTCCTAGTCTAACGCTTGAGGATGCAAAGGCCATTTTGATACCATAGTTGACAATGCCTGCCTTTCTGGGGGTGAACCAATTCTAAGAAGAGCAACATTGTCAAGAGAAGGATTGAGGGCATAATTCCAATGGGAAACCTGCTTGGCAAGGAAAAGGGAGTCAAAATCACTTGGGAAGAAACAAAAGGATGATAGCACATCCCTTCCTTCACTAGGAAAATTAAGGGGCTTATTTACTAAAGCGTATTAGGGTTTTGCACTTAACACATGTTAGATTTCAAGCTAAGTTCATGCTAAGTGCGAAGCCTCCATGGTAATTGTCAGAGGCATAAGCAGCATGTTTCTGGCAGTTACCACATGGACACGTACTATAATGCCCAGCGCAATTAACACAGGTATGTCTAAAGCCACCCATAGAGGTATCGCTAGGTGTACCCACACTCCCACAATGTGTGCATGATTTTTACCCTACACTACACCCATACCCCACCTATTCTCCACCCCTTTGCACGATGGGAAATTAACATGCATTTTGGTAGCCAGTAGCTGTATGTCTGCATGCCAACAGTTACCACGGGCTGTTACTACCTGCTAAAATGTGCATTAATTACTTAGCTGGCTTTAATAAAAGGGTCCCTAAAGCTAAAATCTTATTTAACTTTCCTGAACATGTAAGAGACATTCGTTGACTTCTCAGTGCTCCTTTGTATTTCTGGCCTAAGTTGCATCGTATCATTTAGGTCTCAAAATATCTGTAGGGCCTGCTCAACATTATTATCCATTCTCTTGACGTTAACTCTTATATTCAAGGCCCTATATTTAATGTGGTTAACTTCAGGTTAGAGTTAATACTGAATCATAGTACACTTGTTCAGTGAGATTAGTGACATTCTCTTCTTTTATCAGGACCAGATCCTGTATAAGTTGCCCTTGGGCAGGATCTTCCACTACATGCTTCCAGAAAGTCCCTTATAAGAAATACAGAACTTCTCCATGCCTAGTTGACATTGAATCAAGTAGGCTCTAGTTGAATTAATCTACCAGCAAATCTTCCACTTTACATGCAAACCTGGTGATGCCACTTACATGTCCAAATTCACCTCCTTCATCTATGCTGGGCATGAATCAAGTAGATCAAAAAGATACATGCCTCTGCTGCTAAACTGCTAATGATTAAGCAGAGATTCCATGCATCAATAAAGGTGGCAATACAAACAGCTAAACAGAATAATTTCCCTGGAAAGATGTTATACTATTCAAGAAAAATAATGAATGTACAAAGCAATGATTCTATGAAGCTCCTTGAATTAACTGGCATTCTGTTCTGTCTCAACAGACAGAATGATAAAGTTATCGGAGAGTCCATGAAAAAATTATTTTCACATAACAAAAGAAGAAAGTTACTTTTATTAAATATATTTAGATTCAAAATATGTTCCTATGTAATTAAATTGTATCTGAGAAATTCCATACAAAGTATTCTTAAAAATAATCAAAAGCTGTCCTGCTTCAAATAAAATGAAAAATGGGACATTCAGAGGGCAACTTTGGAAGCCATTTACTTGGGTAAATACTAATTTGCCTATATAAAAAAAATAACTCATGCACCTGGATATATAATGCATTGTAGGATTGGATATGGAAAAGGCAAGAAATAACTCTAAAATCCAAATCCAAAATAAATTTGTCTGAAAATTTTCATTCTTTGGCCAGCAGAAACTATGCAGGAACATTCACAGCAAGCATGCTCAGCCAAGTTAGAACAAGGCATTCCTGGCACTGTATTTAGATTAGGGGAGGAAAAGAGCATGTGCACAAGAAATTTTCAGCAAGCTGTATGCTATTTTATCCATTCTACCCCGTCTAGCCAGGGCTGGTGTTGAACATGCAGAGGCCCAGGACGGGAACTGGTAAGGAGATCCCAAAGCACACCTGCAGACTATTCCTTCTTCAACTGAAGGCAGACGTGGGGCAATTGCCCTGTTTGCCACCCCCTAATGCCATCCCTGCCTCCAGATATCAGCTGGCTACACAAATAGAGGCTTATTCTGTTTGGGGCATGTCTGGGCCATCCGTACACCCAAAATCTGAGCGGCCCGAATTTGGCACCAATTCTGCACCCACAGGAGCTAGATGTTCCTATGGGAGCAGAATCGTGGCAGTTGAAGAGGCCAAAGGGGCCCCAATTCTGTAGGCCCAGGAATGCAGCTACATTCCTGCCTAACTCTATGCTCCTGTCAGAAGGGCCTATCAAGTCCAGAATCAGGCAGCAGGAAACTCCCTGCTGCTGCTCTCCTGGTTGGAGATGTCCTCCATGGCAGGCCGCCAGCATCATGGGACTTATTTCACCTCTGAGGTGAAATAGGTTGCCCGGCCATCCCCCCATGCCAGACGTACAGGGCCATGGCTTGGATAGGCCCTGTACGTCTAGGGTCATCGGCCCGCCTCCACCTCGCCCACTCACCTCCCTGTCACCACCCCTACCTGCCCCTATCTAGAGCTCCCCTCACATCGATACTGTATGTGCGGGGAGCTTTGGGGGGCAGAATAGGTCCCAAGCGATTAGCAGGGGATGTACGTCCAAACCGGACATACATCCCTGCTAATCGCTGTTCTGGATGACCCCGATACTGACTGCAAAATAGAGGAAGGCTTTTGCAAAATGCAGTGTGTGCCATCAAGTCAATGCTAAATTCTGGCAACACAGCCCCAGGATTTCCATGGTAAGTTGTGACCAAAGGTAGATTTCCATGCCTTGCTTTCATACAGTGAGGTTACAGCCCCTGGTATTCTAAGGTGGTCATCCATTTAAGTACTAGCCCTGCCCAACCCTGGTTAGCTTCAGAGATCAGCCAAGGAAAGGTTATTTCAGGACAGCTGTAAACTCCATGGAGATTGAATTTGAAAATTAGATGCAAGTAGGTGAGGTAAAAGCAGCATGAATGCCAACAATCCAGGCTATTTGGAACAAACCTTTTTACAGTACTTTGTGAAATGTGCTGACTTTCATGTGCTAAACACTCATAAGAATATTTTGGTTTAGAAAGAAACTACACATTGGTTTGGAGGAAAATAATTGTGCTGCAGGATGATCACTGGTTTCTACCATTCACACATCTGGAATCAGCATGCACCTTCATCTTACCACATGAACCCATGCTGACTCTTGGAGACTTCAATCTCAATTCAGCACCTCAAAAAAGAGGCCAAGTCATTCCTCAGAGCCATGGAGGCCATGGACTTCATGCAATTAATACAAACCTCCACACACAGGCATAGCTCCATTCCCGACCTTGACTTCACCTCTTCAATGCTAATTGAGCACAGACACACAACCCTACCAATTATAACACCAACCCTCTGCTCAGATCACTATTTAATAAAACCTTCCATATAACAGTCTCCACCCCGACTAACCACACCCAGGTACAACACAATGGAAGGAGATTTAGGAGCAATTCTTGAAGGACTTTTTACCCAAATTGGATCATGCCTATACCGACCTTGAAAATATAATGGAGAACTGGAACCACTCCATCACAGAGGCAGTAGATACAGCACAAAAGAAATAACACCCTGGTACTCTATAAAAAAATAAATAAATAAATAAAAAATAAATTAGAAAGGCCAAGAGAAACCTCAGAAGAATAGAGAGAAAATGGTGACATACAAAAGGCTGAGATTTACTGCAGGAATACAGAACTATGCAACAAGACGACAATAACACAATTAACAGATGTAAACAAGAATACAACACAAACCTGATCATGAAGGCTGCGAACAAACAGAGAACTCTTCGGAATAGTCCACACACTAATGAAAGAACCCTCCCAGGAAGACTACCCCGATATACATTAACAACAGATAGCAGACCACCTAATGAAGAAGCAGCATAGCACACAGCCAGACAAAAGACCATCATCAACAAACACTAAAAACCAACTGGGACCTGTTGGGACATGGGGCGAATTTGCTATACCAACAATCAAACAGGTAACACACACAATAGCTACTCTGAATACAGCATCACCGAGCGATCCTTGTCCAGTTGCATGGATAAAGTCAGCCAAAGAAGTGTTCACCCCATTCATGCACAAAATTATACACACATCCCTCACAGGGGCATACACCTGCAACCCTCAAACTAGCATCAATCAGACACATCCTAAAAAGTCCAAAACTGGACAAGACAGACCCTGCAGCATACCGAATAGTTTCAAGCTTAGCTTTCATGACAAAAATCATTGAACTGACACAGCACAGCTACAACTGCAGGATCACCTCAACACACATGTGCCCCTAGATCCACATCAACATGGATTCAAGCCCAACTACGGTGTGAAAACACTAACAGCACTCTTTGACCACATAATCAGAGGAATACACAATATAAAATGGGGCTTTACACTAATTTTCCTCAACATATCATCTGCCTTTGACTGTATCACATACCATACTTTTGAGATGCCTACAAGAGATAGGCCTATACAATAATAAAGTGAAATGGTTCCGATCATGCTTAGAGAGCAGACAAAAGTACATCAGATGTGGGCAAGACACGTCCTCTTCCTTCTCATTAAAGCAGGGAGTCCCACAGGGATCAGCAATATTTTCTCTACTTTCCGACCTCTATATTCAGCCAATTCAGGAGTGGAGTAGCAGCCTAGTGGTTAGAGCAACTGCCTAGTACCCAGAAGATCAAGGGTCCAATTCCCACTGGCACTCCTTGTGACCTCGGGCAAGTCACTTTACCCTCCATTGCCTCAGAAAAATCCAAGTTATCAATGTCCCTGTTTAATGTACATTACCAAGTTGAAGTTACAATGTAAACCGCTTTGATTGAAATGATAAAGCGGTATAAAAAACCCTGTTAAATAAATCAATCTGCGATGTCATCAACAAGCACAAGATTCACTACAAAATATTTGCCAATGACATTATGTTGTACGCAGCTATCAATGTTGAAAATCCAGACTACACAAACATAATAGGATGTCTCAAAGAAATTTCCACATGGCTCAGCGCATGTAACCTCAGCATAAATTATGATAAAACAGAAGCCCTCATCATAACAAGAAACAAGACCTTCACTCCTCCTAACATGGTAGCCCTAAGGAACAGAAATATAGCCATCAAAAGTGAAATCATCCTAGATCAGAAACTAAACCTACAGTCCCAAACTTACAGAACACCACAGAATGCATACCAGAAACTGAAAATCATCCGGAAACTGAAGCCTCTCCTAAACCAGAACGACTTCTGTATGGTTCTACAACAGCAGTGTTGGACTACTGCAACTCATTAAACCAAGTCCTACCAGTACATACTACTCACGCATTGCAAATGTTCCAGAACATGGCTGCCCACATTATCTCTGGAACAGCTAAATACGAACACATAACAGCAACACTGGCCTTACTACACTGGCTACCAATAAGGAGTCGTGCCAGGTTCAAGGCAACACTTAATTTATTTAAAATACAACAAAATGGATCAGCTCTTCAGGATGTTCTTACCACTAGGGGTCATTGCTACCATTTTGGAACCCAGCAGTACCAGGTCCACAATTCTAACGGGGAAACCCCTTTGAATTTTAATAAATGTGAACTGCATAGAATGTATAACATATTTGTATTAGACAAATGTTTTAAATGAATAAAATAAATAAATCCTATGGAGAGTCCAGTTATGGACTGTGTGGGGTTTTTTGTTCCAGAAGGCTTCATTTTGTTTTGTTTTGTTTTTTTGGGGGGAGGGGGTGGAATCCTTTTTGGTGAGGTCTAGATTGATTGGGGAGGGGGAGGGTGGCTATGTGAGTCTTGATCAGGGAGATCTGCCTTATGGGGATTTCAGCCTTATGGAAAGGCCTGAATTAAAGGGTTTGCCTTGTGGGGGCATCTGCCTTGTGAGGGGGTCTGAATTGGAGGGGAGGGATTTCCTTGCATCACTCCAGCAGTTGCATTTAAAAAAATTTTGATCAGGGCTCACATTCATTCCTCTGTGGATAGCACAGCGTTATCCACCGAATCAGGGAACGCGGGCCCATGCACTATCTGTCCTGTGTACTACCCGCAGGGCAGATGCCGGGCAAGCCCCTGACTGTTAGCACACAGGCTTTTTACTTATCACATATTTTTTGCACATATAGCACATTTACTAAAATGTGCTAGGTTGACATAAAAATTAGCCTGCGCTGTTGGGGGCGTGTCCAGCATGCTGCTCTGCAGTTACCACAGGGAGACTCACTTCCCTGCATTAACTGACCAACACGTCTATACCACCAGCCACTGAGAAGACAGTAAGTGCATCCACCCTAGCTAAAGGCTTATCTCTTTGAAGCTGCTTTTGTGTCTCCTTGCCCTCCTTTTCCCCTTATTCTTATCCTTTGTCTTGATTAGATTGTAAGCACTAAGAGCAGGGACTGTCTCTATATAGCTCTATATGTAACATGCTACATATGCCTTGCAGCGCTATATAAACGATTAATAGTAATAGTGGTAATATGGTCGCACTAACCATGATGTGCCATCAACACCCACACTCCACCCCTAACCCGCCCAGTCACCGCCCCTTCCCATACCAACATTTAGCATGGGACTTTTAGCACACTACCCCATGCTGTCAGCATGGTGCATTTACAGCACGGCAAACCCCACACTAAATATTGACATGGTTTAATAAACACGTTCATAATGTGTGTTAACTGCAAAAACTTACTTTACTTTAGCAAGCACGCTCTTTAGTAAGAGATGTGCTTACATATTCTAAGGACATTTCATGATGGACCATTGTGGCATAAATGCACAGGAGGAGAGCCTCTTTCAATTGAAAGAAAGCTCTATAATGAGGGAGCATAGGATGAAGACAAAAGGGGAATAGACTCAGGAGTAATATGCAGAAATAGTTCTCTATGGAAAGAGTGGTAGGTGCATGGAATATTTCCTCAATGGAGGTAGTAGAGACCAGGACAGTATCTGAATTCAAGAAAATATGGGGTAAATACATAAGATCTCTAAAGGAAAAAAAGAGACTATAGCAGTTAGTATGGAAGTTCAGGCTGGAGAGGCTATATTGTCTTTTTCGGCTGCCATGTTTCTATTCAATTAGATGCAGGAACCTGCTACCTTTACTAAGACTGGATTAGTCTCTTGCATTGCTTGCTCACATCCGCTCCGAGGAATTAAGAGATCCGTTTTCAGCCACAGAGCTGCTGTTTTGAGAATAATTTTATAATGGGGCATCTCATATTAGCAGGCCAAAAAGGCATTTATTCCAGGCCTATCTTATAAAGACACACTTTTTTTTTTTTTTTTTTTTACTAAAGGGCATTAGCTGACAATACAGTTCTGGCACATGCTGAATGTATGTTGGGACATGCTTTGCCAGCTAGCTCAAGGCCATGGTAGTGTGGGGCGATTCTCATGCTGTCTAACTCACGTTAGGGTAGTGACTGGGTGTGAAGAGCGGGCATGGTCTGTACAGTTAGCACCAGATTCACACTGTGCATTAATGTGGGATCCCAAAAGACAGGAGAAGGAGGTCTTCTGCAAAATAATTCAGTAAAGTGTAGCGGAGGACAAAGACCACGGCCAAACACAAGGAGAATTCAATTAACGTGGGATCCCCTAATACCATCTCAATAGGTGGAGCTAAGTGCATCTGCACTAATGTTGCATGCACTAAGGGACAGGGCTTTGTGTTAAATGCTTTCCATGCCCCCGACAGTTAACACAATGGTGTTGCACCTAATGCACCATAATTTCAGCACTATTGGCATGTACAGTGCAACACCCTAGTGCCCTTTATTAAAAGAGCCCCACAGGCACTTATGTGTCTATAAAATACCAGTACAAACCTTTCAGGAATCACCCATAAAATAAAGTCACGGATATTTACACCTGCATGTATGTGCATGTTTTAAAAATACTGGGAGGTATATTCAAAGCGGTTTAACCCGTTAGCAGGTCTGCTAACGGGTTAAACCATGGTCAACGGGATATTAAGCAGCACTAAACCATTTAGTGCCACTGAATATCCACTTCTACAAAGTTTGTACACCACAAAGCTAAGCATTTAGCATTTCAGCACTCTGGGGGTGCAGCGGGGGCAGCACTAGAGTTAACTAGGCAGTGGCAATATAAAGAAGCTGACTGCTTAACATAAACCAGCAAAGTTTAGGTCAAAATAAAGCTGACCTAACTTTAGGTGGTTTAGCTATCCAGCCAGCGGATGAATATCCCTGCAGACCAGATAACTAAAATGCTATCTGGGCAACCCAGAGTATCTGGGTTTAAATTAAAGTGACAATAGCCAGCTGCTTTAAGTGTGCTGGCCACCGCTGCTGACAATGGCCCCCTTTATCTTTATTACTTTTCATACTAACATTCAATAATGAATGATAGAAATTCAGCAAATAATCACAAAGGAAAAATAAAAAGAAACATCAAGGTAATGGGGTGGGTTGATGATGAGGGGTCGGGGTAGAGAGTTTCAGGCTCGTAGGATTTTTCCTCCTGTTCTCAGGTTGGGGGGGAGTTGGGGAGGAATGGGTAGAAAAAAAAGGGTGGTGCCTTTAAATGCTCATTCAGTGCAGAATAAGGGAGACATTTTGAATGATTTTATTTGGGAAGAGGGTTGGGGTTTGGTTTGTGTAACAGAGGCCTGGTTTAAACCGGGAATTTTGGCGGTGGTGGGGCAGATATGTTTGAGATAGTTTCTCGGTTGGGGGTGGATAGAGAAGGGAAGGGTGATGTGTGTGTGGCGGGGTTATTTAGGAAGGATGTATCCCTTGTACAGGTTCTTTTAAGAAAGATTAAGGGTGTGGATTGTTTATTGGCTAGGTGGGGGAGGGTGGGGATGTTAGTGGTGTATAAAGCTACGGATTCCTCAGTCCACTTGATTAAGGAATTATTTTTGTGGGGGAGGAGGGGGGAGGCTGTCTAACAGTTTGATACCGTGTTGGTTTTAGGGGATTTTAATGTGCATTTTGAGCAGGGGCGGCAAAAGAGGGGTGCGGGACCATGTGCGGAGACTCGGCACGGGGCTCATTTGCATAAATATTTGCATAATGTTACCATACACTAACTTTTAGTAAACATGCCTCTTAATGAGTGTATGGATAAAGAAAGACTAAAAGATTTCTACATTACTATCATCCAGTGCCAACCGCCAGGCACATTAGGAACTACTACAAACACTGCCCATTTAGAACCCATAGCAAACCCACCGTATCGTAACAGCACTACCAGGACTCACAAAGCACCATACCCTACCTATCAAAAGACAACACTGCAAATATTAAACCAATACATTTCAGAGAATAACAATACATTACCTACTGGGGAAAGAGAACAAGTGGCAATGTCAAATAGGAATTACATAAACAGAATACCTCAGCTCAGTTACACATGCAGAACACAGACCATCACCAAACAAGGAATCACAATTTAGAAACAGGAAGATAATAATTAAACTGGGAACCCCAAAAGCCAAACTTGGAATGTACAACACTGTAGAAATAAAACTATAAATTAATTTCCTCTTGTACTAAACAAAGTGCAGACGTTAATAATGCACATTTCCCAGAGTTGACATATTCCAGTTAATAAATTCAAAATAAAGAGATATCTTTCTACCTTTTGTGCATTTTTTTCAGTTGCAATTGCTCCAGCCACTTTCTTCTGGTTTCTTCGTCTCTTCTGCTAACTCTCCTTTGTCTGCTGTCCATTTCTCCTTTCTTCTCTCTTCTAGTTTTTTTCCATTCTCGCTCTACATCTGCTTTAACATACTAATCTTTCTCCTTTTGCTCTTTCCTTATTCCTATTTCATCCACTCAAATTTTACCCCTCCATCCTCGATCCCCACTTACTCTCCCAATACCTGGCCAATTGTAGATTTTTTTCCCTCCTACACAAAATATTTTTCCCCTCTCCATTTCACTCTCCCAGCCCCATCCCATTCTAATCCTCCCCCAACATCAGCTCCTTTCTAGTTCCAGCCCCACCCAGCATCCGCTCCCTTCTAGTCCCTGCATCAGCCCATTTCCAGTTCTATCCTAGCTCCACCATCAGCCCATTTCCAGTCCTAGCTCCCCCATCCATTTCCAGTCCTATCTGAGTCCCTCCATCAGCTCATTACCAATCCCAGCCCCCCATCAGCCCATTTCTAGTCCTTTACGAGCCCCACCATCAGCCCATGTCAAATCCTAGCTCCCCTCCACTCAGCCCATTTCCAATCCAAGCCCCACATGAGCCTACTTCCAGTTCTAGCCCCTCCATGTCCATTTCAATCCAAGCCCCCACTACAGCCCATTTCCAATCTTAGCTCCCCCCCAGCACCCAATTTCCAGTCCAATCCTAGCCCCTCCATCAGCCCATTTCCTGTCCTAGCTCCTTCCCCTCACAGCCCATTTCCATTCCAAGCCCAACTCCCCATCAGCTATTTGCAGTTTAAGCCCCACCCTTCCCCTCAGCCCATTTCCATAACAAGCCCCTGTCCCCCATCAGCTATTTGCAGTTCAAGCCTCCCCTTCCACTCAGCCCATTTCCAGTCCTAGCAATCCCCCCAACCCATTACCAGTCCTAGCCCCCCATAGCCCATTATCAGTCATAAGCCCCCATCAGCCCACTTCTAGTCCTAACACCCCATCATCCCATTTTCAGTTTAAGCCCCCCCCCCCCATAGCCCATAACCAGTCCTAACTCCCTATCAGCCCACTTCCAGTCCTAACCAGTTCTCCCTCGCGGCTCTGTTAAGCCCGCCGGGGCTGATGGGAAAGTTCCCATCAGACCCCGTGAGCTTAACAGAGCCGCGAAAGGGAAACTCTCCCTTCGCGGATCTGAAAGCCGACGCGGAGAGGGACTAAGGCGGGGAGGGGGGACACTCGATTCTACTGCAGTGGCAGCAGCCAGTTCTTTTTTTTTTTTTTTATTTACTTTTAAAGCAGAATGTTTTTTGCGCAGGGCCCCCTGAAATGCGGGGCCCTGTGCAAAAAACATTCTTGATCAATGGACGGGCCGGCCCTGATTTTGAGCAGCTCTCCTGTGTGTATGAATATCATCTTTTAGTCAGTATGCCGGATATGGGTTTTTTTCAATGGTCAGTGTTCCTACATATGAGGGGGGTTCATTGCTTGAATTTAAATTTTGTGATGGTTGTGAGAGCCAGGTGTAGTGGAGGATTTCTGATTTTACTACATGTAGTGTGCCATGGTCTGATCATTATGTATGTGCAGTGTTGGGTCCTTTCCTTTTTTAAGGAAAGAAATGGTGGGCAGGAAGTGGAGAAAATGGTTCGGACTCAGGAACCACCATTGCAGGGACATTTGGAGGAATGTTTGAGGCAGTGGGTTAGTTTGGCGGTTTCCGTGGAGGATTTAGTAGAGGACTGGAACTTGCAATGGGCAAGAGTTTATAATGAACTAGCACCAGTGAGGGAGATTACTGTTTTATTGAGTTGGAAGCATTGCTCTTGTTTGTTTAAAGAGGAGTTGTTGAAATGTCATTGTAGGCAATTGGAGAGGAAGTGTCTCCCTTCGTGATCATTATGTGATCATTTGGACAGGAAGGCAGTGATGATATTGTAGAGATCGAAGCTACGGAAGGCTAAATGTGCATATTTTGAGTCAACTATTCAAATTAACCACTGGCATTGTTTGCTTTGTTCCGGCAGTTATCTGGACAGAGTAAAAAGGAAGAATGTGCGGGTTTGGATTGTGATAGTTTTGAAGGTTATTTTAGGGAAAAGGTTGCTAAGCAGCCTTAGAGAAAAGGTGAAAGTGTTGTATGACAGAAACATTAGTGGTGTGTGGTAGGAGTGGTGGTAATGGGGTGGGGGATGGATGGATGGAGTTTAGGGAAATTAAGTTGGAAGATGTGGATAGGTTGGTGCGGAAGATGCAGTTGGTAGCTTGTGTGTTGGATCCATGTCCTGTGGCATGAATCCAGTTAGGGTGTGGTGTGGTTTCGGAGCATTTGGCGAGGACTGTAAATATATCTGTGTGTTCTGCAGTGGTTCCAGCTGTGCCAAAAAGTAGTGTTATGCCAGTTCCTAAGAACACAAGTGTTTTGGAAAGTTATGAGAACTTCTAGCCTATGTCTAACTCTCCATTGTTTATTAAATTGGCAGAGCATTGGGTTGGAGATCAGTTGGGGGATTACTTAGTGGATAATTGGGTGTTGGATGATTTACAGTCATGGTTTTGATGATATTTTAGTACCAAAACCTTGCTGAGGGCCTTAGCTGATGATATTTAGGTTATGTTTGATGGTGGTAAGGAGAGAGTTCTTCTCCAATTGGATATGGGAGCAGCATTTGACTCTGTGGATCACAATCTTATGATGGAGTGTTTAGAGCAGATAAGGTTGGGTGGAATGGTATATCAGTGTTTTTTCTCCTTTCTGGAGAGTAGGTTGCAGTGAGTTACGTATAGGCATCAGTTTTTATTTATTTATTTAACATTTCTTATATATCACCTCTTCCAATGATCAGGGATGGTTTACATTGAATGAAAAATTAGAGAAACTTGGTTACAGAGAACATTTCAAATTATAATATAATAAATTATATACAGGTCAGCTAGTCACTTATACAGAAGTATTGTGGCAGCTGCATCTGAACTATTTACATGATATATTGTGAACAGTGCAAGATATGGGGGGCATAGTCATACCGGGGGGGTAGGGGGGATAGTGCATAGTGAAGTGGGAGAAGGGGTCGGGGAGATAGATGGGTTATAGTATTCTGAGAAAAGTAGGTTTTTTAGGAGTTTATGGAATGCTTGTAGGTCCTTAGTTGATCTGATGGAGTCTGGGAGGGAGTACCAGAGAATTGGGGCAGAATATCTGAAGGCTCTGTTGCTGGTGGCTTTCTTGGTTTTCCTTACTGAGGGGGGCAAGGCTAGGAAGTCCTTTGTACGTGCTTTTCTCATTCTGACATCAGACTGTGTATGGATCAAGGTGGATAAGAAGGAGGGGGAGATACTATTGTGTAGTTTAAAAGTTGTGACTAACATTTTGTATCTTATTCTGGAAGCAATGGGGCCAATGGAGATTATAGAGCATCGGAGTGATGTGGTCGGTAAGTCTTACCTTGGTAATGATCCTAGCAGTTGAAGCGGGTGGATTGTCTTTTTAGGTAGGCTCTGTAACAGACTGTTGCAGTAGTCCAAGGAGGAGTAATCAAAGCCTGGACTACTGTCCTGAAATCTTGTGTATCAAGGACTGGTCTGAGGTGTTGTATGGTTTTTAATTTAAAGAATATTGTCCTAGCAGTCATAGTGAGTGCTGTGTCAATAATGATGCCTAGGTACTTTACTTCCTATTTGACTGGCAGTTCAATATTATGAAGTTTGATGAAACAGGGGGGTGTAAAGTTCTGGCTTCTAGTTGTGAATAAGATTTCAGTTTTCTTGAAATTTATTTGCAAGTTGTTTGCATTCAACCATGATTCTGCTTCAATTATGCAGTCAGTGACTTTGTTGTATTGGGGATTTTTGATGTCAAATGGAACATATACCATTATATCATTGGCATAGATAAGATATTTGATGCTGCATTTTCTGAAGATTGTGCAAATAAGTTGGATGTATAGATTAACCCTGGAATTACTGAGATTTTTTGCACACACTGAATACTGTTGGGGTCATAAATGACCCCATGACGAATTTTAATTGTTAACCATGAAAATTTATACTAAACAGACAAAATATTATTCCGAATTAATTATTTATTATATGAAGGTTAAATGTTTTGAAATGTAATGCTTTATCATAAAATTACATGAAGAAGAGTTGCCATGAAAGCAGTTTTTGCATGCACTTGATGAACACAGTAAAGTACTACAGTCATTTGCATGAGACACAGACAATTTCTGAATGTTCTTTGCAAACATTGCACTTGCAGGAGGTGCAAACTATGTTGCTTTTCTTGTCTTTTTCTCTGGAACAGCAGTGACACCTTGCCCTTTTCTTTGGGATCCTGACATTGCAAACAGCATCAGTGGCTTCTTCAATGCTGGAAGAAGTCTCACTGCAATTACTCTGAAGCAGCTGCTTTCCTAATTCCAAGAGGAATAGACGATGTCTCTGCTTTGACTTGGACTGCCATTCTGGATTTAGTGACATCCAAACAATGAAGGCGTTCAAAGCACTGATGTCCAACATATTTTAGAAGATTGTCACTGGCCAGCGTCTTCTCATTCATTTTGTGGTATACGTGCACAACATTTGATCTGCCGTATCTACTCCACCTTTACTAGAATTATAGTCCAAGATCATGCGTGTTTTTTTTGTCTGGACATGTGTTATCTACTTCTTCTTGATCATAAGAACATAAGAACATAAGATATGCCATACTGGGTCAGACCAAGGTCCATCAAGCCCAGTATCCTGTTTCCAACAGTGGCCAATCTTGGTCATACGTACCTAGCAGTTTCCCCAAAAGACACAGTTCCGCAAACTGCTCAGAAGAACAACCACTTTTCCTTTCTTCAGGCAATAGGAAACCAGAGTGGCATCATTGCAAAAGGCAAACAGTGAAGTGAATACCTCTCGGCCCTTTGATGTTACAAATTCTGGAGGTAATTCTTTTCTGTTCTTTCAAATTGTCCCCAAAAGTGTCATTTGTTTTTCTAGCAATTTCCGTGACAGGGATAAAAACTGCAGAAGAAATTGTCAACAGTAACATTTCTGCCAGATCGCGTCAATCCTTCAGTGAGTTGCAGCACAACCCTATCACCCTGATTCTGTTCCCTGTTTTGTCCGAGTTCCCTTCCTGTATATACTTGAAGATGCAGAACATAAGACGTTGCACTGTCACACAACATCCATAGCTTTATGCCATATTTCCCAGGTTTGCTGGGAATATATTGTCTGAACGGAACACGGCCACAAAATGTAAGCAGTTGCTCATCCACGGTAACATTTTCACCAGGAACAAAAGCTTCCCAGGTATCAAAAACGTGTCTGATTGGAGCAAGCTTATCCACGCCTCATTGTTCACGTCTGTTGGTTGCATCATCAAATCTGAGAGCACAAGAAATTTGCTGAAAACAGTTACGGGCCATATTTTTGCCAAAAACAGAACGACCATCTTCAAGGTTCCACAACTAAACTATGGATTCATTTTGTGACTTGTACATGCCTGAGAGGATCAGAAGTCCAAGAAAACGTTGAAATTCTCCATCTGTCAAATCTTTCCAGGTGTTGTCATAAATGTGTCTTCCTTGTTTGCTCGTCCACATCATGATTTCATTCAATAAGTTCTTCCTCATGAACAAGTGGAATGCTGCGAGAGGGCCATCAACATTTCGTACAGCATACCTTGTAAGACCTTGTTGTATGGGCATGACATTAGCTCTGGCATATCTTCCAGCAGCTTGCTTTATAGGTTTCCTGTTCCATGATGTAGCATCCTTAGATACATAGGCTTCAATGGCAACATTTGTGCTTATAGTTGATGACCTCTTAGCTCCTCTACGACCACAACCAAGATTCCTCACAGATGATACTGACACCGAGGGCTCCTGCCTTCTTCCCCGTCCAGCACAGCCTCAACCTTTGCCTCGACCTGTAACTTGACTCTTTGCTGCAGGAGATGTTACCGGCTCAACATCAGTCTCACATTCACTTGGAGACCAACTGCTGTCGCCATCTGAATCATGACTATCATCAGATTTATTGCCCGAACTTGGCTGATATGCTTCTTCGCTTGCTGAATATGCTGCATCATCAGACGACTCAGAGCCGTCACTGTCAGCATCTCATTGCAGTATTTCTCTTACTTGGGCAGCTGAATACTTTTGTTTTGACATAAACAATAACCTAAAATAAATAAACAAAGATAAAGTTGAATAAAACGCAAAGCAGTTTTACTATAGGCGTACAATAATCATGATGAACGAGCTGAAATCCTTTAGATTTCATCGGAAATAATGAGAAAACGTATGATATCAATTACATAAAAAGTATAATTTTCATAAAATAAGAGTACAAAAAATAAATGATACATAATTAATGATAAATACCTTTGTCAGATCAAAAAATTCACAAAACTGCAAACTGTATCACGATCCAAAAATGACCCCACTGGTACTCTGTGCTGCAATTCATCACTAGCGTCACCTAGCGGATGAAGATTATTCCTCTCATGGCGCAATATAAAGAGAATATTGACATGTGAAAAGTCATAAAAAGATTGCATTCTTGAACAACTAGTTTCCGAGATACGCGTTGTGAAACTTGCAATGGGGTCACTTTTAACCCCATCGGTACTCCCAGGGTTAAATAGTAATGCTGAAAGGGCAGAGCCTTGGGAAATGCCCTGTTCCTGGGGGAATGTCTCCAAAGCTTCGTGGTTGAATTTTACAAATTGGTGTCAGTTAGATATGTAAGATTTGAACCAATTTAATGTTGTTCCAGAAATACCTAAGCTTGCCAGTCTGGCCAGCAGGATGGTGTAGTCAATGCTGTCAAACGCACCGGAGATATATAGAAAGATCATGATGAAGTCTTGATTAGTGTTGTCCAGACCACAGATGAGTAAGTCAAATAACACTAAGAGGAGGGTTTTGATGCCATGATAGGGATGGAAACCATCTTGAAATTGTATTTGAACTAATTTTCAATTATTTTTGCTAAGAATGGAATACTTGCTATAGTGTCTTCCATGTTGAGGGATATGTTTTTAAGTAAAGGACGAATGATGGAGACTTTAAATGAGTCTGACATGATTCCTTGGGAGGGGGAGTGGTTGATGATGTTGCGTATAATAGGGGCTAGTTCATCTTTAGTTGCCTTTATCCAAGAGACTGGACATGGATCAAGGTGTGATGTTGTAGTGTTGATCTTGGCTATTGTTTCAAGTAGCTGTTTTTCCTTTATAGGGTGAAATACGGACCATTTACTAGTGTGGGTTTGAGAGATATTACAGATAAGTACAGGTTTATGTTTATGTTTATTGGGAACTTAATAGACCGCCCATCACAATAGCATCTGAGCGGTTTACAAAATACAAAAGGCTGCTTAGAAAATTAGGAAAGGAACGCCATAGTGTGATAGGAAAGAAGAGAGGAGAGTAAAAGGTCGACGCTAGATTATAGTAACAGAAACAAGGGAAAACAACATCATGGGGGTGGTGAAAAGGGGCGCGGGGGGGAGAGAGGCCAAATGCTAGACAGAAGAGATGGGTTTTTAGATTTGCCTTAAATGTTTTAAATGAGAGTTCCAGGCGGAGGTCTGTGGGGAGCGAGTTCCATAGGCGGGGACCAAGGAAGTAAAAGGCAGAGGAAGGGGTGGTTTCTAGGTGGGCATGGGATGGGGAGGGTAAGGTTATGCGGTTCATGTGGATGGTGTGGAGGGAACGGTAGGGAGTGTGGAGGTGGATCATGTCGGCAAGGTAAAGGGGAGTGCCAGTATGAATAGACCTGTGAACAAAAAGAAGAAATTTATACTGAATATGGAAGGGAATCGGAAGCCAGTGCAGGCGAATGAAAAGAGGGGTGATATGGTCGAAACGGGAAGAGTAAGTGAGGATATGGGCAGCAGTATTGTGGACTCGTTGCAGACGTTGAAGTTGGGATTGGGGGAG
This sequence comes from Ichthyophis bannanicus, assembly GCA_033557465.1. NCBI lineage: Eukaryota > Metazoa > Chordata > Amphibia > Gymnophiona > Ichthyophiidae > Ichthyophis > Ichthyophis bannanicus. Next base: position 121,353,425 of record CM066040.1, read on the forward strand.
ACCAGCTAAGGAGACGTTACAATAATTGAGGCGGGAGACAACTTGGGAGATGAGGAGGGTGGACATAGCGGAGAAAGAGAGGAAAGGGCGTACAGATCGGAGTTGTCTTCAGGTGAGAAAGCAGTGCTGAACTACAGATGAGATATGTGCTTTGAACGATAGGGAGGAGTCGAGGGTCACACCAAGGTAGCGTAGAGAGGTGACGATGGGGATTGGAACGGAAGAGAGCAGTGGAATGAGGGAAGGGGCAGGGCTACCGGCAGTGAACCAGATGGCTGAGGTTTTGGAGAGATTGATGTGCAAGAAGTTGGAGGAAAGCCAGGATGCTACTGAGGAGAGACAATTGTTGAAGGGGGTAATATCGGGGGAGACAGAGTCAGTGTAATAAAGAAGAAAGATATCATCAGCGTAATATGCGGAGACACCATGTTGTTGGACTAAAAGTGCGAGAGGAGCCAAAAAGACATTAAAGAGGAGAGGAGCAAGGACAGAGCCCTGGGGGACACCGCAGGGAAGGGGAGTGGAGGGTGAAGATAGAGAACCGGTGGAAACTGAAAAGGAATGGCCAGAAAGGAAGGAGTGAAACCAATGAAGAACTGTGCTGGTGATGCCGGCATCTTGGAGGCGTGAAAGGAGAGTGTGATGATCGAGGTTGAATGCGGCAGAGAGATCCAGAGAGACAGCGAGAGTGACAAGGCCATGATCGTAAGCGGTGTGTAGTTCGTTTAGAAGAGAAAGAAGAACAGACTCTGTGCTGTGACTGGGACGGAAACCTGATTGTCGAGGGTGAAGGGTGAGAGAAACTTCAAGGTGTGATGACAATTGAGTGAAAACAAGCTTTTCTAAAAGCTTGGAGAGGAAAGGGAGATTAGAAATGGGGCGCCAGCTAGAGGTGGAAGAGTGATCTAGTGAACCCTTTTTCAGAATGGGGTGAATGATAGCGTGTTTCCAGGGAGAGGGGAAGACACCTGTGGAGAGACTAGAACTAAAGATAGAGAGAATGTGGGGGGAGAGAACTAGAGAGGGATCTAGGAGCTAGTGGGAGGGAATGGGGTCAGAAGAGCAGAAGGTTTTCTGAACGGAGTTAAAGGTCTTGGAGAGGGTGGAGGTGGAGATGGGTTCAAAGGAGGACCATCGATGAAAGAGGGAGGGGGAAGAGGAAGGAGGAATATGATCTGAGATTGGTGGGGGAGGGCAGCAAGGGAACGAGAGGCAGAGGGAAAGGACTTTAGAGGAGAAGTAGGTTGCCAGGGAGGCAGGCTTAGGAGTGACTGGGGGGAGGGAGGGAGTAGAGAAAGAGTGAGGGGCAGATAGGGAGCGAAGGACAGAGTACAATTGGCGGGAGGAGTTGGCGGAAGTGGAAATAAGGGAGGAAAAATAATCCTTTTTGGCAGTGTGAAGCAAGAGATGGTAATGACGGTGACAGATATGGAAGCGGTCCAAAAGAAGGGGAGAGGGATGTTTGCGCCAGAGTCTTTCAGCATGACGGAGATGCCTGCGAAGAAGGAAGAGACCGGGGTGGAACCAGGGGTAGCGACGAGGGTGATGGGGAGATGGGCGCAACTGGAGAGGGGCTAGGTTATCGAGAGCAGTTGAAAGGACTGAGTTCCAGGTGTCAACCTGGGTATTTACAGGAAGGTGCTGAAAGTCAGGGGGAAGAAGGGTATCAGAGGAAGGGAACTGGAGAAGAGTGTCAGCAGTGATGCGATGAGAAAGCCGTGGGGGTGCAGAGCTGGGTTTGGAGTCAGGAAGGGAGGAAGAGAGATGAAGGGAAAGGGAGGAGAAGAGACAGAAGTGATCGGTCCAAGGGAGGGGTAGGGAGGAGGGGGAAGAGACAATGAGAGAGGAGGCCTTGGAAAGGATAAGAAGGTCGAGAGTATGTCCGGCTATGTGGGTGGGAAAAGGGACAAATTGAGAGAGGGAGAGATTGGACAAGAGGGAAAGGAATGCATGGTCGCGGGATGAAGAGGGAGAGGGAGAGTTAACATGGACATTGAAATCTCCGAGAATTAAGAGCTGGGAATAGAGAAGTGAAGCCTCGGAGATGGTAGAATGGAGAGAGTCCCAGACGGGGGTTGATATAGAAGGAGGGGCATAGATGAGGAGGAAGTGGAGTGGAGGGGAGGTTGCGAGGCGGAGAAGTAGAGATTCTGGGTAGTGGAGGACGGAAGAAGTTTGTTCTTGAAGGGGGAGGGAGGAGCGGTAGAGGACAGCAAGGCCTCCACCACTCCTACCCCGACGGGGGGCCGATAGAGCTGAAAAACCTGGGGGTAAGCAGCGATTGAGAAGGGGTTCCTCACCGTCTTTCAGCCATGTTTCGGTGAGAAAAAAGAGATTAAGATTGTGTTGGGGGACAATATCATGGATCAAAGTGGACTTTGAGTGTAGGGAGCGACAATTTAGGAGTGCAAACTGAAGGAGTAGGAGGGATTGGGGGGAGGATAGAGTTGAACGATGGGGAGAACAGGAGATCAAATTAGTAGGAGTTTGGGAATAGGGGCAGTGAAAGACTGGGACAGTGGGGGGGGGGGGGGACGCCAGCAAAAAGTGGACTGGAATAGCAGACATGGTGAGGGAAGCACAGCACAACAAGAGACAGAAGAGAAATGAGAGGAGAGGAAACTTACCAAATGGCTGTGGGAAGGAGGCTGGAGAGGAACGGGCACTTGGAGGATGCGAGCAGACCTGGAGGGATGAAAAACAAGTGTGGGTAGAAGGCTGAGAAGGCTCCTGGAACTCGCCCCCGACCTCGCCCTAAGGAGCTCGCACAAGGAGCAGGAGCAGGTGGGTTGCTTTTGTTTTTTTAACTTAGCAGCCAGGCAATTTGCTATAGCTTGAGGTTTGATGGGAGTGCTATTTGACTGGTTAGTGTGGGTCTTGGCTAGTGTCTTTACTAGTTCAAAAAGTTCCCTAGGGCGGTTGATGGCCTTATGTAGTAAGGAGTGGTGTTCTCTCTTTGCATTATGAATTGCCTCCTTATAGTTACTTAATGCTGAGTTATAAAGTTCTTTGTTTTCCTGGGTTTTGGAGGCCCTCCATTTCTTCTCAAGCTTTCCGAATGTTTTCTTAAGGTTATGTATGCTTGGGTGTACCATTGTTCAGATGGCTTTTGAAGGGTTTTTTGCTGGGATTGATTGGTTTTGCTGCTTCACTGCATGAGGCATTGGATATCTTGGCAACACTGCCTATATTGTTACCACCTAGGATTCCACATAGGTTTGTAATGTGGCTGTTACAGTTTGTGCTGGAAAGAAATTATTTTCTATACGATTCAGTTTTTTATCAGCAGTCCTATGGCATAGCGATGGGGGCGACAGTGGCACCATCAGTAGTGGCGTTGTACATGTCTAATTTTGAGGAGAATTACCTATATGATTCACCTTGGTATGTTAATGCTCTTTTTTGGAAGCGTTTCCTAGATGATATTTTTTTCATATGGACAGGATCCTTGATGGATCTCCACAATTTTTTGGATTGGTTAAACACATTGAAGAGTAATATACAGTTCACTTCTAAATATCATTTGGACTGTATTGAATGTGTGGATTTGTTGATTTATAAACAGGATAATCAGTTTTGTACCACATTGTACCGGAAACCTGTCCAACAAAATACTTTATTGCAATATACCAGTTACCATCCGGGCCCATTGCAACGGGGTCTTCCTTTGGGCCAATTCCTTCAAATACGTCGGCTATGCACTAACATTGCTGAATTTCACAAACGTGCTGGAATTAAAACGTAGAATGCTGGAGAGAGGATACCCCGAATCTCTACTTTATCGAGCCTACAAAAGAGCATTGAACAATTACCCTGAATGGTGGCAGGACCCCGGTGGTTCCGAACTGACTACTTGCAATGTGGATAGGTTTTGGGAGGTGCTTCCATATATGCCTAATACAGTTGCTGTTACATGTATATTGATGTCCCATTGGTCTATATTATCTTTGCATGATTGCTTTCAGAAACGTTTTTTTTTTTTTTTTTTAAACTTTTATTTTCATTTTACAACAAGCAAAAAGAAACAACACACCAAAGGAAACAGATACAAGCATACAATAAGGAAAAGCAACCCCAATTACCCCCCACCCCTATGCTTCTTCTCTAAGCTGATAAGTATCATCATATAAGCGCTTACAAACAACAGTAATTGTACATCAAAACAAACAGAAATAGTATCTGCAATACAGAATGATCATGCGACAGAGATTTACACAGATTTAAACAGTCAGATGAGAGCATTGAGCAGTTTGAACATAGTCATTGAGCATCTTCCACTTAGATAAGTGGTGGGGGGTCTGAGCGGAAGAAGCTAACATACGAGGTATTTGCTCATATTTACTGTAGAGACAGACATGATTCCACCATTCATTGGGGCTCAGATGGAAGCTATTTTTCCAGTATTTCGTAATTAGGGAAATAGCTATGCCCAGCATAAAGTCTAAGAGGAAGTACGCCGATTTGGGAAGAGAGGGGATCCCCGCAGCTGAGCGGAGTCCCACTATCTTCCAAGAGAGGGGCTCTTGAAAGTGCAAAATAGATTGAATACGACCCCAGACCCGACTCCAGTAATACTGTAATGCGGGGCATTCATACATAACATGAGTTAGTGAACCAATGGCCGCATGGCATGTCCAGCATCTATTGCTCTGGGTGGCGTTCCATTTGGCTAACCTGTCAGGAGTATAGAAACATCGGTGGGCTAGAAAGAAAAGTGTCTGAGTGAGTGAGGCGGATCGAGAGACCCGTGTCACCTTGCTCCAGACTAGGCTCCATTGCTCCGGGGTCAAAGTTACATGCATTTCCCGCTCCCAGGATTTCTGTGCTGTAGGAGTGCCTCTATTTACAGTATTACATAAAGTTTTGTAGAAGTTAGATGCTACACCCGTTAAGCTCCCGATAGATCGGATAATCTCCGACAATCCTTGGGTATGGGTTTCCGATGGCGGGAGCACCTTAGCACTCCGAAGACAATGCTGAAGTTGCACCAACTGAAAGTAGTGTTTCGCTGGGAGACCAAATTCAATTTGTAATTCGCTAAAAGTTTTCCAGCGACCATTACAGAACAGCTGGTTAGGGATCCAGATGCCCCTAGTGTACCAGGGGCTCCACGCCATCGGTTTATTTTGTATTTGAAATCGAGCATTGTGCCAAAGCGGGAGTCTATCTAGCGGACAAAGTCGGGAGTCTAGAGATTGCTCAAGGGTATTAAAGGCACCTAAAGTGTCTAAGAGCATTGGTGGATAGTGGGAGTCTGATGGGAAAGTCATACCAGGGAGATAAGTAAGAGGAATTGGTTTACAAAGGTCCTCCTCTATATCTAGCCACACTGGTCTACTCGGTGTTAGGTCTTCCAGCCAACGAGCGCCTTGTTTGAGAAGAAAAGAATGGTGGTATTTCAGGAAATCAGGGAATCTGACACCACCATTTTCTTTATCTGCTTGTAACTTATGTTTCGCTATCCTAGGTGTCTTGTTTTGCCATAAGTATCTAGTCAGAAGACCCTCTAAATCTTTATATGTACGTCGAGGTAGGAGACATGGCAGCATTTCTAAAATGTAGTTCACTTTGGGAACAATCATCATTTTAATGGTTTCTAGGCGGCCCCACCAAGTAAGTGTTAAAGGAGTCCAGCGTTGAGTAAGCGCCCGGACCTTAGAGGTTAAGTCTTTGGCATTAAAGGTGATGGTGTCTTCCAAAGGAGAGCAGTAGTGCACCCCAAGGTATTTGACCATGCGAGGTTGCCATACAAAGGGAAAGGATTGCATATCTGCCTGATGGATCAGAGGATTTAGTGGAAAGGCTACCGATTTGGTCCAATTTATCTTATAGCCCGAGAGTTGTGAATATTTGCCAATTTGCTCTAGGACAGCCGGCACTGAGTCTGGGGAGACAAAGAGCATAAGGTCATCAGCATATGCTGAAATTTTGATTTCCCTATGAGGGAAGGGGACTCCATGAATATCCTTGGATTGCCGGATTAGTAAAGCTAAGGGTTCGAGCGCGAGATCGAAAAGAAGCGGAGACAGTGGACATCCCTGGCGAGTACCGCGTTGCAGGGGAAATGGCTGAGACTTTAAAGCATTAGCACAGATACTAGCTGTAGGCTGTGCATACATGATTTGGAGACAACGGAGAAAGCCTTCTCCGAATCCGTACCAGCGGAGAGTTGCAAACAAGAAGGGCCATTCTAAGCGGTCGAAGGCCTTCTCAGCATCTAGTGAGAGGCCAACCAATGGTCGATCAAGATTAACTGCGGCAGTCAGTACATGACATAGAGTCCTAGCATTATCAGCAGTTGATCTACCGGGAATGAAACCGCATTGATCTGGGTGTATTAAAGTAGCCATCTTGTCAGAGAGCCGGGTGGAGAGAATGGTGGCAAATATTTTATAGTCTGCGTTTAGTAGGGAAATTGGACGATAATTAGCTGTTAGTTGCGGATCTCTCCCCTCTTTCTCAAAAACTACTACATTTGCCATTGAGAAGGATCCAGAAGGAGATCCCTCCTCGGCCAGAGCAGAAAAATAAAGCTTCAAAAACGGAGCTAAGTCAGCGTTAAAAATTTTGTAGAATTCAGCTGGGAGACCGTCCGGGCCTGCGGCTCGACCTGTGGCACATCTCTTGAGTGCAGATTGGATTTCTGATAAAGTGAATGGTTTGTCCATGGCCTCTCTATCTTCGTCAGATAGGGTCGGCCGCTGTACCCCTGAGAGTAATCGTTCAAATGCTTCTGGCTCGAAGTCACATTCAGATTGATAAAGCCGAGTATAAAAATCACGAAAGAGTTCTAATATTTCTGTATCTTTAGAGACCAAGCTCCCCCCCCGATGGATTGCGGAGAGCAGTAACACGCTTGGCTTCTTTTTGACCTTTCAGGGCATTGGCTAACAATTTGCCAGCACGGTTATTTTCCCGATAGTACATCCCTTGTTGTGATTCAATATTTTTAGCAGCAGCGGTATATAAAAGCTGATTGTATTGAAAACGAAGGCGTTGTAAGCGAAGTAAAATACATGGGTCAGTACGGGACGTGAGGAGACGCTCTCCAGCTTGTATCTGTTGTTCTAGAATCAGTAAATGTTGCTCTCTTTGTTTCCCCTGTCGAATTTGATAACTGGTTATAGTTGCACGGATAGACGCCTTGAAACCCTCCCACCAAGCCCAGCTCGCAGTGTCATGGGGTGAGTTAAAATGAAAGTAGTCTTGGATAGCGGCCTTTATGTCAACCTGAAAATCTTTTTGGTCTAATAGGGATCTATCAAAAAACCAAGCACGGGGATGTTCACCTTGCGTTGTGACATGTAATGAAAAAGATATGGCAGCATGATCTGAAATATGGAGAGGATGAATCCTAGCCGTGTCCACTTGAGATATCAGTGTTTTGGAGATAAGAAAAAAATCTATTCTAGATTGTGAGTGGTGGGGGGCTGAGAAAAAGGTAAACTCTAAGTCGGAGGGGTGAAGCAGCCTCCATATATCTACTAACGCAAGATCTTTCATCAGAGCTGTAAGGGTATCAAGACTCTTGGGTGGACCACTCGTTCTAGGCGGCAGTCTATCTATCAAAGGATCAAGTACTTGGTTGAAATCGCCGCCCAGTATCAATGGAGTATTGGCAGAGGCCTGTGCCAACTGCGCAATACTTGCATAGTAAGCAAGGTTATCCACCTTCGGGGCATAAATACAAATACACGTGAATTCACTATCTCCAACCTTAAGGTGTGCACAGGCCCATCTACCCTCTTTATCAGAGCTAGTATCCATTACAGTAGCTTGCAAAGACTTCTTAACCAAGATGGCTACCCCACACCGTTTGGAAACGGCGGGAGAGTAGGCAGCCACCATGTAAGGCTTAGCATTAAGTTTCAGTGTTTCAGCGGAGTTTAAATGCGTTTCCTGAAGAAACACTAAATCAGCATGCTCATGATTAAGATAGCTAATGATTTTCTTTCTTTTGATTGGACTATTGATGCCTTTTACGTTCAGTGATAAGATCTTACAGAAGGCCATTCAGAAGGGTTAAAAATTCTGAGAAAGAACATGATAACGCACATAATTTCACAATGTCCCTCATATTAACTGTATATGGCTGTACACATGACATGATAGAAAATAAGCTAATGAAAAACAATGAAGCGCCCCAGATAAAAAAATGAGCACCGAAGTGCATTAGAGAAGAAGCAGAACCCCAGAAATTACTGGCGACCATGTGTCTGCGGGGAGAAACCCCAGAGAAGGCCTAAATTGAAACATATAACCTGCATAGCTGTACGTATTCCGAATCCAACCGAGGTGCACATCATGGAGGGATAGGAGACCAAGAAAGTTATATATAGAAAGAAAGAAAAGTCCAGGCAGTCTCTGTTCCAGGCTGTGATCACCGCGTCGGGCCATTCAAAATGGCGGGTAGATCCGGCGGATTACAGATCCAAGTTGTTGGATTAGCGCATCTGGTCTGCTTCTTTGGAATCTAAAAATGTTGCTAGTAGATCAGGATCTTCGAAGGTTCTAGTTTGGTTATGGAGAGTCACTCTGAGCTTCGCTGGATACAATAGGCCAAAGCGAGCCTGTAACTGTTGAAGTCTAGGTCGAAAAGCAAGGAGTCTCTTCCGACGGTCAACTGTGGGCTTTGCCAAGTCAGGGAAGAAGGAGACTTTATGACTTTCAAACTCCAGATGATGATTCGCCCGGGCAGCATTTAGAATTTGCTCAACTTGCTGATATCTCAGTAAGCGAAAGATGATAGGCCGGGGGGTCGTCCGATTGAGCGCCATGGTGGTAGGAACACGGTGTGCTCGGTCAATTTCCAGATCCCTGTGAAAAGTGATCTTCAGCAAGGAGGGAAGAGTTTTGACCAGGAATTCTCTTATATCTCCTGCTTCCGCCCCCTCCGGTACTACAATGAGCCTGACATTGTTGCGGCGGGCTCGATTATTGCTATCCTCTAATTCTTTTTGAAGATTCTGTATCTGACGCTCAGCCTTGTCCAGTTTCACCAAGCGCACCGCGTGCGAGTCGAGGACCCCCGCCATGTTGTCCTGCCGTAATGAAAGACCTTCAAGCCGGTCCTGAAGCATACCGAAATCTTCTCGCATGGCTCGGAGCGCTTCTCCGTTGGACTGTACCAGTTCCTTCACACCGCGTATTTCCTCCAAGATCTCCTGTTGCATTTCGGGGTTTTCCCGAAGTGGAGCTACCTTTTGTGGGGAAGACAACTCTGTTTTGGAGCGTTTTCCGTGTGAAGAAGAGGGAGACCCGAAGTCTAAGCGCGCTGGTTTGTGGGCCGCCATCCCCCCCGAGGTACCCCGGTAAGTTCGGAGCAAAATATTAAGTTTATGTAGGTATTAAGTCAGGATTCTGAGTAGGCCTCTCGGGAGCTTCAGCGCGAAGCGTCTAACCCGCTGGACATCAGGCTCCGCCCCCCGCTTTCAGAAACGTTTGATGATGGCATATCGTAGGGGGGGCCAATGTGGGTGATATGATTGTTCGAACCACTGTGAGGGATTCAATGCTAGAATCAGCAGAGAAGAAAGGACATTACAGGAGCACCGCTTCCGGGTTAGAACATACATTTGAGGATTTAAGTTGGGTGATTTTAGATCAGGTCCCGATTTTTTCACGGGGGGGGGGAGAATCGTGCTGCAGTGCTACATTTTAGAGAACAGCATTGGATTTTTTGATTACTCTCGATATCACCAGGTGGTTTAAATTCTGATGTGGAGTGGTGGTCATTACATTAAATTAATGTGATGTGCTAGGTTTTGCTCTGATCAGCTATTGGATGCCTAATTTCCTTTAACATTTAGCTCAGCTGTTTTTGACTCATTTTGGAAAGGTATAACCGGAACTGGAAGAATGATCGGGGAAGAATGCTTGAGAAAGAGCTACGAAGTTACAAGGCTTGAAACACAGCATGTGTTGTGGTTCCTGATTGCTGTTAGGACTGCGATTTGTCGTCATCTAGGTTCTGTATAGGGCTGTTGAGTTTAGGGGTGACGTCTGCGAGGAAAGTGTCTTTGTCAAATTTTTTAAAGTGTGGCTTTTTCTGGGTTGGGTAGGTGGATGCTTTTGGGGAGATGTGTATTGGGAAGTTAGTTCTTAAGATGCAGTGTTCCGACCAGGAGACCTGCGTGGTGGAAAGGTAGGTGAAGTAAGGATGTAAGACTAGAGCTGTAGGGATGAAGATCAGGTCTAGTATGTTACCTTTTGTATGGGTAGGCTGCTTTACTATTTAGTGGAAGCCCATGTCTTCCATGAAATCAACAATGCTGTTCCCTTTCAGCACTCCGGCCCTTCCAGCAGCTCTCCTGGCGGGGATCGAGCGGGCCGGAGCACCACAGCACCACCCCCACCAGGGAGCACTGCCCAATCGGGGCAGTCGGCGCCAAGTTTAAAGGGAGTGCCGAGCGGGCGCGTGGCCTTTTCAGCACTCCGGCCCTTCCAGCAGCTCTTCCGGCGGGGATCAAGTGGGCCGGAGCACCACAGCACCACCCCCACCAGGGAGCACTGCCTAATCGGGGCAGTCGGCGCCAAGTTTAAAGGGAGCGCCGAGCGGGCGCGCGGCCCTTTCAGCACTCCGGCCCTTCCAGCAGCTCTCCCGGCGGGGATCGAGCGGGCCGGAGCACCACAGCACCACCCCCACCAGGGAGCACTGCCCAATTGGGGCAGTCGGCGCCAAGTTTAAAGGGAGCGCCGAGCGGGCGCGCGGCCCTTTCAGCACTCCGGCCCTTCCAGCAGCTCTCCCGGCGGGGATCGAGCGGGCCGGAGCACCACAGCACCACCCCCACCAGGGAGCACTGCCCAATTGGGGCAGTCGGCGCCAAGTTTAAAGGGAGCGCCGAGCGGGCACGCCTGCGCCTTGCGGGCCTGTGCCTGAGGGACTCGCCAGAGGGCCCTTTGGCGCGGCCCTTAGGCAAGGTCCGTGGTTCCGTGCTCCGTTTTCTGCGGCTGCAGCTGAGTTCTCCTATGAAGCCGTCCAAGCACTGTCATCACCTTCTACAATCGCCACCCTTGGCCGACTACATTGTTGCTCAAAAACCTCCTAAGTTGTCACTGAGAAGTCTCTCAAGTCATTTGAAGAGTCGTCTGAACTGCGAAGAGCAACCTCCAACTTGTATGAATCCTTCTTGTCCTGTGCCAACCCCAATTGACCAGAAAGCATCAATGAATGCTATATGTCTAGATAACAAGCTGGTAACATTGTATTACTATACTTACTGATCTGGTATCATTGTTTTTACTCTGAATAGATACTTCACTTTGCATTCCAGTAGGTAGCCTTGTAAACCATCTTGATCAGTCTAGTCTGCTAATTTACAACTTGCTTGTCTAACCTGTGTTATTTGGGATAATAGATCTGCTTTCCAGAACCTATCTATACTTAGAATAATAGGATTTGCTTGTTTTCAATGTCAGTGAGAAACAGCCCTACACAATTCTCGCAGTCTCTCCCACTCACTAGAAATATCTCATTGTCTCTGTGATCACATCCAGAGTGAGTAAGATGGGTTCCCCTATCACCTTAACTGGCTGCTACCTACTCTTCTCTTTCTGCCTTTCATTCTCTCGAGCTCTATCCCTTGAGGTCAACCGGATACCAATATTATATAGCCAAGGAAAAAGATGGACAGATATACCCAAGCACAGTTATAATTGGAACTCTCATCTACATCACCAGCATCTAATACACATTCCACTCCAACACTCGATGAGAGCCAAACAGGATGAAAGCCTCTACCCACAGAGTTTAAAATGTGCCCTCATCAATGCCCGCTCAATTCGTAAGAAGTGGCCGGTGATTGCAGACACAATTTCCCTCCATAACCTTGATATTCTCATGGTTACTGAAACATGGCTTTCCTCAAAAGACAATGTATTACTCAACCAGCTCCTTCCACCAAATTTCTCAGTGTTTATCAGTCACAGACTTAACAAGCGAGGAGGGGGCGTGCTCATTCTCTCCAGGTCAGACCTTCAGTTCCAGCTGATGGATGCTTCTAGCACCGACCACCTAGAATTAGTCTCTATCTCCAACAAGTTATGAGCTATAAACCTTCTTTACAGAGCACCTTCAGCCGCCCCAGATGACCTTCCAGCCATTATAAACCTGGCATCCAATGTCCAGAATCCTAATACCCCAATTTGGATTGTTGGTGATTTTAACCTGCCAGCTCTCCAAGATAACAATTCATCAGCCTTCCTCGAAGCGCTTGAATCCCTTGGATACCAACAATTAGTTCATGAACCTACTCATGTGAAGGGAAACACTCGACCTTATCTTTGCCCCACAGTCCGTATACAACCAATCATACAACACTTCGATATCTATATCTGCTGTCCCATGGTCGGATCACAAACTCATTACTTTCCGGATACCAACTCACTACAGGCATCCAAAGACTAACAGTGCTCCAAATAACAGCCCTAAATCTCTGGCTAGGAGCTTTTTGCCATTCAACAGAGATCGCATCCTTGCTGGAACGTGCTCGCTTCGTAACAAGACCTCACTAAATGTAGAAGATCTAATCACCTGCTGGAACAGCAGTCTTAATGCAATTGCACTAGGACCACCTCTCAACAAGCCGCCTAGAAAAAAAGCTTCTGCACCATGGTACACAGAGGAACTGAGACTATCACTATCCCGACTACGGAGTCTCGAGAAGCGCTGGCGTCGGTCTCGCTCTACGGTAGACCAGGCAGCTTACCTCAATCAGCTATCCATCCACCGCAAGGCCATCTCATAGAAAATGAAGCAGTACCACACAGACACCTTGAAGCGTGCTTTAAACAAACCTCATGATTTGTTTAATCTAGTCAAGACCCTATCTAAAGAACCAGCTCCTGAAAAGCAATGCGAGATCCATCCTCAGGACTTTGCAGTCTACCTACAATCCAAGCTTACACAAACAAACAAACCTCCATTAGAATTTGCCTCCACAGTCCAAGATTGCCCAACAGCTCTAACCATTTTCTCTACGCCTGCAAAGAAGCGAATTGAAGATCTGATCATGTCTCTCAATTCCACCACTGCACAGATGGACCCTTGCCCAGCTTTCTGGATAAAGGAACTGCGTTGTGAATTCAGCTCAATAATAACTAAAATAATAAACCTGTCTTTCAACTCTGGTACGTTCCCCTCTGCTCTCAAGCAAACATCTATCAGACCACTCCTAAAAAATTGTAAGTTAGATCCTCAAAAGGTAGACTCCTACAGACCCATCTCAAGTATTTCTTTTCTCGCAAAGTTAATAGAAAAAGAGGTTCAATGTCAATTACAAGACCACATCGATGCAGCTGCTCCGCTAGATCCTTGCCAACATGGCTTCAGAGAGTCACACGGTGTAGAAACACTCCTTACAACTCTCCTCAATAACATAATTTCTGGTATTAACAACATCCGGCAGGGTTTTGCACTTGTGTTCCTGGACATAGCCGCAGCCTTCGACTCTGTGAGCCATGAGCTCCTCCTAATACGGCTAAAAGAGAAAGGAGTTGGCGGAACTGCCCTTGAATGGTGCAGATCATACTTATCCGAAAGATGGCAACACGTCCGTTCTGGTGGAGCGATGTCTGATCCATTTCACCAAGGGCAGGGGGTCCCACAAGGGTCCTCCCTCTCTGCTTTGCTGTTCAATATATATATGCAACCCATTTGCAAGATCATCCGGTCTTTCAATGTAAGTTGCAAGATATATGCGGATGATGTCCTGCTTTATATGCCATTCGACATAGACAATTTGGACCTATCCCCTCTGAGCAACTGCTTTGATGTCATATCGGAATGGCTCTTGTCACAAAACCTCAGGATTCAACATAAGACGACAGAGGTGCTCTTCATGTCAAAGAACCTGAACTTTAGCCCTCCACAATTCTTGAAGGTGAAAGATGCTGAGCTACAAATCAAAACCCAAAATACGTTATCTAGGTGTTACACTTGATCAGAACCTGGACATGAAGTCACATATAGCCAACACTGTAAGAGCTATATACTACAAAATCTGGTCACTCAGACATCTTCGCCCCTTGCTTGAACCTGAGGATTTCCGTACCATCTACCAGGCTCTGATCATGCCTCACTTTGACTATGCTAATGTCATTTTACTAGGCCTCCCTCAATCCACCTTGAACCCCTTACAGCTCGCAATGAATAGCGCTGCGAGGGTTCTCTATGGGGCATCTAGGAGTGAGCATGTGTTGCCCCTTCTGAAGCAGTTACACTGGCTTCCTATACAGGCCAGGATTATCTTCAAGACATTACTACTTACCTTCAAAGCGGTAAATAGTCTCTCCTCCACATCATTAACCGATCTCATCAAACCCATACCCCTGAATAGATCAAGAAGATCAACGGCACTAAATATGCTAATGGTCCCTCGTGAACTTACAAGTTGCACCTCATCAGCAGCAAACAGGGCTTTCAGTCTCTATGCCCCAAAACTCTGGAATGCCTTGCCAACAGATATTAGAACAATCACCAACCTGTTTCAATTTAGAAAGGCCCTCAAACATTACTTATTCCTTAAATACTTCCCGGTGAGTGCAGAAGCACGTCCCCTCTCCGTTAGTTATAGGAACTCCGAATCACCTAGTGAGTCAGAATACCCCACGTAGTAATGTTCCACTGACCATTAATTATAAGGTTCCAATGACCATTAATTATGTTTCATTTGTGCTATAATTTAAAGATGTCAATAGTTTTCCTTGCAATCCAAGTTTAATGTCCTGTTATTTGTAATTACCTTGTTATCCAAGTTTTATGACCCTGTTTACTGTAACTCAGACACATGTTTTTGTGCTGAATTTTGTGTTCGAAGTAAACCGCGCTGATGTCAAATAGTGTGGTACATAAGAAATGTAAATAAATAAATAAAGTTGGAAGATTGTTGAGTTGTGAGGGTTGCTAAGTTGAAATCTCCAAGAATAATGTGTGGTTTCCTTGATGGGGATGTACAGGCAGATTCCAGTAGGTAGTGAGATTGAGGTGGCTATTGGTAGGTGGTCTATACAGGAGACAAATTGCTAGGTTTTTATTTTCAATTTTTATCAAATCTATGCCATCACAGTTTGTACAAAGACTGGTGGAGAAGTTGAGGTTAGATTTTGTGAGGATGAGTACGCCATCACCCCTTTTGGAATCTCTGGGACTATTAAACATGCAGTAAGCCAAGGATGGAATCATGGTCAGTAAGCCAGATACAGAGAAAGACTGGGGATTCATCAGTAAGGATATCTCTGATTAGTGGGATCTTGCTTCTAATGGAACGAGCATTTAACAGCTGACCACTTATGTTGGTGAATGCTTCAGTTTGAGTTTGGGGATTGTGGTGCAGGTGGTATTAATGTGGATCAGTCTGCAGTCTGGTTTGCTTCTTTGTGGAAGAGAATCAAATTTGGTTCCATGTCTGTTGGTTATGGTGCATTGGCTGTAAAATATGAGTGTATGGACATCAGGGGTTGTAGGTATGAATGTGATATCTTGGTAGGGTTGCAGTGAGTTTGCTGGAACTAGGAGGGCTATCATAAAGTAGAGGGCAATTAAAGTTTCGGAAGTGAACTTCATTTTGAATTGCTGTAGGTGGAAAGTCAAGATAGGAAGGGATGAAGGCTAGGGATAAAGGCTAGGTTTTATGCTTAGAATGTGGGAAGAGAGAATATTAGTGTAACTATATAACAGCGTGATATGGAGAAATTACAGTGTGACAATTACAATCGAAAACCTGTTTTAACAGTATGGCATGAAGCAGTAGCTATTCTGTTACATAGTAATATAGGATCAATTTAACATATTGCGTATAAGAACATAAGAACATAAGATATGCCATACTGGGTCAGACCAAGGTCCATCAAGCCCAATATCCTTCCAACAGTGGCCAATCTAGGTCATACGTACCTAGCAGTTTCCCCAAAAGACACAGGTTCCGCAATTCTTGTACTGGGTCAAGCATTGATATCCTGGGTCCCTTCTTAATAATGGTTTATGGACCTTTCCTCCAGGAACTTGTCCAAACCTTTTTTAAACCCAGCTACACTAACAGCCTTTACTACATCCTCCGGTAACAAATTCCAGAGTTTGATTACACGTTGAGTGAAAAAATATTTTCTTTTATTAGTCTTAAATAGTTTACCCTGTAGCTTCATTGCATGTCCCCTAGTCTTTCTATATTCTGATAACGTAAACAATCGATCTACGTTTACCCGTTCCACTCCGTTCATTAATTTATAGACTTCTATCATATAATAGAGAGATGTACTATGTAAGATTTTGGTAAAGACTATGATTTCAAACTTAGAGCAGTACTTGGGAGATATACCGGCTGTACAGTTTAGGATCAATTTTAACTCTTGACATTCAGAATAGTTGTGCAGGTGATTCATCAGTGAATACTGGTGCAAAAAAACTCAGCCATTGAGCAGGAATCACGGTGTACTTCGGAATCTTTCTTTTGATACGGGTTACTAACTTGAAGTTTTACCTTAGTTCCAGTTTGATGTTCACAGCTGAGGACAAGGGCAACGAGTAAAGCGAATTCATTGGGGTAGGTAGTTCTGGGTTGAAAGTGCTGATCGAGCCAGGCAGATGGTGTTTTGCAGTATGGTAGAAGTCTGCATTCGCCTATGTGCCCCACCTAAGGGCCATGACAAAGGGCTCTCTGGCGAGGCCCTCAGGCACGGGCCCACCAGGCACGGGCACGCCCGATGGAGTGCTGCATTTGAAGGTGGAGAGAAGGCCCCTGATTGAACTGGAGCCGAGCAGTATGGAGGAGTGGAGCTTCCCGCACTCGTGCTCTGCCCCAATCGGGGGGGCAGGCAGGCAGTTATCGAGAGGTTAGGAGTTGAAATGTGTCGTACCACAAGATTCTGTTTTATCGCCCACCTTATTTATTATTTATATGTTGTCTCTTTGTTCCTGTATGCGGGACTTGGGCTTGAGTTTTTACCTTATGCTGATGATGTTCAGGTGTTACTATCTTTAATCTTAGTGAGTGTGATGTAGTAGGAAAAATTAATGGTTGTATGCATGCTTTGAAGCAAGGTTTTGCTTGGCGGTTTTTGCATTTAAATGTGCAGAACAATCAGGGGGCTCATTCCATGCAACAAATAGCAGGGATGAATGTCCCATGCTCATTGTATGAAGTTAGACAGAGGCGGGGATGAGGCAGCTCTGGGGCAGCATTAGAGCGGGCAGTGGGTGGTTGTCGGCCCCAGACATACAGGGCCGATTCCAATGTCGGCTCTGTATGTCCAGGGCTGACGGCTTGGATGGGGAACTTATTCCAGCTCTGAGATAGAATAAGTTCCCCGATCAGGCAGCAGGTAGCAGACCCAGGGCTGCAAAGTGGCGGGAGGGGGCAGATAGCATTCCCCGCAGCCCGACCCTGGCTTTGGGAGGCCAAATCGGGGATTGGGCTGTGGGGAAAGCAGTTCAGGAGCCGGTGGCCGGGGATCACTGCTTTACAATGGAGCCACAGCGCCATGGCAAGCGGATGCTATGGCGCTGCGGCTCCATTGTAAAGCCCAGACTGAGCTAGTCAGGCAAGGCCTGTACGTGCAGACTAGGCTGAATCATGGTCCTGGCCTGAACATACAAATCTTGTTCATGATTCTGATCCCACGAAGCTAGACATGCCCCACAGGATCAGAATCGCGACTCTCTCTGAACATCCGGTTCTGACAGGGTGCACACATAGGGCCTGTACGCCCAGGATAGAATTGGACTCTCAGTGTTTTTGGTTATCGCCTTCTATACAGATTGGGACTGATTCTGATTGGATGTGCCGGCCCTCTGTGCACCTGGTCGCAACTGGATGAATAGAGTGAGCTGGGATTCTGATCCTGTGAGACACGTCTAACCCTGTAGGATCAGACTCGCATCCAAGCCTGTACGTGCAGGCCGTGACCGGGATTCTGGTCAGCCTGCATGCACAGGCCTTCCCCAGCTAACTCAGTCAGGGCTCTTGAATGGAGCCATCGTGCCATGGTGTCCGGTTGCCATGGTACCGCAACTCTATTCAAAAGTCATGATCCCCAGCCACCGAACCTAAATCTTCATTACCCACAACCCGACCTCCGATCTGGCCTTCCAAGGCCAGGGTCGGGCTGCGGGGAATTTCCTCTGCTCTCTCCCGCCTTTTCTGCACCCGGTCCTGCCAGATCCACCTAACTAGGGGAACTTATTCCACCTCAAAGGTGTAAATAAGTTCCCTGTTCAGGCCGCCGGCCCCAGACATTCAGGGCTGACATTGGAATCGACGCTGTACATCCGGGGCCGCTGATTGCCCAGTGCCCGCCCTGACACTGCTCCCACATCTCCCCTTTCCTGCCCCATCTAACATCCCTGTACAACATGTGGGGAAGTTAGTTGGGGTCTACAGAGGGGCCGAATAGTGGGGATGTATGTGCATCCCCGCTATTCATGCCTTGGAATGACCCTGATTGAGTCTAGGATTTTCGAGGGATTGGGAGGGTTTTGTGGCCTCTTAACTTCTTCCTGAAGTTTGGGGGTGGTGTTTGATTGTTCTTTGGGTTTCATGACCATATTTCTGCTTTAATTCTCATCTTGTTGGGGTATTGAGGATGTTTTGCTCTTTGAACCCCTTTCTTTTGGAGGGTCAGTTGTAAGGAGCGCCCTGGTACTACACAGGATAGATTATTGTAGCTCGCTATTATTCATTATTCTGGCAAAAGGAGCGGCCAGGCTGCAATTAGTGCAGAATACTGCTGCTAAAAAAGTTAAGGGGTTGGGCCAGTTTGACCATGTCACCCTGATTTTGGTAGAATTCCATTGGTTGACAGTTATTAATAGGATTCGTTATAAGGCGTTGCTGTTAATTTTTAAGGCCTTGCATGATGTGGCTCCTATTTGTATCAAAGACCATCAGGCTGATGCAGAAACCTTGTGCTGAATGCACAAGTTTCAAAATTTTTACACGTTCATGTAACACACCCTCAGTGCACAAGTCTCAATGCACAAAGAAGAGGCCATGCAAATGAAGGGCGCGCAAAACCAAGCTTATACTAATGTGATATGTGTAAAACCCCAGTGATAAGGAAAAAATAATCATTGAATATTGGCGTTAGAAATCCGGTAACTCATGCACATGAGAGGAAACGCAAGAAGTTGATAGAGCATGCGCATAATTTCGCAATCCGGTCCTCTGTGGTTGTCATCACACAATAACGTGCATATTCGTGCATCCACTGCAGTGCATAAATATAAATGCTGCAGTACTGTGCTTTTCTTTCCAGTTACAAACACACACTGGGCTACCATGTGTCCACTACAGAGCATACCTATAAGCGCTTTCTACGAGTTTCCTTCTGTAGACTCAAGGATGTCTGGTGAGTACATATCTAGAAGAACCTGTTGTATTTGGGTGGTGGGATTGCAAACATGCTCAGTGTTACAGTTATCGCCTTTCTCATTTCTTTCTGATTTGTAGAGATGTAACGTGATTCAGGATCAAGTAAAGAGGCTGAGCAGACTGCCAGCCAGAAGGCAAAGCGGTCTCGCTCTTCAAAGTTTTCAGAGGAGGAAAAGGATGTGTTCTACTGTCGTGTAGTTGCCAATAACCACAATTTATTTCTTGCAAAGAATACAGCTGGGCAAAGGAATAAATTGTGAGATCAATTTGCAGTAGAGGTAAACACCCTAGGGGTGAAGGTGCGCACGATACCACAATTGAAGCACAGATGGAGCAATGAGCAATGTGCAGAAACAAAAAAAAGATTGCAATTGAGAGATCACGGCTGAAGACTGGGGATGGGCCTCCTTGTTCCACTGAGCTGACCCCACTGGAGCCTTTACCTCTACCTTTGCTTCTATCTTTCAGCCGGAAGCTCTCAATAGTTTGTCTGGTGGATGTCTGGTGAATACATATCTAAAAGAACCAGGTGTTTATGGGTGGAGGGATTGCAAGCAGGGCCGGATTTACCTTGAGTGAGGCCCTACGCCAACAAAAATTGTGGGCTCCCAGCAGGGGCGGCCCAAGGGGGGTGTGGGGCCTAATTTGCATAAATATTTGCATAATGTTACCATATACTAACTTTTAGTAAACGTGCCTCTTAATGAGTGTATGGATAAGAAAGACTAAAAGATGTCTACATTACTATAATCCAGTGCCAACTGCCAGACACATTAGGAACTACTACAAACACTGCCCATTTAGAACCCATAGCAAACCCGCCGTATCCTAACAGCACTACCAGGACTCACAAAGCACCATACTCTACCAATCAAAAGGCAACACTGGAAATATTAAACCAATACATTTCAGAGAACAACAATACATGACCTACTGGGGAAAGAGAACAAGTGGCAATGTCAAATAGGAATTATATAAACAGAACACCTCAGCTCAGTTACACATGCAGAACATAGACCATCACCAAACAAGTAATCACAATTTAGAAACAGGAAGACAATAATTAAACTGGGAATCCCAAAAGCCAAACTTGGAATGTACAACACTGCAGAAATAAAACTATACATTAATTTGCTCTTGTACTAAACAAAGCGCAGAGTTAATGATGCACATTTCCCAGAGCTGACATATTCCAATTAATAAATTCAAAATAAAGAGATATTTTTCTACCTTTTGTGCATTTTTTTCAGTTGCAATTGCTCCACCCACTTTCTTCTGGTTTCTTCGTGTCTTCCGCTAACTCTCCATCGTCTGCTGTCCATTTGTCCTTTCTTCTCTCTTCTAGTTTTTTTCCATTCTCTCTCTACATCTGCTTTAACATACTAATCTTTCTCCTTTTGCTCTTTCCTCATTCCTATTTCATCCACTCAAATTTTACCCCTCCATCCTCAATCCCCACTTACTCTCCCAATACCTGGCCAATTGTAGATTTTTTATCCCTCCCACACAAAATATTTTTCCCTTCTCCATTTTACTCTTCCAGCCCCATCCCATTCTAATCCTCCCCCAACATCAGCTCCCTTCTAGTTCCAGCCTCACCCAGCATCCGCTCCCTTCTAGTCCCTGCATCAGCCCATTTCCAGTCCTAGCCACCCATCAGCCCATTTCCAGTCCTAGCAACCCCCCAACCCAATACCAGTCCTAGCCCCCCATCAGCCCACAGCCCATTACCAGTCTTAACCCCCCCAAAGCCCATTTCCAGTTCTAACCCCCCCCAACAGCCCACAGACCATTACCAGTCCTAACCCCATCAGCCCACCTCCAGTCTTAACCCCCCCAGCCCATTTCCAGTCCTAGCCCCCCCATAGCGCATTACCAGACAGCCCCCATCAGCCCACAGCCCCTTACCAGTCTTAACCCCCCCCATAGCCCATTACCAGTTCTAACCCCCCCAACAGCCCACAGCCCATTACCAGTCCTAACCCCATCAGCCCACCTCCAGCCTTAACCCCCCAGCACATTTCGAGTCATAGCCCCTCAATAGCACATTAACAGACAGCGCCCATCAGCCCACAGCCCATTACCAGTCTTAACCCCCCCATAGCCCATTACCAGTTCTAAACCCCCCCAACAGCCCACAGCCCATTACCAGTCCTAACCCCATCAGCCCACCTCCAGCCTTAACCCCCCCAAGCCCATTTCCAGTCCCAGCCCCAGCCCCCCCAATAGCCCATTACCAGTCCTACCCCCCCCCCCCCAATCGGCCTAAAGTAAAATTTAATTTAAAAAAAAAACTGCAGGCTGCCGCCACGGGGCCCCCTCTGCTGCCGCAGCAGCATGGACTGACC
Source organism: Ichthyophis bannanicus (assembly GCA_033557465.1). NCBI lineage: Eukaryota > Metazoa > Chordata > Amphibia > Gymnophiona > Ichthyophiidae > Ichthyophis > Ichthyophis bannanicus. The sequence continues at coordinate 121,375,137 of CM066040.1, forward strand.
CACGGGGCCCCCTCTGCAAGCTGAATCAATCGGTCCGTCCGTCCCTCCCTCCCTCCGTGCAGGCTTTGAGAGGCGCGAAGGGAGAGTGTCTCCCTCGCGTCTCTGTTAAGCCCGCAGGGGCTTAACAGAGACGCGAGGGAGACACTCTCCCTTCGCGCTTCTCAAAGCCTGCACGGAGGGAGGGACGGACCGATTGATTCAGCTTGCAGAGGGGGCCCCGCGGGTCAGTCCATGCTGCCGCAGCAGAGAGGGGGCCCCGCGGCGGCAGCCAGCAGTTTTTTTTTTTAATTTTATTTTTAAAAAAAGCTAATTTGTTCGATTTTTGTGGGCCCTTGCCAGCTGTGGGCCCTACGCCATGGCGTACATGGCGTATAGGTAAATCTGGCCCTGATTGCAAGCATGCTCAATTTTACAGCTAACCCTTTCTCAATGCAGTGTCTGCTTCCATCAACTCCACCTCTTCCGGTGAGTATACCCACCCATGATTACCTTGGGCTTCTTTTGAGAGTTGGGCCTGGGAGGATGAGTCTGTATTAACTCTTCCCCTTGCTTTGTCATTGCAGTGTGTTTCTCTCCAAGTCCTAGGGGCTAGTCTGTTCTTCCTTCCCTCTCTGCCGGCGAGTATACCCACCCAGAATTACCTTGGGCTTCTTTTGGGAGTTGAGGCCTACATCTCCTCCCTTGTCTAAGTGAAATTTGGGGCAAATGAATATTGTGTTGGCCCTGTCGCAGATCAGTTACTCTCAGCTGTCCTATTTTATTTCAGTGACTACAGATGGAGATCTCTTCTGTGTGTCTTGGCAGAATGCACCGCATGCGCAAGAGACAGCAGTGACTGCTGACCCCCTGGAAGATCTAGCATCCCAAGTTTTGACATGACAGGAACAGGTACATGATGCCCTCTTGGGGGAGCTGTGCCTTATGAGGCAAGAGCTAGCTGGTGCGAGACAAAAGCTAGCGGGTGTAAGCCAGCATCTAGGCAGCATAAACTGGGAGCTGCAAGCTATAGGGCAGGCGCTTCTGGGCCTGATTTCTACACAAGCCCAGCAATAAGTATCTGTGCTTGGTAAGTGGATGCAAGGTTTTGGAGGCCTCACTGTAGTATTTTATGCAGATTGCTTTCTTTAACAAGTCTCTTTTTCTCTTTCCTCCTTGCAGGTTGTTCTTCACTCCCGGCAAGATACAGCAAGATGGTGTTATTTTTTGTTTCTGCTTCAGCATGTTAAATGCTTATGCATAGTTTTGTTAATATATGTACAGGGGGGTATATTTTACTGTATATATTGTATTATATATATTGAATTGTACTTTATGTATTTTATTGTATATATTTTATTGTACTGTGCTGTATATATTGTAAGCATACCTGGTGGCCTTTGCTGGATTAAATTTCTCTTGTTGGATCGGATGTTCTATTATGATTCCACACACCACAATTATCCTCCATCCCCTTTCCCAAAAAGAGGCAGGACAAATTGGTCAATCCAAAAAATGACATTTATTTGGGCAGAGGCAGGCCTGTATAAAACCATTCAAACAAATACAAAACTATTTACATGGGTTGGGGAGGGGGGAGGGGGGAGGGGGAGGAGGAATGTGTAAAAAAAAAAAAAGAGCCATTCCAAGAGGAAGAGGATCAGTGACGGGGGACTGGTATTCATGGTACACAATACAATACAACCATGCACATTTTTTCAAGAAAGGAGACATCAGGAAGTGATGCCAGATCCTTTAAAAAGACCAACGTCTCCTTATCCCTTGACATCATGACAATATTGGGCAGATGCATTGAACAGGCAGGCTTGGCGATCAAGGAGGCATCCCGGATGCATATATCTCCGCCAACCTCCCCAGTTCCATCTTCAATTGTTTCCTTACCATTACCAGTCGTACCCCCGGGTCATTCACAGCTTGACACCATTCATCCCCCAATAATACCAATCAACAGTCTTCTTGCCCCAAAACCTGCCTTTCTGCCTCCTTATATGCTCCCCTAAGAGATTTTTCAAGGCTTGCAATACCTGCTTGAAATGTCTTGAAAATGACGACTGGTCCATTCCATAGGACATCCCAACAACATTTTGGAATGATCCAGAAAATTTAATGCAGCAAATAACTTCACCAGTCCTAGTATGGCATACCTCCGAGCGATGGCAGGATCAATAACATCTTTAATGTCCTCATAGAAGGACTAGATAGCTTGTCTGCATAAGTGGTAATTGCACATGACATTCCTGTCTGGGAATCCATCCAGTACCGGCGTGTCTCTGAACAAGCGCCGTCTGCAGGGCCTCAGGACATGGGGTGCACCATGTTCCTCCTCATGCTCCTCTCTTGGGTCTCCATTGTTCCTCCTTTTTTTGGCTGGCTCTTGCAAGCAGCAGAAAGGTAAAGGGATAAACAGCAACATCTCCCTGACCAAAAACATTCACTGTCAAACATTCTGAAGTGTGCTGCTTTCGAAACACTCAGAAATGGACGCACAGATGTGTGTTCTTCAGGACACTCAGAAGTGTGTTCTTCCGAGGATGCTCAGAATTGTGTTCTTGAGGACGAATTAGATTTTAACTTCTACTCCTGACCAGGCATAAAAATAAAGATGCTTTTCTTCTTAACGCAGGCTAAGGTGGCAGACCGTGCTGTTCAGTGGCACAGACTGCCCCAGAACTATCCGGCTAGAACAGGAGCAGTTCATGTGCACAGTGGGAGCGGTACCGACACTAAGCAGATAAGTAGCCCTAGCCCAGATAACTCAGGCCGCATGAAAAGTAGGTCTAAATTGCAATCCATGCAAGCACCAGCTGAAAATCACACTAACCGAGTAACTGCCAGCCCTTAACCGGTTAGCACCACTCCCCTTGATATTTAAGCACTATGGCTGACCCCTATGACATCTGAATAACGACATTTCTGAAAACGTGGCTCTATATGCTTCACATAAAAAAAAACATACAAAAAAATGGCTCAAATGTTTGTGGCATTAGTGATTGAAACTGGAGTTAACTCATACAGTGATCATTTTAATAGCTGTATAGCTGGACTCTACAGAGGTCCTTTTTTAAAATCGTCACCAGTGTGATACATTTATTAATCTGTCTATGTTCTATTCCAGAACATGCCTAAATGTATACTGCATAAAAGGACATGCCTTCTAGGCACCGTGTGTACTTTTACATATTTAACCTTGGGTCATTTTGTAATAGTCCTTTTACATGAATAAAACTGGGTTTGTGTGCTAGAAAAGTTTATATAATTACTCCCTTACATTCTTAGCTAATCTTTCAGAAATTTCTCAGATATTGGTACAGCCAGGAACTTTACATATTTATTGCTCTGGCAAAGCATTAGAATTTCTTTTTAAAGCCCCCTTCATATGGTGATACAAAAAAATTAAAGAGAATGCTGGACCAAATTGAAGGCTCCCCTGGACTCTTTCCCTTAGGAGGACTTCCACTCTCTGGTGGCCCCAAGGGCACAATTCAGGGCTAAATATTTAAATTCCCAAATCTTCATCTCTTAATCTTATAATGCAGAGGGTCAGCCTTCACCACCTTGAACCGGCTCCCTGGCTATGGGAACAGGAACAGGCTTCAAAACAGTGCTGGCTTATTTACCCTAGGGACAAATAAGGGTTAGTTTACTACTGTGAACTATACTTTGGAAAAGTGCATTTCCCCCAAAAATTGCCCAAAGCAGTAAAAACCTGAACTTTGGCATTTTAGTTCCTTTCCAAACATGGTATGCTATTTTTCACATGAAGTATGCTTCTGCAACCCTCACTTGGCTTGCTTTGTCGTGCTGTGAGGGCTTATGTGCATCAGTGATGCTGAGAGTAAAGCTATAGGTAGCTTATCTACTGGCAGGGTCTCCCAAGATGGACAGATCTCAGCTGAGGTGCCAAACTAAGACAAACCATCCATCTGGGCAGCAGCAGAATGGGACGATATTGGCAGCGAAAGATCACATTTCTCTGACAATGGCAACATTAGAATTACCTGCGCAGAAGAAAGAGCTGGCAATCTACTTCTGTATCTTGCCACAAAAACCCAATGGATAGTCACAACATTACAAATTGCACTAGAGTGCTGGAAGATGAGATCCCCCGGTTGGAAGGCATTCAACTGGCTACGGTGGATGAGTTGAAGACTTTTTAGAGTAAAGCCAGCATTTATGATGTGGTTGGATCAAAGCCCCGGGACATCTGACTGCTGATGTAACTGTGCATGAAATGAGAGTCAGAAGCTGCAAAGATTTTTTTACATATTTGGGACATGGAACATACGAAGCAGGAACCAAGGGAAGTTAGAGGTGCACAAGAATAAAATGGAATGTGTACAATTCGATCTGTTGGGTGTCAGCGAACCAAAATGGTCTAATATTGGATACTTTGTATCTGTTGATCACATGGTCTACTATACTGGAAATGAAAGACAAAGAAAAAACGGTGTTGCATTTATAATTAAGAAGATAACTGCAAGAACTGTAAAGTAATACAATGCAGTCAGTGAACACTTAATGTCTATTCGTCTATGAGGAATGCCCATCAACACAACTATAATTCAGGTATAGACCTCAATGACAGCTGCAGATGAGAAAGAAGTGGATGAGTTCTATGAACAAGAACAAGCTGAAATTGACAGAACATGCAAATAGGCTATCCTGATAGTCATGGGTGACTGGAACGCAAAGGTTGGCAACAAAGAAGGCAGCAAAATGATTGGAAAAAATGGACTTGGCAACAGAAATGGAGCTGGAGAAAGACTGATAGAATTCTGCAAAACCAATCTTAAACACCATCTTCCAGTAACATAAGTGGCGACTGTACACATGGACTTCACCCAATGGATTATACAAAAATGAAATTGACTACATCTGTGGAAAAGTTCTATAACATCAACAAAGACAAAACCTGGAGCTGACTGTAGTACAGACCACCAATTACTAATATACAAACTCAAGCTAAAATTGAAAAAGAGCAAGCCACTCATGAATGCAGTAAAATATTACCGTGAGATTTCCCATCAGCCCCTGCGGGCTTAACAGAGACGCGAGGGAGACACTCTCCCTTCGCGCCTCTCAAAGCCGGCACAGAGGGAGGGAGGGAGGGACGGACGGACGGATTCAGCCGGGCAGAGGGGGCCCCGCGGGACAGTCCACTTGGGGCGTTGAGGCAATAATCTGGTCCCCAAATTTTTCTCCAGTTGCTGTATGATCAGATTTATCAGCTGGCCAGCTAGCCCCTGATGTTCAGCTGTGGTCTGTAGCAGTGTCTCTCAAAACCATGATCTCTGGCTTTCCCTTCACTTATCCACAATAAAGGCTCTTCTGTGCTGATTCCATGCTATCTTGAACCATTAGGTTTCATATCCCCCACCTAGCCATTCCATGCATTGAGCACCAATCACCAGGCTAAGTTCCATAATTTACACTTGTCGACTTTCTCCTTTGCTGGTTTCAATCTGAACGTGACCTTTGCAGGGCTGATAGATTCCAATGTAACAGAGGCAAGCATAGGTAAAAAGTGTTGACTAACAGGAAGAAGAATGTTATCACAGAACGTCCCCACCACTAAAGAAAAGCCTAAAGCAGTAGCTTTCTTCCTCTCATGGTTAGTACTTGAACCGGGCCAATTACCTTCAGAGTTATAGTGCCTTTTTATACAACAAACACTAACATTATGGTGCACTACCAGCTCACACACCCTGGCTTAGAAGTGAGGCGCATGACTGAAACTGCCCCGAGTAAAACCTATTTACTTAATTACTTATAATGCATGTTAACAGAATTAGGACTCTAAATAGGGTCAAATTTTAGCCCAGATAGGAGGGTTTAAGAAGGTAGTCTTTTTCTGAAAACTGGTGGTGAAAATTTCTAGAGCGTAGCCGTGTTAGTGTGGAGAGCAAAAATGACAAAAGGCAAGTGGCATCTTATAGATTAATCAATTTGTTGAGACATGCGCTTTCGAGGACACGAGTCCACAGCGAAGTGGACTCATTTCTATTTATTCATAGTTATCACCCACTCAGCAGTAAAATTACAGGATACATCATCTCAAAACGATTAGTCTACAAGGCAGCACCTACCTCTTATCATTTTTGCAAACTGGTATCACCTTTGATCCAGTTTTCGCCGACCTCCTTATTAAAAGGAGCGGCTTAGTCCATTTCTTTTCCATGAAGCCCTATTTCACCACTCTCAGACGACCTCTCAATGCGCAAAAGGCCGGAAAAAAAAACCTCCCAGAACTGAGCTGTCTCCTAATGACACTGCCAGTTTATATGGTGCAAAAGGACTCACTGTAAGCCTATTTAAGCATGTTGCTTATTTATTAACTTGTACAATTAAGAAACTGCCGCTCTAGACCGCTTCCTACTGTCAAAAACATAACCTCACTCACTACCTGGATGTAGGGTAGGGCGCGTAAAAGGGCTCCTCCTAACCCGCCCGCCCCCCCTATTTGTGACCTGTGTCATCCAATCACCTTCCAGTTGCCCCTCTGGTTGCACTTCCGGTGGTTTTTCGGGTCTGCTCTCACGTCACTTCCTGTATATTAGACGTCGACTCGCCTCGCCTCTGCGGAAGGACGTTATTGAAGTGAAAGACTAGGTGAACCCGGAACCGGACTGGACAGTTCTCTCTGTCATAGTCGGTGAGTTGCTGGGGGAAAGGTGCGAGGTGGGCTGTGGTAGGAGGAGAGGCGCCGCGGCAGCAGCCAGCATTTTTTTTTTTTTAAATTTAATTTTAAGAACGCTAACAATTTTTTCAGTTTTTGTGGGCCCTTGTCAGCTGTGGGCCCTACGCCACGGCGTAGTTGGCGTATAGGTAAATCCGGCCCTGGTTCCATGATTATAAGGCTCTGCCAGGAAATTTGGAAGACAAATTCATGGCCAACTGACTGGAAAAGATCTGTATTTATACCAATACTGAAGAAAGGTGATCCAATTTACTGTGGAAATTATCACACAATTGCTCTGATCACACATGTCAGCAAAATTCTATTCAAGGTCATTCAGCAGAGACTACACATATCTGGAACGAGAACTGCCTGAAGTGCAAGCAGGGTTCAGGAAAGGGTGAAGAACAAGAGACATCGTCATGGATGTGAGATGGATCCCTGAAAAGATAAAAGCATAGCAAAAGGATATCTATATGTGTTTTATTGACTACAGCAAGTTTTTTTGACTGTATAAACCATGAAAAACTCTGAGCCATATTAAGAAGCATGGGTATACCAGAACACCTGATCGTTCTCTTGCACAACCTTTACATTTATCAAATGGAACAAGAAGAAACAGAATGGTTTAAAATCAGCAAAGGTGTAAGACAAGGCTGCATACTTTCCCCCTACCTGTTTAATTTATATGCAGAACAAATCATCAGAGAAGCAGGACTGTATGAAGAAAACTGAGGTGTGAAGATAACAACTTTTGCTATGCTGATGATACCACATTACTGGCTGAAAGTAAAGATGATCTGAAACATTTGCTTCTCAGATCAAGGACCATAGTTTTCAAATGGGCCTGCACCTTAATGTAAAGAATACAAAGATCCTGACAACTGGCCATATCAATAAGTTCATCATTAATGGAGAAGAAATTGAAATAGTTGACAAATTTAACCTACTTGGATCAGCAATCAATAAAGAAATGACAAGCAGTCAAGAAATCCGATGACACATTGTTCTTGGCAGAATGGCTATGAAGGACCTAGACACGATTTTATTTATTTTATTTTATTTATTTAGCAATGCCTATATACTGCTTTTCATCAGGTCAAAGTGGCATACATTCAGGTACAGTATATATTTCCCTTGTACCCCAAGGGCTCACAATCTGTTTTTGTACCTGAAGCAATGGAGAGTTAAGTGACTTGCCCAAGGCCACAAGGAGTGCCTGTGGGACTAAAAACTCCGGGTTCAAGGTTGCTTTCCTCTGCTGGGATTTGAGCTCCTGACCCAAGGCAACTTGCCCCAACCACTAGGCCACTACTTCCTCTAATTCTCAAGAGCAAAGATATCTCTCTCCATAGAACGATTCAACTTGCTCAAGCCATGGTAGTTTCAATAACATCACATGGATGCGAAAGTTGGGCAGTGAAAAAGACAGACAGGAAGAACATTGATGTCTTTGAATTATGGCGCTGGCAACGAATACTGTGTGTACTATGGACTGCCCGAAGAACAAACCAGTCAGTACTAGAGGAGATCACATCAAATTTTTCTTTAGCAGCTCAGAGGACAAGACTATGACTTTCATACTTTGGGCACATCATGCGAAGAGAGAGATCATTAGAAAAAGACATCATGCTTGGCAAGGTAGAAGGCCAATGCAAAAGAAGGCGGCTAGCAATGAGATGGATCAATACAATAACAGCAGCTATAGGTGCCACTCTATCAACAATGAGCCATTTGACTGAAGACTGAATGCAGTTGAGGTCAACTATCCAGAGGGTCGCCAGGAGTCGACACCGTCTCGATGGCACTTAACTATAACATGCTTCTGTGAATCAATGCACACTTCAGTACATAGAATCCTTAATTTGCTATTTCATTTGATGTTAAGATCTCAGTTCTCTTCAAATGTTAAGATGTTTATTCCACCAAAATATACCAATCATTTACTTATTTTTACATATCAGTTATTGGCATGTTCTCCATCTACTTTATAGAAATGTTTATTTAACAAAATATCTTCACTTTATTCTCTATTATCATTTTAATTCATTTGCATTTGGGTTGTTTTCCTATCAAATCAGTAAATGAAAGTTATACTACCATATTTTATAATAGTGAATGTAAATTGTTTGAAGGAAAATATTTCTAACATCTTTCTGCATAGCTTCTATTAGCATTGCTTAATGCACAGCAAGCTTGTCCATTTAACAATTTTAGTGCTAATTAATACCTGCAAGGTATTAATTTCATATGGGTTTGCAATCATAATTTGTTTCTCAAGTCCTCTGCATGTGCAGCATGTTAAATAACTTGCTGATAAGCATAAATTAAAAACATCAAGTCCTTTTCCAAATGTTCAAACATTTCCAAAATGTATGTCATGTTTTATATGAAATGCATGAGTAAACATCCTGTGATGCTGGCCATTAGTGTTGAAAACTTGATAAACAATCATGTACATATTTTATTTGAGGGACAATTTTCAAAGAGCCGACTTTATTATTATTATGGGCCTGATTCTGTCCCGCATGTACATCTCCTTTGTATGTCCAGGCTGACCCGGAAGTACAAAGGAGATCGTGATTCTGATCCTGCGGGGCATATCTAACCCCACGGAATCAGAATCGCGAACAGGCATGTATTGCAGGCTGGACTGCGATTCAGTCCCGGCCTGCACGTACAGCCACAGCCTGACTAACTCAGCCAGGGCTTTAGAATGGAGCCACAGTGCCATGGTGTCATGTTGCCATGCCACCACGGCTCCATTTAAAAGCCTCAATGCCGGCCGCCTGCAAAGTGAGTTAATTCCCCGCAGCCCAACCCCCGATCCAGCCTCCTAAGGGCAGGATCGGGCTGCGAGGAATTAACTCTGCCCCCCCCCCCAAGCCCCTTCCGTGCCCCAGGCCGCTTAAAAAAACATGACCAGGGGAGTCATTCCATCTTGGAGGTGGAATAACTTCCCCAGCCATTTTGCTGGCCCTGGATGTACAGGGACGACATTAGAATCGACCCTGTACATCCAGGGTCGGCGACCGTCCACTGCCTGCCCACTCCCCACCCCCGGGCTGCCTCTTCCCCACCCCCGACTAACTGTGTGGAAGTTAGTCGGGGGCTGCTGCCAGCATGTCTCAGAATAACCTCCTATGTATATATAGCACTACCAGGTATATGCAGTGCATTGCTGACAGACATAATAGACATGCCCTGCTTCTGAAGCTTACAGTCTGATAAAGACAGAAAAACAGATAAGAAACACAGACAAAACATGTTAGGGTAGGGTCTTTGATTTTAAGCAGTGGCAACAATTTATAGGAGTGAGACCGTCAGAGCATGTCAAAGCTAGAATGAGTGAAGAAGAGGACTACCCATATGAATCAGCACCATATTTACTCAGTAACCATCTATATAAAATAACCATTACTACAGTATGTGCTAAAAATGCCAGCAGGGTAAAAATCCCATGCTAACTGCTTAGTGTGAGATTGGATGGTGAATGGGTGGGTTAGGGAAAAAGAGTGGCATTGTGTGCGCATTGCAATTAATATGGGCATCATTAGTGCATCCTGATCATCAATGTTGTAGTTAGCGTGGGTGCATTTACTATCACCTTAATGGGTGGCAGTAATGTGCATGCACTAATTATGGTTGTAGGTTTAACTTAGTGAGGTGCTTCCCTCTATGCTAACTGCATGGGGATTTGCAGGAAAATCCCCCATCAGTTAGTACAGGTTAGCCACATCTCCCATGCTAATTTGTGGTTCTAAACATGCTAAAATGCTGATTCTTCTTTAGTGAACATGCCCTTTGAATCACTAGCATGTCTTAAAACTTTTAGTGCATACAAAATTGATTTTAGCATGAACTAGCCTAAGAATTACATGTCCCCTAGTCTTTCTATACTCTGATAGCGTAAACAATTGATCCACGTTTATCCGTTCCACTCCATTCATTAATTCAGTGTTTCCCAACCCAGTCCTATGGGGCACACCGGCCAGTCAGGTTTTCGGGATATCCCAAATGACTATGCATGAGATATATATGCATTAGAGATATCCTGCCAACCTGACTGGTTTGTGGCCCTCCAGGGCTGGATTTGGAGACCCCTGCCTAACACCTCTGTCATCTAAGATTGTGAGTGGGTAAGGTGCAGATGTCCAAGACATCAAAAAGGTATATAGAATGTGTCACATTCCTTCTCACTTCTCACCACCACCAAAATATTGTCTATTAGACAACTTTTTGGTGGTGGTGAGAATCGAGGAGGAATGTGTCACATTCTATATACCTTTTGATGTCTAGGACATGTGCACCTTGCCCACTCACAATCTTAAATGACAGAGGTGTAAGGCAGGGGTCTCCAAATCCAGCCCTGGAGGGCCACAAACCAGTCAGGTTGGCAGGATATCTCTAATGCATATATATCTCATGCATAGTCATTAGGGATATCCCAAAAACCTGACTGGCCGGTGTGCCCCATAGGACTGGGTTGGGAAACACTGCATTAATTTATAGACCTCTATCATATCTCCCCTCAGCCGTCTCTTCTCCAGGCTAAAGAGCCCTAACCTTCTTAGCCTCTCTTCATAGGAGTAGCCTTCCATCCCCTTCACCAATTTGGTGGCTCTTCTCTGTACTTTTTCTAATATCGCTATGTCCTTTTTAAGATACGGTGACCAGAATTGCACACAATATCCATGGTACGACCGCACCTTGAATATTGTGTGCAATTCTGGTCACCGTATCTTAAAAAGGACATAGCGTTATTAGAAAAAGTACAGAGAAGAGCCACCAAATTGGTGAAGGGGATGGAAGGCTACTCCTATGAAGAGAGGCTAAGAAGGTTAGGGCTCTTTAGCCTGGAGAAGAGACAGCTGAGGGGAGATATGATAGAGGTCTATAAATTAATGAATGGAGTGGAACGGATAAACGTGGATCAATTGTTTACGCTATCAGAGTATAGAAAGACTAGGGGACATGTAATGAAGCTACAGGGTAAACTATTTAAGACAAATAAGAGAAAATATTTTTTCACTCAACGTGTAATCAAACTCTGGAATCTGTTACCGGAGGATGTAGTAAGGGCTGTTAGTATAGCTGGGTTTAAAAAAGGTTTGGACAAGTTCCTGGAGGAAAGGTCCATAAACCACTATTAAAAAGGGACCCAGGATATCAATGCTTGACCCAGTACAAGCATTGTGGAACCTGCGTCTTTTGGGGATATTGCTAGGTACGTATGACCTAGATTGGCCACTGTTGGAAACAGGATACTGGGCTTGATGGACCTCGGTCTGACCCAGTATGGCATGTCTTATGTTCTTATGTTCTTAATTAAGAGGCATTCAATCTGCACATGTTAAAAGGTTTTAATGCTTGTTAATATTTTTTTTTAAACAAACTGAAAAATGTCAAAAAGCTTGGAAACACTTGAAAAATCCAAAAATGAGATCTGGAGCGGCAAGAACAGCAGCGAGGCAGTGATACATGAAGGGACGATCGCCACTCTGCGGGCAAGGGATGGGACAGTCATATCGCACGTCCGGACTTGAGACAGGAGAGGTGTGCATTTCGCAGTGGAGAGTCCTGGGCTAAGGGTTCAGGAGAGCAAACACCCTGGCGGCTACAGGATTCTCTTGTTATGTTATGTTATTTTAAATTTGTCTTTGATTTGAGAGCATACAAGATTATCCACAGTAGCATTGGCTGTGGGGTTGTGTTGCATTTTGGAGGGCGGGAGCGGGTATTTCCCCTGCACGTACCCCAGAATTTGTTGTATGCTGGGTTGCTATGTTTGGTTTAGCTGTGAAGGGTGGGGGGAGTTCCGCTCCCATGTGGAACGCGACCCTGCTTTGGTAGGCTATGATATTACTTGGGGTGTGCAAGCTATGGTGGAGAGGGGAGCTAATTGATTGACACATGTGGGAGGGAGGGAGGGGCGGGGCAGCCCTGCAGCACACGAATGTGGGATCTGAGCCTGGCTGTTATAGCCGGGAGTGGGGAGAGTGTTTTTAGAGGGGGAAGGGGGCGGTTGGGATTGGGGAAGGGGGTATGGGGGAAGGGGAGGGCAGGGGTAGCGGGTAGAGGGGGGTGCATAAGGGGAGAGGGGGGATGGGGAAGAGGGGTGGGGCTGGTTGGGGATCAGGATAGAGAGGCGGGGGGGGCAAGGGGGGAGGAGGGGGTGGGGAGAGTATGTGAGAGTTATGAATGTTTGCAAATTCGATATGAGGCAATTGGGGGTCCCGCGAGTCCTTGGAGTGCGAAGTCGGGTAGGACTGGGAGCTGAGGCTGGGCGGCTCGCAGTTCAGAGTTCCTTGATAGGATAGGAGTAGTGAGGGGAGTAGCATGGGGGTGGAATGTTGATGGGGTCTGACCTGCAATTCATTTCCTGTAATGTTGGGGGCATAGGTACACCACTGAAGCGCACTAAAGTGTTACAAGCCCTCAGGAAACAGGGGGCACATGTGGCATTCCTGCAAGAGACACATCTAACTGACAGTGAGCATGTAAAATTAAAGAGAACTTGGGTAGGTCAACGTTATGCGGCAGAGGGAGTGGGGCGGCGGAAAAATGGTGTGGCCATTCTGTTTCATAGACAGCTTAAAGTGGAGGTTCTTAGGGAGGAGAGAGACCCCCAGGGGAGGTTCATCTGGTTACAGGCAAAACTCAATGGGGAAGAAATGCTTTTAGGGAATGTGTATGTGCCTAATGTTTATAATCATGCATTTTTTAAGGCCCTGGGGCGAAAATTGGGAGGTACCCCTAATATCCTCATAATTTTGGCTGGAGACTTCAATTGCCCACACGATCCTTTCTTAGATAAATCAGCAGCGCCTTCGGGCGTGGGGGGTTGGAGCACCCGTGGGATATCAGACCTGTGCCAGACGGGTGGGCTGTTGGATGTGTGGAGGGTAAACTATTTAAGACTAATAAAATAAAATATTTTTTCACTCAACGTGTAATCAAACTCTGGAATTTGTTACCGGAGGATGTAGTAAAGGCTGTTAGTGTAGCTGGGTTTAAAAAAGGTTTGGACAAGTTCCTGGAGGAAAGGTCCATAAACCATTATTAAGAAGTGACCGAAGATATCAATGCTTGATCCAGTACAAGCATTGTGGAACTTGTGTCTCTTGGGGAAACTGCTAGGTACATATGACCTAGATTGGCCACTGTTGGAAACAAAATACTGGGCTTGATGGACCTTGGTCTGACCCAGTATGGCATATCTTATGTTCTTATGTTCTTATGTACATGGGGGGGAGCGCGACTACACACATCTGTCCCGAGCGCATCGTACTTGGTCTCGGTTGGATTATATTCTGGTTTCACCGACGGCCTTCGGCAGGGTGGGCAAGGCGACGAATGGGCCGGTTCAAGTTTCAGACCACGCAATGGTGAGCATTAGTTGGAGGGGGCGTTACCGGTTGGGGGGTCGGTGGTCGTTTCCCAGGCAGTTTTGGCAAAGTGAGGAATTTAAGGAGTTTGTGCGCAACAAGTGGAGTGAATTTCTCACAGATAATGACGGAAGTGTTTCTTCAGTGGCCACGCTATGGGAAGCGGGCAAACTGGTCGTACGGGGGCACATCGTAGCTTATGTAGCTAAAGAGCAGAAGAGAGTGGATGAGGTGGTAGTGCAGTTGGCGGCTGAGCTCCAGGCAACGAAAAAGGAGTCACTCCGGAACGCACATATTGGGGTGCTGCAATGATATTTGGAGGCCCAGAAACGTCTGAATACTCTGTTGTATGAGAGGGCGGTCTTTGACATGCAGTTTTACCGCCATCAGCTTTTCCGATTTGGTAACCGGACAGGAACGCTGCTAGCCCGCCTGGTCCGAGACTGGCAGGACACTAACTTGGTGACGGTGATTAAAGCTGGCACGGGGCTAAGCTCACAGAGCCAAAGGATATCGTGAAGGAGTTTGAGTGCTTTTACTGTGTACTCTATACCCCGGAGTCGGAGGACAGGGAGCAGGAATGTAGTTTTCTGGATGATGTGGTTCTACGCCAAGTGATGATGCAGGAAAGAGCGGCGTTGAATCGGCCAATTTCGGGGACGGAGATTCAGTCGGTTATTAAGGCGGGAAGGATACATAAGACACCTGGCCCGGATGGGTATGGGGCAGAGTTTTATAAAATCCTTGGGATACATGTGGTGCCCACTTTAGCGGCAGTTTATGCAGAGGCATTGGAGACAGGGGGTTCCCGAGAGATATGAAAACAGTGTCTATCTCGCTTCTCCATAAGCCGGGAAAGGACCCCGAAGAACCGGCCTCTTATCGGCCCATATCCCTTATTAATTTTGATATGAAGATTTTGGCATCCATTCTGGCGACGCGTGCACAGGACGTTCTGGTGCGTCTTATTGGTAATCATCAGGCAGGCTTTGTACGGGGGCGTGTGGCTGCTTGTAACATTACAAAAGTTTTGCTGGGCATCGAGAAGTGCCTCCGGGGGAACGTTCCATTATTGTTAGCCAGTCTGGACGCAGAAAAGGCTTTTGATCGCGTCTCATGGACATACATGTTTGAGGCACTGAGACGTTTTGGGTTTTAGGGGCCGTTTGTGGCTTGGATTAGGGCGTTATATTCTGAACCCCGTGCATATATTAGGATGGGGGGGGGAGGTCTCGGCCCCCTTCGTGTTAGGACGAGGCACCCGGCAGGGATGCCCTTTGTCATCGCTCCTATTCGTGCTTCAGTTAGAGCCTTTGTTGCTTACGTTGATGCAGCATGAGGAGGTCTCGGGGATCCGTTGGAAGGGGGAGGAAACCAAAGTTTGCGCCTTTGCAGATGACATGCTGCTTTGTCTAACAAACCCACAGCTGTCGCTGGTGAGGGCGCTACAGATCATATATATATATTTGGAGCCTTTTCTGGGCTAAAAATAAACAAAGTCAAATCATTGGGCTTAGATGTGGGGCGGCGAAATAGGGGGCTCTGGCAGGGAGTCTTCCCACTGCGCTGGGCGGACGGTCACATGCGGTATTTGGGTATTCAGCTCCCTGTGAGCTTGGACCAGCTCTATCAAGTGAATGTTTTGGCCATGCTGGAGGGGACGATAAAATGGCTGAAGGGGTGGAGGGCGCTTCCATTATCATTGTGGGGTAGGATCGCACTATTTAACATGGTGGAATTCCCCCCGCTGGGTGTATTTACTGCGACATATGCCTGTGTGGGTTCGGCGTAAGGAGATACGGATTTTACAGAGCCATCTGTCTCGCTTCTTGTGGCGGGGAAGGCGAGCGCGCATAGCGTTGGATACTCTATTCCAACCCAGCGAACATGGGGGGGCAGGTTTATTGTCGATACGAGGATATAACTTGGTCTGTTGGGTGCGAATTTTGCGAGATCTCACCATGGGGACCTCAGAGGTCATCTCGGTGGCCATGCTAGATGAATTGGTGGCTCCGCAGCATCGAATGGCTGCGTTACAGGGGCGGGTGGGGACGCTCCTGGAGGGGTGTAAGTCTTCGGTTTTCTGGCAAATGTTGCATGTTGCCTGGCGGGCACTGTGTCGGTCTCGACATCTCGACTGGAATAAGACTGATTGCCTTCCTTTACTGGGCAATGCAGCTGTTCCCCCGGGAATGACGACTCTAGTTGCCAAGCGATGGGCGGAAAGGGGCTTGCACTACGTGGGGCAGCTATGTATGGAAAGGAGCGAGGTGATTGACTCGTTTGCGCCTTGATGGTGAAGTATGGTTTAGAGCCTCGGGACCAATTCTTCTACTTTCAGGCCCGGCATTATGCCCAAGCGCTGCAAAAGGAGCAGGGACGAGTGTTGGCGGCAGATGGCATGCTTGACTTGTTTACTAGTTTGGAGGGGAAGATAACTGTCCAAGGTTTGGGGTTAGCTCTCCGCCCCGAGGGAGAGCGTGAACGCTTGGTCGGGTTAGCGGAGAAGTGGAGGGCTGATGGTGTACCACAAGCTAAGGAGGAGTGTCTACGTGGAGCTTTTGCTTCCATTAAATTGATCTCAGAGGCAGTTCAGTTACAGGAGATCCAGTATAAGTTCCTGTGGAGGGCTTATGTGCATAATGTGTGGGTGGCGCGAATCGGCTTGACAGAGACAGATGTGTGTAGTTTGTGTAAAGAGACCAAGGGGGGATTTGCACATCGGTTTTGGTTTTGTATCCACATCCGAGGATTTTGGTTAGGGGTTGGTAGGGCCTTGTAGAAATGGCTGGGGAAAGATGTAGCACTCTGTCCCAAGTGGTGTCTGCTTGAGGGATATGAGGGGGGGGGGGGGTTATAAGCTGGAGCTGAGCGAAGGCTGTGTGGCAAGGGGTTTACAGTGGTGAAGCAATGTATTTTACGCCATTGGCTAGGAGATCTGGCCCCCACAGTGGGAGAGTGGCAGCGGACGCTGATGGAGCTAAGAGAAATGGAACGACTCGGCTCGGTTGGCAGGGCAGCGAGCGTGAGATAATTATTTGAAGATATGGGGGTCTGTGTGTTTAACTGCATCCGAGGAGAGCGGGGAGAAGTGAATGGGGTTGGTGTGTAGGCTGATTCGTGAAGCAGCAAGACAGAGGGAGAAGGGGGGTGGGGGGTTAGGCGGGAGGGGGGGTAGAGCAGTGGGGTGGTGGGGGGAGGTTTGGGTTGCAGAAATTGGAGGAATGAGTACGTTACAAACAATACACTAAGGT
Source organism: Ichthyophis bannanicus (assembly GCA_033557465.1). Taxonomy (NCBI): domain Eukaryota; kingdom Metazoa; phylum Chordata; class Amphibia; order Gymnophiona; family Ichthyophiidae; genus Ichthyophis; species Ichthyophis bannanicus. The sequence goes on from CM066040.1 coordinate 121,392,452, forward strand.
AGAAACTTGGTTAGTATTGTTCATAGAGCCTGTTACTTTGGTATGCCTGGTATTGTTTATATTCTTTCTTACTGGGTGTAAATTGTGTTTCTTCGTATAAGAGTGTTTTTCATGCTGTATTGTTGAAGTTGTTTGTACTCAGATTTGGTATGACCTGTTCTATATTTCAATAAAGATGATTACACTAAAATCCAAAAATGGATTGAAGCTTTTCGCCTGTACACATCCTGCAAAAAGTACAACAACAAGGAGGCTGATGTGATCCTAAATAATACATGTCATATGCAATTTAAGAGTCACTGCCTTCCCCGAAATAAAAATTAAACAATAATTAAAACAATAGTGCCAGAGTCAAGAAAGTCTGGTCATCAGCTTCAGTCATCCCAACCGATACTCTTGCCTAAAGGCAAAATCTGCAGATATTGCTGAGATTCAGATAATCCGTATATCTCAACATTTTATTAAAGGTGTAGGTTCACATAATTGTAAAGTACACAGATGTTCTAAGTGCTGCTGAGATGTGTGTTACCAACTGCAGGACTAGTGTTAGACATGCTGAGGCCCAGGGCAGAAATTTGGGTGGGGGTGCCAAAGACAGTTAGCAGGCTGTTCCTCTTTAAGCTTTGAGCCTGCTCATGGACTCCTGTGGCAAGGGAGCGCAGGGAAATAACTCTGGTTGCATGGCTCTAATACTGGTCCCGATCAATGGAGTTATCATGATGCTCAAAATAATAATTCATAAGATATTTGACCACCTGAAATGTTTTTGGTTAGAGCAAACAGCAGAAAAAGCCCACATAGCAGCTGTCATAAAACTTTTTTTTTTTTGTAATATATCCTGAGGAAAAAGATTAGTTACTAAGAGGGGTAGTTACTAAATCACAGAAAAATTTGCATTTTTAGCACCCGCAGACCAGTTTACCACAAGAGCCATTGTCCTGTCCCTATGTACCAGAGATTAGTGACTTGCATGGTAAATTGAAATGTTCCCAGCTGCAACAATGCAACAAAGTTGGGCCTGATATCATTTAAAGGAGCCAGTGGTAGAATCAATTAACACTCCTACTCCCCTCGTATTCCCTTTTCCATACCCTCCGTCCCACACATCCAACTGGTACACCTTTTAAAATTCCTCCATTCCCAACATCCCCTTATTAACATTCCTACCCCCCAAAAGCTCTTTCTGAAGATCTTATCACCCCCTGATCCCCCTAGCATCTACTAAGGGTTTCTCTAATGGTTAGTGGGTGGACAATAGAGATTCCCAGTCACTCCTGACTCATCAGCACCCAGCATCGAATTGGCACTCAAATTACTGGTATTACTGATAGAAGATATGCTGACAAATAAGGAAGCACTCATTTATTTCGTAGCTCGATCCCTAGCAGCAGGGGCGGCTCTATAATGAGGCCGAGTGAGGCGGTGGCCTCAGGCAGCAACTTTTTTGGGGCGGCAGGCTCTGTTATTTGAGCCCACCGGCGCTAATGGGAAACAGGAAATGCCTGTTTCCCATCAGCACCGGTGGGCTCAAATAACAGAGCCGCGAGAAATGGAAACTCTCCCTTTGTGGTGCTGACAAGAGAGCTCTGCCGGGGAGGTGGGGGGACCACGGGGCACTTTATTCTGCCGCTGCTGCGGTGGCAGTGGCAGCGGCTCCGAACGGGTTTTTTTTTTTTTTTTTAATTTCCCTTTGAAGGTTGGACTTGGCTGGGTTGCGCTGCGGGGGGGGGGGGGGAGAGAGGGGGTAGCACTATAATGGGTTGATGGGGGAGGGTTAGGACTGGGAATGGGCTGATGGGGGGCTAGGACTGGTAAGGGGCAGATTGGTGGGGTTAGGCCTGGAAATGGGCTGATTAGAGGGGCTAGGGCAGGAAATGGACTTATTGGGGGTTAGGACTGCTAATGGGCTGATGGGGGGCTAGGACTGCTAATGGGCTGATGGGGGGCTAGGACTGGAGTGGGCTGATAAGAGGGATAGGACTGGAAATAGGCTCGGACAGGAAATGGGCTAATAGGGTAGAGGAGGGGAGGAGAGTGGAGTGCTGCTGGCCCTGGAAGAAAACTAGGGGCTAGTGCTACAAATGGGCTGATGCAGGGGGATGGGAGAATAGGACTGGAAGAGAGCGGATACTGAGAGGGTCTGTCAGCGGAAGGAGGGGGGCAGGAAGGGAGCTGACACGGGGAAGGAGGGGCAGGAAGGGAGCTGACACGGGGAAGGAGGGGGCTGGAAAGGAGCTGATATGGTGGGGGAAGGAGGGGGCTGGAATGGAGTTGACACCTGGGATGTACTGAAGGGGGTTGGAAGGGAGCAGACACTTGGGGATGGGAGTGATAGGTGGCTCGGTAATGGGGAGTAGGCTGGAAGGGAGCTGACATGTACGAATGGCACTGGAAGGGGGATGGATGGAGGGTAGGGCGCTGAGGGCGAGTGGCACTGAGAGTGGATGTGAGTTGATACCTGGGGTGGTATTTGGATTAGAAGGGGCTGGACAGCAGTGGCAGTCGTGGGAATGCAAGGTGGTTGACATTGGAGGGTACAAGGATGGGAGGACTGGAAAGGGGGTCAATACTGGGGAGGGCTCCTGGAATTGGGCTGATGGAAGGAAGTGAAGAAAACAAAAGAAGAGAAGGGGCAGATGGACCATAGACCACAGAAAGAGAGATAAGAGAAGACAGGAAAGCAGAAACCTCAGATCAGGACCAGCATGATCAGAGAATAAAATGGTCAGACAACAAAGGAAGAAAAAATAATTTTATTTAATTTTAGTGATTGGACTTTGTGCTATCTTTATATTTTATACAGTATGGGGTAACTGCATCTTTTATTTTATCTGATGTTACACTGCATGCAGAGTCTGGCTTCTTGGGGTTTCGGTTTACATAGCAACATAGTAACATAGTAAATGACGGCAGATAAAGACCAGCATGGTCCATCTAGTCTGCCCAGCAAGATGGCAAGAGTAGGTGCACCTGTCACTCTGTGCAAGCCACCCCTCCCCATGTCTTTGTTTAGGGATGAACCCACCACTCCATGTAGGACACCCCTATTTGAGACGTTAGGTGGTTCAGAAGTTAGATGGTATCATTTATTTTGTTTTTATCCTGTTGCTGTAAAGGGATCCATTGTTTGTCCCATGCCGTTTTAAATTCCGTCACCATGTTTGCCCCTAGCACTTCCATCGGGAGGGCATTCCAAGCATCCACCACCCTTTCAGTGAAGAAATATTTCTTGACATTGCCTTTCAATTTACCACCTTGCAGCTTCATGTTATGCCCTCTAATTTTATAGCTTCCCCGTCTTTGGAAGAGGTTTGTTTGTTCATCATTTCTCTTTAAGTATTTAAAGGTCTGAATCATATCTCCCTTGTCCCTCCTCTCCTCCAAAGTGTACATATTTAGGTCTTCAAGTCTCTTCTCATAAGGCTTCTGACGCAGGCTCCATATCATTTTGGTCGCCTTCCTCTGAACAGTTTACAGTCTTTTTACTTCTTTTGCAAGATATGGTCTCCAAAACTGAACACAGTATTCCAAGTGAGGCCTCACCACTGACTTGTACAGTGGCATTAGTACCGCTTCCTTTCTACTGGTAATCCCTCTTTGTATGCAGCCCAATATCCTCCTGGCTTTTGCCACCTTGAGATCATCAGAGTTAATTACACCAAGGTCTTTCTTCTGAACCGTGCATACCAACCTCTCGCCCCCTATCGTGTACATTTCCCTTGGATTTCTGCTACCCAAGTGCATGACACTGCACTTTTCCGCATTAAATTGTAGTTGCCAAGAATTAGACCAGTCTTCCAGCTTTTGTAGATCTTTCCTCATGTTAATCACTCCCTCGGGGGAGTCCACTCTGTTGCAAATTTTTGTGTCATCTGCAAAAAGACCGACTTTTCCATTCAGTCCTTCAGCAATATCACTCACAAATACATTTAACATTGCCGGGCCCAGGACCGAACCCTGGGGCACCGCGCTAATCACCTTCCTCTCATCCGAGTGAGCTTCATGTACCATGTTTAAATTTTGTCTACATATTTTTATTTTTACTTTAGATTGTGGTTACTTATTCTGTACTTGGTGAGGGTCTGTTTTCTGAGTGTGTGACTGAGGACTGGTGTTCTGTTAACATGGAGTTTGTACATAAAGATCTATACTGTACTGTATTAATTTGACTTGTTCAGCTTTTGGATGTTCCAGAGCCCACTGAAGTATTTACAGTGACCTTTTTTTACATGGGCTCCTTATGTGAGTTTTGGAAGTTGGTGCTGATATGGTATGGTATGGTATGGTATGATAGATGTGCTCTTTGTTGTAGGGTTTTGTATTAGTTCACAATATGCCTGGTACTGGAGAATGCTTGTTGTTAGCGAGATGATTTAAAAAAAAATCTGATTCTGAAGATATTGAGTTCTGTGGATGAATGTTCTGGTTCTGCTCTGCACCCACTGTGGATGCAAAATATATGCTGAAAAAGAAAAAGCAAGAACCATAATGCAGTTTATAACAACAAAATAAAAATGAGTTATAATTTGGTTTTATAAACTGTGCTATTGGTTCTCGCTCTCTTTTAGTTCCTTGGTGTGCAAACATCTTGCATTTCCTCTATATCATCTAATCGGATTTTTAGTTTGGTTGAGTCCCTGATTGGCAAGGGCGGCCCAAAGTGGGTGCGGGGCCATGTGCGGAGACTGGGTGCGGGGCCTCATTTGCATAAATATTTGCATAATGTTACCATACGCTTTTAGTAAACATGCCTCTTAATGAGTGTATGGATAAAGACAGACTAAAAGATTTCTACATTACTATAATCCAGTGCCAACCACCAGGCACATTAGGAACTATTACAAACACTGCCCATGTAGAACCCATGAAAAATTAAAGGAATTATCTGCTTAAATGTTTACCTCATGAAACTAGTAGGACGTAATATTATTGTGTACCAAGGTCTCATTTTCAACTAGCGCAGCTTATATATCAAAGGGGCACTATGTACCTTCTTTAAATTATGCTGCTGTTCACATGATGTGAACAGCAGCATAATTTAAAGAAGGTACATAGTGCCCCTTTGATATATAAGCTGCGCTAGTTGAAACTGAGACCTTGGTACACAATAATATTACGTCCTACTAGTTTCATGAGGTAAACATTTAAGCAGATAATTCCTTTAATTTTTCAGTAGTAACTGCTTGATAACGCGACCAATTTTTTGTAGCATGTAGAACCCATAGCAAACCCGCCGTATCGTAACAGCACTACCAGGACTCACAAGGCACCATACCCTACCTATCAAAAGGCAACACTGCAAATATTAAACCAATACATTTCAGAGAATAACAATAAATAACCTACTGGGGAAAGAGAACAAGTGGCAATGTCAAATAGGAATTACATAAACAGAATACCTCAGCTCAGTTACACATGCAGAACATAGACCATCACCAAACAAGGAATCACAATTTAGAAACAGGAAGACAATAATTAAACTGGGAACCCCAAAAGCCAAACTTGGAATGTACAACAACACTGTAGAAATAAAACTATAAATTAATTTCCTCTTGTACTAAACAAAGCGCAGATGTTAATGATGCACATTTCCCAGAGCTGACATATTCCAGTTAATAAATTCAAAATAAAGAGTTATTTTCTACCTTTAGTTCATTTTTTTCAGTTGCAATTGCTCCACCCACTTTCTTCTGGTTTCTTTGTGTCTTCTGCTAACTCTCCATCGTCTGCTGTCCATTTGTCCTTTCTTCTCTCCTAGTTTTTTTTTCCATTCTCTCTCTACATCTGCTTTAACATACTAATCTTTCTCCTTTTTCTCTTTACTCATTGCTATTTCATCCACCCAAATTTTACCTCTCCATCCTCAATCCCCACTTAACTCTCCCAATACCTGGCCAATTGTAGATTTGTCTTCCCTCCCACACAAAAAAATTTTCCCCTCTCCATTTCACCCTCCCAGCTCCATCCCATTCTAATCCTCCCCCAACATCAGCTCCCTTCTAGTTCCAGCCCCACCCAGCATCCGCTCCCCTCTAGTCCCCGCATCAGCCCATTTCCAATCCTATCCTATCCTAGCCACACCATCAGCCCATTTCCAGTCCTAGCTCCCCCATCCATTTCCAGTCCTATCCGAGTCCCTCCATCAGCTCATTTCTAATCCCAGCCCCCATCAGCCCATTTCTAGTCTTTTCCTAGCCCCACCATCAGCCGATGTCAAATCCTAGCTCCCCTCCACTCAGCCCATTTCCAGTCCAAGCCCCCCATGAGCCTACTTCCAGTTCCAGCCCCTTCATGAGTCAATTTCAATCCATGCCCCCACCACAGCCCATTTCCAATCTTAGCACCCCCCAACAGCCCATTTCCAGTCCTATCCTAGCCCCTCCATCAGCCCATTTCCTGTCCTAGCTCCCCCCCCACTCAGCCTATTTCCAGTGCTAGCTCCCTCCCCTCACAGCCCATTTCCATTCCAAGCCCCCCTCCCCATCAGCTATTTGCAGTTCAAGCCCCCCTTCCACTCAGCCCATTTCCAATCCTAGCAACCCCCTAGCCCATTATCAGTCCTACCCCATCAGCCCACTTCCAGTAATAGCCACCCCCCCCCCCCCCCGCTCATAGCCCAGGTAGATTTGGCCCTGTTTCCCATCAGCCCCACAGGCTTAAACAGAGCCGCGAGGGAGAAGCTCTCCCTTTGCGGCTCTGAAAGCCGGCACTTAGGGAGCTGAGGCCACATGGAGGACTCTGCCGGGCAGGGGGGCCCCGCGGGATGCTCGATTCTGCCGCTGTCACGACGGCAGCAAGTCTTTTTTTTTTAATTTACTGGCAGATGCAGAATGTTGTTTGCACGGGCCCCCTGAAACGTGGGGCCCTGTGCAAACAACATTCTTGCACAATGGACAGGCCGGCCCTGCTGACTGGAGCTCTGAAAAAGCCCCACCCACCTCTACGGGGGGGGGGGGCACCATCTCATCCTTCGCCTCAGGCAGCAGGATTGCCTTGAGCCTCCCCTGCCTAGCAGAGTACCATGAGACTATGAGTAAGGGAATTTGGGTACCATTTTGAACCTAGGAGTTGACTGGGCAAGAATGGCCTCCCCTAGGTAGGTTAGCAGTAGGGATTACTGAAATTCCCTGCCAACTCTTTTAAGAGACTCCCTGGAAACGTCAGGCTGCTCATTAGTGGAAAGATAATCCCTGCTCACAGATGGCATAATCTCTCCTGGAATAATATAACTTGAGATCCAAGCTAGCTGTGTTTACATAACTCAAGCTGTATTTGCACTTTACATAATAATGAGCTGCTTTGGATGCGTTTGCATGCTTTGCATCTCATTAATATTTAACTTCTGCTGTCTAGAATAACATGCATTAAGGACAAATAACACATGATTTTGCCATTTAACATGCCTTATTTAGCAAATAGGTGAATTATTTCCTTAACACACATTCATATCTATGATCCTAAAAATTATATTTGGAGCATGTTGATGGAGGAATCGTCATAGAAACAAAAGTAGGTGGTAATTTTATACAAGTGAGCCTATAAAAAGTCTCAAAAACTCACCGATTGTATGTCTGTTTCATAAAGACCATGTTTTGTTCTTTTGTGTACTTGAAAAAATGTCTAGCAATTGTCTAGCTGCAGATGAGGACCAATGAATAAAAACATACATGGGCTGGAGTGAGTATGGTTTGAACAATCTCTGTGGACTGAGCAATGTCTGCCAGAGAAAAGTGATATTCTGTAAATTTATTAAACGGATGCAATGAATCAGGGCTGGTGCTAGGGTTACTGGCATCCCGCTGCAACCTATAAATCAGTGCCCTCCTTCCTCATTAGCCAATGTTTAACAAACGTTTCAGTCTTTGAAACATCGAATATAGTTTCTCATGCTCAAGTTGTCTTTTTAATGCCATGCTTACTTTCCCTCTTTGGTCTTAGGCTCATGCATATTTTAAAAGGCAAATGCCCATCATATTGATTGCGGGCCCGATTCCGGGACATGGGTTGCAGGGGGATGTGCAGCCCAGCAAGAAGTCCAGGCCTGATTCTCCCTCCAGCTCTCCCCATACGTCCCGAGCATCAGGATGGAGAGAGCCGATGGGAGGCGGTGGGATCTGGGAAGAGCCTGTACATCCGGCCGGGTCAAAGAGGACGTGCTGCTTATTTCATCTCGAAGGTGGAATAAGCAGCGGCGATCAGGGCCAGGGCCGGGTGCAGGGGGGTCCCTGCCGCATGATCCAGGCCCCAGCAGACAAGCCGTAGGTCGGGTGCAGGGAGAAGGGGAGTTTGAAACCATGGAAGTCGGGGATGCCTGCAGGGAGGATGTCCCCGCACATGGCAGGGGCGTGCTGGGTTGTCCACAGGCCTGATTCTGTGCACCACGGGAATGTTTTGTTCCCGCAGTCCCGAATAGGGTCTTAACTGGCCTGACTTCGTTTGGGATGTCCAGACGGCCTGGACATTTGCTTCCCTGAATCAGGCTGCACATTAGCCAGTATAACATAGTTATTATCGCCTTCATACATATCTGGTCATTCACCTCCCAAATGAGGCTGCCCGCCTGTCATCCTGCCTTAGTGCCTTAGGAGTAAACCTGACTCAGATGGCACCCAGCACTGCTCAGCCTAGTTTATTTCCATAGACAATAATTTTTGTTTTAAATCTTTATTCAAAATTTCTAAAAAGGTCTATCAGTAACTCAATAGTTGTATTTGAAGAGCTGGATAAGTAGGAAGGATATAGGAAAAGCAAATGATAACAGAATTTCTTCATCAATATTTCTGAGTTAAACACTGTCTTACCCACGATGCATTGTGCTTCTTCATTTCCTTCTCATACTTTCTAACACCAGTGTGGGGGTAGATATGATACATACATCCAGCATCTCCAGCTACCATGGGGGTAGATTGTTAGCTGAAGCTTATCATTAGTAGCAATATCTGACAGATGTTTGTTCTTATCCAGCTGGGTATTATTTAGTTTTGGCTCAGGGAACCTGAAACATTTCAGAGACACCTCAGGGATCAGAGCTCCCTGCTGTTCAAATGACAGTGACTCAGTAAATGCATCCAATGTACAAGCCAATGCATGCTGCTCCTGCCTGCGTGATTACATCTTACTGTGTCCCTTTAAATGTCAGAGAACTTGCCATTAGTCAGTAAAGAATCGCCTGCAGTTCCGGCAGACAAAGGCCTAGCTTAATCTGCATTCTTTCCTATTGGTCTAGTACTAGTGTTTACCAGTTTCATGGAAGAAAAATGCCATTTTGCTTTATCATAATGAAGCAAATTTTGATTCATTTACAATCACATCAGTTTCTTTTCATGAGGAGTTTGTATGCACTAAATTAAACAATGGGGCATGCTTACTAAAGGTTAATGTGCGTTAATGAAATTAATACATTTTAAGGGCCACTGCACCCATAGAAATAAAGCAGTCCTGGGCAGTTAACGCACGTTAGCTTTATTAATGCATGTTAAATCCTTTAGTAAACATGCCCCAATAATGCCTTTTAAAGAGGAACAAGATTTGAGGGCATAATTTTATTTTGGTTTCCAAACTCATGCCATGATTTTAATGCTGCACATGTAGGGTGGGGTCAGAATGTAATTAAACAGAGAAGATAATTTTTATAAAACCTTTTTGTGTGTTAAGTGTTGATATATGTGAGTAAAAAGCCTCTTATAAAACTGGGTCATGTCTAAAAATGCATGTAGGCATGTACTGGTAAAGTAATATGCTCAGCGGAATAGTGTAGGTGAAACATGGACAGAGTTGCAATTCACACGTGTATTTTATTAAATGTGTGTGAATGCATATACTATACAGGCTAATCTTTACACCGGCTTCTCTGCAGGCATAAATGTCAGCGCCCATAATCTAGGTGCTATTTCTGTAGGTTCCTATTGGTCCAATGGAGAGACACAACCAGCTCACCCCACATGTCCAGAGCAACAGGATGGGGAGAGCTGGCGGGGGACAGGATCTCGGTAGAGCGGGGATGGGCCGAGCCAGCAGGCTGTACAGGGCCAATTCCGGTCATGGCCCTATATATGTCCTGCTGGGTCAAAGGGTATGTGCTACTTATCCAACCTTGAAGTTGGAATAAACAGCACTAATCTGGTGATTGGGCCCGGAGATTCCCCCCCCCCCCCCGGGTCCGGGTGCGGTGGGGGGGTCCCTGCTGCCCAATCCAGGCCCCGGCTGGCCAGCCATTTCATTGGGCAGTGGGGGGAATAAGTCACAGAAGTTGGGAGTGCCTGCAGGGAAGATGTCCCCGCAGGCAGCAGGGACCCACTGGGCTGTCCACAGGCTGGATTCTGTGTAGCACGGGAACGTTTAGTTCATGCAGTCCAGAATTGGGTCCATCTTTATCGGGGACATCCGGACAGCCCAGACATATCCCTCTGGGAATCGGGCTCCACATGTCTTTATAAAATAGACTAAAAATAGGCAGCTTATCCACCTACAACCCTGGGCACCCTGTAATAAAATTATATTCCTCAAGGGTATTAGAAAATGTTAGCACAAAACCTGCAGAAACTGCTTAGCTTGAAGGTGCAAACACAAAGCCTGCTCCGGAGCAAGCGTAAAGGTTAATGCATACTTTATGCACATACATGCTTATTTTATGAAATATGTGTTTATGTTTAATATGTGTTTAAATATGAAATAAGTGCTTGCTTCATGGCTGCAATGCTTACAGCATGGGACAAGCACTACGGATCCCTTTATAGCAACAGGATAAAAACAAAATAAACTGGACCATCTAACTTCTCAACAAATAGAGGTGTCCTACATGGAGTGTTGGGTCCACCCCTAAACAAAGACATGGGGAGGGGTGGCCTGCATGGAGCGACGGGTGCACCTACTCTTGCCGTATATTTGCTGGGCAGACTGGATGGACCATGCTGGTCTTTATCTGCTGTTATTTACTATGTATGTTACTACGTATGTTACTATGTGTAAATTGTGACTCCGCCCATGTGCCAAACTCCTACCCTGAGTGCCAACCTTGCACTGCTCTTGTTTTAAAGAATGTTTTATAGGAGGCCTTTTCCATCAGCTTTTACATGTAGAAAAGGATTATAAAATTACCGCCATAGGGTTATTTTTAGAAGCTTTTTCGCATGTGTAAAGCATTGATTGATGCCTTTGAATTATGGTGCTGGTGACGAATACTGTATATACCAAGGACTGCCCGAAGAACAAACCAGTCAGTACTGGAGGAGATCAAACCTAAGCTTTCTTTAAAAGCTCAGATGACAAGACTTTGACTTTCATACTTTGGACACATTATGCTTAGAGCGAGATCATTAGAGAAAGACATCATGCTAGGCAAGGTAGAAGGTCAACGCAAAAGAGGAAGGCCAGCAATGAGATGGATAGATTCAATAACTACAGGTGCCAGTCTGTCAACAATGAGCTGCCTGACTGAAGACCGAACACAATTTAGGACAACTATCCAGAGGTTTGCCATGAGTCAACAGCGACTCAACGGCACTTAACAACAAAGCATTGTTTATGCACTGAAACTAGCTCCACTAAAATTATGCAGGGGTTCATATACATAAAAAGCTGTCACATTGAAAGATTACACTTATCTTTACTCGAGCAGTGCATAAGGGTTCACAGGAGATTAAATTTGGTGAAGATGGGTGGGGTTGAAAACTATATTGCATGTGCAAATAAATGCAGTATATGAAATAAAGACAAACATAATCATATGTATTTTATAAAATATGCATTTATATTTATAGATTGCATGCACACATTTACAAATTGTTCTGATCAGATATAAATTATGCAAGAGAATTTGCATGCTACTGGGATCAATGTAGGAACTTATTTATAAAAGGTATGTAGGTGCCTATGTTTCCATTATAAAATAGGTGGGTTTTTGGGAAAATATATATAGGCTCCCTGTAATGTAATTACTCCCTTAATGAAAAGAGAAACACTCATTTTTCAACAATGGAAGGGAATAAATATTTTCTGCATATATTTTTGGCAAAATATTAGAGTTTGTATAAAAGGTTCTCCACAGATTACATCAGTAGCCAAATCAGGGATATAAAATCCCAGGTGCCAGGGTGCAATTTCTAGGTGCTATTGCGCCCTAGATTTGACAAGCCCTGACGTAGACAATATGGAGTAGATAGGCCATGTCAAGAGGTGCCATTAAGGGTACTGTGCAATATCTGCTGTGTCCTTAACATTCAATTGTACATTTTGCTCCTCCTTAGCAGCACTGCCGCCCTTCCAAATATGTTGGGAATATATCAATTACTACACAGACTTTGCAGTTAATGCAAACGAATATTGGCTATTGCCACTGTTAATCAAAACATCTTAGATTAGTTTAGGAAATAGGGGCCTCTGGTCATGTTTAATAAGGGGGTATTGTAGGAGCTCTAGTCATGATTTTGACATCTGAAAATGGGCATTCAAATGTTCAAATCTCAGAGACACCCTCAGAATAATTTTGGAACTAGGTATCTAGATGTACCTGGTGTGAGCATGTCCATGAAACATGGAGGCGGGGAGAAGGCGTGGCCTTGTCAGAGCAACGGCGATGCACATTCTGGTGCGATTTCAAATGGCACAAGCCCATCTGGTCCTGGCTATTAAGGCATCCATGCCTATACCTGCTCATGACCACGAATAAACTGTTAAAAAGTGCTTGCTTCATGGCTGCAATGCTTACAGGGAGAAGAGCATAATGTGCTTTTATTGTCACAGTTAATAATTCCTAGATGAAGAAACCTGGACATAATTACATGCTTCAGACACATTACAAGCCATCCACCACACATCTGAGTATCTGAAATGGCATGCAAGTCTCATAACATAGTCACCCCTCTTCTGAAATACCCTTGACAGTATGTCCAAGTGCCCAGTTGTGAGGCCTTGTAATTTGGGGATGTCCATATTTGTGAAATGGCCTACACCCATACATGTCCCCAGCCTTAGAATCTGCCTGGGGCCCTTCTCCAGCGCTTCCCTTCACTGCTACCACTCCCCCCAGATTTTTAGATGTTCCGATCTGGAAATCTCAGATTCTTCCTAGATGTCCCTTCTAAAATCCCCCTTTAAAAGTCACACTGCTAGCATGCGATCAGTTCCAAAAATGAGCACAAGGTGGTTCTTGACCCATGCTAAAAAGTGGAAGCATGCCTAGAATGTCCCCACATTGCTATTGTTCTGACTCCTGCACTTGTTACCTTTGGTGTACTTAATACCCCCCACTGAGGTGGTGGTAAATGTACCTGTGCTATGTGCTACATTGCCAGGGAGCATGCGCCAAAAATACCTTTGCTACCTGTGATGTGGCTGTTCTGTCCCAGAATCGCTCAGTCTCTGCCTCAACCCACACTATTCTGCAATGAGGAGGCATAGGATGAAGGTGAAAGGGGATAGCCTCAATATATTTCTTTATGGAAGGAGTGGTAGATGCTTGGAATAGTCTCCCAGTGGAGGTAGTAGAAATGAGGATGTTATCTGAATTCAAGAAAGCACGGGACCAGCACAGGTCTCTAAAGGAAACAAAAGGGACTATAGTAGGTGGTGTGGAAAGGCAGACTGGATAGGCCATGTGGTCTTTATCTGCCGTCATGTTTCCATGTTAGTATGGGATTTTTAGCACGACTGCATTTTCAGTGCACGGTACCCTTTACTGCAGCATAGTTGACACATGCAGAATTCCTCTCTAGCCAGCGGCACAGTTTAGCAAACGTGCCCCTCTGCGTGTCACCATCTTTGGATAATTCAAATGCTGGTCCAATAAAAAGTGCTACAACCAGCAAAGAATCCTGTTTCCTCAAGAAGTAACAATAGATACCGGAACTTATTCTCATTAGTCTACACTGTTCAGAGCCAACATACCAAAATAAATACAAAATTATGATATCAGTTTTTAATGGCAACACGATAATAAACATTTTACATTCCTTGCATTCAAAGGTGACATTACCATTTTGGAGTATCAGATAGCAATGACACAATAAAGACATCTGACTGTGTTTTTAACTTTGCATAGAATTAAGATTTCACAGATGGAAAACATATTTATTCCTGTAATTTTATGCTGCAAATATGCTTGTATCACTTAAGAACTATTTCAGGACTCGCAGTGTTGGCACATACCTTACATGTAGTATGTGTAAGAAAATGTCATTTAGTATTACATGATAAGTCCCAAGTCTGTCACGGAGGCTGAATAATAAATCTTAACAAATCCCTCCCACCTAAGTAAGGAGGGTTGGTTGAGATTGGTGGGCAGCCCTGGCCAATTAGGGTAACGATTGGAGGGGTAGAAAGGGGCACAGTTACTTCAGCGTGTACCTGGTGGTGGTTGTTTTGTGCTTTTTTTTCCATTGTAGCTTGAGATATTTATTTTTCATAGGCCCAGTGTGTTGTGTGATGTTTTCTCAGGTACAGGTTAGGGTGTACAGCTGGCTAGGTTCCCAGGTATCCAAGTTGTAGGAGGATCTGGCAATAGATATGTTTGGTGGAGGAGGATCTTTTTTGAGGTAGAAGCTTTTGTGTGAGTGTTAGAGTTGGACGACTGTGGAGACATCAGGTATACAACACCACTTGGAACCTGCAGTCGGCTGGTGCAGCAGCTATGTTTTCTGGTAGCCAGCTTTGCTAAACCTCTACTGGCACTGGGTCCAGGTTCTATGCATCATTTCTGCTGCATCTGTTGTGACTACAGGCAGATGGATCAATAGGAAGTTTCTGCTTATGTTAGTACCTGCCCCGTTATTGCTGTTTTTATTAGAGTTGCTTATGCTCAGCGTTTCAAGTGTTTGAAGTTTTGGTTGATGATTTGAGGGTGTGTGGCAAAAGGGAGGGGTGGGGAGATGTCTGGTTATAATTAAATTGTTGTTTTGGGCAAGGGGATTGAAGGCAGGTGGTCTATGGTAATTTGAGTTTCGTCTAGGACGACGATTTTCACAGCTCTCAAAATCTCAGCAGGCTACATCATCCAAGCTGGGCAGTGGTGGGTGGTCAATTTGGCTGACAGGTTAGATAAGAAGTCTTATAAAAATCAGATTCTCTGGTAGAGCCATAAGAGGACCATCACATCACAAACTAAACTAAAACATTAGTGCATACTATTGGCAATATGGGAAAAAAACTATTTTTTTCTTGTAGTTTCGGGTTAAAAACAATATGAAATAACATGGGAAATGTTAGACATTTTCCATGCTATTTCAATTGTCCTTGAAAACAGATGAATTTTAAAATATTTTATTTTGTGTATTAATGAATTCACACATTTATAGCATCAGTACCAGAAATATACATTAAAGTGCCACTGTAGAGACTGAAATTTTGAATTCTTCCTTCTATATAATATAATCTTAGGGAAGGTTGATCTACTTTGACAGCTTGAATTCTACTTTCAGTGCTGGGAAAATCTAATTACTTTAGAATCAGTGGGAGGGGGAGGTTCTAATTGTCAATATATCTTTCAATTTATATTGAAATGGTGCCTTCCTTAGTTTTATGTGACATTAAAAATTGTTTGTATATAGTTCTTAACACTTAAATATTTAATGTATGTATGCTTTGTTTTTTACATATTGTTTTTATAAAATAGAAACATTAAGGCGGTCAGCAGAAGGCAGACAGTGGCGTGGATGGCAGGATGATGGCACCAAACAGAACATAAGGGATGAACGATAAGGACTTTCACAATTATCAGCAGTATTTAAATGCCCAATGGCAACAACATAATAGCTAGTAAATAGGGGGCATGCCCAGAGTCTCACGGACAACCCCACAAGTATAGAGGTGCCGAGGGCCAGGACAAGGAGGAAATTATAACAGGCTCCTCCAACGAAACAAGATACTGGGCTTGATGGACCCTTGATTTGACCCAGAATGATATATCTTAGGTTGTTATGTTCAAGTGTTGTGTAGAATAGAGAAAACATTGGAAAAGCAGGGGAACCAGCAAAAAAAGGGAGACCGATAACCAGTCTACTCACAATAGCAAGCAGGGGTGCCGGGAGGTATAGGGAACATAAAAGGATCCAATGGGGAGAAAGGGGGGTGCTGCACTCAGTCCAAGCCAATGGAGTATATATGCACAACTTGTGCCACATCCCCCTTGCAATAAAAAAGAAAATATGGAGGAATGAGTACACTGACATTTTCTCACTATTGCAAAAAGAGAACGACAGACACTGTGATTGTACACATTGTCAGGAAAAGTACAAATTGAAGGATAAAAAGAGCTGAAACAGTAAACACAACAATATTGGCCTTGGTATGTGGTATTTAGAATAAATGGCTTGCATTATGGGGGAGAAAGCACCTGAGTATTTAAGTATCAGGATGTGATGAGGCCTATAGCACATATGGAGGGAATGCATGGCTAGATTACAATGAAAGGTTCCACAGCAATATGGCCACTAGCAGTAACCTAAGCTGGGACAGAAAGGAGATTGCCCTGTGGATAGTTAACATGACACAGACTAGCAAGAAGGAGCAGGGCACTGTCTGGGTGGGTGGCACATCAGGAGTTCAGGGGGTGAACATGGGATCAGAAAGGACCACGGAAAGGTGCAAAAAAGTCCTAGGCAGTTTGGGGTCAGCCAAAAAGGGGTGTGCCGGTTATTCAACTCCTGCTTTTGTAAATTCGAGAATTAATGTAAGTTCAAGCATGTCTGCGATACATGTGTGGAGAGTCATGCCAGGTGCAAATTCAGAGGTAGAGGGGCATGGGTTGATAGCTCCATCACCGATTAATATCCGGGCACTAAAAGCAAACTTAGGCTATACAAAGGGGGTAAATTTCAAAGGAATTTCTGAGGTAGAACAATAATTCATTTCTTTTATTTCTTTATTTATTAGTATTTAGCTCATGCCTTTCCAGTGGTAGTTCAAGGTTAGTTACATTCAGGTACAGAAGGTCTTTCCATGTCACCAAGAGGGCTTACAATCTAAGTTTGTACCTGAGGCAATGGAGAGTCAAGTGTCTTGCCCAAGGCTACAAGGAGTGTCAGTAGGATTTGAGCCAGTGGAAATACACTTTTATAAAATGCCTGCCTGAAATATGGGTAAAGTAGGGCTGCCAGCCTTTTGAAAGAGAAAAGCCTACCACCTGCTGCTGCCCATACTCTGCCCATGCCATACTCCAAGCTCCACCCTGCTCTGCTTCCTGCCACACCCTACCTTGCCATCAACAAATAAGTGCACTGAGGGCAGGAGTGCCGCCTTTAACGCCTGCAGGTCACATGGGGGGAGGAGACTACAAGCAAAAGCACTCTTCAGCCCCCAATGAGCCTCAAGTCTTCTCCTCAGTCTCCCAACACTTTAACGCTAAGGCAGTATAAAAACTGTTAAATAAATAAATTAAATAAATACACCTAGAATTCACATACAGTATTTAATCTAAATATATATTCTTCATCCACAGCTCCTCCCCCAACAATGACTGTAGAACAGAGCTAGGACATGACCCCACTGAACTTACCATACAAGAAAAAAAAGTCTGTTCCTAGTTTCATCTCGGTCTACCCTCTCAGTACAAGGCATACTGTGAAGTAATACAAAGCTCTGCAAAAAAAGTCACTCGGGACCTAGAGCAAATCTACCATGCCAGAACTAACTTCCAAAACTGACACAACAAAGATCCTACATAGGAAAAGGCAGCACCATAAATATTGTGGTGGGCCCTAAAACGTTAGTACACTTACTGGGAAAACGAAATAAGCCAGATTACTAAAGATACCTATTGAGAAAGTTCATGCTAACAGAATACCTGGCCTTGGTCACTCACACAAAAAACAGACAGACCTTTACAAAATACAGACTAGCACCTGACTAGCCACTGCACGAGAAATTACTTGAATGTCTTGCTTTCTATGTGAGTCTAGCTGTGCCATACAGAATTACCCTCCAGATGTCAGAGCTGGCATTAGCGGGATGTAACAAAGGAAAGTGCCACGAGCCCCCAGGCCAGAGACAGACAAATTTATGTCCTGAGCCCCCCCCCCCCACCTCCCCATACACACACACATATATTTTTGTCCTAGTCTGGGCCACAGTCATATCTAACATTGGTCCTTGCAGATGTACATTCCAAAAACTGACATATTCCAGTTACAAAATGGAAAACAAAGGGCCCAATATTTAAAACAATGAATGCGGTTGGCTGACTTTCTAAGCACATTAACTGCAGTGAATGGGATATCCAGCGCCACTGACATGGTTGGTGCCACTGCTGCATGCGCCAATGCTAACCAACACACACCAGGGTATTCTGGGGTGGAGAAGAGGCAGCAGCCAGGGATATTCAGTTGCTGCTTGGTTACTCAGTTATCACAATAAAAGCTGTCCTAACCTTTGTAGCTGAAGCTAACTGGGGAGAGGCTGAATATCGCCACTGCTCGGTTAGCTTCTGTGTGATGCGGCTGACCCAGATATCCAATGCTGGTGGCCGGATGTGGCCCTGGCATTGAATGGCCAGGTCTACAGTCCAGCAGTGGTGGCTAGCCTCTTTAGCAACACTGGCTGCTGCCACTGAATATTGGGCCAAAAATTATTTTTCTACCTTTCTCTGGCCATTTTGTTTTTCTAATTGTGTTGGTCCCAGGCTCTGATTTTTGCTTTTTCTTTTCTTAACTTTGTTTCCAGGGTCTCCTGCCCATTTGTCATTTCTTCTCTCTCCTCCTATCTTCATTTCCTTCCCTTTCTCCATCTCTCTCTCTTTTCCAAGCTTCTTATGACCTTATTTTATTTATTTATTTAACAGGTTTCGTATACTGCTTTATCAAAGTGGTTTGCATTGAAACTTAAACTTGGTAATGTAAATTAAACAGGGACATTGATAACTTGGATTTTTTCTCAGGCAATGGAGGGTTAAGTGACTTGCCCAAGGCTACAATGAGTGCTAGTGGGAACTGAACCCTGGTCTCTGGATTCCCAAGCCAGTGTTCTTAACCATTAGGCTACTCCTCCACTCCACCTCTCTCCTCTCTCTTCCCCAAGTATCCAGGATCCTCCTTCTCTCCCCAGCCTCTCCTTTTCTCTTCCTTTCCCAATCTAGTACCTCTCTACCCCTCTTTGTCCAGTATCTCCTCTCTCTTTCCTCCCCACCCCGCCCCCATGTCCAGCATCTCTTCTCTGTCTCCCTAGTTCCCCATCCAGAATCTACTCTCTGTCAACCCAGTCCCTTCTCCAAGTCCAGCATCCTCTGTCTTCTTAGGTGCCCCTATATCCAGCATTTCCCTTCTGTCATTCTATTTTCTCTCAAATTATATCCAGAATCCCGTTCTCTCTCTCTGTATTCCCCTCTCCTCTGTTGGTGCAGCATGAGTCCGCCAACCTTTCCTTCCCCACTCTGGGATAGAATCTTCCCCAGTCTTCCAGCTACACACAAACATAGAAACATAGAAATATGACGACAGAAAAAGACCACATGGCCTATCTAGTCTGTCCTTCCATAACAACTACAACACTCCCCTTTTTACCTTTAGAGATCCTCTGTGTTTGTCCCATGCTTTTTTGAATTCAGTTACTGTCCTCATCTCTACCACCTCCACTGGGAGACTATTCCATGGATCCACTATTCTTTCCGTAAAGAAATATTTCCGCATATCACTGCTGAATCTATCTCCATTCACCCTCATCCCATGTCCCCTCGTAGCAGAACTTGCTTTCAATTGAAAGAGGCTCTCTCCCTGAACATTTATGCCACGGAGGTATTTAAACATCTCAATCATATCACCTCTATCCCGCCTTTCCTCTAAGGTGTACATATTAAGATCCTTCAGTATGGAGTGGAGGAGTGGCCTAGTGGTTGGGGCAAGGTACTTCAGGCCGGAAGGTCAGGGGTTCAAATCCCACTAGAGGACAGCAACCTTGAGCCGGAAGGACTGGGGTTTCTAGTCCCACAGGTGCTCCTTGTGGTCTTGGGCAAGCCACTTAACCCTCCATAGCCCATGTTCCCTGTAAAATAGTTATCTCCAAGTTATAATGCCCTGTTCAATGTAATTTCAGTTTGTTCAATGTAAACCACACTGATGCAGAATAGCGCGGTAAATAAGAGAAAATAAATAAATAAAATAAATGTCCTCACATACTTTATAATGAAGACCACTAATCATTTTAGTAGCCACCCTCTGCACCGACTCCATCCTGTTCACATCCTTTTGAAGGTGCGGTCTCCAGAATTGCACACTATACTCCAAATGAGGTTGCACCAAAGACTTATACAGAGGCATTATCACCTCCTTTTTTCTGCTAGCCATTCCTCTCCGTATGCACCCAAACATCCTTCTAGCTTTTGCCGTCACCTTTTCTACCTGTTTAGCTACTTTAAGATCATCAGACACAACCACGCCTAGGTCCCGCTCTTCTTTAGTGGACAAAAGTACTTCACCCCCTATACTATATTGCTCCCTTGGATTGCTGCAGCCCAAATGCATGACCTTACATTTTTTAAC
This sequence comes from Ichthyophis bannanicus, assembly GCA_033557465.1. Classification (NCBI taxonomy): domain Eukaryota; kingdom Metazoa; phylum Chordata; class Amphibia; order Gymnophiona; family Ichthyophiidae; genus Ichthyophis; species Ichthyophis bannanicus. The sequence goes on from CM066040.1 coordinate 121,412,914, forward strand.
ATTAAATCCCAGCTGCCAAATTCTTCAAGCTTAGCTAGATCCCTCCTCATGTTATCTACACCTTCCTGGGTGTCTACTCTATTGCAGATTTTGGTATCATCCACAAAGAGGCAAACCTTACCCAAAAGCAGGGCCGGCCCGTCCATTAAGCGAGAATGTTTTTTGCACAGGGCCCCGCGTTTCAGGGGGCCCCGCGCAAAAAACATTCTGATCCTACTAAAGTAAAATTAAAAAACAAAACAAAACTGTCTTCTCCGCTGCCGGGGCCGCCGCGGCAGAATCGAGTGTGCCGCGGGGCCCCCCTGCCCAGCACAGCCTGCCCTCCCCCTCTATCCGTTCTCTCGTTCAGCTCACAGTCACCCCGCGCCGGCTTTCAGAGCGCGAGGGAAGAGTTTCTCCCTCGCTGCTCTGTTGAGCCCGCGGGGGCTGATGGGAAGTTCCCATCAGCCCCCGCGGGCTTAACAGAGCTGCGAAAGGGAAACTAGTCCCTTCGCGCTCTGAAAGCCGGCGCGGGGTGACTGTGAGCTGAACGAGAGAACGGATAGAGGGGGAGGGCAGGCTGTGCTGGGCAGGGGGGGCCCCGCGGCACACTCGATTCTGCCGCGGCGGCCCCGGCAGCGGAGAAGACAGCTTTAAAAAGAAAAAAAATTCCCTCGGCTGGACTGGGCTGGGGGCTTAGGAATGCTGATGGGCGGGGGGCTGGGGGGGGTTAGGAATGCTGATGGGCTGGGGGGGTTAGGAATGCTGATGGGCTATGGGGGGGGCTGGGGGGGTCGGAATGCTGATGGGCTGGGGGGGTTAGGAGTGCTGATGGGCTATGGGGGGGCTGGGGGGTTAGGAGTGCTGATGGGCTATGGGGGGCTGGGGGAGGTTAAGACTGGCAAGGAGGGGGGTTACGACTGGCGCTGGGCTGGGCTGGGCTGGGCTGGGCTGGGGGGGGTTAAGACTGGCAATGGGCTGGGCTGGGCTGGGGGGGGTTAAGAGTGGTAATGGGCTGGGCTGGGCTGGGCTGAGCTGGGGGGGGTTAAGACTGGCAATGGGCTGGGCTGGGCTGGGTTAAGACTGGCAATGGGCTGGGCTGGGCTGGGCTGGGGGGGGTTAAGACTGGTGCTGGGCTGGGCTGGGCTGGGCTGGGGGGGGTTAAGACTGGTGCTGGTCTGGGCTGGGCTGGGCTGGGGGGGGGGTTAAGACTGGCAATGGGCTGGGCTGGGCTGGGCTGGGGGGGTTAAGACTGGCAATGGGCTGGGCTGGGCAGGGCTGGGGGGTTAAGACTGGCGCTGGGCTGGGGGGGTTAAGACTGGCGCTGGGCTGGGCTGGGCTGGGGGGGTTAAGACTGGCAATGGGCTGGGCGGGGGGGGGGTTAAGACTGGCAATGGGCTGGGCTGGGCTGGGCTGGGCTGGGCTGGGCGGGGGGGGTTAAGACTGGCAATGGGCTGGGCTGGGCTGGGCTGGGCTGGGCTGGGCGGGGGGGGGGGGTTAAGACTGGCAATGGGCTGGGCTGGGCTGGGCTGGGCTGGGCGGGGGGGGGGTTAAGACTGGCAATGGGATGGGCTGGGCTGGGCTGGGGGGGGTTAAGACTGGCAATGGCTGGGCTGGGCTGGGGGGGTTAAGACTGGCAATGGGCTGGGCTGGGCTGGGGGGGTTAAGACTGGCAATGGGCTGGGCTGGGCTGGGCTAGGGGGGGTTAGGACTGGCAATGGGCTGGGCTGGGCTGGGCTGGGCGGGGGGGGGGTTAAGACTGGCAATGGGCTGGGCTGGGGGGGGGGGGGGGGTTAAGACTGGCAATGGGCTGGGCTGGGCTGGGCTGGGCGGGGGGGGGTTAAGACTGCAATGGGCTGGGCTGGGGGGGGGGTTAAGACTGGCAATGGGCTGGGCTGGGCTGGGCGGGGGGGGGTTAAGACTGCAATGGGCTGGGCTGGGCTGGGCTGGGCTGGGGGGGTTAAGACTGGCAATGGGCTGGGCTGGGCTGGGCTGGGGGGGGGTTAAGACTGGCACTGGGCTGGGCTGGGCTGGGGGGGTTAAGACTGGCAATGGGCTGGGGGCTGTCTGGAAATGGGGCTATGGGGGGTTAGGACTGATAATGGGCTATGGGGGGGCTAGGACAGGAAATGGGCTGATGGGGAGGGGTTAGGACGTAATGGGCTGTGGGCTGCTGGGGGGGGGTTAAGATGGTAATGAGCTGTGGGCTGATGGGGGATGTCAGGAAATGAGGTGATGGGGGTATAGCACTGCTAAAGGGCTATGGGGGGGTTAGGACTGATAATGGGCTATGGGGGGCTAGGACAGGAAAAGGGCTGATGGGGAGGGGTTAGCATTTGAGGTGGACTGAATTGGTAAGGACAGGTAATGGGCTGTGGGCAGATGGGGGGGTTAGGACTGGCACTGAGCTATGGGGGGCTGACTGGAAATGGGCTGATGGGGTTAAGACGGGAAGTGGGCTGATGGGGGGTTAGGACTGGTAATGGGTTATAGGGGGGCTTAAACTGAAAATGGAGTGATGGGGGGTTAGGACTGGAAGTGGGTTGATGGGGGGCTAGGACTGGTAATGGGTTGGGGGGTTGCTATGACTGGAAATGGGCTGAGTGGAAGGGGAGGCTTGAACTGGAAATAGCTGATGGGGAGGGAGCTTGGAATGGAAATGGGCTGTGAGGGAAGGGAGCTAGGACTGAAAATGGGCTGATGGAGCAGCTAGGATAGGACTGGAAATGGGCTGTTGGGGGAGCTAAGATTGGAAATGGGCTGTGGTGGGGGCTTGAATTGAAATGGACTCATGGAGGGGCTAGAACTGGAAGTAGGCTCATGGGGGCTTGGACTGGAATTGGGCTGAGTGGAGGGGAGCTAGGATTTGACATGGGCTGATGGTGGGGCTAGGAAATGACTAGAAATGGGCTGATGGGGGCTAGGATTGGAAATGAGCTGATGAAGGGACTCAGACTGAAAATGGATGGGGGAGCTAGGACTGGAAATGGGTTGATGGGGGGCTAGGACTGGAAATGGGCTGATGCAGGGACTAGAAGGGAATGGATGCTGGGTGAGACTGGAACTAGAAGGGAGCTGATGTTGGGGGAGGATTAGAATGGGATGGGGCTGGGAGAGTAAAATGGAGAGGGGAAAAATATTTTGTGTGGGAGGGATGAAAAATCTACAATTGGCCGGGTATTGGGAGAGTAAGTGGGGATTGAGGATGGAGGGGTAAAATTTGTGTGGATGAAATAGGAACGAGGAAAGAGCAAAAGGAGAAAGATTAGTATGTTAAAGCAGATGTAGAGAGAGAGAATGGAAAAAAAAACTAGAAGAGAGAAGAAAGAACAAATGGACAGCAGATGATGGACAGTTAGCAGAAAACATGAAGAAACCAGAAGAAAGTGGCTGGAGCAATTGCAACTGAAAAAAATGCACAAAAGGTAGAAAGATATCTCTTTATTTTGAATTTATTAACTGGAATATGAAAGCTCTGGGAAATGTGCATCATTAACGTCTGCGCTTTGTTTGGTACAAGAGGAAATTAATTTATAGTTTTATTTCTACAGTGTTGTTGTACATTCCAAGTTTGGCTTTTGGGGTTCCCAGTTTAATTTGCCTTCCTGTTTCTAAATTGTGATTCCTTGTTTGGTGATGGTCTATGTTCTGCATGTGTAACTGAGCTGAGGTATTCTATTTATGTAATTCCTATTTGACATTGCCACTTGTTCTCTTTCCCCAGTATTCTCTGAAATGTACTGGTTTAATATTTGCAGTGTTGCCTTTTGATAGGTAGAGTATGGTACTTTGTGAGTCCTGGTAATGCTGTCAGGAAACGGCGGGTTTGCTATGGGTTCTAAATGGGCAGCGTTTGTAGTAGTTCCTAATGTGCCTGGCGGTTGGCACTGGATTATAGTAATATAGAAATCTTTTAGTCTTTCTTTATCCATACACTCATTAAGAGACATGTTTACTAAAAGTTAGTGTATGGTAACATTATGCAAATATTTATGCAAATAAGGCCACTTATGCAAATGAGGCCCCGCACCGAGTCTCCGCACATGGCCCCGCACCCCCCTTGGACCGCCCCTGCCCAAAAGCCCTTCCGCTATATCACTAACAAAGATGTTAAAAAGAATCGGACCAAGGACAGATCCCTGGGGCACACCACTGATAACATCCTTCACCTCAGAGTGAGCTCCATTTACTTATACTCTTTGTCGCCTCCCATCCAACCAATTTCTAACCCAAGCAGTAACTTTAGGGTCCATCCCTAGGGTGCTTAGTTTGTTTATAAGTCACCTGTGAGGAACAGTGTCAAATGCTTTACTGAAATCTAAAAACACCACATCTAGGGCTCTCCCTCGGTCCAACTCCCTGGTCACCCAGTCAAAGAAATCAATCAGATTTGTCTGACAAGACCTGCCTCTGTTGAATCCATGCTGCCTAGGATCCTGTAATCCGCTGGACTCCAGAAACCTCACTATTTTCTCTATAAGCAGCGTTTCCAATAATTTACTCACCACCAATGTTCCCTCTAATTTTCTGTAGGCTGTGTGCGCATAAAATATCAGCTGTGCAGCTTTTGAAGGAAGGTTACATTTTTGTGCGCCACATAACGACACTCGGAGTTATATACTTTAAAAATTGACTACACATCAGAATACAGTATGTACACCACATTGATTGCACTAGAAAATATTGTAGAACTTGAGAAAACCATAAATACACAACAACTTTTAAATTTTAAGACGTCTGTGTTTTCTATCAGAATCAGAACCGTAGTTTTTGTGCGCTCTGTTGTAAAATTTGTGCGCTCACTTGGCAAGGTGTGTGCGCGCGCACACGCGCACAGCTTAGAGGGAACAGTTCTCACCACCAAAATTAAACTAACCGGCCTGTAGTTTTCAACCACATCCTTACTTCCGCTTTTGTGTAAAGGCACCACATGAGCTTCTCTCCCGTCCTTTGGCACCACTCCCGACTCCAACGAGGCATTGAAAAGGTCAGTCAGTGGAGCTGCTAGAACGTCCCCAAGTTCCCTCAGTATTCTCGGGTGTATCGCATCCGGTCCCATCGCTTTGTCTACTTTAAGTTGAGATAGTTTCTCACGAACACAGTCTTTTGAAAATTGTTCAAGATGTCCTTTGCTTCTGTTCCTATTTGTGGGTGTTTTCTGAGGTCCTGCTCCTGGTTCTTCATCTGTGAACACAGAACAAAAATATTTGTTAAGCAATTCCGCTTTATCCTTATCAGCTGTATAGCCCCCTGTTGAGGCATTCCTAACAGGGGGCTATACAGTTCAAACAATGGTAAGAATTTGAGTGTTTATTTTTTTTTTTAATTTCTAGCTCTCTGACTGAGAGCTCTTAAAAAGGCTTTTGGTATATTTTTAAAACAAAGTTACGTTCTTTTGGGTGCTTTAGTAGACATATTTTCTTCAGTGGGGTAGGTTTCTTTGGTAACTTTCTCAGCTCTTGGGAACTGCTGACACCTAATTAGGTGTTAGTTCCCTCCCTACTCCCCAACTCCCACCCACCCCTAGTGAGCAGTCTTGCTTTATAGGGCACCTCCCCATTTAACAAAACCCAGGGACTTGGAACAGCACATTTTGAATGTAATTAAATAGATTTAACTGATTTTTCTCTGAAAGGACAGCTGGTAAACCAGCTGGTACTTTGGTAGCTCTCTCTCTTTTGCTTTAACAGATACCTAAGCTCCACAAGCTGAACAATGGCTGGGAAAAATCGTACCGCTAAAGCTGTTGCCCCTGTTACAGCTTCTGCCTCTGTCCAGACAGAGGTCCCAATGCCAGTTGAAGGACCGGTTCCATGTGCAGGGTGCCTGCATGCTGAAGCTCTGAGGAAACAAGTGGAGGAACTCAGAGGAGGTGGCGAGTACATTGATGAGATGCTTTTTGCAGTAACCAAGCTCTCCAGCAGAGGAGAAGATGGGTGCCGATAGAATGACAAAGGTTGGACACAAGTCACCAGGGCCTGCAGAATCACTAATCCAACTTCTCCATCCCTTGAAATGAAGAACCATTATGCAGCCCTGGAAGTGGAGGAGGTGATAGCATCCCTGGAAAGGGAAGAACCAGAGCTCAAGTACCCCAAAGTTGCAGAATCAGTGACCACAAGGAAGCAAAGGGTAGTGGTGGTTGGTGACTCTCTTCTGAGGGGTACTGAGGTGTCCATCTGCCGACCAGACTTGATGTCCAGAGAGGGATGCTATCTGCCAGGTGCCAAAATCCAAGATGTTACGGAGAGTTTGCCGAGACTCATCAAGCCCACTGACTATTACCCAATGTTGCTAATCCATGTCGGAACAAATGATACTGACAGGTATCCCTCTGAGAGTATCAAAAGTGACTTCATGGCTCTAGGACAGAGGGTGAAGTAGTTAGGTGCACAGGTTGGGTTCTCATCAATCCTCCCTGTTGAGGGTAAAGGCCAAGGCAGAGAGGCTCGCATCCTGGAGATGAATGCATGGCTGCGTGGATGGTGTCATCAAGAGCATTTTGGTTTCCTAGACCATGGGATGCTGTTCCAAGGGTTGCAGAGCAGAAATGGCATCCATCTGTCCAAGAAATGTCGACACGTCTTCAGTAGTAGACTGGCTAATCTACTGAAGAGGGCTTTAAACTAGATTCGCTGGGGATGGGTGAAGAAAGCCCCCAGGTAAGTGATACATTAAATACCTTTATGGAAATGGGTAACAGGGGTAACATATGGAAAGCAGTGTGTATAAATGCCGTAGCATGGGAAATAAGATCCCTGATGTTGAAGCTTTGGTGAGTGTGGCCGACTTGGATTTAGTGGCAGTTACCGAAACATGGTTCACAGAAAACCATGACTGGGATGTAACTATACCTGGCTATACTTTATTCAGAAAGGACAGGGTAGGAAGAAGGGGAGGAGGAGTGGCACTATATGTAAAATATACTATTAAAGCTTTGGAATTACAGAGCTTAAAAGGGAGAGAGGAGGCATTGTGGGTTAAACTAGAAAGAGGGAAAGAGAAATCTATTTGCATTGGTGTGATATACATACCTCCCTCACAAGAGGAAGAGGTGGACAGAGAGTTAATTGAAGACATACGCAGCATTGGTAGGAAAGGGGAAGTGCTACTGATAGGGGATTTCAATATGCCAGATGTTGATTGGCAAATTCCAGCTGCAGTATCATCTAGAAGTAGAGAGATCCTGGATTCTCTACAGGGAGAACTATTCCAGCAATTGGTAACAGACCCCACACGTGAAGGGGCCATACTGGACTTGGTGCTTACCAATCGTGAAAGTGTTTCTGATGTTATAGTGGGAGATCATTTTGCATCCAGTGATCACCAGATGGTGTGGTTCCATATTAGGACTAGGGCTGTTAGAATCCATTCAAAGGTGATGGTCTTAGACTTTAGGAAGACTAACTTTGCTAAGATGGGCCAATACCTCAGGGAGTCGTTAGCAGGGTGGGAACAGCTGGGGGATGTAGAAAAACATTGGGCAAAACTGAAAGGGGATATTTTAAGGGCAACCAACCTTTTTATTAAAGTGGTAAATAAAAGGTAAAAGGAAAAGGAGACCGCTATGGCTTTCGAAAGAAGTAGCTGAAAAGGTGAAGAAAAAGAGGGAGGCCTTCATGAAATACAAGAGATCACAGAGAGGAATACAGGCATCTATATTTGGAAAAACTTAGAGAAGCTAGCAAAGTAGTCAGGAAAGCAAAGATTCAAAAAGAGGAGGAAATAGCCAATGCAATAAAGCGGGGGGATAAGGCATTTTTCAGATATGTTAGTGAGAAGAGGAAGGGCAAAAGTGGCATTGTCAGACTCAAGGGTGAAGGGGAGGAATATGTAGAAGCTGATGAGGCTCAAGTGGAACTGCTTAACAAATATTTCTGTTCTGTATTCACTAATGAAGAACCAGGAGCAGGACCACAGAAAACGCCCATAAACAGGCACAGAAGCGAGGGACATCTTGAACAATTTTCAGAAGACTGTTCGTGAGAAACTAGCTCAACTTAAAGTAGACAAAGCGATGGGACCAGATGGGATACACCCTAGAATACTGAGGGAATTTGGGGACATTCTAGCAGCTCCACTGACTGACCTTTTCAATGCCTCGTTGGAGTTGGGAGTGGTGCCAAAGGACTGGAAAGATATATTAACTGAATTGTAAAAAAAGGTTTTGTCGGAAGTTTCCTTTTTATTCAAGACACGGTTCAATCAAATAGAACCAACATATGTGAGACAAAGCACACCTGTTAGTGCCTCTACACACTTATTAGTGCGTCTACACACTTATTCTAATCAATCGTAAAAGCTCCTAAAGTAACAATCAAAACAGTTTTGACTGAGTTGAAGGTGGCGTCCAGAAAGTCTGTGGGAGCCATTTCTATTTCGCAGCAATATAGAGCATTGATACAGGACATAAAGGAATTGGTTCTGTCCTAAACGCAGTACTGTGTTCGGATCGGACTGCGGACATTGGAGAGAGTGAAGTGGATTTTCCCATTGCTAATGGAATTGCGGTATTGACCAGATGAGTACTAAAAAGTTTTTGGACTCTAATGCCAGATCAGATCGTTACTTTAGGAGCTTTTACGATTGATTAGAATAAGTGTGTAGAGGCACTAACAGGTGTGCTTTGTCTCACATATGTTGGTTATATTAGATTGAACAGTGACTTGAATAAAAAGGAAACTTCCGACAAATTTTTTTTTTTACAATTCAGTTAATATATTACACTCTAGGCTGAGAGGGATTTAAGTGATAGAGTGGGGTTATTTAAACCCGTTTTGGACCAGCGTATGTTTTACAAACATAAGGTTTTCATACTTACTACTCAACAGTCTACTAATTAATGGCTATAAATTCAATGGAACTATGTTTAGCTATTATCGTTATGTCAAAAAGCGTTATATACAGATTTTTTTTTATCTGAGATCTAGTTAGTTTAATAGGTTTTCCAAGTTTGCTGATTTTGACAGTACTGGCGGCTCAACATAAAAAGATCACAAAAATAGTAAGCAGCTTATAATGCTGTAATAGCTACTATTTTGCAAATAAAAGTATTTGTAGACTTTAGAAAATAGGTTTAGATAACTAAGTTACTTAGTGTCAGAGTTATTGGTGCGTATATCGGCCTTGTATGTTTTTCATACGCTGGGCTAATATGTTGTCGAAACTAATTGCTGTCAAGCATTCTGTTCTAGGTGTTTCAATAGTGCAATATTGACGCACTGTATCAGAAGTGTTTTCACATGTATCATATTCCGCCGTCATAATGGACTGTTGACAAACTATATTATATCATAATAAAGTGTTTTAAATGAAAACTGCAGTTTCAATAGTATCATACAGTATGTTTATGTCAATGAATATTGGAACTGAATCCTATCTTTTCTGAAGATGGACAATATACTATATTGGACCAGTGTATGAAAAACATACACTATGTGAAACTTCTATTTTCTGCAAAGTTTTAATATTTTTTATTATTGCCGGTATTTCATAGTTGTTTGAGTGTAACAAATCTAATAAATCATCCAGAACAGAGAAAGAATATGCGAGCTGTCCAAAACGGGTTAATAGCATTTTAAAGGACTGGAGAGAGGCTCATGTGGTGCCTTTACACAAAAGCGGAAGTAAGGATGTGGTTGAACACTACAGGCCGGTTAGTTTAACTTCGGTGGTGAGTAAATTATTGGAAATGCTGCTGAAAAAGAAAATAGTGAGGTTTCTGGAGTCCAGGGGATTACAGGATCCGAGGCAGCATGGATTCACCAGAGGCAAGTCTTGTCAGACAAATCTGATTGATTTCTTTGACTGGGTGACCAGGGAGTTGGACTGAGGGAGAGCCCTAAATGTGGTGTATTTAGATTTCAGTAAAGCCTTTGACACTGTTCCTCATAGGCGATTTATAAACAAACTGAGCACCCTAGGGATGGACCCTAAAGTTACTGCTTGGGTTAGAAATTGGTTGGGTGGGAGGCGACAAAGAGTACAGGTAAATGGAGCTCACTCTGAGGAGAAGGATGTTAGCAGTGGTGTGTCTCAGGGATCTGTCCTTGGTCCGATTCTTTTTAACATCTTTGTTAGTGATATAGCGGAAGGGCTTTTGGGTAAGGTTTGCCTCTTTGCGGATGATACCAAAATCTGCAATAGACACCCAGGAAGGTGTAAATAACATGAGGAGGGATCTAAGCTTGAATAATGGTCTAGATTCTCTAGAATTTGGCAGCTGGGATTTAATGTTAAAAAATGCAAGGTCATGCATTTGGGCTGCAGCAATCCAAGGGAGCAATACAGTATAGGGGGTGAAGTACTTTTATCCACTAAAGAAGAGCGGGACCTAGGCATGGTTGTGTCTGATGATTTTAAAGTAGCTAAACAGGTAGAAAAGGCGACAGCAAAAACTAGAAGGATGCTTGGGTGCATACGGAGAGGAATGGCTAGCAGAACAGAGGAGGTGATAGTGCCTCGATATAAGTCTTTGGTGAGACCTAATTTGGAATATAGTGGACAGTTCTGGAGACCGCACCTTCAAAAGGATATAAACAGGATGGAGTCAGTACAGAGGGTGGCTACTAAAATGGTTAGTGGCCTTCATTATAAAGCATATGAGGACAGACTTAAGGATCTTAATTTGTACAGCTTAGAGGAAAGGCGGGATAGAGGTGATATGACTGAGATGTTTAAATACCTCTGTGACATAAATGTACAGGGGAAGAGCCTCTTTCAATTGAAAGTAAGTTCTTCTACGAGGAGACATGGGATGAGGGTGAAGGGGGATAGATTCAGGAGTGATATGCAGAAATATTTCTTTATGGAAAGAGTGGTGGATCCATGGAATAGTCTCCCAGTGGAGGTGGCAGAGACGTGGACAGTATCTGAATTCAAAAAAGCATGGGACAAACACAGAGGATCTCTGAAGGAAAAGAAGGGGACTGCTGTAGTTGTTGATATGGAAGGACAGACTAGACAGGCCATGTGGTCTTTTTCTGTCATCATGTTTCTATACTTTTGTTCTCCAACCTAATAATGCCCTTGGGATTGTCTCCTCTCAATGCGACTAAAAGTCTTCAGATTCTGAAACAATGCACAAACCATTTTGAAGGAGGGTAGTCTTCAGAAAGCTAATTAACACGTTTAAAGTGTTTTTTACCTTTGTAAAATCAGTGTGAAGTAGCTCTTCCAAAGGTTTATTTGACTATTTAACAATATGGATAAAAATCAGTTTCTGCCCGTCATTACTATTTACTAGCATAGTCAGTTAACAGCCTTTCTACCTAAAGAGTGTTATTGCTGTGAAGGTAGATAGAAAGCACATATGCACTGGTAGTCGGATATGGGACATGTCATCTTTCACAGTGGATATCACCTGAATAGGCAAAGTGTTAAAAGGACACTGTTTTTATGTGGGGCTGTCCCCTATGCCCTATAATAACCAGTTATTCATGTCTTTGTTGGAGCACACAAAAAAATTATTGTGTTTTAGTTTTGTTCAGAAATCATTCTGGTCACAAACCATCTAAATTTTCCTAGAGCACACTGAAGCATGCCAATTTTAGTGCATGAGATAATCATGTTTACAATAACACTAAAAGGTGTGCCAAGCCTAGACCCATCTAACACCCTTTAACACATTTGCAGCTGTATTAAGATTTAGCATGTCTGTATAGGTAAAACATTTAAATAGCCTCTCAGTTACCTCATTAGTCATTATCAAGTTATTTGCCAAGCTTGTAAAGCTAGGATCTAAATTTGGTACTCTTTCTTAGCATAAGAAGTATAGCTGCTGGTTCAAAGTTGTAGTACACAGCTAGGACGCTGAACACTAAGGAGGATGAAGACAGCCTGCTGGACTGACCCTCAGAGAAATACCCTCAGACAGAGAATAAAACCCTCCCCTCCACATAGTTATGCATCTGCTCTTCATGTCATTATTATAGTAAATCTTCCCACTAACTAGTGGGTTAGCAGATGTACCTAAAATAAATGCAAAAATCAGAACCTTCCAGTATTGACATGAGGTTAAAAAAAAATTCCTTAAGAAAAGAAAGTTCTATTTCTTTATCTACAGAAAAAATTGGTTGTTATGAGCAACAAATGATCTGCTTCATAGCACCTCCGTCTCTATTGATCTAACAACCATTTAGATATGCTGCCATGTGTCTTAAGTAACCCTGACCCGGGAGTATAACGCTTTCTCTTAAGTGAATGCTTCCACACCTCGGTTTTGTACATACTTGGAAAGCAGCGATAGGTTAAAGGCAACAGTATAATTCTCCTTAGTGATTTTTTAATTTCCTGGGGAAGGCAATACGGAAAAGCCACTTACGCTACTTCAAAGATGGATCAACCTCTGCTGATGAAATAAACATTTGGAGTCCTCCGAAGAGTCTAAATATTTCAGTACTTGGTTTTCAATAGTCTATAGCTTAGGAACTGAAGTTCTTTTGCTAGAACGGTATCATTCTGAGTAAGAAAAGGTCAAATATTGCAGATCAATAGGGACTCAATAAAAAGGTGGCTTATGTGAAATAAGTTGGTGGCCTCAGTCCAGTCCCAGGGTCAAAAGCAGAAATGCTCATATCAGAGCACCTGTCAGATTCCTATAAATCTGTGAAATCAGTGATACATTTTGTAGCAGAATGATTTAACTACAATATTCTCTCTACTGGTGTTTTCTTGGCAAAGGTTTTGAATCTTTCCCAGGTTTAAAATAAGTTTATCCAATTGGATATATATATATATCTCCTAGGCTTCAATAAAATTTGACAATTTCAATACCATGGATTAGAAAGTAAATAACAGAAAGATATGCATTTTGTCCTGAGAAAATCATTCTGTGCCAGTGATCAGCACATTGGCGAGCAACAGTCCAGGCTATAATCAGTTTCTGCCAACCCCTAAAGGCATATGAATAAGTGGCTTATTCTGCCTGACATTATTATATGCTGAGGAGGAGGGGAAGAGGAATGAGAATCTCCAGTTGGTAACAAGCTGTAGATTTACATTAGACTGACAGGTCCAACTCTACCATGCACAGGCTCTGATAATTTAGTCACTGGGCAGCAGCCACACTGTGATATTGGTTCCTGCAATTAATGACATTGTGATAGTGCGGCATATGGTGGGAAAGGATTTTCTTTAAAAACACAAAACAGGCAGCAGTTCAGGGAAAACTAGTTTTATTCTGTCCCAGCTAATCAAACCTTCACAAAATGAAAACACAGGACCGACAGCAGTCCAGGAAAAACAAAATTACCCTTTATTCTGTCCCAGCTTGTTAAATCTCCACAAGCTGGTTATCCCAGCCCTTCCTCCAGCCCTAGCTAATGCTTCTACCTCAGAACTCCTTTGCAGGGATTGCCTTGGAAGGACGTCTGGCTCCACGGGTCTCTTCCCTTCCTGTAGCCTGCTGGGTTCCTAACTTCTCCCTGTGAGCCACACCGTCCATCTGCAGCCCCGAACTCTGGGCTGCAGACTCTCTTAAAGGGGACAAAAATATTTCTGGAGAGGGATGGGTAACATTCTATAGATCCCCATCAAACACCCTCCCCCTCAACTCAACCATGCCTTGTTGAGTGTCTGCCTCACCCGGGACCGCCAACCAGGAAAGGAAGTTTGCATTCAGGTGAGTCCAACCAGCCCTATGGCGAACCCGAAACTGGTAGGTTTGGAGACTCAAAACCCCTGCATAATACAGCTATTGGACTCCTTATGTTGAGCCAGCCACTTGAGGGGTTGGTGGTACATTACCAGCATAAACAGACAGTCAAGCAGGTAGTATCTGAAGGTTTCAAGTGACCACCTGACAGCCAGGGCTTCCTTCTTGATCACCACATAATGATGCTCCTGAGGAAGCAGCTTTCTGCTGATGAATGCTATGGGATGTTCTTCACTCCTGACTTCCTTGGCCAGAACGGCTCCTACACCCACCTCTGAAACATCAGTTTGCATAATAAATGGTAAAGAGAAATCAGGGCTAATCAGGACTGGTTCAGAGCACACATCTTTCTTTATACACTAAAAGGCCAGATCCACATTCAATGACCATTGAAAGCATTCGGGAACTCTCTTCCAGAGGAGACTTGTTAACGACTCTACCACCTCTGCAAATTTAGAGATGAACCAGCGGTAATAGCCAATCAATCCAAGGAGGACATAAAGTGCTCCAATAGCATGATCTTTGCAATCTTGGGTCAGGTCTTTAACTCCAGTTACAGCCACTTCCATGCAAGATCCTTCAACCAATAGAGGAACCTCTGAGGGCTCTCTTATCTGGAGTTCCCCCCTTTTGAATCACTATCAGGAGGCCTCTGGTGGCATTGAGAGCTGCATATGTACTCGCCTATCTGGGATGGTATCCTGGAATGCAGCCTAATTGCTGCCTGTCAGCAGATTCCCCAAATAAGTGGTCCATGTCTCCTCTGGCCACCTGGCTATCAGGATGGTTTGTTCAAAGTTCACCAAGAAGTGATCCAGTTAATCTCCTGCCATCATTTTAAGACGTGCTTGCACTGGAGGGTGGAGTTGCGGTCTCTGCAAGGGTCTGGGAGACTGAGTTAACTGAGCCAGGGAACTCTTCTGTAGTTCCCTCTGTGCCTGAACAAGATTCCCTAACTGTTGCTGATATTGTTGTTTCTGCCTTTATACCAGCATCTGGAGGAGCCGCTCCATTTTGACTTGTCACTGCTCACTTGCAAACCACAATCACAGATCACTCTTCTGCAGCTGGAGTTAACTCTGCAGTGTTCCAGCTCCAACAAACTTTCAATGGCCTCTAGTGGCCAAAACAAAGCCTGCCTGTCCGGCACGGACTATACCCATCTTCAAACTTTCTTACTAGGGTGAGGCTAACCCTTTTAGCCCATACAAACAAACAAAAAATATCCTGACCTGTTGTAGAGGCCCAACCTTGGAGGAATGTAGATTTCCCCTCATTCATGTGGTTGGAGGAATACCCCGAGCTGCCACTATATGTGGTAGTGTGGTGGGAAGCACACAAGCAGCAGTTGAGGAAAAACAAAATTAGCTTTTATTTTGTCCTAACATGTTAAACTTTCAGGAAGCAAAAACACAGGACAGACAGCAGTAAGGGAAAACAAAATTAGCCTTTATTCTGTCCCAGCTTCTTAAATCTCCACAAGCTGGTTCTCCCATCCCTTCCTCCAGCCTATTAAAACTCCTACCTCAGAACTCCTTTGCATGGTTTGCCTTGGAAGGACGTCTGTCTCCACAGGCCTCTGCCTCTCCTGCAGCCTGCTGGGTTCTTAAACTCTCCCTATGAACCACGCCCTCTCAGCCCTGAACTCTGGGCTGCAGACTCTCTTAAATGGGACTGTTGATAATCCTTCTGGAGAGGGACGGGTAACATTTTATAGAGCCCATCCCAGGCATGAACAAAGGAGATGATTTCTTATGAGAAAATCAGGTGGTCTTTGATTTTGTGTCTGTTACGTTTTATCTTACGGGACAAGAACCAAAGGATAGTAGTTTCTGGACACTGGCAGGGCTTCTATGAGGTCTGTAAGTAACAAGGAAATCCCAGCTGTATGTAGACACTGATTCTGTAGCCTTGGAATATAGATGCCATGGAATGATAAATATATTTAATAAATTTCAGAGCAAGAATAGAACCTTATGGTACAGCACAAGTTAAACCAGTGGGTACCCAAAAAATCAGCACTTGAGCACACCTTGAAGTTACAGCCTGTGAGGCAGTATTGGAACTATCCCAGGGCTAACCCTGTGATACCAATATTTTTTAGCTGTTCTAATAGCAGGTGATGGTCAATAAGATAGAAAGCTGCAGTCAAATTAAGTAAGATAAGAACATCTTTACCTTCATCAACATAAGTGCAAATGTTTCCAACCACCAAAAGTGTATCCATGCTCTGTCTGGTCTAAATCCTGGAGTGAAGAATATTGGTCTTATTTACAAAACCTATAATCTGATTTGTAAAATTGGCTAGCAATGGTAGATTAGAAATAGGGCAAAAATTTGACAATTTCAGAATCAAATTTTTTAGTGCATGCTAAATTAGCTTAGTTTGCATTAACCTAAGAAGTAGCAGAAATTAGATAAATTTGTGTGCATTAAAAAGTGTTTACTCCTATTAAACAGTTTTTATTAAACTAAACTAAACTAAACAAACTTTTCAACTTGCTTTTGTTTCCTGTGTTGGACTGCTGCTAATTGAGCAGGAAATGTTTTCTCTGCACTGTGAGAGTCTGATTCTGGACTCACGAGACTTAAGAACATGAGACTAGAGCAAGAGACGATCGGGGGGGGGGGGGGGGGAGGGGGGCTGGCAAAAGGAGGTCACAGCCACTAGCTCCTAAGATTTTGGCCTGGGTCCTAAATTCAAACAAAACTTGTCAAGGCCTGTGCTAACTGGATAGGCAAATCACACAAAGCTATTACAGGTCAATGGCTATGGTTTTTTGCTATCAAATTGAAAGCTATCACCATTAAACAGATAGCGAAAGTGTGTGTGACAAAACCAGGTTTCCGCACCATATGCCGAAGAGGCTCCAATGCTTTATACCCAGTTTGTTTCAGTTTCAGTGGTGGTGGCCAGGCACTTTAAAAACACTGACCCTTATCACTAAATATCTACCCCTCTTCATTTTTATCTTGAAAATAGAAGTAAAATCTATGCACTGGGCGCTTCAGATACCTTGGGCAAAATTAATGCTTACTGATTAATGCAGAGCCAATGAAGCAGCAGGGGTGTAGCAGGGTATGAATTGTAAAGTGCTCACCCAGTACATTCAATAAAAGAGGGATGGGGGGAGTGTGCAGCATTTACTTGAAGGTTCAAATGACCAGTACAGCAAAAATAAAATCCTCACATACAGAGTTCTTGATTGTGCTCTGAAAGAGATCTACTCAGCTATGTCGGATTGTTGGAGCTTTTCTGCATACCAACAAGAGGGGAAGCTATTTTGGAACTAGTCCTTAGTGCAGCGGTTCTCAACCTGTGGGTCGCAACCCCCACAGGGGTCGCCTCAGGATTTACCAGGAGTCGCCTGACAAATCCAGGAATTATTATTTCTTTTCTAATTTATTGTTCTAATTTGATCGCAAAGCCTAAAATGCCAAATACTTTGAATTTAATCAATTTATATATTACTTAGGCTATCCTTACTTACTTTTACCTGTTTGCCAGAAACGATGCACCTCAAGATGTTATTTAGAACACTTCTGGTTTTGTAATGGCAGACATGGGTCCTACTAAAATTAAATTTTCTATGTAATATTATATAACACCAGTGACTCCATTGAAAATGAATGACAGAGAGAAGAATACCAAGAAAAGAAAATATTGCGATGACTTTTCAAGGTATGGTTTCACCTCCATATTTTCAGCAGGGATTGAGAAACCACAATGCATTATTTGTAACGAAGTTCTATCAGTGGAATCCATGAAGCCAAACAAACTGAAACGGCATTTTGACAGTAAGCATCCCACATTTGTAGGCAAGGAAATTTGATATTTTAAGAACAAAGCTGATGGAATCAAGAAAAGCAGACTTGATATTGGTGGAAAGTTCCACCAGCAAAACATAGCCGCTGTTGAAGCTTCATATATGGTGGCTCTCAGAATCGCCAAAGCCAAGAAAGCTCACACCATTGCCGAGGAATTGCTGTTAACAGCAACAAAAGATATTGTTCAAGTCATGCTTGGAGATGAATTTGTACCGAAATTGAGTCAAATTTCCTTGTCTAACGACACCATCGGTAGACGAAAAGAAGATATGTCGGCTGACATCCTTGACAAGTAATCCAGGAAATGAAATCTGTTCCACTTGGACTATCTAGCATCCAGCTTGATGAATCCAGAGATGTTTCAAACTATTCTCAGTTATTGGTTTACGTGAGATATATTAATGATGGCGAGTTTAAAGATGAGTTCCTTTTTTGCAAGCCGCTTAAAACGACAACAACTGCTCGTCATGTGTTTGAAATATTTTGTTCATTCCTGCAAAAACACGATATCGGATGTCGGTTGGGATTTCAACGTTTGGTGTTCAATGAGTCTCCGAAAGCCATCGGAACTCACTGTATGATTTATAGACAAGTTTTAGCAATGAAGACGCTGCCACAAGAGCTGCAAGAATTAACCGGAGTAGGTCGGACTCGATGCTTCTCCACCAGCCCTTCAACTTTCTCCCACCCCCACCCCCCCCCAAACTTCCACAAACACTCTAACACCATCTTTTGGTCAACTTCTGGTCGCAACTTTATTAAACCATTAAACCAATTAACAATCAACATCAAGGGGGCGGAGCCTGATGTCCAGCGGGATGGTCGCATAACGCTGAGGCTCCCGAGAGGCCTACTCAGAATCCTGAATTAACACCTCACATTTTGGAACTTCTACTCTGATCTTGCCGGGGCACATTGGTGAGATGGCGGGGACCAAACCAACGCGCCTGGAATTTGGGTCTCCAGCGGCTTCTCACGGCAAACGTTCCAAAACTGAACCTCCGTCCCCGCAGAAGGGGCCGGCCTTGTGCGAGGGCCCCGAAATGCAGCAGGAAATCCTCGTAGAGATCAGAGGGGTCAAAAACCTTGTGCAGGCAAACGGTGAAGCACTCCGAGCGCTGCGGGACGATTTTGGTGTGCTGCAAAGCAAGCTAGAAGGGCTTTCTTCGCGTCAGGACAAAATGGAGGGCATATTGGACTCCCATGCGGCCCGGTTGTCCAAACTCGACAAAGTTGAATGACAGGTGCGGGCATTGCAGAAAGAGGTGGAAGATGGCAATAATAGAGCGCGCCGCAACAACATACGACTCGTGGGCATACCGGAGGGAGCGGAATCGGGAGACATAAAAGTTTTTATGCAAAATCCTCCCTTCCTTGCTCCAAATCACCTTTACCAAAGATTTGGAGATTGATCGCGCTCATCGTGTACCCACAAGCATAACGCTCAACAGGAAGACCCCGCGGCCTATCATTTTTCGACTATTGAGATATCAACACGTGGAGCAAATTCTAAGTGCCTCTCGGGCAAAGGGCCATATGGAGTTTGAGAGCCACAAGATCTCCTTCTATCCTGACTTGTCTAAACCCCCAGTCGACCGCCGAAAGCGCTTTCTGGAATTCCGGCCGAGGCTTCAACAACTACAAGCACGCTATGGTCTGATGTACCCGGCCAAGCTCCGAGTCACGCTTCACAATCAGACAAGAACATTCGAGGACCCTGATCTACTAGCGGAGTTTTTGGATTCCAAAGAAGCCGACTTGATGCGCTGACTTCCAGAATATTCTTGCAAGTCTCCTTATATCCGCTATACCTGCCATATTGGATCTGCCGCAGCCTAGCAAAGAGTTTGGCGTGGGCAGTCTGTTGCCTTACTCTTGATGGTATCTGTGACCCGACTCCATCTACCCACAGTAGCCTCGATGAGTATCAGAGACAGTGTTATTATGGACTCTGGTGTTTCTTTTCTTCTTACATGTCTTCTATTTCCTCTCCAGGGCCTCCTCCCGCAGACATATGGTCGCCATATTCTTTGGGGGTTTTGCTTCTTCTCTAAGATACGTTGGTACATACTTTTCAATATGGGGTGTATTAGCCAGAATACTCGGTGATTATGACATTGTTGTACAGATTCTGCTTATGTTCTATGTTATCGAGCGCCCTTACTTAAAATGTTTACTACCGATTGATGGCACCATGTAAGATTTTTTCATTGAACGTAAAAGGCATCAATAATCCGATAAAACAGAAGAAAATCCTAAGCTACCTCAATCAGGAAGCAGCGGATCTGATTTTTCTCCAAGAAACGCATTTAAATTCGAAGGAAACTCTTAAACTCAATATTAAACCTTACATGGTGGCCGCTTACTCCCCAGCTGTTTCTAAGAAACGTGGGGTTGCCATACTGGTTAGGAAATCTTTGCATGCTACTGTTATTGCGACTAGCTCAGATACAGAAGGTAGATGGTCTAGAGTTCACCTCAAGATAGGTAGCCTAGAAGTTACATGTATATGCCTTTACGCTCCTAATGCTGATGACCCTGCCTTTTTTGCTACCATTGCTCAGGTTGCGCAGGCTTCTGCTAATACTTCATTGATCATTGGGGGGGATTTCAATCTAGTCCTTGATCCCCTGATTGACAAACAGCCGCCTAGGACGAGTGGTCCCCCCAAGAGTCACGCTACGCTTACCTCCCTGATCAAGGATCTTGCCTTAGTTGATCTATGGAGATTACTACACCCCAATGAGCTTGACTTCACCTTCTTCTCCTCCCCTCATAAATCTCAGTCTCGCATAGACTTCTTTCTAATCTCAAAACTGTTAGTTCCTCAGGTGGACACTGCAAAGATTCACTCCCAACATATTTCAGATCATGCTGCCATTTCCTTTCAATTACACACTACTGCACCCCAGGGAAACTCGGGAGCCTGGTTCTTTGATAGAGCCCTGTTAACTCAGCCAGAATTCCAGTCAGAAATTCGAGTAGCCATACAGGATTACTTCCATTTTATCTACCCCAAGATACTGCGAATTGGGCTTGGTGGGAGGGCTTCAAAGCGGACATTCGGGCAACGATCACTAGCTATCAAATCCGCTTGCGGAAGCAACGTAAACAGCAGCTGCTCATACTAGACCAACAAATAAAAGCAGGCGAACGAGTTCTAACTTCACGTACTGACCCATGTGTATTAATTCGATTACAGCGTCTCCGTTTTCAATATAATTCAATCCTCTCAACTGCAGCTTCTAAGAGTATTGAGCTTCAGCGAGGGACATATTATCGTGAAAATAACCGAGCTGGTCGACTCTTAGCCAATGCCTTGAAAGGTCAAAAAGAAGCCAAACGCGTTGCGTCCCTTCGAGCTCCACAGGGAGGGGGCATAGTGACCACAGACTCCGATATTGTAGAGCTCTTTCGGGATTTCTATACCCGCCTATATCAATCTGAATGTGAGTTCTCGTCAGAGACATTCGAGCGATTGCTCTCTGGCATTCAGCGGCCGACCCTCTCTGAAGATGATAGAGATGCGATGGATGAACCCTTCTCTACTTCAGAGATCCAATCTGCCCTAAAACGAACAGCCTCGGGCCGTGCCGCAGGGCCCGATGGTCTCCCGATCGAATTCTACAGAACGTTCAGTGCAGAATTAGCTCCCTACTTAAAACTCTATTTTACTGCCCTTGCGGTAGATACATCCTCTTTGGGATCCTTTTCTGCAGCTAATGTGGTTGTATTTGAGAAAGAAGGCAGAGACCCGCTACTGACCGCCAACTACCGTCCAATCTCCCTACTTAATGCCGACTATAAGATCTTTGCAACGATCTTGGCCACCCGGCTATCTGGCATGATGGCTACCCTAATTCACCCCGACCAATGCGGTTTTATACCCGGCAGATCAACTGCTGACAATGCTCGGACCTTGTGCCATGTGTTATCTAGTGCTGCCAATCTCGACCATCCATGGGTGGGTCTTTCCCTGGATGCCGAAAAAGCCTTTGATCGTCTAGAATGGCCCTTCTTATTTGCAGTTCTCCGATGGTATGGCTTTGGAGAGGGCTTCCTCCGATATCTCCAAGTCATGTACACTCAACCCGTCGCCAGTATTTGTGTAAACGCCATCAAATCTCAGCCATTTAACCTCCAAAGAGGCACGCGTCAAGGTTGCCCCCTATCACCAATGCTTTTTGATCTCGCTCTTGAACCCCTAGCCCTCCTTATCAGACAGTCTGCATGTATTCGAGGTGTCCCCTTTAGTCATAGGGAGATTAAACTCTCTGCATATGCAGATGACCTTATGCTCTTCGTTTCCCTCGATTCGGTTCCAGCTGTCTTGGATCTGATTGACGGATACTCACAATTATCGGGCTATAAAATTAACTGGACCAAATCTGTAGCATTCCCACTGAACTGCTGGGTACATGAGGCTGACATGCAGGCCTTTCCCTTCCTTTGGCAATCCCGCATGGTGAAGTATCTCGGGGTCCATTACTGTTCTCCTTTAGAAGACACTATCAGTTTTAATGCCAAAGAGGTAGTCTCCAAAGTCCGTGAACTCACAAATCGTTGGTCTCCCTTATCTCTCACATGGTGGGGCCGCTTAGACACTGTGAAGATGATGATAGTCCCCAAAGTGAACTACATTTTAGAAATGCTGCCATGCTTACTTCCGCTACATACTTATAAAGATATTGAGGGCCTTCTCGTCCGTTATCTCTGGCAGGGCAAGCCATCAAGGATAGCTAAACATAAACTGCAGTCTGCAAAGGAACGAGGGGGTACCAGATTTCCTGATTTTCTTAGATATCATCAAGCCTTTTTACTTAAGCAAGGTGCCCGATGGCTAGATACCTCAACAGACCGCCGACCAGTTTGGCTGGACATAGAAGAGGAGCTCAGTAGCCCAATTCCGTTGACCCATCTCCCCGGTATGTCTTATCAAGTAGACACCCGCCATCCACCAATGATTGTCGATACTCTTGCGGCCTTTAACACTCTCATTCTATCACTGGGCCCGAATGTATGTCCTCTGGACGGACTCCCGCTATGGAATAACCCCAGAATTCAAGTCCTAAATAGAACAATAGCCTGGAAACCCTGGTACTCCAGGGGGATCTGGACACCCCAACAGCTTTTCTCTGCAGCTCGTTGGAAAACCTTTTCGGATTTACAAAAGGAATTTGCGTTACCAGCGAAACACTACTTTCAATTGATGCAGCTTCAACACTGCCTCAAAAGTGCTCGAATCATGCCGCCCTCTGCCCCTACTGAGGATGGGCTATTAGAGATAGTTCACTCCATTAGTAGTACACATGGGGTAGCCTCTAATTTCTATAAAATACTTTGTCAGGGTACAGATACGGACACTTTTAGAGCCCAACAAGCCTGGAAGCGCGAACTGCAAACCACTATAACCCCTGTGCAATGGAGCGTTTTTTGGAGTAAAGTGGTGCGGGTTTCCCGGTCTGCCTCTGTTACCCAAACTCTTTTCTTCTTTGCACACAGATGCTTTTATACCCCAGAAAAAATAGCCAAATGGAACCCAAATGCTAGGGACCTGTGTTGGTCTTGCCATACTGCTGTGGGATCCTTCGCTCATGTTATTTTTGAATGTCCTCAACTGCAGGTCTATTGGGGGCGGGTCTGGGGTCGTATTCAATCTATCTTACATTTTCATGAACCTCTTTCTTGGAAGGTCGTGGGACTCCGCTCTGTGGCGGAGGTCCCCTCTCTTCCTAAGAAGGGTCGCTTTCTCCTTGATTTCATGCTAGGTATAGCCATATGCTTAATCACGAGGAATTGGAAGGATAGCTCTCGACTTACTGTCAATGAATGGTGGAACCTTGTCTGCTTATATAGTAAATATGAGCAGATACCTCGGAGAGCTATTCCCCATGTCCAAACTCACTCCTGCTTGTCTAAATGGCAGATGCTTAATGATTATGTACAATCTGCTCATTGCTCCAACATGCCTGTATAATGTGCACTCATCATGTTTTAGATCACCGTTAGGTTTTGTAATACAATAATGTAAGTACATGCCCGCTTCGGGAATGCTTAGTTTTCTAGAGAAGAAGCAGGGGGGAGGGGGGTGGTAGGGGTTTACTTTGGTGTATGTATTACACGTTATGTATTTGTCTTTTAGCTGTATGTCTTCCTTTCCTTTGTTGTTATAAAACGAAAATAAAGAATTTAAAAAAAAAAAAAAACAATCAACATCAAATAACCATCATTTTGCATACCCCAGCATAATGATGCCTCTCCCGCCATGTCAATAGCAAGGTGCGCATGCCTCCGCTTTTTCAAATTCTCTCCCCCTCTTGGCCTTCGACTTCGCCATATAATTAGAAAAAGCCAGCCCAGGGGTTATCTGGGTCGGGGGTACCCCACCCCGTCCCAAGTTTATCCAAGGCTCTGGACCCCGGAAACCTCTGGGATCCTGCCTACCCCCCCTCCCCCACTGTGACACCCCTATTTCAGTTACCCTGCCAAATGGGCGGGCGGGTGGGCCAACGTCCTCTGCACCTCTCCACGACTAGCCCCATCCTTCAACTCCTCTCACAGCCGGCCCGCCTCCACTGCGCTCCTCATTGGCTCTCCCTTCGCGCCATGCGATGGGGGAGCCAATGCATTCAAAAATTGCCCCCTACGTCACCACGAATCTTCCCTCCCCCCCTCCCCCCATCCTGCGGACCCAAAACCGGGTTCCGCATCTCGCCGAGCCGCCCGGTTATGGGCGGCTGGCTTGGGACGCTGCCCACGCGGCCTACATTTATGATAAATGTAGTAAGCACCGTTAATTTCGTAAAAGCGAATGCTTTAAACAGTAGACTGTTTGCAAAACTTTGTAATGATTTGGATGCATCCAATAATATTCTTTTACTACACACTGAGGTGAGATGGTTATCAAAAGAAAAGATTTTAAAGCGCGTCTTAGATCTTCGCAATGAACTAAAAACGTTTTTTAAGCAAAAAACAAAAACACAATTTGACGCACTTTTCAGTGACAAAAAGCAGCTGCTGAAAATTGCTTACTTGGATGACATATTTGCAATATTGAACAAATTAAATTTATCACTGCAAGGACCAGATGCAACGTGCCTAGATTTGTCTGAAAAGATCCAAGCGTTTCAAATTAAACTTCGGCTTTGGCAGAAAAAGTTAGCTTAAAAAAGAACATACATGTTGCTCAACTTATCCACTTTCTTTGAAGAAAACGAGATTGAACTTGACACAAGAAATGGTATTATAATTTCTGTCAAACAGCACTTAGAAATGCTGGAAGAAGAAATTTCAGCGTATTTTCCAAATTTACCTGGCACACCATTTGCACTTGCCAGAAGTCCATTCACAGTTAAAGCGGAGGATGTTCCCGAGATTGCACAAGAAGAGTTCATTGAACTCATAACCAGTGATGCAGCGAAAAATGATTTTTCTTCAATGTCAGTAATTAAATTCTGGATCAAGTATTTTCAATTGTATCCTGGACTGTCTGAGATTGTGTTGCATCTACTTCTTCCATTTCCAACAACATATCTGTGTGAAACCGGCTTCTCAAGCTTGTTGCTTATCAAGAGTAAATACCGAAATAGACTTGCTGCAGAAGATGATCTTCGTTGTGCTCTCGCAAAGACTGAGACGAGAATTTCACATCTGGCAAGAAGGAAGCAAGCACAACCTTCACACTGATATTATAGGCCTACTTTTTAGGTTTGACAACGCTAACATTTTTTCCCTCCGTCAGTCTTTTTGAATAAAGCATACTAAAACCGTTGACTTCAAAATCATAATAATTTCGAAATCAAATATTGTTACTTGTTATTGTGATTAATTATTGTGGTTTAAATAAGTAAATTTTATAAATAAAAACATATTGCAAAGGCCTATAATATAATAATAATTCAACAAATGATTACAGCGACAATGCGTTAACGGTAAAGGAAGAGAGATGCATTTGATTTTATCATTGGGGGTCGTCACAAGTTGACCAATGGTAAAAGGGGTCGCAGTATAAAAAAGGATGAGAACCGCTGCCTTAGTGGAACATAAGATCTGGCGCAAGAGATAAGGGTGTTGGGGCCACTTCACAATAATGGTCATAGCATGATCGCATTTGATTTAATAAATGGAGGGAGGATGACAAGAGAATCTACAATACTAACTTTTAACTTTCAAAAGGGAGACTATGATAAAATTAGGAAAATAGTTAAGAGAAAGCTAAAAAACTAAAAGGAACAGCTGCAAAGATTAAAGATTTAGATCAAGCATGGACGTTGTTTAAAAATACTATCTTCGAAGCCCAGACTAGATGTATTACACACTTTAAGAAAAGTGGAAGAAAGGCCAAAAAACTAACAATATGGTTTAAAGGTGAGGTCAGAGAGGCTGTTGTAGTCAAAAGCGTATCTTTTGGAAAATGAAAAAAGGAGCCTAATGACAAAAAAAACCCCAGGAAAAACATAAGCACTGGAAAGTAAGATGCAAGGTATTGATAAGGTAGGCAAAGAGAGAATTTGTGAAAAAGCTTACTGCTGTGGAAGCAAAAATGCATAACAAAAACTTTTTCAAGTACATTTGTAGCAAAAAACTTGTGAGAGTTAGTTGGACCATTAGATGATAGATGGGTAAAGGGGGCATTAAGTTGGACCATTAGATGATAGAGGGGTAAAAGGGGCATTAAGGGAATTCTTTACTTTGGTCTTTACTGAGGAAGATGTAGGGCTGTTACTCATGCCTGAAATGGTATTTAAAGGTGATGTAGCAGAAGAAATGAAAGAATATTGATAAACCGGGAAGATGCATTACAACTATTTGATAAACTGACAAGTAGCAAATCACCTGGACTGGATTGTATCCATCCGAGGGTATTAAAGAATTGAAAAATGAGACTGCAGACCTACTATTAGTAATCTGTGAACTATCATTGAAACCATCTGTAGTACCTGATGATTGGATAATGTCCACTGCAATGTCAATTTTTAAAAAGGGTTCCAGGGGTGATCTGAGAAACTAGACTGGTGAGCCTGACTTCAGTACCCGACAAGATAGTAGAAACCTTTACAAAAAATAAAATTACTGAACATGTAATTTTTTTTTTAAGTGCCATCAAGTCAGTGTTGACTCATAGCAACCCAGCTACCTCTGGGTTTTCTTGGCAATGTATCACCTGAAGTAGACTGCCAGCCTTTTCTTCTTAGGCAATGGAGGGTAAAGTGACTTGATCAAGGTCACAAGGAGCGCCTGTGGGAATTGAACCCTTGATCTTCTAGGTACTAGGCAGTTGCTTTAACCACTAGGCTACTCCTCCGAACATGTAAATAACCACTGTTTAATGGGAGAAAGCCAACAAGGATTTAGCCAAGGAAAGTCTTGTTTTACCAATCTGTTATATTTTTTAGAAGGTGTGGACAAACAGGTAGACCAGTGCGTCCCAAACTTTTTTCCAGTGTGACCCCATTTTAGCATAGGAAAATTCATGTTACTCCAGATACTAATCAAATAAAATTATTATATATTTATATTTATGTTGTATGAGTAAATGTGTAAATCTATGTTTTTTAAAGTAATTATTCAATGTACTCAACATGCCTGACACATATGGACTTCAAAGTTATGACACAGCTTCTTGAATATCTGCAGTATGGGCAGGGCTGGTGTTAGACATGCAGGGGACCCAGGCAGAACTAATGAGGTGGGCCCCAAAGCCCACCTGCAGGCTATGCCTCTTTCGGCCTGAGGCAGACTTGAGGCCTCCTGTGGTGTGGGGGCCCAAGCCAATTGCTCTGTTTGCCACCCCCTAATGCTGGCCCTGAGTGTGGGGGCTGAGCATCTCGGGGGGGGGGGGCAGTGTGTGTGTGTGTGTTTATGTGCAGGGGCTGAATATCTGAGAGCTGTGTGTACATGTGTGTACAGATGTGAGGGATAAATGATTAGGGACAGTATGTATATGTCTGAAGCTGAAGAGAGCACAGCTTGGTAGTGGGCTTTGAAGTCCCCTCCCAAAGTTTTACCCTGAGTTGGTCCCCGGCCATATCTATCACCAGTCCTGGCAGACGTACATTCCAAAAGCTCATATATTCCAGTCACTAAATATAAAATACAATTTATTTTTCAATCTGGTTTTCTGGCCATTTTATTTTTCTAGTCATTTGGCTCTGGTTGCTGCATTTCCTCTGTATCACCAGTTTCCTTCCCACACATACCTAGCATCTCCTGTCTCCCTGCCGAGTATCATCCCCTCCCCTCCCCCCCTTATCAAGCATCTCCTATCTCCCTCCCTTCCTTGTCCAGCATCTCCTCTATCTCCCTCGTTCCTCTCCCCCATGTCGAAGATCTCCTCTGCCTCCCCTGTCCTATACCACCCTGACATCAAAAATCTCCATGCCATGCAACATATTTCATACACCATTATGTCTAGCACCCTCCCTATTACCCCTTCCATTGTGGTCGATCATCCAGCCTCTCTTCCCCATCCTGACTGGTTTAGCATCTTCCCCCAATCATGCACTCTCTCATAGAGAAAAATTAAATTGAAATCCCAAGAAGCCAAGCTCTGCATGCCGTGCAACACCAGAGAAATAAACTGATACAGTTCCCCCCTGTTCTTGCAAAATATAAAGATGGAAGATAGCACAATTCACTCTCCGCAACTGGCACAAAATACAGCTGCCAGATTGATTACAGGATCAAAGAAACACGAGCACATCACCCCCGCCTTAAAAGACCTGAACTGGCTACCCATCAGATCCAGAATTGAATATAAGGCTATAATGATGACATACAAGATATTAAATAATCAGTCCACCGAATGTTTAAATGAGATAATCAGAAGAGTACCAAACACACACTCAAGGAGGAAGTTCCACCAAAACACCCTATCAATAGCCTCCATACCACTTAAATCCTCACAAAGAGTACTTCACAGAGCATTCAAATATTATACACCACCACTATGGAACTCACTCCCACACAACCTAAGATATTACAGACATCGCCGACTTCAGAAAATATCTAAAAACATACCTCTTCAACAAACACTACAACAGCATATGACACAACCACAGGACTGAATTCCCTACAAAACTGTCCCCCCTGCACATGAAATGAGAGTCAGAAGCTGTAAAGATGTCTTACGCATTGGAACATGGAAACGTACGAAGCATGAACCAAGGGAAGTTGGAGGTGGTCAAGAATGAAATGGAACTTGTACAACTTGATCTGTTGGGTGTCAGCGAACTGAAATGGACTGGCATCGGGCACTTTGCATCAGATGATCACATGGTCTACTATGCTGGTAATGAAAGACGAAGAAATGGTGTTGCATTTATAATAAAGAAGAAACTTGCAAGAACTGTAATGAAATACAATGCAGTCAGCGAACGCTTAATCTCTATTCGTCTACAAGGAATGCCTATCAACACAACTATAATTCAAGTATATGCCCCAACAACAGCTGCAGAAGAGAATGAAATTGAAGAGTTCTATGAACAAGTACAAGCTAAAATTGACAGAACATGCAAACAGGATATCCTAATAGTCATGGGTGACTGGAACGCAAACGTTGGCAGCAAAGAAGAAGGCAAAGTAGTTGGAAAATATGGACTTGGCAACAGAAATTAAGCTGGAGAAAGACTGAGATGAATAGATCGTCGGTCTTGCAGAATTCTATCAAACACCTTCTTCCAGCAACACAAGCGGCAACTGTACACATGGACTTCACCCAATGGATTGTATAAAAATCAAATTGACTACATCTGTGGAAGTCACTGATGGAAAAGTTCTATAACATCAATGAAGACAAAACCTGGAGATGACTGTGGTACAGATCATAGAAACATAGAAACATGATGACAGAAAAAGACCACAAGGCCCATCTAGTCTGTCCTTCCATAACAACAACTACAACAGTCCACTTTCTACCTTTAGAGATCCTCTGTGTTGGTCCCATGCTTTTTTGAATCATCAACTACTAGCATGCAAACTCAAGCTAAAGTTGAAAAAGAGCAAACCACTCATGAATGCAGCAAAATATGACCTTGAGAATATACTACTGGAATTCAAAGACTGCCTGCAAAATCAATTTGCTGCTTTAGATACAAATGACAGAGCTCCAGAAGAGTTATGGAATGACATCAAGAAGGTTGTGTTGGAAGAAAGCGAGAAGTCTCTACAAAAGGTGAAAAAGCAAAAATGGCCAAAATGGATGACGGAAGAAACTCTGAAAATTGCCCAGAAATGCAGAGAAGCTAAAGCCAGAGGAGAAAGAAAGACAATTACAGAACTCAGAGATTTCCAACGTGCAGCAAGACAGGACAAGGAAAAGTACTACAACGATGCATGCAAGGAAATAGAAGCAGAAACTATTAGAGGAAGAACAAGATCGGCTTTCCTAAAGCTACAAGAGTTAAAGAAAAAGTTCCAGCCTCGAAATGGAATGTTACAAGATGCTCAAGGTTCTATGTTGAATGATGCTGAGAAGATCAAGAAAAGGTGGAAGGAATATACAGAGATTTTATATGATAAAGATCAAGTGGACCAACAGCCGTTTCAACCTGTACCTTATGATCGGGAACCATTGGTGATGAAAGAAGAAGTTAAAGCAGCATTGAAAGCCTTATCAAAAAACAATCAAACAGGAATACCCAACCTCAAATGTGTTGTTATCAAAGAACAAAGCACCAGGCATTGATAGCATTCCCATAGAAGTATTACAGCAATCTGATGCAGCTGTTACCGTACTTACAAGGCTCTGCCAAGCAATATGGAAGACAACATCATGGCCAACTGACTGGAAAAGATCTGTGTTTATACCAATACTAAAGAAAGGTGATCCAACTGACTGTGGAAATTATCGCACAATCACTCTGATCCCACATGCCAGCAAGATTCTACTGAAGATTATTCAAAAGAGACTACAACCATACCTGGAACAAGAACTACCTGAAGTGCAAGCAGGGTTCAGGAAAGGGCGAGGAACGAGAGACATCATTGCAGATGTGAGATGGATCCTTGAAAAGACTAAAGAATACCAAAAGGATATTTGTGCTTTATCGACTATAGCAAGGCTTTTGACTGTGTAAACCATGAGAAACTCTGGGCCACATTAAGAAGCATGGGTATACCAGAACACCTGATTGTTCTCTTGCGCAATCTGTACATTGATCAAGAAGCAACAGTTCGAACGGAACAAGGAGAAACAGAATGGTTTAAAATAAGCAAAGGTGTAAGACAAGGCTGCATACTTTCCCCCTACCTGTTTAATTTATATGCAGAACAAATCATCAGGGAAGCAGGATTGTATGAAGACAACAGAGGTGTGAAGATTGGTGGAAGACTCATCAACAACCTTCGCTATGCTGATGATACCACATTACTGGCTGATCAAGGAAGAGTGCTAGATGTGGTGTACTTAGATTTCAGCAAATTCTTCGACATGATTCCGCACAAGCAATTTATAAACTGAACACCCTTGGTATGGATCCTAAAGTGATGGACTGGGATAGAAACTAGTCAACAAAAGGTAATGGTAAATAGAGTTAACTCTGAGGATGAGGATGTCACCAGTGTTGTGTCATCAGGATCAGTCCTTGATCTGGTTCTTATCTTTTTTAACATTTTTGTAAGTGATATTGCGGAAGGGCTGTTGGGTAAAACTTGCTTCTTTACAGATACCACCAAAATCTGTGATAGGATAGACACCCAGGAAGGTCTATATATCATGAGGATGGATCTAGGAAAGCTTAAAAAATGGTCAAGAATTTGGCAGCTGAGATTTAATGCTAAAACATATAGGGCCATACATAGGGGCTGCAAAAATCCAAGGGAGCACTACATTATAGGGTGTAAAGTACTTCTGTCTACAGAAGAACAAGATCTGGGGGTGATTGTTCATGAGGAGATAGAAAAGCCAGAAGAAATTTTGAGTGCATAGGGAGAGGAATGGCCAGCAAGGAGGCGGTAGTGAAGGTGCCTCTGCATACATCTCTGTTAAGACTGCATTTTGGTACTGCCTACAGTCCTGGAGAAAACACTATAAAGCTTCACTAGATCTCTCTTCATGTTATCTATACCTTCCTAGGTATCTGCACTATTGCAGATTTTGATACAGAGTCAAGTGCAGAGGGCAGCTACTAAAATGGTCAGTGTTCTTCATCTTTTATGTTTTATATTTATTGACTTTTTAAATATACAGCCAAGCATTCCACTTATAGAGAAAAGAAGCATTAAACATCAAAACAATAAAACGAAGAAATTTAAAAAAAGGAAACACCATGTTTATTTATTTAGACAGACTTGTATACCACCTTATCCTTCAATCAAGGTGGTCACGACACATCACAATTGGAGGGTTACAATTAACATTAGGGTACATGTAAACATTTAGACAGTACAGTTACATAACAGCATTTAGACAGTACAATTAAAGGTAACATTTAACATGAGGGTATTTAATAACGTGGTATGATAAACTTGTGTGTGTGGATAGGATGGGTGCATGTTGAGTTCCGCAAATCCTGGGAGATACGGGTTACACAAGCATTCCAAGAAATAACCCCCTAGGGTCAACGGAGAAGCCAGCCAGAGCTATGCTAGTGAACTAATACATTGGAGCATCAACCTCAAGACATAGTGGCTGAAACATTAATAAATGCAGATAATTCAGATGGTTGATAAACATAATTAACAGAAATGTATTTAACGAGGCATTTATAAGGAAACTTTAGAAAATATGGTGCCTCCCACTGAAGAACTCCTTCCCTTAGAAATAAAAACTCCCTCTGGTATGGAAGGGAACCTGATGTTTTTTTATAAAGAAAAGTTTAAGGAGTCAGTCCCAATCTGGTAAAAGTACACATGGTGAGAGTGTAGCAGAGGTAACATTCTCCATCACTGACTCTTCCAGTAGGGCAGAAACATTCAGAGTGGCCATTACCGTAGGTTCCTCAGAGGATTCTTTCTGAGTCAAAGGTAAATAATAGATACGAGAGAGAGAGAGGGGACCTGAAGTATTTCCACTATATATCGTTTAAACATCTCATGAACAGAAACAAATAATTTGGGAAAATTTGTAAATCTTAAATTTGAAGCTCTTCAGGCATTCTCCAGGGCCTCCATTTTAAACTGAACACCTGTCAAGTCTTTAATTGCAGCAAGAGAAGAGTCCCCAACAGTGTCTATATGAACAGCATGGTCTGCAACAGTAGTCTGAATAGACTCAATTGCAGCCTGCTGTTGCACAGTCACAGTGTTCTGCTCCTGTAGTTTCTTCTGTAAATACTGTGATTGACCAGACACCACCACAGTCCAATTTACAATGGCTTCCCCTATAGTTTCTAGCATGAATCTCTCAGGTCTTACCGGGCTCAAAACAGATTGGGGGACTTCCAAGGGTCACAGTGTCTCTGCAGGAAAGAGCTGTAGAAAGTTCAGCCATTAAGCCTATACAATTTCCTCCCCTTGCAATCCTGGAACCCCCACCACTAAAACCAAGGTGGACAAATCTCCGACAGTAGAAACTGCTGTTCTCCCTTGAAAGGACGAACTCTCCAACCCAGAAATCAGCAGGGAACCCTCAGCACAAGACCACACCTCTGCCACTGCACCAGGAGGGGAGAGGGGGGAGGAAGACGCTCTTCTGGGGAAAGAGTGCAGTCTCTGAGGAAGATGCTGGGTCTCCTGACCTCGACATCAATGCAGCCAGGGAACCACCTGAATCAACAACAGGTTGTCCTTTGAAAAAGCATTCCATTGGACCCTTCGCAAATCAGAGCTATAGCCTTCCATTTACCCATGCAAGCAATGGACAACTCAACACTCAGGTGGTGATGTTGCCCCACCTCCCCCTGTTACCCCCAGTGTTCTTCATCTTAAAACATATGAGGTAGACCTAGATATCTCAATATGTATATTTTGGAAGAAAGGCAGGAGAGGGGAGGTATGATGGAGACATTTAAATACTATTGTGGCATAAATCTAGTGGAGGAGAGCTCCTTTCATTTGAAAGAATGCTCAGCAACAAGGGGGGGAGGGGGTCATTGGATGAAGGTGAAATTTGATAGCAAGTGCCTCTACTGCCATTCAGAAAATCTAAGTCCAGTACTGCCTTTCAGCATTCTATATTTGCTGAGTAATAATTTTGCCTCTCATTAGTTTAGTGCTTAAAGCTGAATTTCAATATGATGTCTGGTTTCACCTTGTCTGTGAAGATTTATAATTGTTGTCACAGATATAAGCCTTTTCCATTGTGGCAAATGCTACCATATACACTCTATATATGTCCATAACAACCACACTGTAGTGAACAATGTTATTTGCAAAAATTCCTAAAGCACCTAGCTATTTAGTTTCCTCCAGAAGAAATAAATTTACTCTTGTCTCAGGCAGGAGTCAATCCATTTGGCTAATGACTGCAGCTACACAGTTTAATTGAAATCAATAAAAGCTACTTCTGCAGCTTCCAATTTTTTCCTTACATCTCTCTCCTTCACAACTCCTCTCCCTTTTTGCTCACATATTCCACCATCCCCCAAACAGTTCCTCTCACCATTTTTGCATCTGTGTTATCTCTATATCTGTTGATAGCCATTTGTATACATAGATATATAGTGGTAGATATATAGATTAATGCGTTCACATGTGTGTATGTGTTGGTGAATGAGGTTAATCAGGTGATAAGCCAATATAACTAATATTTCAGAAACTGTAAGCATCCCACTAAATCAAGAAAGTCCAAAGGCCACAAGAGATTGGAAAAATCTATATCTGTTAAAAAAGTACCTTGTTTCATCTCCTCAAAGGTCCAAAAATATATTTTGCAATGTATATTCAACTAAAGGGGCCTTTTGGTAAAGCGTGGTAACAGGTACGTGAATTGGCTGTCCTGTTAGCATGTTGGAAGGACAGTAAGTGCTCAGTCGCACTGTGCCTGTATGTTGTGGAATGGGGCAGGAAATGGGAAGATTAGAGGCAGGGAAAGGGCGTGGGGTCTGCATCTTGCAGTTAGTGCCCAGTAACTTGCAGATGGTACGGATGCACTTACGGCCTTCCCAAATAGGCAGGGAGATTATCCATGTTGTCATCACTGTTAACATGTTATAAAGATTTATCTTCTGTAGTAACTATATGGGAAGATGCTGGGAACAAGAAGTTACTACAGAGGCTTTATAGTTACCATGTGGTAATTTGGGCACCTGTCATACAATAATTGCAAAACTTATAGCACTTTGGTTAAAGGGACTCCCAAGTTAACAAAAGGAATAAGGGCAAGCCTACAATGGATATCAATCTGCCAATATTTATGTGCACGCTACTTTGTCGGTTAAACAAAATGTCATCTGTCAAATCTATAAGTGAAGAGGATTATTTCAGAAAGCTCATTTGTGATTTACAGTGCTTAATTAGGCATATACACATGTAAATGGCCATTTTAGAAAGAGCTCAGTTCACATGAGAATGTGTTTATTATGTGGAAGTTGCAAGGTGGCAGGACAGGGACATAGAGCATGACCAAGGTGAGTCAAAAATCTACATCTATATTCCACATTTCATATAGGGAATATATGCTGTCATGGGGTAGACAGCATAAAAGGTGAAGTACTAAAGGCTAGTGCAGAGAATGAGCCTATTGGCCAGGAGATAGAGAGCACTAAGCCTGAAACACTAAGAAACAATATACAGGAAAAGCTTACCTGTCAGAAGCCAGATAGTGCTAAGCCTGAAACACTAAACAATACACAGGAGAAGCTCACTTGGCAGAAGCCAGATAGCATTGAGCCTGAGATAGTAAAGGACAGTGTGGGGGAAGGGCTTACCTGGCAAGAGTTACAAAACACAGACCGTGAAGCATTAGGAAATAAAATAGAGGAAGAGCTTACCTTGCAGCCTCAGGGGCAAGTGAGGCATTCACAGGGCAGAGAGGCAGGAAGGAAGAAAGCAAACATTCCCCAGGGTTGGTGTGACGCAGGAAGAATTGAGGGGGCTAATCAGATCCACCTGAACTCAGACTCACGTTCCACGTCAGGGGAGCTGAGAGAGAAAGGCAGGTGGAAAATCTCACACAGGCATGGGAGGCAGTTGAAGGAGCATTGGCAGTGGGAGTCAGAAGCAGGACTGGAGCCAAAGTTTGAGTGCCAGGAGGGAAGGAAAACTCCCAAGCAAGTGCTGATAGACACTTTACCGAGGAGAGCCAGGACTGAGGGAAGACCGGCTGGCCAATCCAAGAGGAGTAAAGAAAACTGCAGCAGGGTCTTCCCAGCCAGAGGGGTCCTCCTACCAAGGCAAGCTGCTCAGTCAACAGGAGGCAAAGGTCACATACAGGGAAGCACCCAGGAAACAGGAAGTAAGTTGCCATCAGTCAAGCAACGTAACCAGATTTCCCTCAGAGAACCAGGAGGCAAGACAGATAAAAAGTCTTGGCGAGAAGCAGAGGGATTGGAGCTTAGCTTTGGCAGAAGAAAAGATAAGTACCCAGTTTTTACTAAAGAGAGGAAAAGGAATCCCAGGGTTGGAGACCAGGCATATAGCCAAGGGGACTCCTATCTGTACAAGCCGTGGAGAGAGATCTCCCACACCTCTCCTGATATCTGGGACTTACAAGGGCAGCTCCAACCAGTGACAGATGAGGTTTACCCAGGGCAAGATATGGAGGGCAGCCTCCTAGGGGCTCAGTGTCCTTATACTGGAACAGGACCCAGCCCTATGCAATGGGAGAGCCATAGCACGGAGAATATCCCTGAAGCCATGGAGTACGAGGAGTATGTGCCTGAGGAGGCTAAGAGTCTTTATTGAAGTCAAGCAAGAAGTAGTATTTTGTGCACAGTGAAAATACTAAACTGTATTGCTGAAGGAATTTGTGCACAGTGAAAATACGGGACTGTATTGCTGAGAATATTGTGCACAGGGAAAGTCTGGACTGTATCACTGAGAGATATTGTGCACCGTGTAAATACTGGACTGTATTGCTGAGAGAAAGCAGTATTATCATTTCTGGTTTAAAACCCTTTTTACCTGGTGAATTCAACCGTTCATTTATGTTGTTCCTTATGCTGTAACATCCTAAAGGGAAGGGGAATAAAACCCATCTTTTCATTTGGACCACAACTACAGAGTCCTTATTTCTTCCACAACACAATGCTACCCGGCTCTAGGCAGCCGCCTAGGACCGGCAAGTAGTCACAATGCGTACAACCAAAAATGTCCACATCAGGATTGACATCTGCTCCCTGGCATGTTTAGGATTTTAAGTAGTAGCAGCAAAATGGCCAACATACATCTGTAAGTGCCAGCGCGTGCATGTGGATGTAGTGCTTGCACATATAGATCGCTCAGGTTTCCCAGTTGCTTTTTCCTATGTGGCCATTTCTATCATGGTTCCTCTGGCACCGAGTATTGGCACATAGACATGCACTCCTGCAAATTCATACTTAGCATTTTACAAAAGGCTCCATGTTTAGCAGACCCTTTTCTAAAATATCTCCAAAATTATAAATGCTGTGACCGCGACATCTCAAATATAATCTCTGTGTCTTTTCTAAAATATGTCTCCACATGAAATAATACAAAAGTAAATAAATAAATCAATATCCATGGTCCCAACAGTAATTGAGATTCAGAGAACTCCAACATTTAGTAGGATGCTTTCAGTTATCACCTGAATTTGGTGAAACGGCATTCCAAAGGAAGTTAGGGGAAAATCTGATTACAAATTTTGCAAAATGGTGAAAGCTTGTGTTATAATCTAGGTGAACATTGTAGTTTTTGGAAGGGAAGAGGGAGTGGTTGAGCTGCTTTTCTGGTATAGCGTGTTTTAAATGTGTGTGAAGGGGTATATAAGAAGTTATACAAAGGGATTATCAGCAGCCCACCTTAAAAGGGTCTACAGCTCAGAACTCAGGGCTGGGAAAACGTGACTCAGAGGGATTAAGAAGCCAACTGTGTGAACAAGAGAGGAGAGAGGCACATCGAGACAGAAAGGGTTTTTTTAAAATATCAGGCACACAACAGTTCAGGGCCAAACAAAAACATTTATTTTCCTTCAATGGTCCACAATAACTCCCAGCTTGTTACCTTCACAAGGCTGGCCCGTCCCTTGATCCACAATTTAAAGTACAGAATTCAGTTCAGCACAAAGTCCAGTCAGTCACTTGGGCTTCAGTGTCTGTAAATATGATTCCCACCTCCTGAATTTCCTACCTTACAGTCGGACTCCTCTCCCAGCCCTGCTTGGAAGGAGCTTTCTCCACGTGCCTCTCTCCTGCTTTGTTTCCACAGTTGTTTTCTTAATCCCTCTGCGTCACGCCTTTCCAGCGCTGAGTTCTGAGCTGTAGATCCTTTTAAGGTAAACTGCTGATAATCCCTTTATATAACTTCCTATATACCCATCACACACATTTAAAACAAAATAAAAAGAAATATCCCCCTCCCATCTCCCAATAACTTTCTAAAATTAAGAAAAAAATAAGGACATATATCAACAGGTAAGGTAATTTTGCTTATTAAATTTATTTTCACTAAGAAGATAACCCATATATCATCCCCGGAACGTGGGATAAGATGTTTGGGAGTCTACAAATTCCAGCACTCCCTCTACATGCTATTGTGTTAGTGTGTCTTAATATCAACAACATACTATTTTACTGCACTTATGCAATGAAACATAATTGAACATAATGCTGTTTGAATGCGCTAACTTGGTAAAATATTCCTGGACTCTGCTTCCCTCCCTGTCGTTTCTCTCTACCTTTCCTATTTTGAGGCTGGCGTTCCTTTCCTCCTTGATTTGATTATTTACTTTATTGTAAACTGTAATGCTTGTTTGCAGATATTGTGGTATATCAAATAAAAGCAAACAAACGTAACACATAAGAATCCCATATAATAACGCCAGCTGTTAAATAAAAATGCTTTAACTTGCTTGTGAAAATGTAAATAGCTATCTTCCTGATGCATTTCAACCAGTGACACATTACAAGGCATCAAAGGTCTGGCATCTGCAATAAAACCCAAAATTACCCATCGTAGGTATTCTCATGCTACAGCGAGGACTCTTATCCAGCTGTCCACAGAGATTATCTGATGAATCCCATATGGGAAGAAGGCGTTTCCATCTATAAAACGTCTAGAAGCCTTTGGGAGGTCTTACCGTGAATACATGCAAGTTCCCACTTCATGCCATTGCATAGGATCTCCTCGGTCCTTGTAAATGATAAAATAGGAGACAACTTTAAGGGAAATGCATGTACATATGACGTATCCTACTGTTTATGGAGAACACCTGCTATAGGTAAGCCACTTGGTTTCCTTAAAGTCCTCACAAATAAAACTCCCCAGTTATTTATTTATTTATTTATTTAACAATTATTTCTATACCGCTCTTTCACAAGTATCAAGTGCGGTTTACAATGAACATTATGTTATATGGTATGGGTAGTATCATACCAAGTCATTTTACATAGAACAGGTGAACTAGGTACAGGTAACAGTATAATATTTAAACAGTAAATTATTAGAACGTTAAACTATTAGAACATATGTACATAGTAGATATTTACAATTATCATATATCGCTTGTAGGTGTAAACATTAATTTAATCTTCAAGGCACGTAGTTATATAATGGTTGTATTTGCTAGTTAACCTGTGTCTCTTTGTGTAGTCTGGCTAGTTTCTGCTCCTTTGTTATAGTGTAATGAGAATAAATGGGTTTTCAGTTTTTTTCTAAATTCCTTTATGTCTGATAGTAGGCGAATGTTGTCAGGAAGGTTATTCCAGAGGATAGGTGCTGAATGAGAGAAGGCTCTCATGTTGGTTTGTTTTCTAGCTTTTGTGTAGTCTTTTGGTACTGTAATAGTGTTTGTGTATCTACTCCTTTGTGATCTTTTATCTATTTCTAAATTGATGAGTGTATTGAGTACTGATGGCGCTAAGTTATTTATTAGTTTAAATGTAGTTAGTAGAATCTTGTATTTTATTCTGCTGTGAATAGGTAGCCAATGGAGTTCAGCCAAGATCGGTGTGATATGTTCGATTGAACTTATATTCATTATTATCCTTGCTGCTATGTTCTGAGTTAGTTGTATCTTTTTAATGTTTTGCTTTGTGATGCCATTAAGGATTAAATTTGCAAAATCAAAATGTGGGGTTATGAAAGCTTGAATTATGGTTATGAAGTCTTGTAAGTGAATTAAAGGTCTTAGTTGTCTCAAGGTCTTAAGTTTGTAGTGTATGTTTTTTGTTAGATATTTTATGTGTGAATCCATGTTAAGCTTATTGTCAAGTATCACACCTAGGTATTTTATTTCTTGTTTTATGTTGATCTCATGGTTATCAAGTGTGATGGTGCTTGGAGGTGTGTATGTTTGGTTTTTAGTAATATCTAGTACATCAGTTTTTGAGAAGTTAATGTGTAGGTTCTGATCGCTGAGCCATATTGTTAGTTCTTTAAAACAATCTGTTATTTGTTGTAGTGGAGGGTGTGGGATTTTAAATGGTAGGTAAAACATTATATCGTCGACGTAGATATGATAATGGACGCCATGACGTTTAAAGATGTTGCTGACTGGTTGTAGGTAAATGTTAAACAAAAGTGCTGATAGTGCGGATCCCTGTGGGAGGCCTTGTGTTTGGTTGAATGTGTTGGATGTTTGGTTAAGAATTCTTACTGTTTGGGTTCTGTTTGATAAGTAGGATTTAAACCAGTTATAGACAGTGGATGTAATTCCTATTTGTTGAAGTCTGTTGAGCATTGTTATATGGTTTACGCTGTCAAATGCGGCAGAGATGTCGAGGAATACTAGTATGAAGGCTTGTTTTGTGTCATCAATTCCTCTTAGTAAGGTGTCATAAAGGACTGTTAGCAATGTTTCAACCCCATGGAATGGTCGGAAGCCATATTGGTGTTCGTCAAGGAGGTTCAAGGTGTCAATAAAATCCTGTAGTTGGGTTTGAACTATTTTTTCAATAAGTTTGGCCATGAAAGGAATGCTCGATATGGGTCTGTATGATTTTGGGGATAATTTGTCTAGTGTTTTATTTTTAAGTATTGGTCTTATTTGAACATGTTTGAGTGATGGTGGTAAGTATCCTTCATCTAGTGAAATGTTAACCATGGGGAGGATGAAGGGAGAGAGTATTGAGTGTGTCTTTTTTATCCAGTCAACTGGGCATGGGTCAAGATATGATGTGGTTGTATTGATGTTAGATATGGTAGCTTTGAGTGTGGTCTTTGAAATTTGGCTGAAATTGGACCAGTTATGAGAGGTTGTGTGCTTCATTTCAGTGTGTGTTGTTGAGGGGTTATTTGTTTGTATTTTTGTTTTATTGATATAGTATTGAGCTAAGTCTTGTGGGGTAATATCTATGGATATTTCATCTGAATTGTATGTTTTGTTTGTTAGCTTCTGTATTATACAGAACAATTCTCTTGGTCGGTTAATTGAGTTATTGAGTAAGTTAGAGTGGTAGGTTCTCTTAGAATTGTCTATTGCTACTTTATATGTGTAGAGTATTTATGTATTTCTCATAGGTTGTTGGAGATTTGTTTTGCCTCCATTTCCTTTCTTCCATTCTTAGTTGTCTTTTAAGATTTTTAAGTGTCATGTTGAACCATGGGGCATCCTTTTTATCAATTATATTGTCGTTTCTATTATGTTGAGACAGGTTAGGTTTTTTTTCTGCTGCCAGTGAGATAGTTTTGTTCCAGGATTTGATAGTTTCTTCCAAATTTGTAGGTGTTAAGGTGAGGTGAGGAATTATTTGATCTAAGAATTCTTCCTCATTAAACTTTCTAAATCTCTTATTTTGTGGGGGTTGTGTTCGTTTAGTGTGATTGTTGTCAGGGATGGTAATATCAAATTTCAGAAGGTAATGGTCTGACCAGGGGACTGGTATGTTTGAGAGTGATTTGGAGTTATATAGGTTATGAAGTGAGTTTGGTAGGAATACCATGTCGAGTGTTTTTCCTTTTACAGTGTGTTTTCAACAGAAAACAATGGAAAAATATATATGAAGAAACCCAAATAGGCAAACACTATAACTCATTATTTCTGGCAATAAGTCATTTCAATTTTACAGATTTTTTTTGAAGGCTGCCTCAAAATAGGCACTAGAGGGCATGAAGATGGATTCTAAACCTCAAAGCAATTCTTTAGTAAAGATTTGCTAAATTGTCCATGTCAGTTTTGCAAACTTCCTCCATAGTGGCCAATGGCAAGTGGGCTACTAATGCAGCCATGG
Source organism: Ichthyophis bannanicus (assembly GCA_033557465.1). Taxonomy (NCBI): domain Eukaryota; kingdom Metazoa; phylum Chordata; class Amphibia; order Gymnophiona; family Ichthyophiidae; genus Ichthyophis; species Ichthyophis bannanicus. The sequence continues at coordinate 121,454,602 of CM066040.1, forward strand.
TTCAGACATTGCACGTCTTGATGTAACCCTCAAGAGTCAGGTCTGTTTGGACTTAGACAAAGGACATATATCTTTAAGTGGTGACTGCTTTGCTGAATATTGATCTCTTAGTGTGTAACAGCAGAAAATGTCCATTGGAGTGGCAGAGTAGTCTAATGGTTAGAGCAGTGGGCTAGGAATCAGTAAAGTCAAGTTGAACTCCTCCTGCTGCTCCTTGTCAGCTTGGGCATGTCACTTAACCCTCCATCGCCTTGTGAACAAACTTGGGGAGGTGGGGATATCCAAAAGGATTAACACAGTTAGCAGACCTGCTAACCACATTAATCCCTCTATCTCGGATACAGTTAGTGCTGCTGAATGCCCCAGTGGTAATGGATTAGCATTGGGGCATTTCAAGGGCAACACCCGGCCATAACAGAGCAATGGCAATATTGGGCCACGGCCTAGTTATGGCAAGGCAGCACAAGTTAGTTAAAGGTTGGCCTAACTTACCGCAGAACCTAACCGGGCAAGGGCTAAATATCTCTGCTGCCCAGTTAGCTTTCTGCCAGTCCTGGTAACCTGGATATGACCCTGGCATTGAATATCAGGGTTTAAGTTTCAGCGACTCTGGCTAGCTGTGTTAGAACAGCTATTCATCACCATAATTATCTATCCCCTCCCCCATAGATTATAAGCCCTCCACGGACAGGAAACTACCTACTGTACCTGAATGTAACTCACCTTGAACTTCTGAGAAAGGCGTGAGCTAAATTCAGTTCCTTTCCCTTCTGTCCAGTTATCCTATCCACACAGTTAATAATACATCCCAGCAGTCATCCATAGCATGGGACCATCACGATTTCACCTTATCGAAGACAAACCTTTTTTCCTTCTTCCTATGTATACCACCCTCTTGATTACAAGCTTATTCAAGATCCCTGCTTACTGTAGTTTCCTCTGATTTATCCTGTGTATAAGCACAATATCCTTAAATAATATAAATAGCCAGAAACAATGCTACGCCATTTTATGAACATCTAGCCTCTTAAGTCCCCTTGTAATAGCATGGGCAAACAATCAGGATCTGGGCCTGAAAATGGCTTGCTTACTGCTGTCAGCAAGTTACGAAGGTAAGTAGTCCTGGTTACCTCCAACCAGCCTACCAGGCAAGCAGTCGGCTCTAAATTCATTAGAAAAAATCCAGTTCCTCTCCAGGGGTCTCTTAGTCATATCTGTAGCTTGCAGTGTTGGTAAGAGTACAGATGTTTGTGCAGTCTCTTGCTGCTTCAGCTGTATCCATAGGTCTTGCTGTTGCTCACCCTGGCTTTGTATCACTCTGAAGCTGCTGCCAGATATCCACCTAGAGCTGAAGTAGTGGCTCCATCGTGAGTAGATACATCTGGTCTGCATTGGTTAATGTCATCGGTTCTGCTCCTGCAAACTGTGACTAATGAACAAACCTGCCTGGCTGGCTCTGACTAACTTCTTCTGGCCCCTCTCTACCAGGGCATGATTTTAACCCTATAGCCAGTGGTGAGATTTAGCCGGTTTGGCCCGGGTCACGTGAACTGGTTCCTGCTACGAGCCGCAGTCACCAAACCGGGCTGAAAATGGTATCCCAATGCTGGTGCTGCACTGGGGGGATCCCCCCCCCACCCACCAGTGGTTTGACAGCATTAGGGGAGCACAGCATCATGGGAAGCCCCTGATGCCATCAAAGCACTGGTGGATGGGGTGGGGAGGGGGAAAAATCGGGCCACTGGGCCACCAGAGATTTTGTGCCCTGTGGTTTCCATCAGCAGCCCAAGTGTGTGGTGCTGGCAATACAAACATGTGCTGTGTTGTCACCCGCTCAGTTCTGGCCACTCCTATAACAAGTAGCACCCTATAGCCCAGAGCCTCCCACAGTGGCAAAAGATCCTGTTTTGTTTTGTTTTTTATTATGTGGAAAGGCTGCATCCCAATGCTGCCATCATATCTAGTAGCATAGACAGTGTAGCGCCCTCTACGGATTAGGCGGTTGCCTATATGTAGTGGGCGTACCTCTTTGTGTCCCTTATCATTCCCATTGCTGAGGCTTCTCAATAATGCAGTTGTGTGGTAAGAACCAAAACAGCCAAGGGTTTCAAAGGTAACAGGAATTTTATTTTCTACTTAACCATTGAACTTCTTTGTCAGCAGTTCAGATATAACCAGAACAAAAATGGGATATTTCTCCATTCAAAAGGAAAACAAACTTTACAGCACAGTTCAGGCATTAGCCATTTTAAACAGCTTGTTTTAAACGAAGCAATAAACCTTGCCTTCAGTCAAGATTACATTCTTAGGTCCCAGGCTTGGTATAGCACAAATCTGTATCACACAGGGCTCTGCACATCACCTTGGCTTCTTGGTTACAAGCTGCTAAACCCGTGTATCATTCCTTTTTAAAGACCTTGGTATTCTTCACTTTCAAGTTGCAAATATTGGCTTTTAACTTCCAGCATTCATAGCCTTCTTTGAGCCTGTCTGACTAGCTCAGCAGTAGTGCTTTAATTAACCAAATTTCCAGCAGGTCCTAAACTTTCCAAAGCTTCTGGCTTTTTCACTACTTTTAAAAACCATACAGCTTTTACTTCTTCTGACTCACACAGTAAGAGCAATCCATTTCAACATCAGAACATACACTTTCTGAAAGGCATTCTTCTACTTCCATACTTTCCTCATTTGGTTCAATTAGCACCTGGCTGGCCTCAGCGTCTCTAACGGCAGGTTTCAACTGCTCCAACAATTTCAAAACCTGTTCCCATTGGGAATCCTCACTACGCTGAGTTGCAGGGGAAGGACATAGGAGATCTTTCTTTTTTAATAAACCTTTTAAAACTTGCAAGGGGCTCACTTTGTTCCCAGCACCCTGTCTTCTCTCAGGCTGTTCCACAGGTAAAACCTCCACAGACTCTCTCACAGAGATTCCCGTTCCTTGCCTTCCACCAGCATTTCCCCCAGAATCAACTCTCCTGCGTTCCAAGCCAGCTGTACTCTTCCTACCAGCTAGGCTTCCTTCAGGGCTTGAGTTGTCTGAATGCTGCATGCAATAAGGATCTCCTCTGAGGCTTCTGATAGAGCACTTCTCTCTTACACGTGTCCTCCTAATCTCCTTACTTCCTGTAGTTTCAAGAGATTCTCTGCTAGTGTCCAGCCTGCTAGGGAACGTCTCCTCCTCAGAGGATTTCCCTCCTGGGCTCCGCCCACGGACACAACCTCCTCCTGCTTTCCTTCTTCCTGGTCTCTCTCCTTTCACTCCTCCTTTCGTTCCTCCCAATCTGGAAGACTCTCTCTGCTTATATGATTGGGGCTGTCCTATAGCCTCAGACTCCACCCCCAGGCTTCCCTCGACACCTCCCCTGGTCACCATGGAGCTAGGGCGTGGCTCACTCTCTACATCTCTGTGCACAGAGTTTTTTTCCTTGGTTAGAGTTTTAACCCTTAAACTCCCTGAACCTTTCTTCTGCCCAGAGGTAAAAGGCTGTTTTTCCACACTTTCTTTGGGCTCTATACCTGTCTCGCCACCACAACAGATGATCACGCTCTGGGCCTGCTGGAAGACCCTTTATATAAAAAATGACCAATTGAGCTGAATTTCAAAGAAAGTGCTCCTTTAATTCTTACAGCTGAAAAAAAAGAAAAGTAATGCCTCACTTACCAGTTGCAGGCTGCAGGAACAATAGATCAGCTAGTCGATACATAAATGGTACACAGATAATCCTTTAACTTTCCTTTCTTTCCTCTGAACTTGGTATTTAAGTTGTTCTGCCAGAGCCCTACTCTACTTGTATTTGTTGAAACTGCTGCATATCTGTTTTCCCAATAAACACAGAGAAAACAGAGACCTTGTAGCTGGCTCACTGCCAGACAACTACACATTACCTGGGAGAGAAAAGCTGCATAATCTCCCCGAGGCAATGAACCCACAACCTCCTTAAAGACCAGGGATAGGAGCAAACGGAGAGGGGCTGGATTAGGAAGTAGAATGATTTTTCTTTTCTTTACTCCAGTCTCACCCCATCCCCTCTCTTTCATACAAGCTGCCCAGATGTGAAGGGCTGGAACAAAACTCCCCTGTTGCTTTGAAGTCGGACAAGAAATAATAGTTGAGATCTTGTTGATGTGTAACTAGAGGACAGGAAGGCTGCACTTAGTTCTCATTACATGAGATCACTTCTGTGAGAATCCTGTTGTTCTGCTTGTAATGTGAGATGGTGCTTCTCAATTCTTTAAACAGAAAATTCTTTTATGACATTTAGAAAGACATCAGAGGCTCTAATATGGATTGGAGACTGATAAAGAGAAGTTAGAGGAAGAAAGCAAACAGTTTTTTATATGGTATTCAAATGACTAAAAAGGCTGTTTTACCGAGAGCTAATAACACACCTAAGGAAATGTATATGGTGATTAGGAGGTGTTTGTTTGGTTTTTTTTAAAGAAAAGGGAACATAGTGAATAAGGTTCCTGCCTGTGGTTGGAATGCTTATTCCCTGTGGCTCTATGGAAAAGTCTTAGCACTGCAGGGTAGACAAGCTCCACTGGTGGATGCGACACAAAATTGTGACAGTTTGTGCGAGGTTCACCAGAAGGGTGCACTAGAACAAAGAATGGATGTTTTTTGAAAAGGTATAGTTAGACAGGATTCGAAAGTTAGTAGACTCTCTTCATGTGACCTTTCTGCTCTGAACCCATCCTGGTATTTCCATTTAAACAGTGCATAGATGTTGCTGCTAAGGCACTTGTTTTTTGGCAAATTGATCTCTAGTGGCACTGTCATGAGATTATACCTAGAGGTCAGATTCACCATTTTGAACCCAGGTGGTAATGGGGCAGGAGCAGAGGGAGATCACTCCAGCCCCATCCATTACATGACCAGAGATACTCTCATTTCAGTCCTAGAGGGATCAGGGTTGAGGGGAGAGTTGTGTTGTGGTTCTTGTGGAAGGGCTTGGAATACATGAGAACATAAGAATATAAGATATGCCATATTTGGTCAGGCCAAGATCCATCAAGCCAGTATCCTGTTTCCAACAGTGGCCAATCCACATCACAAGTACCTAGCAGTTTCCCCAAAAAACATAGATTTCACAATGCTTGTATTGGGGCATGCACTGGATATCCCGGGTCCCCTTTAATAATGGTTTATGGACCTTTCCTCCATGAAATTGTCCAAACCTTTTTAAACCCAGCTACACTAACAGCATTTACTGCATCCTCCAGTAATGAATTACAGAGTTTGATTACACATTGAGTGAAAAAATATTCTCTCTTAAATAGGTTACCCTGTAGCTTTCATTGCATGTCCCCTAGTTTTTCTATATTTTGATGGCATAAACAATCGATCTATATTTACTCGATTCACTCCATTCATTAATTTATGGACCTCTATCATATCTCCCCTCAGCCGTCTCTTTTCCAGTTTGAAGAGCCCTAACCTTTTTAGACTCTCTTCGTAGGGGTATCCTTCCATCTCCTTTACCATTTTGGTGGCTCTTCTCTGAACCTTTTCTAATAACACTATATCCTTTTTAAGAAAAGGTGACCAAAATTGTACACAATATTCCAGTTGCGGTTGCATCATGGAATGATACAGAGGCATTATAATATCCTTTGTTTTATTCTTCATTCCTTTCCTTATACCTAATATTCTATTTGCTCTCTTGGCCACCACTGCATACTGGGTGGAGGGTTTCTAAATGTTATCCACGATGATGCCTAAATCTTTTTCCTGGATGGTAGTTCCTAATGTAGAACCTTGCATTGTGTAATCATAGTTTGGGTTGTTCTTTCCTAGGTGCATAACTTTGCACTTGTCCACATTAAATTTCAACTGCCATTTGGATGCCCAGTCTTCCAGTTTATCAAGGTCCTCTTGCAATTTTTCACAATCCTCGTGGGTTTTAACAACTTTGAATAATTTTATGTCATCTGTAAATCTGATTACCTTACTCATTATTCTCATTTCCAAGTCATTTACGAATATGTTAAAAAGCAGCGGACCCACCACAGATCCCTGGGGAACTCTATTATTTACCTTTCATCACTGGGAAAATTGTCCATTTAGCCCTACCCTCTGCTGTCTATCTTTTAACCAATACCTTTAGTATAATGCCTCCTATCGCATGACTTTTTAATTTTGCCAAAGGTTTCTCATGAGGGAGCTTGTCAAAGACATTCTGAAAATCCAGATACACTATATCAAACAACTCGCCTTTGTCTACCTGTTTATTCACACCTTCAAAAAAATGTAACAGATTAGTAAAACAAAACCTTCCTTGGCTAAAGCCATCTTGGCTGTCTCCCATTAAGCCATGACTATCTACATGTTCAGTAATTTTGTTCTTTATAATGGTGTCTACTATTTTTCCTGGTACTGATGTCAGACTCACCAGTCTGTAGTTTCCCAGATCATCCCTGGAACACCTTTTAAAAATTGTTGTTACAATGGCGATCCTCCAATCTGCAGGAATTAACAGATGATTTTAATGATAGTTCACAGATTGCTAATAGTAGGCATGGAGTTTCATATTTCAGTTCTTTCATAGGTCTGCAATCTCATATTTCAGTTGCAGAGGTTTTTGATCTAGGGAAGACATGGTTGAGTGGGTTGCACATTTGGAGTCACCACCCAAGAAAAGGATCAAGACATCTGAATGGACAATATATTTATATCTTTTACTCGGTGTTGTTGCATGCCATTGAGGACGACAACCAAAATGATTAAGGGAGCTCGAGCAACTCTCCTATGAGGAAAGGCTAAAGAGGTTAGGGTTCTTCAGCTCAGAGAAGAGACAGTTTATAGGAGATTTGATAGAGGTCTATAGTATCTTGAGAGGAGTGGAAAAGGTAAGAGTGGATTGATTCTTTACTCTTTCAAAATGTACAAAGACTAGGAGAAATACCATGAAGTTACATACCATTTAAAACAAATAGTAGAAATTCAATGCCAGAAAATGTGGTAAAAGCAGTTAGCTTAGCTGGGTTTAAAAAACTGGCAAGTTCCTGGAATAAAAGCCAATAGACTGTTATTAAGGTAGGCCTGGGGAAAGTCACTGCTTATCCCCTTAGGGTAAGTAAAATGGAATGTGGCTACTTTTTGGGATCCTACCAAGTACTTGTGATCTGGATTGGCTATTGTTGGAGCAGGATACTGGGTGTGGTGGATCTTTGGTCTGACCCAATATGGCAATTCTTATCTTATTTTTTTCTGAAGGTCAAATAACTTCCGGCCTGCAGAAATGGATGCTTATAAAATTGACCAGGGCATACACATGTAAAAGCACACATGTATATCATTTCACCTGTAACACATCCCACAAGCCAACCTGGCACCCAGCACACCCATCTGCGACACCTTTGCCCTACAAATGATTACCCACACACTGCACAGTTTTAGCCTACAACTCTGTCCCTCGTTGGTTGCATTTTTCACAATTGAAGTTGTATAATTGATTGTTCAACGTGTTCCATGTAATGTTTGAGTTCCATTCTAATCTGTTCTATGTAAACCAGTGTGACAAGTAGATACAGCGGTATAAAAGATGTGTTACAATAACAAATAAATGTAACATACTTTTATGCGGAGGAAGCTGGATGGAGCTGGGCAAGACACAAGTTACAAAGTATAGCACATATCAGCTCAAAGACTGGCAAACCATTTGTACTTCTTTCAGGGCAGGTGCATCTACTTGCTGGGAGATTATTGTTGTATATAAAAGCACATAAAATAGGCAAAGCACCTTCAAAGTCTAAATGTCCTGTCACAAAATTACCCTCCAAATGTACTTTTTTTTTTCTCGTTAGCTTTTTAATGACATTTCCTGATTGAGTGGAATACAGAATTTTGCATGAAGAATGCAAAATGTCATGCTTATGTTTATTAAACTTCTGCAATATTTCTTTTCCAGTGATATCTGTAAGGGTTCATTTAACCAGTCTCAAAATCCCTTCATTTAATAAACAAAAATTGGAAAAATATAATGATACATTAAACATCTATTAGCTCCATTAACAAAGAAGTTAAATAGTATATTATAAAAATTAAGTTGCAAATATTGTCACTTAAATATTGTTGTAATATGAAAATTAACAGCATTTGAATGTATTTTTGAATTAATCAATCAAGCATAAGGGAGAAATACATGATTTCTCCAACAGAAATCATCTCCTACCAATATCACCTTTCTTTAACCATTAAGCCAATGAAACTAAACAATCTCTAATAAATCAGAGTTTTCGTACAGTAATTTGGAACATAAAAGCAGAAACTGCAGACAGGGCTTAAAATTCCACTCATGTGCATGTCAGTAAGGTAGCTTATTTTTATGGTTTTTTTTTCTGAGGATGTTTGGGCAGCTTCCCTCCAGGAAAGAATGCATTTTAATTGTCTCTACCATGACATTTAAAAATGAGCAAATAAGAACAAATTAAATCCTAGATATTGGGAATGTTGGAGTGAAAGAGAGATATAACAATACTAGTGACAAATATTCATAGCATATTTCAATACATGGACAGCTAGCCGGATTATAAACAGCAGGAGATAGCAGAATAGAGGAACAGAACAGCTTACTGCTTAAAATTTTAGCTGCATGTTTTGAAGTAACAGTTGTCAGACCACATCTACTACAGAAATGATTCTGCATTTTGGAGACAGCATCCCATAGATTTTTGGAAGAAAACTGAATTAAAATATACAAGAATAAAGCATTGCATAGTGTGTTGAGGGGGTTATTACATAGAACACTGAAATTTATTTATTTATATCAATGTTATATGATATGCATGTTTTTTCAGATTGCATTATTAAAGTTTTTATCATGTAGAGCTCTATTTAGAAGAATATATTTCTGTTGCATCACCTTTTCCATGGACTGCCCAAAGAACAAATTAGTCAGTACTAGAGGAGATCAAATCTAAGCCTTCTTTAGAAGCTCAGATGACAAGACTTCAACTTTCATACTTTTGGGCACATCATGCAAAGAGAGAGATCATTAAAGAAAGACATCATGCTTGGCAAGGTAGAAGGTCAACACAAACGAGGAAGGCCAGCAATGAGATGGATCTATACAATAACAGCAACTATGGGTGCCACTCTATCAACAATGAGACTTCTTGTTTTTATTTTTGTACTATATGATGTACTGTTAAAGGATACATAACTTCAACTAAAAAAAATAAATCCTAAAAGATAGACACAAGCTACATTCATTCATATTTTTTGGACTACCAAACTAGTGTCCTGCAAAATAAAGCATCTTGTATACAGGAAATATGCACAATATTGTAGTCAGAAACATTGCTTGTAGATTTTGTGAAACCTCCCATGGTCCTGTCCACATGAAAGAAGACAGAGAATTCCTTGCTGCTTTCACAGAATGCGAAATGGCTAAAATGTAACCTTTCAAATTAATACTTACGGAGAGGAATGATAAGTATTACATGATACCATTAATTCTTACATATATAACTTCAGGTTGTTACGTTCCTTAAAAAGACATCTGTATACCGAGTAGTATTTTGAGGTAACTTAAAAGACACACTCTCTCATTTTTGCAACTAGTAAGTCATTTTTAACAAAAATGCTACTTGCCCACAATTCTACCTCGAATCCCAGAAGTAGCCATGATTGGAAATATAAATTACGTTCACAGATACTGGTTTAAAGTGCCTCACACCCAATGATAAAGCACAAGTATTTTCTATGTGCACAAAGCAGATGATCATTAGTGATGGAAATCTTGATACCTCCATAATAGCTGATGGGGTTTTGTAGGAGGAACAGCTTATTGAAATATAACAGCAATAGCAGAGAAGTAGCACTTAAATGATTCTTGATAAAAGCTACCTGTCATATTCAGTAGTTTTTGAATACTATAACTACAGAAGGTTTTGAGGGTTCTATTGTGAGGACGCATTGAAAATGGAAACTTTTCCTCAAGGAAAATAGTTCAAGAATGCTGTTTAGCATGTTTATTCCTCCTGACATTTCGTTTTGCATTCCATCTCTTTCTACAGCCCACATACATATTCAACTATTTATAGCCCTTTCACTATCTTCCTTCCTCTCCAAGCTCCGATTCTCTTTTCAATGGGCTCTGTGGCCATGTTCTTGTAAATGCCACCAATGGCTAAGGACCAAGCAGTGCTGGATCTGCTCGGGATGTGCACAGGGAACATATTTTGCTCATTGTAGGAAAATGAGTCTCTCTCCTCTAATTTATGCATTTGTCTGTTTCACCCTTTTTGTATTAATAAAAATGTATTAACTTACATTAAAACTTTTCAATATGTGGAAATTAACTGTACATGTGTTAATTTGTATGTAAAGCAAATTAAATTGTTTTTTGTATGAACGTTTTAATGCATTTCAAAAAACTGTATAGCTAGAAGGTACATGAATTATAAAATACCTTAACTTATGCGCCACTTGCATGCCTTATGCATTTTCATTACACCTGAATTTGAAGTGTGATCTCTGCCATATGCTAGTATTTTGTGAAAATGAGTAGATGCTTGCCTTTCCAAAATAGGCTTAAATAGATGTATTTTTGCTCAGAGTAATTTTATAACAGGTTAACTACTGAATGTGTGAAGGGAATTTTAGAAGAGACGTCCAAGTGCAATCTGGGACATCTAAGCCAGACCCTTTGAAAAAAAAGCAGATTCATCCAGACGCAGACAGAATTTCACAAACATGCTCAATATGGACATCAGTGGGGGCACTGCTCCAGCGACTGCAATCATATGGCATCCGAGAAACTGTCTTTAAATGGCTTCAATCCTACCTCGTGAACAGACACCAACAGATAAAAACAGGCACGACCACATCCAACAAATACAAACAATCACAAGGTGTACCTCAAGGTCCCACACTCTCCGCACCCCTTTTCAACCTATATCTACAATCCATCTGCCCCTCCCGCAGCTTCTCCAGCCCAGTCAGGGCCTTGCAGCACACTAGAAAAGCAGCTGCACGCTGCCGGGAGTCCCTCTCTGCCACCGGACACCATCGCATCTTCACCGGACCCCTGATTCATCACAGAGAGAGGTCAGAGCACGTTTGCCCCTCCCGCAGCTTCTCCAGCCCAGTCGGGGCCTTGCAGCACACTAGAAAAGCAGCTGAACGCTCCAGATGTGCCGCGCCTGCGTGCCCACGCCTGAGGGCCTCGCCAGAGGGCCCTTTGGCGTGGCCCTTAGGCGGGACGCGAAAGGCCATTGTCCAGGGCTATCTCCTGAACCAACCCGCTGAGTTCTGCCGCTACCCAAACCCAGCATCTCTCAGCATTTTGAACGAGGTACTCTCAGTAACTTTGATTCCTCTGCTGTATTGTCTCCCGAGCACTTCTCTCAGCAATACCGCTACAAAGTAATTACTCCATTGTGCTACAAAGTAATCATTCCTTTGTACTACTGTGTTACTCCTCCCTTGTGTTATGTTATCACACCCCTGCTACCACTTGAATACTTCCAACCACTACGTAAAGACTCTTATTGTGTTGCTATTTCACATGCTGTTTCCACTGCACTTTTTCTAAGTGTTTACACTTTTTTATCCACACTTGTTAACTTATTCACGAACAAGCAGAATCACCACACCCACACCATAAGACCTGACTCAGCATCCACCAAGCCACCATGGCCCTCCCACTACTTACCCTCACCATCTTATACTTCCTAGCAAACACCATACAAAACTCCATCACCCTCTCAAATGGATATAGCCACATCCCTACCCTACCTCACCTGGGCAAGAAAAATCATGGCAACCCCTACCACCGGACTCCCACACCATTCTTGACACTCACACCTACTGTACATGGCCCTCAATCATCCTGATAACACCAAAGCAGCTCCACCAAAAACACAACACTTCCTGAAATACGCCCTCATAAATTCACACTCTGTTCGCAAGAAATGGCCTCTCATCTCTGACCTTATAGCTGTCCATGACCTAGATCTCCTCATGGTGACAGAATCATGGCTCACTGATACTGATACAGCCCTCATAAACCAACTTATCCCTCCCAACCTCTCCATTCACACCTGCCATAGAACCAACCATAGAGGTGGAGGAGTCTTTATCCTTGCAAAAACAGAGCTAAAATTTCAACTGCTCTCCTCCAAGAGCACCACGCACACAGACACTGTCACCATTGTCAACAAATACAACACCATAAACCTCATATATAGAGCCCCCACCTCCCCGCCAGAGGACATCTCTACCTTCATCGACTTAGCCTGCAACCCTGCTAACCCACGCAACCCCAACTGGCTGCTCGGAGACTTCAACTTATCCTCCCTGCAGTCCAACCAAGCAGACGCCTTCCTGGAAGCAATGCAAGCTCTTGGGTTCGAACAACTAGTGATGGCCCCCACCCATCTCAAAGGAAACCTACTAGACCTAATCTTCGCTCCCCACTCTGCCGCAAGTCTCAAGTTCAACCTCAACATCGCTATCACCCCTGTCCCTTGGTCTGACCATAAACTAATCACATTCCAGATCCCCTCTCATCAAGCTCAAATTCCATCCAATGATGCCAAAACAGAATCCACAAATACTACTCATTTCAGACCTCTTGATATAGAAGAGTTCACTAAACACGCTCTTCCTACTCTCAAACTAACGTCACGTAACCTGGATGAAGCAATCACCAACTGGAACATCACACTGAAAGCATTCGCCCAACTACCAGCCATGGACAAATCAGCGACCCCCAAAAGATGTAAAAGTAAAAGACAACCAGCTCCATGGTTAACAGTAGAACTTCGGGCATCTCTCCTCGCTCTCAGGAAGCATGAAAGGAAATGGAGACGCTCTCACTCCCAAGCTGACAAATCAACATACCTTGAACACCTGAAGTCCTACCGTGAAACAATATACCTCTGAATGAGTGAATACCATGCCAAGCTCCTACTCTGCTCACTCAACAAACCCAGAGATCTTTTCAGCCTAGCAAAATCCCTAATTAAGGAACCATCCCCTACCCAACTCGATCCTATATCCCCCCAGTCATATGCTGACTACCTCCAATCCAAGACCCTCAAGACCGATAAAGCTTCAGTATCCACACCCTACCATACTCCCACCTTACAACCACCAATCACAAAGATTACCCCACCAGCCGAGAAAAACATCCAAGACCTCATCACCATCATCAACACTTCTACAGCTCCAAATGACCCCTGCCCAGCATACTGGGTCAGAACCCTGCGTGCCGAGCTTAGTCCAATTCTAATGAACATCATTAGTCTATCCTTTGCAACAGGCTCATTCCCCTCACTCCTCAAACAAACATCAATAAGACCACTCCTGAAGAATAACAGACTTGACCTACTGAAGTCTGAATCCTACCGCCCAATCTCGAGTATACCTCTGTTAGCCAAAATAATTGAGAAGGTTGTCCAAAGACAGATCCAGCAACACATTGACATAGCGGCCCCTCTTGACCCCTGCCAACACGGGTTTAGGGAATCTCATGGAGTAGAAACTCTGCTCACCACCCTAACCAATACTTTGAAAGGAGGAATAGACAATGTCGAAAATGGCTTTGCTCTCATTTTCCTGGACATCGCTGCTGCCTTCGACTCCATCAATCACAATCAACTCCTCACCCGCCTCCATGAAAAGGGTATTCGTGGCCTCGCCTGGGAATGGTGTAGGTCTTACCTAACAGATCATTGGCAACATGTCCGGGTTGGGTCCAACACTTCTGCACCTTTCCACCAACAACAAGGTGTTCCACAAGGCTCCTCTCTATCTACGCTGCTATTCAACATCTACATGCAGCCGATATGCGACAACATCCGCTCCTACAATATCTCTACTCTAATTTATGCAGATGACGTCCTGCTGTTTACGCCTTTCAAAGTCAAACACCCAGACTTCACCAACCTTGTCAGCTGCTTCAACGCAATCACTGACTGGCTACTAACTCAAAATCTCCGCATAAACTTCAAGAAAACTGAAGTTCTGTTCATCTCAAGGAACAAAACATTCTTCCCTCCATCTTCTCTAAAAGTAAGAGATGCAGAGCTTCCAAATAAACTCACCATATGCTACCTAGGGATTACACTGGATCAGCATCTTCACTTTAAGGAGCACATAAGAAACACAACCAGGACCATATACAATAAAATCAGAACACTAAGGCACCTTAGACCCATGCTACCCCCTAATGATTTCTGAACCATTTTCCAGGCCCTCATACTACCATACTTTGATTATGCAAATGTAATTCTGTATGGTCTCCCCAAGAACACCCTCAACCCACTGCAACTCGCGATGAATGCGGCGGCCCGCGTTCTCTGTGGTCTTGCCAGAACGGACCATATCACCCCGATACTTAAGGAGCTCCACTGGCTACCAATATACTGCAGGTTAACATACAAAATTCTTCTCATTATATTCAAGATCATCAATAATCTAGCCCCCACGACACTCAAGGACCTCATCACCCCTACCCCGAAAAACAGAACGAGGAGGACAACAACAGACAACACTTTGATCATCTCTAAAGACTCCATAAAGTGCACCCAAACAACCAGGAGAAGAGCCTTCGCCTTCTACACCCTAAAATGCTGGAACGATCTCCCACCGGAAATAAGATCGATCAAAGACCTCATCCAGTTCCGGAAGGCAATCAACCACCACATCTTCCTGCTACACTTCACACAAGCATCCACCCCACCCCCGATCAATCACCCCCCAACCCCCACAAACTCTCCATACACTACATAAACAAATGGGTCTCAAGTAATAGCAGCTCCGCCTATTAGTATTTCGTGACAATACCGGCCAAGTCATAATCTTATGCTCTATGTCAATATGTATATAGCTACCCTCTATTTGTTCCAAGTTTTATCTCCTGTTACAACGTAAGCGCAAAACAGTCTCGACTGAATTGAGCAACCTTTGTTAAATGTAAACCGCACTGATAACAAATAGCGCGGTATATAAAAGATGCTAAATAAATAGATAAAATAAATAAAATCTGCTCATTCATTAAAAACCACAAGATCCTCTTCCACATATATGCAGATGACATTATGCTCTGCTGTCCACTACTCATCAACCATCTATCTTACACACAAATCCAGAACTTCTTCAAGGATGTATCCAACTGGCTCACAACAAACAACCTTTCAATAAACCACAAAAAAACAAGATATGTTTATTACAAGGGACCCCTCATTCACCCCTCCAACCTCAATCACACTAAACATCCAGATAAATGTTAAACCAGAGCTAAAATACTCAGGGATAACCCTTGACCAACAACTCTCCTTTAAAACTCATATAATAAAAACAAACACCACGATATACCACAAAACTAAAACCCTACAATGACTCTGTCCGCTCCTTGAACCACAAGACTTCCGCTCAGCACTCCAAGCCCTCACTCTCCCTCATGCCTACTACAGCAACAATATATACCAGTGACTACCATAGGTTACTCTCCTCCCCCTCCAATCTGCATGCCACACAGCTGCACGCACAATATACAATGCTGCCAAATTTGACCACATTGCCCCTATCCTAAAGCAGCTCCACTGGCTGCCTCTCACAAGCAGAATTAGATAGAAGACCTTGCTACTAACATACAAGGCACTATACTCACACCCTCCCACTGTCCTACAATCCCTCCTTCAAAAGTTCACAAAAAACAGACCATGGAGATCTACTACATCCAACAAGCTCAAAATACCACAATCAAAAACAAAATCCAATCAACACACCTACCAAAGAGCATTTGAACTCTCTGTATCAACCCTTTGGAACTCTTTACCTGACACACTAAGGAGCACCACTGACCTTCCCTCTTTCTGCAAACACTTGAAAACCCACTTATTCACCAACCACTTAATCTCCCACTAACATGATAAAAACACGCCATACTCACACATAATAGAATTCACAACTGTAAATAGTTAAAGAACAGACTGATAGGTACACTATTGCAATTGTACATAGTTTGATGGTTGAAATTAGTTGGTTAACATATATGTAAATCTTGTTTGATTGTTCACCGCAATGTTATCCTGTTCAATGTACCTAAGTTAATTATATGTTCCATGTAAAAATTGTTTTATTCATTGTAAACTGCTTTGACCCGGTGAAAAGCAGTATAAAAGCACAGTCAAATAAAAACATAAATAAATCTATATAGACATCCCCAGAATAGTATTCCAGAACCTGGACATCTAGGAATAGCCTATTAGAGTAGTGAGCTGAGTACTGGGGATGATAGAGTCTATCTTCTCTATACCCTCTGGATGTTTTTCAGCCAAAACAAGCACTTTTCAGATGACTGTTCATGCTTGCAGCAGGTCTAAACTTAGACATCATGCAATGTCCATAGTGTTTCTGAGATTAGGCAGGGACGCCCAGGTTCCTAGGGATGTCCCCAGAGCCGGCGTCTAACATGCTTCTGGAGACATCTCTGTGCTTTGGACATCTCTATGCCCGTTTTCAGACATCCAAAGCACGATTAGGGCTTCCAAAATGGCCATCATATTTTTTTTTTTTGTGTATGTGAATTGTTTTGCTTTATACATTGTTGATGGGGATTTGGATATTGTGTTGAATAAGAACTTTTCAGTGCTCAGCATGATCTCTTCATTAGTGTTGGAAAAGATCCTTGATTCTTAGAGACACAATGGGCCCGATATTTGAAAGGCATTTACATGCTTTATATCCCTATAAACCATGTAAATGTCCTAAGACAGCACCTACGTGGTTAGTGCTGTTTATTACTCCTGCCTAAGTCCCTGACATGACCCAGAGCTATCCAGTTAGCATCGGGGCATGTTGGGGGCATTTTGGGGTGGAGCAGAGGTGGGGAGTCACGGTAACTGGGTAGCAGCGATATAGGACCACTACGTAGTTAGCCATCCATGGCTAAAACTAGGCACGCTTTTGGCTCACCTAGTTCTAGAAATGGTTGGCTAACCGGGTAGTGGTCCAATATCGCCGCTACCGGGTTAGACTCTAACCCAGATATTCAATGTCATCGCTGCGGCATTGAATATCTGTGTTTAGAGTTAGCAGGCAGGGCTATGTGCCGATGCAGCGCATAGCCCACCCAACTTAATATCGGGCCCAATGAGTCCAAGGGATTCTAGGCTGATTATTTTTGGTAAGCTGTTTGACATATGAGACTCAGACTTCTGCACAGTTAGATATTTCACTTGAGAATGTAAGGCTGCCTGTATTCAAGCACCTTTGAAGTAGGTAACCCAATCAATTATTGTCCTATTTCTAACTTCCTGTTTCTGACTGAAATCATCAAAAGGGTCATGTATGCTCAACTAATGAATTTTGTGGATAAGCGTAATGTGTTTCAGCTTAAACAAGTGGAGGCCAATTCAGGAAAGGACGTTCAGCCCCGATAAAAAAGTACAGGACCTGATTTTCTTCTCTAATTGCTTACCCTCCAACTTCTGCAACTCAGTCTTTCCCTTATCTGACCACCACCTCTTAAGTTTTCTTATTCATCATCCCCCATCTCAGCCTCATCCTGTCTCCACTAATCTTTTCAGAAACTTTCTTGCTATTGATCCCTTAGCCCTCTCCTCTATTTCTCCTCCCCTTTCCTCCTCTCTGTTATACAAATCCTATAACTTTGCACTCTCCTCTGCCCTAGATACTCTTGCTCCCCTTACCCTACGCCCTATAAGGCGTTCTTCTCCCCAGCCCTGGCTCACACCCACTGCCCGATATTTGCGGTCCTGTTCCTGCTCTGCTGAGCGCCTTTGGCTTAAATCCTGCTGCCGTGCTGACCTTCTTCACTTTAAATTCATGCTTTTCTCATTCCAGTTAGCCATAGCACTTGCCAAACAAGTCTACTTCACCCATCTGACTAACTTTCGCCTCTTTAATACGCTCAATTCTATCCTCAATGTGCCTCCACCGCTGATTCCTCCCTCTCTTCCTGCCCAAACACTAGCTGATTTCTTCCATAACAAAATCAGTAAGATTACCCTCCAATTCCCCATTACCCCTTCTACCTCACCTTTCTCCCATCTCTCCCCACTAACCTCTGCTACCCTCTCCTCCTTCCATGTGGTCTATGATGATGAAACAGCACTCCTCCTTTCTTATTTATTTATTTACATTCTCTTATATACTGCGCTATTCTGCATCAGTGCGGTTTACATTGAACAAACTGAAATGACATTGAACAGGGCATTATAACTTGGAGATAACTATTTTGCAGGGAACATGGGCTATGGAGGGTTAAGTGGCTTGCCCAAGACCATAAGGAGCACCTGTGGGACTAGAAACCCCAGTCCTTCCGGCCGAAGGTTGCTGTCCTCTAGTGGGATTTGAACCCCCGACCTTCCGGCCTGAAGTACCTTGCCCCAACCACTAGGCCACTCCTCCACGCCAAACCCACCACCTGCTCCTCCAACCCCATCCCCACCCGTCTCTTATGCCTCATCTCATCCTCTATTGTCCCTTCTATTTATCATATCCTCAACCTATCCCTCTCCACTGTTACCTTCCCTACTGACTTGCCATAGTCACACCCCTCAAGAAATCCTCACTCGATCCAACCTAACTATCGACCCATCTCTTTCCTTCCCTTATCTCTAAACTACTTGAACATGCTGTCCACCTTCGCTGTCTCGATTTCCTTTCGTCTTATGCCCTTCTTGATCCTTTAGAGTCCGGCTTCCGTCCCTTGCACTCTACTGAAACAGCTCTCACTAAAGTATCAAATGACTTGTTCCTAGCAAAATCTAAAAGTCTTTATTCTTTTCTCATCCTTCTTGATCTTTCTGCTGCTTTGACACTGTTGACCACAACCTTCTTCTTATCACCCTGTCATCACTTGGCTTTAGAGGCTCTGTACTGTCTTAGTTCTCCTCCTCTCTTTCCCATCGCTCTTTTAGTGTGTGTTCTGGTGGCTCCTCCTCCTCCTCCGCTCCCAGTTGGTGTTCCCCAGGGTTCTGTCCTGGGACCGCTCCTCTTCTCTCTCTATACCCAATCTCTTGGTGCTCTTATCTCTTCCCATGGCTTTCATTACTATCTCTATGCTGATGACTCTCAAATCTACCTCTCTTCGCCTGATATCTTTCCAGCAATCCATGACAAGATCACTGTTTGCCTTTCAGACATTCCTACTATGGCTAAGACTGAACTCCTTATCTTTCCCCCCAATGCCTCCCCTCCTCTACCCCCTTTCTCAGTCTCTGTGGATAGCTCTTTAATCCTTCCTGTCTCTTCGGCCCGTAACCTGGGTGTTATCTTTGACTCCTCTCTCTCTTTCTTCACTCATATCTAACTCACAGCTAAGACTTGCTGTTTCTTCCTTTATAACATTAACAAAATTTGTCCCTTTCTTTCTTATGACACTACTAAAATGATTGTCCACTCCTTGATCACCTCCCGTCTTGATTACTGCAATAGTCTCCTTGCTGGCCTTCCCACAAACCATCTCTTTCCCCTTCAATCTATTCAACATTCTGCTGCTCGACTAATTTTCCGTCAGCATCGCTTTTCCCATGTCACTCCTCTTCTCAAGTCCTTTCATTGGCTTTCCATCTGCTTCCGGATCCAATTCAAACTCCTTCTCTTGATCTATAAATGCATTCACTCTTCAGCCCCCCACTACCTATCATCTCTTATCTCTCCTTATATCCCCTCTCACGTTCTTTGCTCTTCGAACAGCCTTTGTCTATCTATGCCCTCCACTCGTACTGCTAATTCTAGACTTCGCTCCTTTCACCTGGTTGCACCCTTTGCCCGTTATGGTTATGGTTATTTACTTAATATACTGCCCTTCTTTGGAAATCAAGAGTGGTTCACAATTTACAAAATATTAAAAGATGGCACAAGGCCAGGAATTTTGAAAAGAAATTACAACATAAGACAAGAAAGCAATAGTAAGAGGGCAGGACAGAGAGAACACATAAATTGACATACTTTGGAAACAAGGATCAGACATGAGGAGAGGGGAGGTCAAAGGCTAGGGAGAAGAGGTGGGTTTTTTAATTCTTCTTAAAAGTAACGTGGTGGGGTTCTAGTCTGAGGGAGGTAGGTAGGGAATTCCACAGGGCGGGACCTATGAAGAAGAATGCAGAGGAGCGAGTGGATTGGAGATAGCCTGGAACAATCTACCTCTGTCCATGCGCAATGCACCCTCTCTGGACCTCTTCAAATCCAGATTGAAAACCCATCTCTTCTCTATTGCTTTCTGTTCTTGATTCTTGTTTTTGCTCTTCTTATTTATTGTATACTTTGTCTCACTTGATTGGATTTGTATTTTGTGATCTTCTTGACTAGAGTGTGAGCTCTGATGAGCAGGGACTGTCTTTTCTTCATGAATGTACAGCACTTCGTATGTTTGAAGCACTTTATAAATGTTAAATAGATACATAGATAGAAATGGGCAGCCAGTGGAGCAGATTCCATAAGCGCAATGGTGTACATACCCACAACTATGGAAATGCACCATGGATGTGTTCGCGCTACACATATAGCAGTGCCCGCTGTGCGTGCACACCCCACACGTGTAAACACCAAAAACATACATCCCTGCTGCCCATCGAAACCACCCCTGCATTGTAAGGGTACTGCCTGTCTACAGCCACACCCGATTTCATTGACACAGTCCACTTGCAAGTCCAAAAACATGCCCACCTGTACTGTGGTCCACATGTGACAGGAAACAGGATGGAATGAACCCCAACCCCTCCACCCACTGCAGGCAAACCCAGAGTGAAAGTTGAAAGAATGGCAACACGCTAGCCCAACGTTTCAGAGCCCGAGACCTGCCTACTCTGCAGACTGGTCCTGAAAGAGGAGGTGGCACTGCTCCCCACGGTGCATAGATGGCCAGCCCAAACTGCAGCACACAGGTGCTGAAAGAGGATATGGACCACCCTAGCTCAGTAAGTAGAGAAATAGCAGTAAAGCTGGCAGACATGTACTGCTGAAAGCATGCAGTCATAATGTGAGGGGCAGAGAGAGGGCAAGAAAGGGATGGATTGGGCATGTGCAGGAGGAATGATGTGGAGGAGCAACAACAGTGCAGACAGTAAGGAATGCAGCCACACGGCACAACCCCAATGTGAGTGACAAGATGTGAAACCCACTGGCTGGTGGGTCCTGTGGACCCAGAGAGCAGGTATACAGTGAGACCACACCACCAAATGCATTGACATCCAAAACAGGGCCCTGATCAGTGGTGGGATCCAGCGGTTCACACCGGTTCTGTACAGTTCCCCACATTTGAGGAACTGGTGGCAGTGGCACTGATCAGAATCAAAGCTCTTCGAAGGTATGTTGAGGGCATCCGGGGGATTGTGGCATCAGCAGATGCCCCCGATGCAGTCAATATACTTTAGGGGGCTTTGCCGACTGCAAGTGCTGCTGCTGCCGGGACAGAGCCTGTAGGCACCAGTTCGGCAAATGCGGGAAATGCAAGGAACAGACTGCTTCCTGCCGCAGGCCAAATCGGTTCCTACCTGGCTCCAAATCCCACCACTGGTCCCGATCTTTAGAAAAAAGATGCAGGCTGCCCCCATCTGAACCTCATGTGGACAGAGCAGTGACCACTAAAGGCAACACACAGGTAGCAACAGGAAATGCAGGACTAGAAACATGTCTCCCCATAGCATACTATGGAGACAATACTCATGCCCATCTACAAAGGACAGATACCCCAAAAAGATCAACACATACTCACATACAGTTGAATACACCAAATATCCCATACACCATCCCCACTCCACCAAAAAGGTGTACAGACAAGCTGCAGCAAACACCAACATGGTTATTGCAAAAGGCAGTGACAGCCCTGTGATATGAGTCAATGTAGCATGACATCCTGTGTGCTGTAAAACCCATTTGGGTAAATGGAAAATAGCTAAGACCTGCGGGAGAGCATTATGAAAAAAAAACAAAGATAGTCACATAGACAGAGTGCCAAGAACTGAGAACATGGGGAGCAAGTTGGAATTGAATCCCATCTGCATGTGTTCCAGGTCAGTGCCAGAACCAGTATGCCACATCATCCAGCCCCACCACAGGCTGAGACAACAACCACCTGGTCAGCAGTGAACATGCAATGAGGCACCAGTGAAAGGCCAACCACAGGGATGACCGAAAAGACAGGTGCAGAAAAGGTATAATGCAATACTGCAATATGATTGGATGAACACTGCCAAGCCATCAGGGAGGTGCACCATAGAACCGATAGGCCGAAGATAGTTGTGAAAATGCTGGAATGGTGGAAGAGCATTAAAACAGTATGTCAGACGAAGGTGCAAAGTGCCCTGTATCTCGTCCACAGCCGAGCCCCAGACAGGTTACAAGAACCTGCTAGGACCCCAAAAAAGCATGTAGGACCCACAGTGTGCAATCCAGGCCAAGCAGTAGATGGTCTAGCTCAGTTTGAACAATGATGAATGCTGACTGATTGAAGGAGCCAGACTGGGAATTGAACTCCTGTCCCCTGGTTCCCTACCCCATGCACTAACCAGTAGGAATAGAACACTGTGACTGGGCGTTCTCTTCTTCTTTTACTTTAGGTTTATTTACTTTGCTTTACTTTATCTTCTTGCCTCTTGCTTCCTTTAACTTGGCCTGTATCTTATCATTTTTTTTCTTTTGTATATTATTTACTATCCCTTTCTTTTACCATTCTTATGCTTCCTTCTTTGCCTCGGTCAGCAGAGTCAGGGTACCTCAAACCAAGTGTGTCTGCACAAGGTTCTGGCAGGTCGCTACCCCCCTCTAGTATGCCTGTCCAGAGGGCACCTGTGGGGACAAGCTGTCATCATCAGGGTCCTCAGGGGGTAAGTCTGCACCATCGGGCATGGGTTGCCTCTGGAACAGTGCATAGTTGTGCAATGTGCAACAGATGAAGAAGATCTTGAACACTTTTGCGGGCTCATAGAGGAGCTCACCATCCAACCGATCCAGGTAGCAGAAGTAGCTATTCAGCTTCCCAAATGTCCGCTCTATGATGGAGCGGGTTCTCCAGTGTGCCCGATTGTACCTCTGCTCTGCTGGCATGCGTGGATGGATGATTAGAGTCATTAACCAGTCCCACAGTAGGTATCCTCTGTCGTCTCGGCGATGTGTTGCAGATTGCATAACAGGGAACAGTCTACCTATGCACCACTATTCATTCTGCCATGCCCACCATGCATGTGTGTCACACCTGTGTTATGCTGTCCATCTATGTGCTGCATTGTGGACCCACACCTGTTCACCTGCACTGCTATGTGGTGCATGCAATGCTGCTGTGCTACCCACCCACCCATCTGTGTGTGTCATCTGTGGATCTCCATCCTGCTGTAGAGCAGTAGTGGATATGTACTTAGGACTTCTGGACATGGTCGGGGCATCATACACCCATCATCTGCCAATGAGGAGGACACAGCCTGCCTGCATACACATGGTCATCCATGCTCTTGTGCTCCTGAGGGAAACCTAGTGCGAGCATGAATGTTGTTATGTCTGTGTCACTTATCTAGTAGCCAGCCACCAGTGAAGGCACCACCCTCAAAAACAGCATGTATCCCTGACTAGCTGAGTATGTATGCATGATGGCACAAGCCTGGGTAGCATGCCATGGCATCAGTAATCTCTGACTGCATCACGGATTACCTGCATGTTCATCGAATGGTATACCTTCTGGTTCCTGTATGTGGCTTCATGCTGGTGTGGCAGATGGAGGGCCACATGCATGCAGTCTATGGCCCAAAGGACTGATGGAAAGCCTACCACCTCATGGAACTGCACCATGACCTGTTGCCACTACTGTGATGTTTGTGGTAGGGAGATGTAGTGCACAGCACATCCCACAAAGGCATCCAGGAACTATGTGATGCAGTGTGACACTACTGTCTGGTTCAGATCTGCTGCCATTGCCATCACTGCTTGGAATGAACCTGTGCCCAGGAAGCCTAGGGCTGTGAGGACCTTCAAATGGACAGGCACAGCTTCCTGTCTCTGTGTGAGGGATGTCAGTTGTAGCTGCAGCTCCTGGCACAGGTCACAGATGGCTGTGCAGTCGAACCTGTAGCGGGTCATACACAGTTCATCAGACAGATACATGTACTGACTCCTCAGCCTGGGGACCTTGGCATAAGGCTGCCTGTGTGACACCCTCTGCCGTTTGCTATCTGTGCACTGCAGCAGGGCACGACAAGCCAGGCATTGGTCTCCTCCAGCAGCCACTCGCACCTGCTGGGGAATTTGATAAAACAGTGTGTGAGTGGGTGTCTGGCTGTGCACATCAGCTGCCATGCATCTGTGCTGACACTGGCATCACCAGGCAGGTGCATTCCTGAGAACGCGCATCAATGGATGCAATGTGCATGCCTGGGTATGGACACATTGATCATGGCACCCACACATGTCCGTGTATGAACATACCACATGTGCACCCATCCATGAAAATGCATGCACACACTGCATGCCTGTCTACAGACACACACATTGCTGCATATTGCTGAAGCAACTTGCCCTTGGCCACTGACAGGACGGCACTGTGTAGTACACATAGGTGTGCCACAGGTCCCCCCCCAAAACATAGGTGCTGTGGGGGGACCTGTGGCAACATGCTGTGCTGCGTGCTGACTCCAGTCACATAGGCTTTGTGTGGGGAACAAACCCTAGTCGCCGGGTTGATGGGATGTGTTTGGAACCACTGTGCTATATCACCACTCCATTGATAGTGGTCTGCCCAGTGGGCTCATGACGGCAGCACTGGCTTGTTCACTGTACAGGGAGCAACACTCAACAGGTTCCTCAGATCTGCTCCTGTGTGGAAAAGGCATGGGGTCTGGGGGTGCATTCATCGGTAGGTCCTGCCTCATCTTGCTATCTGACACACACTCTCTGAGACAACCATCTCCCTGACTACAGATGCCTGACATGTGGTATGGGTCTGTGCAGGGCACTTTGCTCCTGCCCTTGGGCTCTTGCTCACCAGTGTCACCCACAGGGGCACCAGCACTGCACACCTAGCATCTAGGGTACTGGGGCCCAGGCACCGCCACTCATAGCTACAAGTTTGCAACTTTGATCTTTTCCACCTACCTTGGCTGTAGCAGCTCACTTTGGGGATCCTCCAAATGTCTGTCAGCTGTGGCCAGGGCATTGGACGCGAGCATAGATGGGTTTGCTATTTATGCATCCATGTGTCTGTATGTGTACAAATAAAGCTTTTTCCATTTACCATGCTTAGACTTGATTTGTTTTCAGCTCATTTACGTGGTAATTTGCTCTTTGGTTGGACATATGCAGGAAGCTGAATACCATCTTCCACAACAATAGGGATATTAAGAATGTTAAGAGGAAGTCGCAGCAGGTAGAGAGGGACATGTGCAAGAAGGTGCTCTGTGTAGGACCAGATGGGCAGGAAGAGCAGCTGACTGACCTGGAACAGTATGCTCTGGCTATGGTGGACCCTGCAGCCATGGATGGCATTGGGCAACTGGACACCTCACAGTCCTCACTGGATCAGGGTAAGTACCAGCTCTATGTCATCCATCTTCATACACAGGTTCTGTCTCCACTTCCACTCACCACTGCACACTAAACATTTCTTCCTTCCATGTCTCTGTGGTCTCCACACACACCCCACCCACCTGTTGGGATTGCTGCACACTATGACCATACTCACATGCACTGTGGCAGCCATGCCCCACTGTGGTACAGGTTGTCCATATTTGCTCACCATCTCATTATCACCTCTTTTCCCATATTTCCTTACCCTGTCGTCAGTCATATGACAGTTTTGGGGTGTGCACAGTGTTCACGGCTGCAGCTGTGGAGTACTCTCTCCCTTTGGTTGACTGCCTGCTGCAGTGTGGTGTGTGGTTTGTGATATGCAGCAGGCTCACCAGGGATTCCCAGTCACAGAGGCTTAGGGGTATCTGTGTGTGCATCGGCAGTGGTGTATGTCACAGGGGGCCGGAACTGCTATCTGCAGTTGTGGGCTTAGGGCATGCTATGGGCATGCTATGTGGATATGTTGGCCTCTGCTGCCTCATTGGGGGGCTCTGTGGGTATGCACTTTTGTATGTATCTGGGTCCCTGTTTCACACTGTTGCATGCCACATTGGGACACCAGACCCCACATGATGATGTTCTCCCACTTCTATGGTGTCATGTCTTTGGGGCTCTGTGCTACGCTGCTATTCAATTGTCTATGTGTGCTGGGTGCATCATATTGTGTTGGACACTTCTTTCCTCCTTCTATCCACAGGTGCCAATGCTGCTGCAGGACCCAGCACTGCCTCTATGCCTGCCTCAACACCCACCGCTCCTTTGATGGTGCAGTCTGCTCCCCATGCTGCCACCTCTGTGGATACATAAGGGAGGATCCTCATCCTGTAGGCCTGGCTGATGTGCTACCAGTGTGTAGCAGGAGGATGTTGGTTCTGGGAGTGGTTAGGAACAGCTCACCCCATCACC
Source organism: Ichthyophis bannanicus (assembly GCA_033557465.1). Classification (NCBI taxonomy): domain Eukaryota; kingdom Metazoa; phylum Chordata; class Amphibia; order Gymnophiona; family Ichthyophiidae; genus Ichthyophis; species Ichthyophis bannanicus. The sequence goes on from CM066040.1 coordinate 121,481,048, forward strand.
TGAACCCCTGGATGGAAGGGTGAAGCATCATATTGGGATCACTGCCATTAGAGCAGCTGCTGGTGCAGAATGCAGCTCACATGGACCATGGATGGGTAAAATTCAAGCTCCTGCAGCACAGTGCAGCCCTTCGAGAAGTGCCAGCTTGCAGCTACAGAGCACCTCAATGCCTCCCTCTAACGCCTGAATACCAGCATAGATCAGCTGCTGGCCTAGCTGGACAGGACACAGGGTGCCCTTGGCCCTTTCAATCCACCTGTGCTAGCCTATGTGACCACCACAGGTACAGGGGAGGTGCCCCACCTGCAGATTAGACCAACACAAGAAAAACAGGAGGACTGAGAAGCCACTGGAGGTGTCAACGCTTTATTGATGAGGGTCAGTCCTACATGTGTTTCGGCCCACCAGTCTTCTTCAGGGGACTATGACCATTAAAAATATAACCATATACATAAATACAAAAACATAATAAATACAGAAAAAAAACCTCCAGTGACTTCAGTCCTCCTGCTTTCTCTGTGACCACCACACCAGAGTCTGCAGCTCCACCTCCAGCCAGTAGTGCATCTGCAGCTGCTGGTGATGTTGCTGTGGTGATGTTGGGGAAGGGAGTGGGAGTTGTGGGGGCAGTTAGGGGTGCTATGCAGCGGGCTGTGTGGGGAATTTGGTTGTGTTCTCTGGGATTACATGGGTGTGACTGTGAGGTGTGTGGGTCAGTTGGGTGACCTGGCATAGGCATTGGTCAGATCCTGTCTGTGGTGCCTCTGCCCGGAATAAATGCGTTTGCATTACACCTACCTGTCTTAATGTCTCCTTCTGCCTCATTCACCAGTGCCATGCATATTTGCATCCATTGGGCTGCCACTGGATGCCATGGGCTTGGCAGCTGTTCCCTTCTGGTAGTGCTTCCCTGACTATGAACAAGCCGTTTTCTACTGTTCCAGTTACAGTGACTGTGTGTGTTGTGTTGTGTTGGTTTTTTCCCCTAAGTTCTGCCCTTATACCATGTTTCTGCTGGTCCACTTTGCATGTTCATGTTGCCACACGGATAAACGTAGAGTACAACCTGTATCACAGTTACACATCTCCACCACATGCCACATCCATATCCCACCTCTAGTATGCACATTCTGGGATCCCCACCTGTGCAGCATATATGTACACAGGGTCCCCTTTGCAGCATATTGATATGGACATTGTTACCTATCCATGTCCTGTACACATCCACGCAGTTTATTCGTATTTCAGAATAACCCCCTTGGCCTTTAGGAAGGGGTATTGCGGAGACCATCCTTCTGAGCATGATCTCAGACCTTTACAAGCTGCTAGATAGGGGAAATTTAATGAGTTTTATTTCCCGTGATTTAACAGTCAATTTTAATCTTTTTGATCAAACATTACTTTTGGAAAGATTGTGGTCTATTCAGATCAGTGTAATGGTTTTTAAATGGTTCTTTTTATTTTCACTAGTCAGATCTTTTAAGATTTTTTCAGGTAATTACTCTTCAACCTATAGGAATTTACCTTGTGGGTATCACATGTCTCTGTATTGAGTCCATTGTTATTTAATATTCTGATGACCCCTCTTGTTATGTTGGTACAAAGCTATGGGATAAATATTTATATGTACAGAGATGACATTCAGCTTCTATATTATTTCAATTCAGTAGAAACTGAGTTATTTAAGAGATCGGATGATTGTTTCCTTGTTGCTGCATGGCTTTCCTCTCATATTTGAAGCTGAATATATTGAACTCAGAAGCTGGTTTTCTTGGAGATCAATATCTCCTTTTTTCTCCACCCATCTTTGGAATGGAAAGTTGGATGTAAAGGATGCTGTTTCTATTTGGGCATTGTAGTGGACAGTCAATTAACATTTAAGCATTATATTGCTACTGTGAAACAGAAGGATAGGCATTTCCTGAGACTTTTCAATCTATTCATTCACATCTGAACAAAGTTTCATTTCAGACTTTGATCCATGCCCTTTTGCTGAATTGGCTGTATGACTGCAGTTCCCTGTTGGTAAAATATTCTTTGAGGAATCTGAAGTGTTTGCAGCTATGGCAAAGCATTACAATTAGGTTTTTGTATTGGGCTAAAAGGTTTGATCCTGTGACACCATTACTGAGGGCTGAGCTTTGACTGCCCTTAATTGCATGGATTAGATTTAAGATTTCGATAAATATTGTCAAGGTTTACTACATGGGATTGCCCTTTTACCTGGCCCCAGCTGTAGTGCCTTATCAGCCACCAGAGACTGAGATCATCTCAAGGGCATTTGATGGTTCTACAAAAATTAACTGGAAGAAATTTTTTTTTTTTTTTGCTTGGCTCTAAAATTATGGAACACTTTACTGCTCATCCTGAGGATGGAAAAATATTTTAAAGAGGTTTAAGAAGGGTTTTAACCCGTTTTGGACAGCTCGCATATTCTCTCTCTGTTCTGGATGATTTATTAGATTTGTTACTCAAACAACTATGAAATACCAGCAATAATAAAAAATATTAAAACTTTGCAGAAAATAGAAGTTTCACATCGTGTATGTTTTTCATACACTGGTCCAATATAGTATATTGTCCGTCTTCAGAAAAGATAGGATTCAGTTCCAATATTCATTGACATAAACAAACTGTATGATACTATTGAAACTGCAGTTTTCATTTAAAACACTTTATTATAATATAATATAGTTTGTCAACAGTCCATTCTGATGGCGAAATATGATACACGTGAAAACACTTCTGATGCAGTGCATCGATATTGCACCATTGAAACACCTAGAACAGAATGCTTGACAGCAATTAGTTTCGACAACATATTAGCCCAGCGTATGAAAAACATACAAGGCCGATATACGCACCAATAACTCTGACACTAAGTAACTTACAGTTATCTAAACCTATTTTCTAAAGTCTGCAAATACTTTTATTAGCAAAATAGTAGTTATTACAGCATTATAAGCTACTTACTATTTTTTGTGATCTTTTTATGTTGAGCCGCCAGTACCGTCAAAATCAGCAAACTTCGAATACCTATTAAATTAACTAGATCTCAGATAAAAATCTGTATATAACGCTTTTTGACATAACGATAATAGCTAAACATAGTTCCATTGAATTTAACACCATTAATTAGTAAACAGCTGAGTAGTAAGTATGGAAACCTTATGTATGTAAAACATATGCTGGTCCAAAACGGGTTAAAACACGGCGATTCATGCAATTTATTAACTGGCTCTCTAGGTGGCAACTTTGCTTCTGTTATTTATACCCAAGTCCCTGCCTGGTGTGTCTTTGTTTTATTTTTGAGGTTGTAAAACCCTTGTCTCTGATGTGATTAGTTGGTTTGCTCACTGGGATATTATCTTTTCTGATTTGGGTTTTTACATTTTCAGTTGATGCAAGGTCACCTTATTTTGTTGTCTATTATACTGAGTAAAGTATATTGAAAAACTTTAAAATACAATAAATTATCAATAGAAATATGAAAGGGGCTAGAAGAAGGGTTGTGCTGTACATGGTGACAGGGGTGCCAATGGAAATTTTCTGCCTTTTTGTTGCTATTATTGTTGAGGGAGAAGTCATATATTGTATCCAACTAAAGACAAAAATTGAGCCCATATAAAGTGACCTAGGAAAACATTTTTTTTGTAAGATCAACAAATCACTTCATCAATTATATCAATTGTAAAATTAACATAAACAGATCCATTTTACTTTATTTACCCAAAATGCCTTTACAGTCAAGCCAGCCTCCAATTCACTTTACAGTGGCACTTGACCAAGAAGGCAAGCTCAGTTAGCGACACTGGTGGACAGAGGAGGAAAGGGAAGATGAAATGCAGAGATAAGAGTGAGGAAGAAGAGGAGGAGGAGGATGTAGCTCCACACCCCTCATTAAGTGATGATGGAAGATCTTAGTATGGAACTCTTTCAAGCTGCAATCAGATAGCAGGCATATGTAGACATCTGTTGCAGTTGACTGTAAAGTATGATGCTGCCTCTGTTAGGGGAAGGAGGTTATGCACCTTGAGAGATTGCCTCACAGGCCTACCTCAAACAGAAATACCCTAGGTAAATACTAGTGGTATTTCTGTTTGTGGTAGGCTAGAGCAAATATCAGGAGCTACTGGAGACAAAATGTGTGCATTCTCACTCTCTATCCCTAGGTATATCATCCTCCTCAACTATATCAAGGATCAGGCTAGTGGTGGTGGTAAAAAATATGCAGCTGCACCTAATATGGATTATCATGTGGTAAAAATGGTCTCCGAAAGCACAGGAATGTTGTACATGTTATATGCACATGCAGTTATCCTGAGTGAACTATGTACTCGGAACAGGAGGAATATACTGATGCTGATTTTCACACTTGCAACCATTACTGCATTGTAATAGCACTGCATGATCACACTTGTCCTGTTTTTCCTGAAGGAACACATAAACAGACTGTGTCAGAATCTAAAGGACAATAGCTACTATATAGACTGAGTGTTAGTAACAATCAGGGGCTCTTTTACTTATCATGCCTCATGTGCAGAAAGTAACACAAGGTACAGTAAGTGGCAGGACCGGAGAGCTCCACTGACACACCTGCCTCATCGCTGTCCTAGGTTCAAAATGGCAGCAAAGACCCTCCCCTCCCTAGTAGTAGTGCCATGGTAGTATTGCAGTACTACTGTTAGAGGGTCAGAGCCAGCATTTTGAACTTGGAAGAGCAATGGGACAGGAAAGTACCTTGGGCGAAGGGATCCCAAGCGTGTAGGAGGCAGCTTTGGAAGGCATCTTCTTGTGCATCCGAAGCTAGGAGGGAGGCATCAGAAGGCATTTTCTTTGTCAGAGGTAGCATCAGAAGGCATATTATTAGGCCTCATGGGATGGGAGTGTGTTGGCAGGATGCAGCTCAGTGAACACCTTCAACAGCATGGTATGTGCATGCCGACAGCACAGACAAACACAAGAGGCTGCAGTAAGTGCATTCATGCTTATCGGCATGGGTACAGCACAGGGTAACTTACCTTGTGCTAACTGCAAGCACTGTCAGTGCCAATAACCCACCTAGTCACCACCCCTTTCTCGCTTCTTGCGGTGGTAAGCAATTACCTGTGAATTAACATGCAGTGGGTATTGAGGGCATGTGATAACTGGTATTGTGGCTGTGCTTTAACTGTTACCGCATGCTAATTTATTGAACATTAATTAAAGGGCCCCTTTCTCAGTCAGTGACAGTATCAGGCAGGCATTGCTCATTGAGCAGAAACTTAATTACTGGTCAGTCTAGCAGTATACAAATGTATTTATTAGCTGTACTACACTGTCGCGCTGTAGGGGAATCATTGGTATTATACTGATAAAGCATCACGTTTTTTCATAAATGCAAACTGTGCAAATTTCTCATCACTAATATCAAAACAAGCACTTGTTTTTGGATGAATGGTAAACTTCAATGAACGAGGATATTATAAATTCATATACCTGTAAGTAAACTGAATGGATATAATCCCAGTTTATATCCCCCTAAATGAATTAATGAGCACAATCAGGTTTTTGGAACTTATTGTTTTCTATGGGAACAGGAAAAGAGCACTTGATATTGCATGGTCAATGTGAAGATCACAACTATGAGCCTTCATCTATGCTGAAGCCAAAAGAACTGCACCGTTAAGCTGAGCCAGTGCATGGTTATCCTCTGAGCAGTAGGTGTGACAAGCCCTGAAGGAATCCCTTGGGCCATCATTTGGTCCTTAATAATGGACACATCCCATGCTGATCCAATGGACTCCTTAGTGGGGAAACCTCATCATCTGCTGACTACTCAATGGCTTCTGCTTTAATTATATGGTTCCTTCTATAAGTCTCTACCTTATTCTTGTGGGGGTCAGAGGATCAATCCACAGCGAGTTTGACAGCCAGACAGAGTAGAGTCACTTTGGGATGGGGCAAGGTAAATTCAGGACTTGATCTATTGTGTTGAAATGTTTTTGACAAGTAGCTAAACAAGCCTATATCAGCTTTATTTCCAAATCCTATGGCTGGTGATCTTGTCAAGAATCTGAGACCAGTTGCATTTCTGGACTGTTGGTTTTCTTGTACTTGAGAGAGAGAGAGAGGCTTGTGTTAGGAAGATATAGGCTCCATTGGGAAAATGGGTGAAAAGTATCAGGCTTAGAGACAAAGAGAAAGCAAAGAATACACACAAGGCTCAGGTACAGAAGGACTGGGCACTGATTGAGTTTGTGTGTCAGAGATTCAGGCCATATGCTACAGAAAAAAAACTCTATAAAGAAAACCTTGCTAAAAACTAAACTGAAAAGAGAACTGACAATATTGGTGTCACTTTATCCCTCTTTTAGTGCTTTCAAATCTTCTTACCAAGCGGCTTACTGCTATGCCCCTCTCCCAGTGTCTCAAGTTCTTTCTGAAAATGTAACATAACATAGTAACATGGGGGCTATTCTGAGACATGAATAGCAGGGATCTTCCCCACCGATTGTGCAGGGAAGTTTGTTGGGGGCGGGGAAGAGGCAGCCCGGGAGTGCAGAGTGGGTAGACAGTAGGCGGTCGCCGGCCCTGGAGGTACAGGGCCAATTCAAATGTTGGTCCTGTATGTCCAAGAAAGGCAAAATGGCTGAGGAAGTTATTCCACCCCCAGATTATCAGGGCTGCTCCAATGCTTGTTTTCTAATAAAAACCAAAGTAAGATCTCTCCCTGATGAAAGTGTTAATTATACCTCTGTTTACAAGCAAAGAGCTTGCTATGAAAGTATGCACAACGCTTGATCATAAGAACATTGGCCATATACCATGTAATATCCTAAAAACAAAAATCACCAATTTAAAAAGGAGCCCTTAAGTCTACCAGAAAACAATGCAAAGATCATTTTTTCAGCTGTACTTACAACAATTCCAAATGACCCAGGCTATTTTAGGAATACCAAAAAAAAATTACAATAACCGATAAGGGATAGCGCAGAGGTATGTACCGCTTTTTTAAGTCCCATTCCATTAATTTACTCGTCCTTCCAGGGAGCCTTCTTTGTCTAAGACCACTGATTAGTATGCAATCTAATGCTATACTTTCTTTTTGTTTTTTAATTTCTTTATTTAGATTTTGCAACAAAATACAAACAAAAGAGCAAAACAGAAAAGAAAATAACTAGATTACAATAAAATACACAAATCTCTGTGAGATAAGGTATCTAAAAACAGAACACAGCCCACCTCACTTTGTCCCTCCCATTTTCCTACGATCATCAGGAACCAAATGAAAACTGCAAACTTACAAGGCCTGCAAGGGTTATAAAGGAGGGTTACAAAGAAAACAAACGTAACTGCGCCATCGTGAATGACTACCATACTCAGTAATATGTTTCCAATGAGAACAAAAAACAGGGAAGGGCCACTCCCCAATATGGAGCCAATTCAAACCTGCAGTTCCTTTATAAATACAAAATGCCAATTTGCTGATTGAAAAACGACCCCAGATCAGGAGAGTAGTCCTGAATCCCAGCACCACCCAGCATGGTTTTATACTTAAGCACAGTACAACTAAATGTTAAGTCAATCCTATGTCAATTATCCTAGTTTTCTGACATCTCTTTGATGAGACCAACATTTATTTTCATTTATACATTGTACATGTACCTACGGCCCCCTCCACCCATCGTGAACCTTGCATTGACAAAACCATATTATGGGCCAGTTAATCAGTGAAACTCCTTCCCCTACTGACTTATTCTCAACCAAGTTTCCCACGAGCAAATCCAGGCAGTTATTTCTCTCTAAGAAATGAGTTACTGTAAAGTTCTATCCATTATTAACATGTGTTATTTGAACAAATACTGGTAGTATTCCTATTATATAATTCACTTTATGAGTGATAGACATATTTATGTCTTCAAAATGACCCCACCCAGAATCAGACCGATGACCACATTACTATGTATAGTTAGAGCTCGTTAAGTCAAAGAGGGTAAATGAGATTATTACGTGGGCAGTAGAAATTCCTTTGAAATCAGGCTGGCGTGCCAAACTTCAACAACTCCATTACATTCAAATTTGTCTCTTGCAACAATGAGATGTCAACAATTTTTATCTTACCATATAGAAGAGGAGATTCCTCTTAGTAGCAAATGTTTAATGCCCTTAACATTTAGGTACCCAATCCCAGAAAGGAACATACCAAATATGTCTCCGAAGAAGCACTCATTGCTTACAAAAAAATTTGGTGTTGTATACAAAAAACTTAGCGGATGAGCCCACTAGGACAAGATAGACATGGAGGGCCCAATGACCCAACACTCCCACACTCCTGCAATACTCTGACTATCACATCTTGCCCACCTCCTATCTTAAAAGTAGAAATAATGTCTTATAGACATAACAGCATAAATGTCTCAGGAAATAGCAGTATAATTCGCTTATGTGCCGCTTCTGCGTGGATAAGATGTCTTCCCATGATCACAGGCCAGTCGACCACTCAAAAGACAAGTGCCATAAGACTGTACTAAACAGAAGATACAATATGCCCTTCACTGCATCCCCACCGACTCCATATATCTTCCAGAAATGCACATAAATCTCTAGGATCATCAAAAGTCTTGGTCTGGTTGTGCAGCATGACTTTCATGTGAGCAGGATATAGCAATCCAAAATGGGCCTTCAGTTGTATCAAGCGTGGACATAGCACCAAAAGACTCTTTCTCCGGTCCATCATCACTTTCGCAAAGTCCGGAAAAAACAGGAGTTTATGCCCTTGATATTCCAAAGTTGTGAGTTCTCTTGCAGCTCTCATTATCTGCAACACTTGTTGAAAGCGCAAAACTTTCAGGATAATTGGGCGTGGATGCTTATTTATGGCCTTAGATTGTATTGTCACTTTATGGGGGCACTCAGTCTCAAACGGCATAATGAAATGCAACTTTAACACATTTGGAATCATAGCCTGCAGAAAGGACATCAGATCATGTCCCTCTGCTCCTTCAGGCACTCCCAGCACCCTTATGTTGTTTCGCCGCGAGCGATTATTGCCATCTTTCACCTCTCTTTGCAGTGAGCAAATCAACTTGGCCTCAACTAGAGGACAGCAACCTTGGGCCGGAAGGACTGAGGTTTCTAGTCCCACAGGTGCTCCTTGTGGTCTTGGGCAAGCCACTTAACCCACCATTGCCCATGTTCCCTGTAAAATAGTTATCTCCAAGTTATAATGCCCTGTTCAATGTAATTTCAGTTTGTTCAATGTAAACCGCACTGATGCAGAATAGCGCGGTATATAAGAGAATGTAAATAAATAAATCAGTCTCTCCTCATGCAATGCCACCACCTTTTCTACCATCTCCAAACGGGTCGTATTTGCCTCTAACGAAGACCTCAAAGCATTGATATCTTTCTGCATTGCCCTTAGCAATTTTCCATTAGCTTTGCCCATTTCTTTGCCCAAATCTCAGCCAAAATCTCCTGTGAGGTCTCAGAGTCATCTCGAATGACCGCCATCTTGTGAGGTGAGAGAGGCTGTGTCTTGGATCTCTTTGCACTAGCATTTTGAGAAAGTTGGAAATCCAACCGCATCTGCTTGGAACCTGACATATCCTGGATCAAATGGCAACCACATAAGTAGGAACTATATGATCAAATATTGCAGAAAAACAGGATTCTTGTCTTTGCCCTCCGGAGCACCGCTCTTACACGTCCATCTTGATCAGATATCAAACTACACCCCCCTAATGCTCCACTTTAACACTTAATCAAACATTTGAAATAACTTGAAAAAATAACACAAAAATTGGGAAAAAGGCCAAACCAACGAAAGCGAACCACATTTTTTCCCTGTGAATGTACTTAGTATACAATTAAAAAATCAAACAGTCATCTGAAAAATGGTGTAAGGCCTCTGGGCTGAGTTCCGGAGGTCAAAGGTAACCGGGTGCCTGGTGAGCAGTGGGCTACACCGCCCCCCATATTTCTCTGTGTTAGGTTTGGGAAGGGGTGTGCTAGTAATGGGCACACAAGGAGACTAGTGGGGGTGGGGTGTTGTTTGGAAGGTGTGTCACTCTTCCGGTCTTTGGCCCCAGGAGTTCCAGAGCACATTTGGAGTCTTGCCACCCAAGAGTAGTGGAGTTGCTGCAAAGGTCTGTTGCCCCATCCATGTGGGTGTCTTATCTGTAAGGTTTTCACAGGGTGGCCAATTACTTGCATAGTAAGGGGTGGAAAGATGCTGAGGTGCTGCAAGAGTGGCAGTCAATACATTTTTGATGCAAAGAGGGGCAATTTCTCCAAAGCGGTTGTGCAAATGCAATTTGATGGATTTTCTTTTTTTTGCTAAAGCTATGGTTTGGGGTAATCCATCAGTAGGATTTGTGGTCAAGTGAATCCTGATGGGTTGGTACAGGGTTGCTCCCTCCCCAGGAGACTCCAGGTTGCCACCTATCTCCCATGATCTTTTAGTCAGATTGTGGGAACAACTCCTGATGGTGGCCTCTTCATCATTTGAGCTGGCCTTGTTTCAGGATGTCTTTTCTTTGGAGTTTTTTGAGGCTTTCCAGGTGGGGGAGTTAGTGATGGAGTCTTCCGGTGGGGGGGGGAGGACACACCATGAGTTGCTGCTTGAGCACATCTGTTTTGGGCCTGTGCCTTGCAACTATTCGTGTCTCAATCTAAAACCAACCAAGAAAGAAAAGGAGACTGGATGCTGTTGTGTGTGCTGGAGAATTCTGTTACTCACCCTGTGACTATTTTGCAGAACTATTTATCCATTCAACCTGCAGGAAGTCTGGCACTCTTTGCACATGAGAATGCTTTACCTATAATCTGATTTCAGTTTACAGCTGTGTTGCAGTGGCTGCTGGGGCAACTGGGCTTGGATCCTCACCACTTTGCAGCTCACGCATTTCGCAGTGGTGCCGCCACAAGCACAGTGTTGGCAGACCTCAGAGAGGCGGTCATCAGATGGTACTCTAGGGTATTCGATGGTTATGTCAGTTTATAGCTTCTTATTGTGTTGTGCTAATAGTTTTCTTTCTTTGCAGATTTACACTGCATTCAGCACTTGGTGGATGGTGGGACACTCCTTTGTGCTCTGGGCAGGACAATCAGGCAGTTTCTTGGCTTTTTGGGCCTCATTTTTGCTTGTCCCCATCTGGTGTCCATGTAGTTTGGCTCAGCTAGCAGGACATGCAATGTTGCCATCTTTTGCCCCTTCTATAGCATTATGCTCATGTGTGATGGCACTTGATGGGGGATTGTCGTTCATTTGGGTGGAAATGTGCCATCAGTGCTTAGAGGGGTTTTGAAATGGTTTTTCCTCATTTCCAGGGGTTATTTTGTGTTGGTCTGGCATCATTCTGAGGCCTTCATGCTCTGGGCAGAAAAGATGGTCTAGAGGGTTAGTAAAAACTAATTGCTCGATTGAGTGGTGGGGTGGAATGGTTGTCATATTAGACATGAATGAGTGGATGTGGCTTGTCCTGGACTTTATGGTTCAGATGGGATTCATTTGTCCACGATAAGGCAGGAGTTGATCCTTAATGATTGGCAGGAGGCCTTGAAAGCAGGGTCATGGCAGTCACAGCTCTAATTTTGTTTGTGCGAGAGTTCAGGGACAGGTTTCTCCTGCTCTATGCCTGTGGCAGTTACTCGAGCTAAGGGGGTCTAAGTGGTTCCATAGCCAGAAGGTGTGGAGTGTGAGCAGGTGAATTTCAGCTCAGTTTTGGGCTGAACATTGACAATGTCTGGTCGAGAGGTCCACACCTTAGTAGTGCTGGTCCTTTGCTAGTAATATGGCGAGACCAGCAGTATGGGGTGCGGGGTGCAATTGCAACCTCACTAGGTTCCGGTGAGGGAGTGGATAACTAAGGGGTCAAGAAACATTTTGTATCTTGTATTGGCTCAGGTTACTATGTTCAATAGCATTGACTTGAAGTATATTAAAGCTGTGACTAAATGCTGTCCAAGTCTCAGTGTCTGTTTGGTTTAAGAAGGGGTCTGCACAGTGGGTGTGGTGGCAATGTTGATGAGCATATGGTGAGGAGGAGGTGGTGGTGATAAGTGAGGGTGGCAATGTGGGGGGGGGGGGGGCGGTGGTCCATACCTCATCCGGGTTAGACGTGTTACATATTTTACTGTGTTAGAAACTTTAAGATGTGAAAATCAACTTTACACGCTTTAGCTCTTAGATCATTGTGTTAAATTAATTTTGGGTGTACTGCCATTTCTGAGGCATGCCATTGAACTGAATGCATGCTAATGAACACACATCTCTGCTGTACACCCTTGACAGAACTACTTTATTGGTGATATATATATGAATATAAAATTCAATAAACAGAAAATAAGGTGAAAATAAACTCCTCTTACAGACCATTCAGTATGGGTGCATGTAATCAAAAGATTGCATATTTAGTAGCCACAGCTGAATAACTGGTTTCAGTCTGCTACTTGTTATCTGAATAGTGGTATTCAACTGCTACCTGGATAGCCAGAGCACATAAAGGGATGTGTTTACTAAAATACAGTAGTTTACCATGCATTAAGCCCCAAAACATAGCACAGGGGTGGCACTGGACCCCCACCAACGAATTGAGGCACCACCTAAAAGCTAAAGAATTTGCTATGATGAACACAGATGCACTTTGAGATGTTGGTAAGTGCACTCATGCTAATAGAAACTTTCCTTGTGAGCATGCACTAAGGAGGCCTGCATTAACTTCTACGTACACACTGTGCTCCTGAAAACCCCAGTCTTTTCCCCAACCTGTGCTAAGCAGTTAGCATGGGAATTTTATCATGGCTTCATTTCTAGGGTACTAAAGGGCATTACAGTATTTACCTAAAGTGCCAATAGTGTCAAAACCATGGCATGTTAAGAGCAAAACCACTACATTAACTGTCAGGGGCATGGAAACCATTTTCTTGGCAGTTAGCATGGGGCCCTGTGCTCTAATGAGGCATACAAATAGCATGGCACTTAACTCCACCTTTTGAGGTGGTGTTAGGTAAACCTACGTTAATTGCAAGGGCTGCAGTTAGCATATTGGGCCTGATATTCGAACGGCATTTACATGGTTTACAGCCAAGAAAACTGCGCAAGTGCCTTAAATGGAGATATTCAATAGCACTAACCATGTAGGTGCCGTTGAATATCTCCTACTAAATCACTATGCACCTCGATGCTATCCGGTTAGCTTCAGAGCATGTTGGGGATGTTCCGGGGTGGAGTGGAGGCAGAGACTGTGGCTACCCATGCAGCAGCAATATTAGATGCTGCCGGCTAGCGACCTGCGCTTAAAAGATAGGCATGGAAAACTCTCGCCTATCTTTATGGCGTAAGAGCTAACCAAAAAACAACCAAGGAGCGAGCAGAATAAGGGTCACTTGCGCTTTATTGAAGACCAAAACCCCAACGCGTTTCGGCAGATGTCAGGGGGAAATTGGATGTTTCAATGCACTAGATGGAGTGCATATGGGAGTACAAATATAAGGCACAGAAACAGTCATATAGTTGGTAATGCTTCAGCACTATCAGAGTGTAAAAGATTCTTTTATTCTGCTCGCTCCTTGGTTGTTTTTTGGACTCTTGTGAGACACAAAGAAGAGCACTGACTCGCAGAGAGCTAACCAGGCAGAAGCCAATATTGTTGCTTCACAGTTATCCTGGGCACCCTACTGTGTCTGTGGCGAGCCCCAGATATTCAATGCCATCACTACAGCATTGAATATCCAGGTTAGAGGTCAGCAGGGAGGGCCATGCACTAATGCAGGGCATAGCCCATCCAAAAGTCAGATGACTGAAATTCAAGCCCATAGTGTTTACCCTGAACTAACTCCACTCTCACTACTCCCATCTCTGCCCCTAATCCACCCCGACACATCATTCACAGTTAGTGCAGCAATCATCCCTTACTAAGTGTCATGGCCCCATGCTAGTTGTCCACACATGTCCCAGTGCACCTTCAGCATGCATCAGTATACGTACTGACAGGCAGCATCCTTTAGTAAAAGAGCCTTTTAGTGTGCAGAAAACCCCCACACTAACTATTAGTGCACTTTGGTAAACATGCCACAAACGTAAGCCTCCTTTTTTCATGGATAATTTTATATAGTTACTTATCTGGTTAGCAGTCTGAAAATTACCACTAACTAGATAAGTCCTTCTACCAAACTCGCCCCACCCACCAACCATCCCAGCACTATGCCTTTCAGTGGGCTTTATCTGGTCAGCAGGCCCTGATAATCAAATAAACCTTTTTGAATAAGGCCTGCAGATAACTAAAGATAGTCATGAGCCTACAATATCTAATATCAGTGCATACCGACTAGAAACATTGTTCCTTCTTTTTCCTGACCGCTGTAATATCAGTTAAGTTTAGACACATGTTTATTTTCTGTCAAAGATGGATAAAATTGCTGTCATGCTTTATTTCATTTTATTTATTTTACGTTTGCCTATTTGTGCCATGTGTCTGACCAAAGGTCAGTCTAGGTGGTTTACAAGAATTAAAATAAAGAACAACTATAAAATCAATTAGATACAGATCTACACAGACATGGTCCCAGTGATTCCACTTATGTATTTGTAGCATAACAGGAGCAATTGTATACAGATTTTCAAGGTGAGGGTAGCACCTAAAAGTGGCCAAACTGGTAAATTAAGAGATGGAAAAAGCTATAAAGATCCTTGGTTATATAGGGATAGGAATGGACAGCAGGAAAAATAAAATGATGCTGCCTCTCTAAAAGTCTCTGGTGAGATCATATTTAGAGTACTTTGTGCAATTCTGGAGACAGCACTTTCAAAAGAATACAAACTGGATGGAGTCAGTCCGTAGGGTGCTACTAACATAGTCAGTGCCCTTCTTCAAAAAGCATATGAGCTAAGACTTAAAGATCTAAGGGGCTGATATTCAAGGACACTTATCCCATTAGCAGAACCTGATAACTAGATAAGTATGGCGATAAGAATATTCAATGGCACTATGCAGACAGTACCGCTGAATATTCCCTCCGACTGCCTTGACTTTATTCGGATTTTACCATGGAGGTCTGTGGGTGGAACTGGGGAGGAGATGGATATTATTCAATTAGCACTGATTTTCAGCACCTCTCAATGAATGGCAATCCACATAATTAGGTCAGTGATTACCAAAGTGGATGGCACCACCCGCGGGGGGATATTGGGCTAATCTAGGGGGGTGTTGAAAGGCAAGGTAGTGGGCATGGGGGCACTGCACTGCCCTAGGGGGATGCTGGAGGAAAAAGCACAAAAAGAAATCAACTCTAAATAGTTGAACATGGAAATTTAAGGCTCCTACTCAGTCACTTTAAACCAGACATTGGGAAACTGGTATTGCTTCATCAAGCCCATCCATCCCATTAAACATCTTCAATAGATAGAGTAGGTACGCTATTTTATTAAAATTGTTTTTTGAAAAATGTTAATTGCTTTTGTATTGTAAATTAAATAAAACATTGAATTCCATCATTTATGTTATTGAACAATACTATTTATGTTATTAATTACATAAAAGCTTTTATCAAAATTTTGAATGATTTGTTTGGAGTAATAGTCTCACTGGGTGGGGGAGGGGGGTGCTGTAATAAAATTATGGAACCAAGGGATCGTGCCTCAGGGATCAGTCCTTTGACTGGTACTGTTCAATGTATTTGTGAGTGATATTGCTCAAAGACTGAATGGAAAAGTGTCTGTTGCAAATTCTCATATCTGCCAAAAGAGTGGACTCCCCTGAGGGAGTGGATAACATGAGGAAATGCTGCGTGGATGGGGTCATCGAGAGCGTTTTGGTTTCCTAGACCATGGGATGCTGTTCCAAGGGATGCAGAGCAGAGATGGCATCCATCTGTCCAAGAAAGGTCAACGCGTCTTCGGTAGTAGACTGGCTAATCTACTGAAGAGGGCTTTAAACTAGATTCGTTGGGGATGGGTGAAGAAAGCCCCCAGGTAGGTGAAAGCCCCCAGGTAGGTGATACATTAAATACCTTTATGGAAATGGGTAACAGGGGTAACAAATGGAAAGCAGTGTGCATAAATGCCCGTAGCATGGGAAATAAGATCCCTGATGTTGAAGCTTTGGTGGGAGTGGCTGACTTGGATTTAGTGGCAGTTACAGAAACATGGTTCACAGACAACCATGACTGGGATGTAACTATACCTGGCTATACTTTATTCAGAAAGGACAGGGTAGGAAGAAGGGGAGGAGGAGTGGCACTATATGTAAAAAGTACTATTAAAGCTTTTGAATTACAGAGTTTAAAAGGGAGAGAGGAGGCATTGTGGGTTAAACTAGAAAGAGGGAAAGAGAAATCTATTTGCATTGGTGTGACATACAGACCTCCCTCACAAGAGGAAGAGGTGGAGAGAGAGTTAATTGAAGACATACGCAGCATTGCTAGGAAAGGGGAAGTGCTACTGATAGGAGATGTCAATATACTAGATGTTGATTGGCACATTCCTGCTGCAGTATCATCTAGAAGTAAGGAGATCCTGGAATCTCCAGGAACAAGCAGGAATGAGTCTTCACATATGGGTACGTCGGTACCGACGGAGCCTGCGCGGGAATGCTCCCCAGCATCCAAAAAGAAAGCCGTTGGGAGCATCCCACATGCATGCGCGCTGCCTTCCTGCCTAAACACTTCCCTCTCAGCAGTTTTCTGTTTTCCGCGGAGCCAGCAGGACGTACTCCTGTCACCGCAGAAAATTCTTCTTTTTATTCTTACTTTTTTGTGGTCGCGTCTGCCTTCCCTCGACGCCACCGGTACCGCCAGTGCTTTTCTTTTGTTTTTCTAAATAATTTCTTCTTTCCGACGGAAATTTTTTCCTGTTAGTGTCTGTCAGTTTCTAGGCCACTAGGCCTCCATTTTTTCCGCTATGGAAAAGCCAGCCACTACCCTTAAGAAATGCTGTAAGTATGGCGGTACAAATATTCTTTTAGACACCAATACTTGGTGTCTAAAATGTTGGGGTCCTGACCATTGCTCACTGGAGTGTCTTTCCTGCTGGACTTCAAACAGAAGAAATCTTCAGAATCGAGCACAGCTTGATACCCGGTTCACATCACTCTCGATGTCACCAGATAGAATATCTCCACAGAATCAGGTAACCAAACAACAGTCTGTAAAGACTAGCCAGTCCTCGAGTGGTAGATCTCCTTTCCAGTATCGAGATTGCTCTGGCTTTGCCCTCGAGGACATTTTGGCAATAAACCCCCGGCGGGAGTCTTCGGGCTCCAAAGTATTAACGGGGCTTCAGGTCGTTCCCGGGGTTCTCACCTTGGTGAACATACCTGGGCCATGCTCAGTGGTTGTGGCCGCTTCGAGCGGTACCGACAACCCGGCATCGGCTATGGTGATGGATGAAACACTCCTCACCAATGAACGTAGTCTAGCACTCTCGGTTACTTCGGTACCTCCAGAGTGGCTGCAGACCGTTCCTCCAGTATCGGTATCGCCTTCAGTACCGGTATCGACATCGGCATCGGTACCGTCCATGCTTGCTTTGACAGACTAGATTCATAAGAACATAAGAACATAAGATCATAAGATATGCCATACTGGGTCAGACCAAGGTCCATCAAGCCCAGTATTCTGTTTCCAACAGTGGCCAATCTAGGTCATACGTACCTAGCAGTTTCCCCAAGGGACACAGGTTCCACAATGCTTGTATTGGTTCAAGCATTGATATCCTGGGTCCCTTCTTAATAATGGTTTATGGACCTTTCCTCCAGGAACTTGTCCAAACCTTTTTTAAACCCAGCTACACTAACAGCCTTTACTACATCCTCCGGTAACAAATTCCAGAGTTTGATTACACGTTGAGTGAAAAAATATTTTCTTTTATTAGTCTTAAATAGTTTACCCTGTAGCTTCATTGCATGTCCCCTAGTCTTTCTATATTCTGATAAGGTAAACAATCGATCTACGTTTACCCGTTCCACTCCGTTCATTAATTTATAGACTTCTATCATATCTCCCCTCAGCCGTCTCTTTTCCAGGTTAAAGAGCCCTAACCTTTTTAGCCTTTCTTCATAGGAGTAGCCTTCCATCCCCTTTACCATTTTGGTGGCTCTTCTCTGAACCTTTTCTAAAATTGCTATATCCTTTTTAAGATATGGCGACCAGAATTGCACACAATATTCAAGGTGCGGTCTCACCATGGAACGATATAGAGGCATTATAATATCTTTTGTTTTATTTTCCATTCCTTTCCTTATCATACCTAGCATTCTATTTGCTCTCTTGGCCGCCGCTGCACACTGGGCCGAGGGTTTTAACATGGTATCCACAAGGACGCCTAAATCTTTTTCTTGGGTGGTGGTTCCTAATGTGGAACCTTGCATCGTGTAACCATAGTTTGGGTTGTCCCTTCCCTAGGTGCATAACCTTGCACTTCTCCACATTAAATTTCATCTGCCATTTTGATGCCCAGTCTTCCAATTTATCAAGATCCTCTTGCAATTTTCCACAATCCTCCTGGGTTTTAACAACTTTAAATAGTTTTGTGTCATCAGCAAATTTGATAACCTCACTCGTTATTCCACTTTCCAGGTCATTTATGAATATGTCAAAAAGCAGCGGACCCAGCACAGATCCCTGGGGTACACCACTATTCACCTTTCTCCATTGGGAAAATTGGCCATTTAGCCCTACCCTCTGCTTTCTATCTTTTAACCAGTTCCTGATCCACAGTAGTACACTGCCTCCTATCCCATGACTCTTTAGTTTTGCCAAAAGTCTCTCATGAGGGACCTTGTCAAAGGCTTTCTGAAAGTCCAGATACACAATATCAACCGACTCACCTTTGTCCACCTGTTTATTCACTCCTTCAAAAAAACATAACAGATTAGTAAGACAAGATCTTCCTTGTCTAAAGCCATGTTGGCTGTCTCCCATTAGGTCATGACTATCTATATGCTGAGTAATTTTATTCTTTATGATGGTTTCTACCATTTTTTCCCGGTACTGATGTCAGGCTCACCGGTCTGTAGTTTCCCGGATCACCCCTCGAACCCTTTTTAAAAATTGGTGTTACATTGGCGATCCTCCAATCCTCAGGTATTAGAGATGATTTTAATGATAGTTCACAGATTACTGATAGCAGGTCTGCAATCTCAAATTTCAGTTCTTTCAACACCCTTGGATGTATACCATCCGGCCCAGGTGATTTGCTACTCTTCAGTTTATCTAATAGTTGTAGGACATCTTCCCGATGTATCGATATTTCCTTCAATTCTTCCACACCTTTAAATACCACTTCAGTCGTGGGTAACATCCCTACATCTTCCTCAGTAAAGACCGAAGCAAAGAATTCATTCAGTCTCTCCGCTATCGCCTTGTCGCCTCTTAGTGCTCCTTTAACCCCTTTATCATCTAATGGACCAACTGACTCTCTCACGGGTTTTTTGCTACGAGCCTGGAATCGATCCCTAGCATGGATGATTCGGTACCAACTCATCTCAGTACCAACTTTGGGTGGTATCGAAGACATTGATTTAGGGAGAATCCGATGCTTCCTCCTTTCAAGTCTTCTGACACCGATGACTGGGATGAGCCCATCAGTACCAAGGCTGAATCTTTAACAAGTCTAGCCTTTATCCCTCATTTTAGAGAGTCCTCCTCAGGGGAAATTTCTTTTCAAGCTTTTCTGCTTGATATGGCGAAGTTACTTGCCATTTCTATACCTGGTGAAGAGTCTTTACCAGGGGATTCAGAGACCCTGCAATCCCCCTGGTTGCCAAAGGAGCTAATCATGCTTCCTTTGCATCAGATCTTACAAGATCTACTTTTAAAGATGTGGGAAACTCCTTTAATGGTATCACCACATTCTCAGACACTTGAAACTAGGTACAAAGTGCCACCTTCTCCAGGTTTTCAAAAGACTCAACTTCCTCATCATTCTATTGTGTAGAATCAGCAATGAGGCATATTAAGCGTGTAAAGAAGCATTCCTCTTATCCATCAGGTCATGAGTCTAGGACTTTAGATGCCTTTGGACGTCGATGCTTCCAGGCATCCATGCTTTCAGCAAGGATTATCTCATATATTTTCTATATGGGACTGTCTCTTGAAGAGGTCACAAAGAGCTTAAAGCTTTTGAACCCTTTCATTCAAGAGCATAAGGGAGCAAACTATTTCTTACTAGTCAATCATGCTCAAAATATCTCTAAGTTCCTTAATCATGCTTCCCTAGACTGTTTTGAGTCTATTAGCAGAATTTCTGCTATAGCCATAGGAACACGACGCCTGGCTTCAAGCTTCAGACTTGGACAGATGGGTACAAGAAAGGCTGGGAAATACTCCTTGTACTGGTGAAAATCTCTTTAACAAGGATGATTTATTTCAAGCTACTCAGTTAAACACTGATGCTTTTTCTGTCAGAGGATTGTCAAAAACTTTCTCTATCCCAGCCAATAAAAAGCTTTATCCCCCATAGGTGAAAAAGTTTTATCCATGTCCTACCCATCATACAGATGTTTCCAAAGACAGGCAACATCAAACCAGGCTAAGAAAATCAAGACCTCAACAGCCTCAGCAAGCCCAGCAGTCGCAGGGTTTCTGATATTTCTATTCTCTGTTTTTTCTGTGTGAGGTTTAGAACCTCTAAGCCTACTTCTGTTTAACAGAAGTATCTAAGGTTCATCTCATCCATGCTGAGATACCAGTCATACATTGATTTAATCCTCGACTCTGGGCATGAATCTCTTACCACAAGAGAAATCCATCTTTTTAACTCCAAGAGCTATTAAGGACCATCATATCCTAGAGATAACAGGTTTCTCCTTTTTAAAGAAAGGGAGACCTAACAACTAACAACAAGGTGAGCTATATCTCCCAACTCTGTATTACTTTCTATCCTTCTTAGTCCAGACTTTCAGTCTCTAAGAGTACTATTAATAAACTGGAGGGCTTATCCTCTAAGCCCATAGGTTTTTCTTTAATACCTACTCCAATAAGTAGTTTCCATACAGAGTTTTCTTCCCCTTTGTGGTCCATCTTCTTCTCTGTGTATCTTTGAGCTAACCTTCTCAGATACTTCTTTAAGGCAGCTTATCAGACAGAAATTGAGTATTACCACTCCAAATTATGTCTGTCGGTCTTCTCCAACCTATAGGACCTAACTTTTTTCTGCTGCCTTAATAACAGATAGCTCCAAGAGAGGTTCCAGAACCCATTTGGACAATTTTTTGTTGCAGGCATCAGGCCTGTCTACTATTCTTAGCCACCTTCAATTCTTTTTGGCTCCAACAGAATAGATTAGGTTGCACACTGGCAATTAAACAGCCAGATCTAAGCAACCTACAACATGCTCTCTGCAATTATACAAGAAAGCTCTGCATCTATGGGCCTTTGCCAGAGAGCCTCAGAGCTACTCCTAGTAGGTAGCTTCCAGATGGTTAAAAAGGGCTTCAGCTGGTAGACTCTGCCCAGTCATGCTCCTACATGACTGGTTTTTTTCCTAATCTTACCATCTTCCTTAAAAATTTCCTTTTAAGGAAAAGTAACCAGGGCTTAGACCACGTGAAAGCATAGAGAATTGCACAATTCCCTGTGTTGTTCCACATCTCACTGGAATTTCTACAACAAGGATGCATTCCTTTCACTGCAGTCGGTCCTTATTCACTACTTTCCTTCTAATTCCCTATACTTCATTGTAGCTTATGATGAACAAAAGAGCGCATGATACTCATATTGCCCTCATAGAGAGGCAAACATGGTACCCCCTATATTGCGTCTTTCTCTCCAGCTACTACTTGAAGTTATAGAAGGATCCAGACTTGCTGTCTTAAGACTAAGGATCTCCTCAACACTCCTTCACG
Source organism: Ichthyophis bannanicus (assembly GCA_033557465.1). Classification (NCBI taxonomy): domain Eukaryota; kingdom Metazoa; phylum Chordata; class Amphibia; order Gymnophiona; family Ichthyophiidae; genus Ichthyophis; species Ichthyophis bannanicus. Next base: position 121,502,875 of record CM066040.1, read on the forward strand.
TACGTCTCGAGACCAGGTTTTTCAGGGGCTAGATCTTTTTTTAAAGTAATCTAGTCCTCTCCTTGTAAGTGAAGAACATGATACTGGTTTCCATGAAATTTTTCTCTATAGTTCTTCCATTTTTCACCAGACAGAGATTCTCCATCAATATTCTTGTTCTTGGGTCAATCTCTATACATCTGACTTTGAAAGATTTGTTTACTGTCCATATTAATGCTGTCCCAGCATATCATAAAACTTAATGGACAACCAATTTCTATGGTAAATTAGGAAATACCTTCTTTACTGTTACCTTTTCAGTTCCATCACATCTGAAGCTCTCCATGTAAATTCATTATCATAAGTGACATCACTTATGAAAGACTTTACTGATCTTCAAGAAATTGGAGGCCCAACGCCTAGTACAAATGTCTTTGTTCTTCATTTGGATAAAGGGGGTCTTAAAGACCTATCCTTTATTCTGCAAAGGGTATTTCTACCTTTTCATCCAAACCAGTCAGACTTATCTCCACTCCTTCCTCGGGCCTTATTTTGCTCCAAGGACAAGGAGTTCAAACTTTGGACTTTACAGAAGCTTTAGCTATTTCTCCAAAGTCCAACCTCATTAAACTCCCCCACTTTTTTCTTCTGGGGTTCGTTCTAGCCATTAAGGCTTCTTATCTATTCCTGTATTGCAAAATTTATTTTTCCTCTACTTCACAGTGAGGGAATTTCTTTGAGGATAATGTACTGGCTCTCAACTACAGACCCATATTAGCCTCAGCAGATACTTTCGCAATACTTTTGAGTAAGATCCACATTAGAAAATTGGGATTCAATTTTTTCAAACAAATATGATCTACACAAGGATTCCCCTCTGGATATCTTGTTTAGTCAAGCTGTTCTACAGCACCCTTTTTTCTTTCTAATTCAACTCCTACCCTCCATCCCTTGGATGCCTGAGGTTCTGAGGAATAAGCATGGCCCATCCATTAGGTTTGCAACATGCTGGGGCCTCCTCCAGGCATCTTAGCTTGGGAGTCCCCATATGTGAAGACTCATTCCTGCTTGTTCCTGGAGATAGCACAGTTACTTACCTGTAACAGGTGATCTCTGGGAACAGCAGGAATAAGTTTTCACAACCCACCCACCTCCCCTAGGAGTTGCTCTCTCTTTCTTTTTAATTTGTCTACTTCCCTCCTTCGGTCTCAGATACAAACCCAACTGATGAGAGGGAAGTGTTTGGGTGGGAAGGCAGTGTGCATGTGTGTGGGATGCTCCCAAAGGCTTTCTTTTTGGACGCTGGGGAGCGTTCCCGCGCAGGCTCCATCGGTACCGACGTACCCATATGTGAAGACTTATTCCTGCTGTTCCCAGAGATTACCTGTTACAGGTAAGTAACTGTGCTTTCTCTACAGGTAGAACTATTCAGGCAATTGGTAACAGACCCCACACGTGAAGGGGCCATACTGGACTTGGTGCTAACCAATGGCGAAAGTGTTTCTGATGTTGTAGTGGGAAGATCATTTTGCATCCAGTGATCACCAGATGGTGTGGTTCAGTATTAAGACTAGGGCTGTTAGAATCCATTCAAAGGTGAGGATCTTAGACTTTAGGGAGACTAATTTTGCCAAGATGGGCCAATATCTCAGGGAGTCGTTAGTGGGGTGGGAACAGCTGGGGATGTAGAAAAACAGTGGGCAAATCTGAAAGGGGATATTTTAAGGGCAACCAACCTTTTTGTTAAAATGGTAAATAAAAGGAAAAGGAAAAGGAGACCATTATGGCTTTCAAAAGAAGTAGCTGAAAAAGTGAAGAAAAAGAGGGAGGCCTTCATGAAATACAAGAGATCACAGAGAGAGGAAGACAGGCATCTATCTTTGGAAGAACTTAGAGAAGCTAGCAAAGTAGTCAGGAAGGCAAAGATTCAAAAAGGTAACATGAGGAGGGATCTAGCTAAGCTTGAAGAATGGTCTAGAATTTGGCAGCTGGGATTTAATGTTAAAAAATGTAAGGTCATGCGTTTGGGCTGCAGCAATCCAAGGGAGCAATATAGTATAGAGGGTGAAGTACTTTTGTCCACTAAAGAAGAGCAGGACCTAGGCATGGTTGTGTCTGATAATCTTAAAGTAGCTAAACAGGTAGAAAAGGTGACGGCAAAAGCTAGAAGGATGCTTGGGTGCATACAGAGAGGAATGGCTAGCAGAAAAAAAGAGGTGATAATGCCTCTGTATAAGTCTTTGGTGTGACCTCATTTGGAGTATAGTGTGCAATTCTGGAGACTGCACCTTCAAAAGGATGTGAACAGGATGGAGTCAGTGCACAGGATGGCTACTAAAATGATTAGTGGTCTTCATTATAAAGCATATCAGGACAGACTTAAGGATCTTAATATGTACAGCTTAGAGGAAAGGCAGGATAGAGGTGATATGACTGAAATGTTTAAATACCTCTGTAGCATAAATGTTCAGGGGGAGAGCCTCTTTCAATTGAAAGCAAGTTCTGCTACCAGGGGACATGGGATGAGGGTGAAGGGGGATAGATTCAGGAGTGATATGCGGAAATATTTCTTTACGGAAAGAGTAGTGGATCAGTGGAATAGTCTCCCAGTGGAGGTGGTAGAGATGAGGACAGTAACTGAATTCAAAAAAGCATGGGACAAACAAAGAGGATCTCTAAAGGAAAAAAGGGGACTGTTGTAGTTGTTGATATGGAAGGACAGACTAGATAGAAATATGACGAGAGAAAAAGAGCACATGGCCTATGTTTCTAGGAAAGATCTACAAAAGCTGAAAGAATAAATCTTAACTGCCAAGCATTAGACCAATGTGATGAAGTGCAGTGTCATGCACTTTGGATGCAGAAACCCAAGGGAATTGTACGCGATAGGGGGTGAGAGGTTGTTGTGCACAGACTAGGAGTAGGACCTTGGAGTAATTGTTTCTGAAGATCTCAAGGTGGCAAAACAGTGTGACAAGGTAGAGGCCAAAGCTAGAAGAATGCTGGGTTGCATACAGAGAGGAATTACCAGCAGAAAGGAGGAAGTACTAATGCCACTGTACAAGTCACTAGAATATTGTGTTCACTTGGAATATTGTGGTCAGTTTTGGAGACCATATCTTAAAAAGGATATAAAAAGACTGAAAACAGATCAGAGGAAGGCAACAAAAATGATTCAGAGCCTGCATCAGAATATGTATGAGAAGAGACTTGAAGGCCTAAGTATGTATATGCTAGAGGAGAGACAGGGAGATATGATATAGACCTTTAAATACTTAAAGAGTATTAATGAACAAAGAAACCTTTTTCATAGTAACATAGTAAGTGACGGCAGATAAAGACCAGCATGGTCCATCTAGTCTGCCCAGCAAGATGGCAAGAGTAGGTGCACCTGTCGCTCTGTGCAGGCCACCCCTCCCCATGTTTTTGTTTTTGTTTAGGGGTGAACCCACCACTCCATGTAGGACACCCTTATTTGTTGAGACGCTAGATAGTTCAGAAGTTAGATGGTACCGTTTATTTTGCTTTTATCCTGTTGCTGTAAAGGGATCCACTGTGTTTGTCCCATGCCGTTTTGAATTCCATCACCGTGTTTGCCCCCAGCACTTCCATCGGGAGGGCATTCCAAGCATCCACCACCCTTTCAGTGAAGAAATATTTCCTGACATTGCCTTTCAATTTACCACCTTGCAGCTTCATGTTATGCCCTCTAGTTTTACAGCTTCCCCGGGGAAGCTGTAAAAGCAGAGGGCATAACTAAGCTGCAAGGGCATAAACTGAAAGGCAACACCAGGAAATACTTTTTCATTGAAAGGGTGGTGGATGCTTGGAATTCCCTGCCTATGGAAGTAGTGGGGGCAAATACAGTGACAGAATTCAAAATGGCATGGGACAGACACAATGGATCCCTTTATAGCAACCAGATAAAATCAAAAAACAAACATAACTATCTCTTATATCTCAACAAATAGGAGTGACCTGCATGAAGTCGTGGGTACACCCCTAAACAAAGGCATGGGGAGGGGTGACCTTCATGGAGCGGCAGGTATACCTACTCTTGTTGGGCAGACTAAATGGACCATGCTGGTCTTTATCTGCCATCATATACTATGTTACTATGTAAGGGGGCGGCTGGCCAAAATATTTGGGAATCACTGATCTTAGGACAACAACAAAACTATTCTATGTGCTATGCTGTTTGGGTATTGGAAAGAACAGAGTACCGCTGCTATCTACTATCAGTACTACTTCTATTACTACTGTTAATCATTTATATACAAGGCATACGCAGCACTATACAAACATATAAAGAAGGTAGTCCCTGGTTGTAGAGCTTACAAACAAGACAGACAGAACATAGAAGAGAAAGAAGGGGGTTCAAATAGGGAAGGAGACAAGGAGTATCCAAATGCAGCCTCAAAGAGGTAAGCCTTTAGCATGGATTTGAAGAGACTTGATGTAAAGATCATGGAAGTTGCTCCATGCATAAGGAGCAGCAAGGTGAAAATATTGAAGACTGGAGTTTGCAGAAGAAAAGGGCATAGAGGGAGAAAGCTAGAGGAGGAGTGGAGTTCACGAGGAGGGGTGTAGGAAGAGAAGAGAGGAAAGGTAATGAGGGGAGTGAATGCATTTATAGGTTAGAAGAAGAAATTTGAATTGGATATGGAAAGAGAAGGGGAGCCAGTGAAGTGATTTTAGAAGAGGCGTTATCTGGATACGAGCACTGAATATCTAGATTATTTTTAACTGCAGCAGCTGGCATTTAAAACAAATTGACTGCCATCGACTTCTAAATAGTATATCTGTATATAGATAAATAGATATAGATATTCTGTAGGAAAGGCAGAATGAGGAGAACTGATAGACATTTAAATGCCTACAAGATATACAAGTATTACGCTCTGGTATAAGGGGTGGTTCAACAGAGTAATCTAGTAGCTGTTTCTTTAATGGATGACTGGAATATCCTCCAAATGGAGGTGGCAGAGGCAAGGACAGTATGTGAATTCAAGAAAGCATGGGATGACTGAAGAAGAGGAAGAGGAAGGGAGCAGTGCATTTGAATAGACAATCTGGAGAAGTTATATGGTCTTTAACTGCTATCATATTCTATGTTTGTGTTATTCTATGTGATTATTACTAATATTTTGTTTTTAATTTTAGAGAAACTCTATGATAAGAAATACGCCATTCTTTCTTTTTTTTTTTTTTTTTGATAACTATGCGTTCCAAAAATATTTTTGTGTTAGTCATAGAGAAGAGAATCTTCTGGCACTTTGCCATTTCCAGTAATCATTCTCACCAGTACAGTTAAATATCCATTAAAGAAAGCACAGTTACTTACCTGTAACAGGTGATCTCTGGGAACAGCAGGAATAAGTCTTCACATATGGGTATCGTCGGTACCGACGGAGCCTGCGCGGGAACGCTCCCCAGCGTCCAAATGGAAAGCTTTTGGGAGCATCCCACAGCGCCTGCGCGCTGCCTTCCCGTCTTTCCCAACTGCCTCTCTCCAGTTCGAGTTTTAAAGCTGAGACAAAGAGAGAGAGAGGAAAGGAAAGATAGATAGAGAGATACAACTCCTAGGGGAGGTGGGTGGGTTGTGAAGACTTATTCCTGCTGTTCCCAGAGATCACCTGTTACAGGTAAGTAACTGTGCTATCTCCAGGAACAAGCAGGAATGAGTCTTCACATATGGGGACTCCCCAGCTAGAGATGCCTGGGAGATTACCCAGGTTGTGAGTCCCTGGGAAGGGCTCTACCTCCCCCTATGAATCTCAGGCATCCAGTCAGGGATGGAGGGTAGGAGTTGATTAGGTATGGAACAAATGTTTGAGAACAGCCTGACCAAACAAGGAATCCCGGCGGGAGTCCTTGTCCAAGCAGTAATGGGCTATAAAAGTATGAACCGAGGCCCAGGTGGCCGCTCGACAGATTTGGTCGATGGACACAGAGTTGAGATGAGCCATAGAGGCTGCCATGGCTCTCACATTGTGAGCTGTGACATGGCCCTCCAGAGAAAGGTTCTTACTCTGGTAGGTGAAAGAAATACACTGAGCAATCCAATTGGACAGAGTTCTCTTAGAGACTGGAAGTCCTAAATGAGAGGGATCAAAAGCAACAAAAAGTTGAGAGGACTTTCTATGTTGCTGTGTCCTTTGTAAGTAGAAAGCAAGTGCTCTTTTACAATCCAGGGTATGAAGATTCCTCTCTGCACTTGATGCGTGAGGTCCTGGAAAAAAGACAGGTAAATACACCTCCTGGTTCAGATGAAAAGGTGAGACCACTTTAGGCATAAAGTGTGGATTAGTTCTGAGGACTACCTTGTCATGATGGAACCTTGTATAAGGAGGATTAGCCACTAAGGCTTGCAACTCACTGATACGGCAAGCTGAGGTGACTGCAATGAGAAAAATAACCTTCCAGGAAAGGAATTTCAATGAGGTAGTGGCTAAGGGTTCAAAGGGTGGCTTCATAAGCTGGCCAAGAACCAGATTCAAGTCCCATGCCACTGGAGGTGGTCTGATGGGAGGTTTAGTCAAAAGAAGGCCTCTCATGAATCTTGCTATAAGAGGATGAGAGGAAATAGGCTGTCCATTGAGGGGTTTAAGGGATGCTGCAATAACACTCAAATGGACTCTGATTGAATTCGTCTTAAGGCCTGCATGGGATAAATGCAGCAAATACTCCAGTAAAGAATTCAGAGGTATTGCAAGAGGGTTAAGACCCTTCTCTGCACACCAAATGGTAAAATTTCTCCATTTAAAAGCATAGGAACATCTGGTGGAAGGCTTTCTGGAAGCATGAAGGATATCCTTCACCTGCTAAGAAAGAGGTAAATCTTGAAGGTCTAGGCCTTCAGCAACCAGGCCCTGAGATGAAGAGACTGGGGATTTGGGTGCCACAACGTTCCTTCCTCCTGGGAGAGGAGATCTGGAGCAGACCCCAAGTCCAGGGAGGGAGCTTGAGAGAGATGCAGAAGTAGAGGGTACCACACTTGGCGTGGCCAACGTGGTGCTATGAGGATCATAGACCCCTTGTCTCTCTGAAGCTTGAACAGTGTCTTAGGAATGAGGGGAATAGGAGGAAAGGCATAGAGGAAATCTTGCCCCCAATGAAGGAGGAAGGCATCCCTGGCCTGAACTCCCTGACACGGAATCCTGGAACAGAACCGGGGAAGTTTGGCATTCCACGGACTTGCAAACAGGTCTATGTCTGGGGTCCCCCAAATTCGAAAGATCCTGGCTATCTGGTCTCCATGGAGGGACCATTCGTGTGGAAGCAGAACTCGACTGAGTCTGTCTGCCCAAGAGTTTTCAACTCCTGGAAGATACACTGCCATGAGATGGATTTGATGCTCTCTGGCGAAGGCCCACAATCTCAGAGCTTCGTTGCAAAATGACAGAGCCAGTCCCCCCCTGCTTGTTCATGTAGAACAGAGGTTCCCAACTCCAGTCCTGGAGGGCCAAACACCATTCAGATTTTCAGGCTGTCCCTAATGAATATGCATAAGATATATTTGAATACAATGGGGGCAGTGCATGCAAATGCATCTCATGCATATGTATTAGGGACAGCCTGAAAACCTGAATGGTGTTCGGCCCTCTAGGACTGGAGTTGGGAACCTCTGATGTAGAACATGGCTGCTTGGTTGTCCATGTGGATGAGGACTGTCTTGTAGCTGAGCAGGGTGTGGAAGACTCTGAGAGCCAGAAAGATTGCTCTGAGCTCTAAGAGGTTGATATGTAGAGATGTCTCCTGTGGAGACCAGATGCCTTGGGTGGAGAGATCTTGTAGATGAGCTCCCCAACCCTTTGGAGAGGCATCTGTGGTAAGGGTTGCTTGGGGTAACACCTGTTGAAAGGGGGACCCCAGCAACAGATTTTGAGTGGACTTCCACCAATGGAGCGAGGAGAAGAGGCGACTGGAGGTCGCTATCTTGTCTGACAGGCACCCTGATGCCTGGGTCCATTGGGTGGACAAAGTCCATTGATCTGCTCTCATGTGAAGGCGAGCATAAGGAACCACATGCACGGTGGATGCCATGTGGCCTAAGAGTTGTAACATCTCTCGAGCAGTTAAATGGGATTTTAACTGAATCTGTGAGGCTAACTGCACCAAGCGTAGGCAACGGGCCTGGGGGAGATAGGCCCTTGCAGTTGTGGTATCCAGCAAGGCCCCTATGAACTCTAGAGATTGAGTAGGGGTGAGATGGGATTTTGGAATGTTTATTACCAGTCCCAGATACTGAAGAACACGCCTTGTGCAGGCCAGGGAAGCCTGGGCCTCTGACTGGGATGGAGCTCGGATGAGTCAGTCGTCCAGATATGGGAATATGAATATCCCTAGAGTGCGTAGAAATGCAGCTACTATTGCCATACATTTGGTGGACACTCTTGGTGCAGAGGCCAGACCGAAAGGAAGCACTTTGTATTGGTAGTGTTTTCCTTGGTAAAGGAACCGAAGGAATCTTCTGTGTGTTGGATGGATGAGGACATGGGTGTACGCATCCTTGAGATCTAGAGAACAAAGCCAGTCCTGACTCTGGAGGTATGGAAGGAGAGTTCCGAGAGAAGTCATCTTGAATTTCTCCTTGCATAGAAACTTGTTCAATTCTCTGAGATCTAAAATGGGTCTGTAGCCCCCTGTTTTCTTTGGAATGAGAAAATAGGGGGAGCAGAACCCTGAGCTCTGTTGAAGAAGGGGTACTTCTTCTATTGCCCCTTGGGCAAGAAGGGTGGCAATCTCTTGACCTAGAAGGTTGCGGAGAGATATTGGAGAATTGATCTGTTTCACCATAGTGTGAGGAGGAAGGTTTAAGAAGTGAAGCTTGTACCCGTCTCTTATGATAGAGAGGGTCCATTGCTCTGCTGTGATTTGTTCCCATCTGGGAGCAAAATGAGCTAACCTTCCTGGGATGGTGAGAGGCTCTGGATGTTCTAGAGTCAGAAAGGCTAAGTTCTCTAGTGGTAAGTCAAAGGCCCTGAGGAGGCTGAGGCTGTTGGGCCGTAGCAGTCCTCACAGCCTTAGGCTTGGCCTGTTTTGGTTGTTGTTGCCTCTTTGTAGCAAAACGACCTGCAGAAGAGGCCTGACCATAAAAACAGAAGAATATTTCCCTTTTTTGGGGAAAAATCCTTTTTTGAACAATCTCTTTTTAAAAGGAGCAGAAGTAGACTTTGAAAGTCTATCTAAAGCAGAATTTTCAGCATCCATTTGGTTGGCCTTTGCTTGCCAATCTTTGCCAAACAGGTTTTCACCTGTACAAGGAAGGTTACCTAGTCCATCCTGAACCCAGGATTCCAAATCAGAGGCTTGTAACCAAGCAACTCTGCGTGCACCTATGGCAATAGCCGAGGCTCTGCTGGCACCTTCAAAAGAGTCAAAGGCTGCACGGTTGGAAAATTTGGAAATATCCTGGGCATGTTTAAGCCAGGTGAGAAACTCTTCCCTTTTATTTTCTGACATAAAAGGAGATAAGGTTTGCAGATGATCTGTAACTTCCTTTAGAAACATCCCCATATGGAGACTATAGGAGTTGATTCTGGCTACAAGCATACTGGCCTGGAAAATTCTCCTGCCAAAGGCATCTAAGGTTCTGCATTCTCTTCCTGGAGGAGTAGAAGAGTGCCTCTTTGTACTCTTGATCTTTTTCATAGCAGACTCCACCACAATGGAGTGGTGAGGAAGCGGAGTCTTATGAAAACCAGGACAAGGAGGAACACGATACATGGTGTCCAACCTACGAGAATGAGGGGAGGTGGTAAGAGGAGTCTCCCATATGCCCAACATGTGATCATAGAGAATCTCATGTATTGGTAAAGTGGCTGCCTCTTTGGGAGCCTTAGGATATTGTAAAATATCTAATTTTTTGGCTCTAGGCTCTGTCTCAGAGGCCACTGAGATGGAAAGGCCCCTGGCCACCTCCCTGATAAAGTCTTGAAAAGACAAGTCCTCTGGAGGAGACATTCTCCTTTTTGGAGAAGAGGGTTCCTGAGGAAGGATCCCCGATGCTTCGATAGAGGCCGCTGATTCATCAGAGTTCTCAGAGGAATCGAAGTATCGCCTGTCTGGATGCTCTCGCAGAGCCCGATACGCATACCGGGGGGGGTATCGACATCGGGAGTACTCGGTACCGGATCGGTACCGATGGGCATCACAGGATAGTGTACCGCTGCCATCGATGTCAATGCAATCGGTACCGGCAGCGGAACCAGTATCGGGTCTGGTACCGGAATCGGTACCGACAACAGAGTTTGTTGCGGTACCGAAGGCGTCGCAGCTTGTATGAATGCCGTGATGGCACGCTGCATGGTCAGAATATTCTGATCCATCGATGCCACCAATGTCTGGATGTCGGTACCAGTGTGAACCGCCGGTACCCCAGAACATTGTAACAGGTGATCGGTCGAGGCCGAGCCATCGATGTCAACCTGTGACCCCATAGATAAAGCTTTGGAAGCCGGAGCCTCCCGACGGGGTAATTTTGCCGGTGTGGATTCCTCGAGAGCAAGCCCGGGGGCATCTCGATACTTAGAGGGAGATGTACTCTTCGAGGACCGGCCAGATTTAAGTTTGGTTACCTGAGATCCATGGGAGGAAGAAGCAGCCCTGGAAGACATCGATGCCACAGAAGCTGCATCAGAGGGAAACAAGGTACTGAGCTTGGCTGCTCGATTCTGTAAACCTCTTTTAGACATCATGGAACAGGACTCACAGTCCGCGATGGAATGGTCAGGACCTAAACATTTAAGACACCAGTCATGGGTGTCGGTGACAGAAATAGTGCTACTGCACTTCGTGCACTTTTTGAACCCGAAGGCGGGCTTTTCCATGAGGAAAAATTTTCTGTAGGCCTAAGGCCACAGAAAGAAAAAATGCACTGAAGTAGAAAAAGAGTAGTTTGTTGTTTTTTTTTTATATAAAGAAAAAACCGGCGGTACCGGTCCGGAGTCGAGAAGGCAGACACGCGACTAAAGAAATAAAAGAAAAAATAAGAAATTCTTCAGCGGTGACAGGAAACACGACCTGCTGGCTCCGCGGAAAAAGAAGAACTGGAGAGAGGCAGTTGGGAAAGGCGGGAAGGCAGCGCGCAGGCACTGTGGGATGCTCCCAAAAGCTTTCCTTTTGGACACTGGGGAGCGTTCCAGCGCAGGCTCCGTCGGTACCGACGATACCCATATGTGAAGACTCATTCCTGCTTGTTCCTGGAGATATGTATCATACTGAACATCACAATTCTAAACTTTATCTGCAAAAGATATAAATAGCATAATGTATCTTGGAAACTAGATTTAGCAGTAGTCAATTCTTCTGAGACATTCCTCAATTCAAAAATGTTCTTTGAAAGTATATGATCAGGTTGATAGTCATGATATTTTATAAATCAAATGCTTTTCTAGTCTAAGAAACTCTGCAATGCTGTTTGTATAGGAGCACTCAGGATGGGATCATTAAAATGTCCATGTTTAAAATATATCATTGCTATTTTGAGGCAAAGTAACTCAGAATTTGGAAAAGTGAAAAAGTAAAATATACAGACAACTTCTTTGCATCTGATAACTTATTAGAAATTTCCTGGTTAGTTTGTACTGCTGAAGAACAATATAGCACACAACCCAGGGCATGTTGGACCTCCTCAGGGCTCGCTTCCCTACCTTCACCCCCACCCCCGGGAAGCTCAATGGGTGAATCGGCAGAAGCCAAAAGGCAGATTCTACATTTGTACTTGCCAGCCATGCCCCCCACCCCTGCCGTATGCCCGCAGCAAGATGAGCACTTTGTCTATGGAGGAATATTTGACAGAGCAAACCACTTCCTCCAAATGGTCATTGAACGACTCCCCATCAGGGTGGGACAAGTGGTGAATGAGCCAGTACTCACCCGGCTCCTTCTTCGGTACCAAGCCCAGTGATGACATATTATGTTTGCCAGCAGCCTACTCCCGAAAGGGCCCGCCACCCTACCAAGTGCTTTTTCTTTGTCAATTTTCTGTTGTACCCTGGCCTCATTGGCCAGGGCATACTTCAGGTTATCCGCCTCCCTGGGGGGCCCCTGTATGGAATATGAAAACCAACTTCAAAACCCTGGACTAACCACTCTAATCTCCATGCAGCACACCAAACCATGTTCTGCTACAAGGCCATCACATCAACTGGCGTGGGAGCTAAAGCAAAGTGTCCACATTTCAGTGCACCCTGTGTGGCTCCCCTCCCATTCTTACCACATCTAATTTGTGAGTGAATCTCATCGTATATCGATCATGGATGCTTGTATCTGCAACTCCCTCCAAATCTTGAGGAGCCCCCATTATACAGCCTGCATACCCTTTCCTTGCGTCCTGGCCCGCCGAGTGCGGCCCATTGCTGTCTCATCCAACATACCTAGGCTCCCCCCCCCCAAAAAAAGGCTGCTGCAGCCCTGAACTCATGCCCAACCACTGTGGCAGCCATGGGGAGCCATTCTTACCCCTTTTTTGGGACTGGGTCATCAGAAGTATCCATAGGTCTATGTCCTTCCTATCCCAGCTGAGCCACTTGTTGCTCGTCATGTTCCGCCAAAAACGCTCATCATACTCAAGCCAAGCAGTCCCCCTGTACACTCTATATGCCTCACATATGCAATCCTGATATGTGAAGACAATCATGCATCATTCCGGGTACCTCTCCCTCACGAAGCTAGCCAGGATTAAAAAAAAAAAAAAAACCCACGCACCAATTTGCAATTGCTCTTGGAACGTGTCAGACGGCTGCCTGGGTGAGAATGTTCACAGTCTTGGCAAGTGCATATATCAATATGATTTGCAAGGGATTGTGGGAAATGCAGTTCATTCACACCAGACACAGCTGCTCACAATAATTAGTTGTTCTTGAGTGTAAAGCCAATAAGATATTTATTTATGGGGTTATTTCTCCCAACACAGATATGCTTGGTAGCACATAAAACAGGATACTTGCTTTCAGTGTTAAACTTAGAAAAACAAAATCAGGAAAACAACAGATGAACTTGTCAGGCAATCAAATGAAAAGAATAAAGACCTGGCTGGTAACAAACTGGTCTTTTCTTTTAGCTAATATTTTCTTAGCAGTGTTTCAAACAACAAGCAAAACCCACAAAGAAGGGAAAAACTGTTCTTTTCAGGTTAACTTCTTATATCTTCACACATAGACTCAGAAGTGATTCCCTCAGAGCTCACAAGCAATTAGGTAAGGCTCAATTGCTAGCAGTTATCCAGCTGAAACCCCTTAGCTGGCTTGCTTTCTACTGCGTGGCTCAAATCCTACTTCAGGAGCTTTTCTGAGTAGATTAAAGAACAAGTTTGTATTTCTTTGTGATGGTTGCTGTACTTTGTAACAGAAAATTACCAAAGGAGTTTAGACAGAGAGCAATCCATATATTCACAGCCTGTATCTAAGACCGCTCCTTCCCCTTCTTCAACAATCATGGGTTCAATATCAGGGATTGGCACAGAGGAATTTCTCAATGGAGCACTTTCAGGAGAATACTTGTTTCCCTGCTGTCTTTCAAGGTTATAGCTAGGGCATAGATCAGTGTTCATACCTGAGCTTCCATTGCTGTTAGAGTTCCTCTCTAAATAGCCTGGCCAGTATGTAGTCCAGTTCTTATGTCCAGCCTTCCAATCCAGATCCCTGGACACTGGATTTCTCTTCACATACCTTCTGGCACGGGTCTTAGGGTCCCTTCCACGTGCAGCCGTCTCCCTCACAGGTACCGTCTGGAGATTCCTAGCCCTGCAGCACCACTTCTCTGGTTTTCCCCAGTCCAATGGTGTATGCTGGCCTTTTGAATGTCTCCCAGTATACGTACTGCTCTGGACTCCTCTAGACCTCCCAAATGCTTTTCTCTTCTTTCTTCCAAAGGGTTTCTTGCCCTCTCTGTCCGTCCGCTCTGGCTTCTGCTTCTGATGATCCTCCAGATGAAGATGTCCAAGCTGAGGATCTCCAAGACGAGGATCTCCAAGCTGATTCTGAGGATGAGGATAATTCTCTGTAGAATAAACTCTACCTTTATTCTGCTTTGATGAGTGCTCCACCTTAGCACAGCACAGCTGTGCTGAATCAGGAACTGCCCTTTGAGATGAGTGCTTAGGGATTACCTCATAGCCCTCCTGATTGAACACACGTTTCCCCACTTCAGCTCCTCTAATGGCTGTTGGAAACCTGGTGCATTCTGGGACTGGTAGTCTTTTATAGAAAAATTCTGTTTTCTTATTTCTACCAGAACTGACAGGTTGCTTGTTCAGAGTCACTTCACCTTTTCTATAGCTCCTTCCTGAGCTATGATAAGCTTCCTTATCACATACGCTATCTGTCTTCCGGCTGGCCATCTTACATTTGTGCCAATCCGTGCACTCACAATTAACTTCACTCCACCTTACCAATAAAGTGAATATGTCGATATATTCTTCCTTCCAGATTTTCTTCTTCTGGACCAGGGGAACGTGGCTGTTGAGGGTGCTGGTGAGACAGGTGCATTCCGCTGGTCTTGCCTCCTATACCAGTGAACAATCGCCCTCGCCACTCCCACCTGCTGCCCTGTTTCTCTCCTCTTGCATCCCCTTTTGCCTGCCTGAGTGTCCCCGGCCAAACCTTGTTCCAGTTCCCTGGGCTGCATTGTTTGCTGTTGCCCCACCTCCTGTTCCCTGGATTGGGTTGGTGACCTGCCTGAAGTCTACCTGTGAAGAGTCTGCTCCGCATTGGCTTTTGCAACCATCTGCACCAACTGCTTTAACAAGCCCATAATGCTGGCCTGCCCTGCTCCACCCTCTCCCTGGTCCACCTCTTCCCCACCCGCCTTGTGCTGCTGCCAGCATTGCTTCCCTCCCTGCCTAATTGCCCTAATTGCCTGTAATGACAGGCGAGCGTCCCTCATCCATCCCCTCACTTCCCATGTCCCTCCCCCCCTAGCCAGCTGTGCAGCCCCTCCGGACCCACTCATCTCCCCCTGCTACAATGAATTAGCCCATAATACATCTACTAATTGAGAGTACTCGCCCATTTGCACTTGTCCCTAGGGTGTTGCTGCAGTGTTGATTCCCATATCCCACATTGCCAGGTGGTCTGCGGGCCTCACCCACTCACATGGCATGTCCTGCACTCCTTCCAGTGAATTCAGGTGGGCCTGCATGCACACCACACTATGGACAGCCATCAAGGCTCTCATCAAGATCACGAGGTCATGCACCCCCAGGTCCTTTCATGAATCTCCTCCCTGTGTTTCAGCTGTGCTTTTTGGTCCCACGCCTGGCCGCTACTCATCCATGCTGCTTGCTGCTGCCACCGCGAGCCCTCCGGAGACCCATTTCCTCTTGCTTGCACCAGCCTGCCTTTGCTGCAATCTCACCCCGCTTGCCTTCATTCTTTCGCTCGACCACCGCCTTCTGTTTTTTCTGTGCCTGACCCTTGGACTTTGCTCTACTAGACTTCCTCTTTCCTGGCTGTACTACCTGCTGGCCTGCATTCTCTGCCTACATGGCCCGCAGCCATGCTCTGCCCCAATTGCCTCCTGTGCTTTTGCTCTGTCACATGCCCCCATGCCACTCACCCTCATGATCCTTCTGTCCTCTCGAGGCTACCACAGCAAGACCACGCTCCCAGACAGTCTACTGCTGTCCCAACAGCTCCTAGGGTTTGAGCAAAGTGTCCCAAAATTCCCTTGTCCCGGCCTTACTCAGTGGCTGTGGATGGGTCAGGAAATAGTCACTAGTTTAACGTTCCAGGAAGAGCTGCTTGTAATTTTTTTTTAATCTCACCATGCTCAGGAACTGGTCACTGCAGTGCCCATTTCCTCACCTTAGTCCTGCAGTCCTTATTATTGTTCCCCAGGTTAGGCTCCATCTCGCGCCATGGCCACCAACTCGTGGAGGCCCAAAAAACCGGCACTCTCACCTGCTCCCATCCAGGCCTCCTCCCTGGTACAGCAGCCCTTGCAGCTCTCCCCCCTGTCCATGCCAATGCTCTACTGCTGCTCCACCCATGTTGGAGGAAGAAGGAGGAGGAGGAGGGCGGGCTCAAAGTCTGTGTCGTTCTGTGTGCTACTCAGCAACGCAAGCAAGCCGTGTTGAGCCTCTGCTCCCCCTGCCCACTGTTGTAAGGCCCTTCCCTCCAGTGTACCAGAGGTCTCATAGTGCCTTAAGCTACTGCAATACGATCTCCATTCTTTTTCCCCTCTCCTTGCTGGACCCGGCCCGGTTATGTGCCAACCTCTAAAGCAACTGGCCTGGCATTAGAAGTAGTTTCTACATTGTTGTGCCTTGGGGTTTTCACTGTGTTCCCACATGGAAAACTAAATACTATTATGGTGCAAGAAAGGATTGAGTAATGAGGTGTTGTAACCAAAATGTTGCTCCTTAACCATAAACTCAATTCTTGAATGGGAGAAATATCGACAGTTGCCCAAGAGCACATGGTTCAGAATGATGTAACCCTGAAGGACATTAGCAAAATAGGGACATTATGGCATCCCGATAAAGAAGTCCCACTCAAGGTAAAAGTAACCCAGGTGCCTTTAAGTAAAGAGCAGAGTTGAAGCATTCCAAATTACCTCTGTCAACTGATAACCAGATTGTTAATATGAACAAAAAACAAACTTTGAAAGGCTTGAATGCAATACTATAAATCTAAAAAATAAGATAGGAGAGTTAGAATATATAGCACTTCTATCACACCATGGGATTGCTTCTGTTCAGGTTGCATTAATTAAATGCATAACAGCTGTATGCACATATGTTTATGCATGTACACTCCAGGCAATTTTATAAAATTCTATTTTTTGCATGTAAAACACTACATTACTCATGGAAATGTCTTTTCAAATTGTAACCCCAAAATGTTCTGAGGACTAAATAATAAAATCCAATATAAAACCTGGAGTCTCAGGGAAGGGTTTGTACAAGATGTGCCTGCTGCTAAAGAATTTGGAGTTATGAATAGTGTCAATGATGCGAATGTGGGTGTAAACCTCTGAACTACTAAAAGATCTATGGAGGGCAGTTGACCACTGCCAGCAAATAGTGCTTGCAAGAATAATTGGCAGAGCCTTATTCTCCGTACGCATTCTTCATGAGATCTAGCAAGGGCAAACAGTGTCACATCACTTTGGTTAATTTACAGGATGATTGCAATCCTTTTTATATACTGTCAAATAAAGCATATATCTCTAAAGAAGTCAATTCATTGACTTCTTCCAGCCAGCAAGATAAAGTTCACCCATGGACCAGATGGTGGTGCCCAGGACTCTGAAGTTGGTTCCCCACATCTGCAAATTGAAGTGGAAGGCATTCCCCATTGTGGCAGAAGACTCATTCTGGACTTGGACAAGTCTGAACTACAATTCTTTTGTAGTGATTCTATGCAGAATCATAGAGGGGACTGTAGAAAGGGCCTCAAAGGGGAGCTGGGGTCTCAGGAAAACATTTTAGAGTATGAGAATAGCTCTGAATGACAGTTTCACAGGGGGTGTTTATGAATAAGTGAGACATTCAAGGTTACATATTGCAAGAAAGGGAGCTTCTGTTTGCAGAAAGCTTCTCCTGACTAAGCATGAGCAATATGTTTGTACGTGGTACAACCCATGTAGATATAGATAAACAAAAAGTAAAGCAAGCAGCATGATGAAGAGTACGAACACAAAACTGTACAATGTGGCAGTTTTCCCTAAATAAAAGTAGATGCTGTGACCAAGCAAATTGAAGGAGTTATGGGAGACTGCTCAGGTTTGCGGGCCTGTGACTGCCTTCTCAAAGAAAGCAGACTGTTATTGTTAAGATATAATTATGTGTGTGTTCTGTTTTCATTTCTTCTCGCTTGCTTCTGGAACCAGAGATAGAAAACTAAGGGCCGAGGAAGGATTCCAGAGGTTTATACCCTTGAACAGGCAGTCAGAAACAGAGGACATAAACAATTATGTTATTTTCCTATCCCAAATTCATGATTACAGCCTTCACAACCAAAGGAATTTGTCCTTTCATCAAGGAAGTCAAGTAAAGAACCTCTCTCTGATTTCTGTATACTGGGTAAAACCCTTGAAGCAATTCTGAACATCGCCAATATTTCTGAAGAGTGTTCTTTTCATATGGCTCCTGGCCTTAAGAGAGTTCAGTCTCAGCCGTGTTACATTTGAGGTGGTTTTATTTTAGAAGCAGCAGCAGGAATACAATAAATTACACGAAGAATCTTTTATCCTCTGACCCCATAACCTAGCCTTGTCCTCTTTGTGGTCTCTCAAGTTTTAACTTGATACCCTCCACTGATCATTTGCTGGCTCCTTGCAGAGTTATTCCCAATAAAATATTTACTCTTCATGATTAATTAGTACACTTTCCATATATTTGCCCACTTTGAGTTCCTTTCACAAAATTACATGCTACAGTTTCTGAAATGCTTCATTAAAGCTATTATTCTGATGCTAGATGACTGCATCATAGTTCTTTCTTTGAAACCATGAAAACATTTTAAGGTATGTATCAGCCTCCTCCCCCCTCCCAAAGGAAAATAATTATGCATTTTTGATATAGAATGCTCTGCAAGTTTTCTGGAAGCAAAGAAATAAATAAGCTCTAGTTAAGCTCTGATTCCCAATACAAATGTTGCTAACCACAGCACTCGAATCTCATGAAAAGCACAGTTACTTACCTGTAACAGGTGATCTCTGGGAACAGCAGGAATAAGTCTTCACATATGGGTACGTCGGTACCGACGGAGCCTGCGTGGGAACGCTCTCCCAAAAAAGGAAATCTTTTGGGAGCATCCCACAGCGCCTGCGCGCTGCCTTCCCGCCTTTCATAACCGCCTCTCTCCAGTTCGAGTTTTAAAGCTGAGACAAAGAGAGAGAGAGAGGAAAGGAAAGATAGATAGAGAGATACAACTCCTAGGGGAGGTGGGTGGTTTGTGAAGACTTATTCCTGCTGTTCCCAGAGATCACCTGTTACAGGTAAGTAACTGTGCTATCTCCAGGAACAAGCAGGAATGAGTCTTCACATATGGGGACTCCCCAGCTAGAGATGCCTGGGAGATCCCCAAGGTAGTGAGACCCCGAGAAGGGCTCTACCTCCTCCCATGGATCTCAGGCATCCAACCAAGGATGGAGGGTAAGAGTTGATTAAGCATGGAACAGGTGTTTGAGAACAGCCTGACCAAACAAGGCATCCCGGTGGGAGTCCTTGTCCAAACAGTAATGGGCTGTGAAGGTATGAAACGAGGCCCAGGTGGCCACCTGACAGATTTGGTCGATGGACACAGAATTTAAATGAGCCATAGAGGTGGCCATGGCTCTCACATTATGAGCTGTGACATGGCCCTCTAGAGAAAGGTTCTTACTCTGGTAGGTGAAAGAAATACACTGAGCAATCCAATTGGACAGTGTTCTCTTAGAGACTGGAAGTCCCAAACGAGAGGGATCAAAAGCAACAAAGAGTTGAGAAGACTTTCTATGTTGCTGTGTCCTTTGTAAGTAAAAAGCAAGAGCTCTCTTACAATCCAGGGTATGAAGATTCCTCTCTGCACTTGATGCATGAGGACCTGGAAAAAGGACAGGTAAATACACCTCTTGATTAAGATGAAAAGGTGAGACCACGTTAGGCATAAAGTGTGGCTTGGTCCTAAGGACTACCTTATCATGATGGAACCTTGTATAAGGTGGATTAGCCACTAAGACCTGCAGTTCACTGATGCGGCGAGCTGAGGTGACTGCAATAAGAAAGATAACCTTCCAGGAAAGAAATTTCAAGGAGGTAGTGGCTAAGGGTTCAAAGGGTGGCTTCATGAGCTGACCAAGAACCAGATTCACGTCCCATGCCACTGGAGGTGGTCTAATGGGAGGTTTAGTTAAAAGAAGGCCTCTCATGAATCTTGCAATAAGAGGATGAGAGGAGACAGGTTGTCCATTGAGAGGCTTAAGGGATACTGCAATAGCACTCAAATGGACCCTTACTGAATTTGTTTTGAGGCCTGCATGGGAAAGATGCAGGAAATACTCTAGTAAAGAATTCAAAGGTATTGCTAAAGGGTTAATACCCTTCTCAGCACACCAAATAGTAAACCTTTTCCATTTAAAAGCATAGGAACGTCTAGTAGAAGGCTTTCTGGAAGCATGAAGGATATCCTTTACTTGCTGAGAAAGATGCCAATCTTGAAGGTCTAAGCCTTCAGCAACCAAGCCCTGAGATGGAGAGACTGGGGGTTTGGGTCCCACAACGTTCCCCTCTCCTGAGACAGCAGATCTGGAGCAGACCCCAAGTCCAGGGAGGGAGATTGAGAGAGATGCAGAAGTAGAGGGTACCACACTTGGCGTGGCCAACGTGGAGCTATGAGGATCATAGTCCCTCGATCTCTCTGAAGCTTGAACAGGGTCTTGGGAATTAGGGGAATGGGTGGAAAGGCGTACACGAAGTCTTGACCCCAATGAAGGAGGAAGGCATCCCTGGCCTGAACTCCCTGACATGGAATTCTGGAACAGAATCAGGGAAGTTTGGCATTCCACGGACTTGCAAAGAGGTCTATGTCCGGGGTTCCCCAAATTCGAAAGATTCTGACTATCTGGTCCATATGAAGGGACCATTCGTGTGGAAGCAGAACTCGACTGAGTCTGTCTGCCCAAGAGTTTTGAACTCCTGGAAGGTATACTGCCAGAAGATGAATTTGATGCTCTCTGGCGAAGGCCCACAATCTCAGAGCTTCGTTGCAAAGCAAGAGAGAGCCAGTTCCTCCCTGCTTGTTCACATAGAACATGGCTACTTGGTTGTCCGTGTGAATGAGGACTGTCTTGTAGCTGAGTAGGGTATGGAAGACTCTGAGAGCTAAGAAGATTGCTCTGAGCTCCAAGATGTTGATATGGAGGGAGGTCTCCTTTAGAGACCAAATGCCCTGGGTGTAGAGGTCTTGAAGATGAGCTCCCCAACCCTTTGGAGAGGCATCTGTTGTAAGGATTGCTTGGGGTAACAATTGTTGGAAGGGGGACCCCAGCAACAGATTTTGAGTGGACTTCCACCACTGGAGCGACCAAAAAAGGTGCCTGGAGGTTGCTATTTTGTCTGACAGACCCCCTAATGCCTGGGTCCACTGGGTGGACAAAGTCCATTGAGCTGCCCTCATGTGAAGGCGAGCATAAGGGACCACATGCACAGTGGATGCCATGTGGCCTAGCAGTTGTAACATCTCTCGAGCAGTTAGCCTCTCAGATCCAGTTAAAAACCCATCTAACTGCACTAAACGTAGACAACGGGCCTGGGGAAGATAGGCCCTTGCAGTTGTGGTATCCAACAAGGCCCCTATGAACTCTAGAGACTGAGTAGGGGTGAGTTGGGACTTTGAAAAGTTTATCACTATTCCCAGATACTGCAGAACACGCATTGTGCAGGCTAGGGAAGTCTGGGCCTCTGACTGGGATGAAGCTCGAATGAGCCAGTCGTCCAGATATGGGAATACAAATATTCCTAGAGTGCGCAGAAAGGCAGCTATTACTGCCATGCATTTTGTGAACACTCTTGGAGCAGAGACCAGACCAAAGGGAAGCACCCTGTATTGGTAGTGCTTTCCCTGATAAAGGAACCGAAGGAACCTTCGGTGTGCTGGATGGATGAGTATATGGGCATACGCATCCTTGAGATCTAGAGAACAAAGCCAATCCTGACTCTGAAGGAAAGGAAGGAGAGTACCTAGAGAAATCATCTTGAATTTCTCCTTGCATAGAAATTTGTTCAATTCTCTGAGATCTAATATGGGTCTGTAGTCCCCTGTTTTCTTTGGAATTAGAAAGTATGGGGAGTAGAACCCTGAGCCCAGTTGAAGAAGAGGTACTTCTTCTATTGCCCCTTGGGCAAGAAGGGTAGAAATCTCCTGACCCAGAAGGTCGAGAAGAGATGTTGGAGAATTGAACTGTCTCACCATGGTGTGAGGAGGAAGGTTTGAGAAATGAAGTTTGTACCCCTCCCTTATGATGGAAAGGGTCCACTGCTCTGCTGTGATTTGCTCCCATCTGGGAGCAAAGTGAGCTAACCTTCCTGGAATGGTGAGAGGCTCTGGGTCTTTTAGAGCCAGAAAGGTTAAGTTCTCTAGTTGCAAGTCAAAGGCCCTGAGGAGGCTGAGGCTGTTGGGCTACAGTATTCCTTGCAGCCTTAGGCTTGGCCTGTTTAGGTTGTTGACGCTTTGCAGCAAAACGACCTGCAGAAGATGTCTGTTGACCATAAACAGGATAATATCTTCCCTTCTTGGGAAAAAATGCCTTTTTGAACAACCTCTTCTAAACAGGATTAGAGGTAGACTTTGTAAGCCTATCCAAATCAGAATTTTCTGCATTCATTTGAGTGGCCTTTGCTTGCCAATCTTTGCCAAACAGGTTTTCACCTGTACAAGGAAGATTCCCTAATCCATCTTGGACCCAGGGTTCCAAATCAGAAGCTTGTAACCAAGCAATTCTGCGTGCACCTATGGCAATGGCCGAGGCTCTGCTGGCCCCCTCAAAAGAGTCAAAGGCTGCACGGTTAGAGAATTTGGAAACATCCTGGGCATGCTTAAGCCAGGTAAGAAAGTCTTCCCTTTTATCTTCTGGAAGAAAAGGGAGGAAAGTTTGCAGATGATCTGCAACTTCCTTCAGAAACATCCCAATATAGAGACTATACGAGTTGATTCTGGCAACAAGCATACTGGCCTGGAAAATTTTCCTGCCAAAAGCATCTAAGGTTCTACATTCTCTTCCTGGAGGAGAAGATGAGTGCCTCTTTGCACTCTTTAACTTTTTCATAGCAGACTCCACCACAATAGAATGGTGAGGAAGCTGAGTTTTATGAAATCCAGGACAAGGAGGGACACGATACATGGTTTCCAACCTACGAGAATGAGAAGAAATGGTGAGAGGAGTCGCCCATATGCCTAGCATGTGGTCATAAAGGATCTCATGAACTGGCAAAGTGGCTGCTTCTTTAGGAGCCTTGGGATATTGCAAAATATCCAATTTTTTGGCTCTAGGTTCTGTCTCAGGGGCTACTGAGATAGAAAGCCCCTTGGCCACTTCCCTTATGAAGTCTTGAAAAGACAAGTCTTCTGGAGGGGACATTCTTCTTTTTGGAGAAGGCGGCTCCTGGGGAAGAAGTACAGATGCTTCGACAGAGGCCTCCGATGCATCAGAGTCTTCGGAGGAATCGAAGTATCGCCTGTCTGGATGCTCCTATAAGGCCCGATACGCATACCGGGTGGTATCGACATCGGGAGTCATCGGTACCGGATCGGTACCGATAGGCATCATCGGACAGGGTACCGCTGCAGTCGACACCGAAGCCGATGTCGATGCAATCGGTACCGGCACCGGAACCGATATCGGAGCCGGTACCGACAACGAAGCTTGTTACGGTACCAGCAGCGTTGCAGCTTGTATGAATGCCGTAATGGCACGCTGCATGGTCAGAACATTCTGATCCATCGACGCCATAAATGTCTGGAGGTCGGTACTGGCAGATTCCACCGGTACCCTAGAACATTGCAACAGGTGATCAGTCGAGGCCGTGCCATCGATGTCAACCTGTGACCCCATAGGAGGAGCTTTGGAAGCCGGAGCTTCCCGCCGGGGTACTTTTGCCGGTGCAGGATCCTCGAGGGCAAGCCCGGAGGCATCTCGATGCTTAGAGGGAGATCTACCCTTCGAGGACCAGCTGGACTTATGTTTGGTTACCTGAGATCCATAGGAGGAAGAAGCAGCCCTGGAAGACGTCGATGCCACCGAAGCTGCATCAGAGGGAAACAGTGTACTGAGCTTGGCTGCTCGGTTCTGTAAACCTCTTTTAGACATCATGGAGCAGGACGGACAATCCGTGATGGAATGGTCAGGACCCAAACACTTAAGACACCAGTCATGGGTGTCAGTAACAGAGATGGTACCGCTGCACTTAGTGCATTTTTTAAACCCGGAGGCGGGCTTTTCCATGAGGAATTTTCTGTTAGGCCTAAGGCCCAACGAACAAAAAATACACTGAAGTGGAACGGAAAGTATCTTTTTTTTTTTTTTAAGAAAAAGAAAGAAAAGACCGGCGCGACCAAAGAAATAAAATAAAATAAAGAACTTCTTCAGCGGTGACAGGAACACGACCTGCTGGCTCCACGGAAAAGAATAACTGGAGAGAGGCAGTTAGGAAAGGCGGGAAGGCAGCGCGCAGGCGCTGTGGGATGCTCCCAAAAGCTTTCCTTTTTTGGGACGCTGGGGAGCATTCCCGCGCAGGCTCCGTCGGTACCGACGTACCCATATGTGAAGACTCATTCCTGCTTGTTCCTGGAGATAAATGAATACATTTCAGGACTATATAAAACGCAGACCACATATAAAAAGGTACTTCAACACACCTCACTCCTTTTTCTGCTGTACTATGTAAGAAACGAGATAAATGGATGACGATAACCAAGAACCCGATTTTTGTGGAGATGCAACATTTTTTCGGGACCAGGAGTTCTCAAAGATGGATTGTTAGTTGTAGTAGTAATAACATCAGTTATTTCTCAGAATCTCAGGACTAAAGTTATGTTGAAATGTCAGATTTAGCAAGGGCAGGGAAGCCCTCAATCACAACTTCCATCCCCATAAATAGGAGGGTCTTGATCTATGACATGAACTCAAATGGCCTTTTCTTGGATTGTTCTTTCCATTGTCTTTGTTCCATAATGATTCTCCTGATTGAAGATTGTGGGGCCAATATTCAGAGAGCCAGATATTTAAACACTGCAGTGGTCAGCCTCAGCATGTAAATATTCTCTGGATATTTGGCGACAGTTTCCAAATAGTGACTGCCGCTGAATATCCAGACTGTGTGGCCACTATCAGGATAATCACCACCATTATCCAGATAGTGGATTTTTTTTAGTCACTATCCAGAATTTATTCAGATAGTGATATGACAGCTTTTTTTTGGTAGCTCAGACTATCCAGAAAAATTATCTGGATAGTGGCTGAAAATTGTGACTATCTGGTTAATGACGGTGATTATCCAGATAATGGCCAGCACTGCTCTTCCTTCAGACTGCCCCCATGCTCTCCAGATAGTACTATGTAATATCTCCACAGACTGCCTTGATAATATCTGGATAGCGCAACTGAATCTCTCTCTCAGTGCCCTTATTTGGATAACCTCTGTGGTTATCTGCATAAGGGCTTTTGAAAATTGACTCTGTATGTTTTGTTTTCGATTTTGTTTTACATTTTTATCCTTGTTTGATGGAAAATTGTATTTTATATGATTTTATTGTACACCACTTGAATTCTGAAACACAGTGAATCAAGTCAAGACTGGTCCTAGATATGTTTGGGCATGTTGCCCACACCTAGACCTGCTCCACCATAGGCCCTGCTGGAAAAAAAAACTTGCCTTTTCCTCCAGCTGCTGCTGTGGCTATTGTGACTCATCGCTCTTGCTGCAGCAATAGAAGAGCCTCTAAACATGACAAGGCTCATGAGACCTGTTGGTCATATCCCTTCTGACACATACTTTTTGCATCAGAGGGAGTACAACTAATAGGACCTTAAGCAAACATATTGCAGAGACCCCACTGCTATCACTGCCACTGATGCTGCTAGAGTCGGAGTCAGGTGAGATTGGAATTTGGAAATAAGTCAGCAGTGAAAATTCTCCATGGTACAACCCTGATTTGAATTAATACTTGAATACTGCAAACTTTATTTTCCTAATCGTCCCTCCAGTCCAGTCTAGTACTTGTGAGCATACCTGGGCTGTAGCAGGCTCACTTGCCATGGATAATATCATCAGCAGGGCAGGAGGCAGGGCCTGCTGCTTTCCTGTACACCAGGCCCTTCAGTGGGCAGTGTTTTCCTTGTCTTTTCAGTGTGGCTGCTTCCCGATTGTGTTTTCAGTCGTGAAGATTATATACTTGTAACTGTGGTAGCACGGACACCTACACCCAACATCTGCCCTCCCCCCTTCTCCTCCCCATCTGATTCCCCATTTCCCCTTCCCACCCCTATGTCCCAGAACATAGTAGCATAGTAAATGACGGCAGATAAAGACCAGTATGGTCCATCTAGTCTGCCCAGTAAGATGGCAAGAGTAGGTGCAGCTGCCGCTCTGTGCAGGCCACCCCTCCCCATGTCTTTGTTTAGGGGTGAACCCACTGCTCTGGGTAAGACACCCCTATTTGTTGAGAAATTAGAGATAATTAAGTTTATTTTGATTTTATCCTGTTGCTGTAAAGGGATCCACTGTGTCTGTCCCATGCCATTTTGAATTCTGTCACTGTATTTGCCCCCACCACTTAACCTGGTTGCAGTTTTATTATTATATAAGGAAACAACCACCACCAAACCAACCCGAGCCAAACATTCACATAAATTTTAAGAAAGGTCAAAGCCCAACTCCCTCAACCAGACAATGCTATCACCTGCCATATTACTAGCACGTGACACACTGTTCTGTTCCCCACCGCCAGCCTCGCCATATTACTAGCAAAGGAGTGGAGTGGCCTAGTGGTTGGGGCAAGGTACTTCAGGCCGGAAGGTCGGGGGTTCAAATCCCACTAGAGGACAGTAACCTTGGGCCGGAAGGACTGGGGTTTCTAGTCCCACTGGTGCTCCTTGTGGTCTTGGGCAAGCCACTTAACCCTCCATAGCCCATGTTCCCTGTAAAATAGTTATCTCCAAGTTATAATGCCCTGTTCAATGTAATTTCAGTTTGTTCAATGTAAACCGCACTGATGCAGAATAGCGCGGTATATAAGAGAATGTAAATAAATAAAAAATAAAGGCTAGACCCCCACCCCATCCGGATGATGATCCCAAACTGAAATCTCACCTACTCTGCCATTTTCTCTGAGCTGAGATCACCTGATCCCACTTACCAGCACAAGGCCCACACTACAACAGCGGCAATTGGTTTGGGTCATCGCCCTCCCCCTGATCCCCCAGCTGCAACAGTGGCCCATCCCCTGCTCCCATACCCAAAAACCCTAAGGTGGCAGGTGGGAGAATGGGAAAATTCTTTGCCCACTCCATCTTGACTACTAGTGGAGGAGGCGAGGCTGGCCCCGTGGTTAAATACTCACCAGCCTGCCCTCCCCCCCCCCAATCACCTTTCCTGCCTCCAATGAAACCCCCTCAATGCTGCGTCAAAGGATTTCAAACTTTCAAACAAAACTACTCTCCCTTCCCCCTCCCCCTCCCCCCTTGGATCCACCAACGGATCCTTCACCAACACCCCCAGACTAGGCATGTGGCCTATTCGTGCCATGCACCTGGTTACATTATGGCCCCCGGGGACAGAAGCCCTGTGGTCTCCCTTATTTCTGATGAAAGTACATCTTCAAAGGAAGTCAGATTCTGCTTCTTGATTTTCATCTGAGCATTGCAGTTTTAAAAGTAGTAAAATGCCATTTAGAGGGTATTGGTGAAAGAAAGGTTTGCCTGAAGATAAGACTTAGAGGCCCTTTTACCAAATCCTGGTAAGACTGTGCACTGGACATGCATTTGTAACACACATTAAGTGCAAAGTCTCCACATTAACTATCGGGGGAGTGACGAGAATATTCCTGGCAGTCAACATGCGACTGAGTATGTTAAGGTTTGTTGAATTAACCAGGCAGCATTAGGTACACCTGGGCTAATTGCCTCACTAACAGTGATCACTCCACCCCTAACCCACCCACTCTCCACATTAGCGTGTGAGTGCCATTTAACTTGCATGTTGACAGTCTGTAGCTGGCGTGCCAATGCATTAATGTTCACCGCAGCTAGTTATCGCGTGCTATGATGCTCATTAACTGATTGGCACCGCTTAGTAAAAGGGTCCCTTATTAGCTGGTGTGATGAGATAAGAAAGCAATCAAAGTGGCTAAAATATACTATTGTATTAAAATAATTGGGGTTTTTTTATTTGTGAATATGTTGTCAAATATTTCTACTATAGAAACAGAAGCATTCTGAATGTTTTTTTGAGTTATTTTAATGAACAAGTAGCAAAGGTTAGATCTCAGTTTATTCCTTTGAGTGTGATGAGGGTAAGGTTATTTCAGTATCTTCAGAAACTTCCCTTTCAGAATGGTATATTAACCAGGAGAACATGACTTAGGTTTTAGCTCACATTAAGTTTACTTCATTTCCCCTTGATCTTTGCCCTCTTGGGTGATAAGCGAGCCCCAAGAGGAATGAGGAAAATTATTGTGTTTCGGTTGATGGTGCGCTGTGTTTTCCTGGCTTTAAAAGACATGTTAATTCTTCCTTTATGAAAAGCTCAAAACTGGATCCAGAGGATATACCAGATGATCGACCAGTTTCCAGTTTTCTGTTATTGCCTATTGTGGTAGAATAAGTAGTCTTTGCCCAATTGTCAACATTTTTGGAAGAGCCCAGCGACCTACATTTCAGAGTGGCCAGTTTTAGGACAAATTATATTGACATTAGTAAATGATATGCTGCTATATAGACTGTTGCAGAGATTGGAAATATTCTTGCTGATTCAGGATATTTGTACTGCCATGCATTATTTAATTCTTGCAGCACTAGACTAGTGCACTGCTTCTAGAACTCATGTGGCAAACTGTGGCATCTCACTTGGCGACAGGTATGAAACTTGGAGAGCACCTTTTTTTAGGCGTTGTTGCTTTCAGCACTGACTGCCCATTGTTTCCTAGTTTAGATTTCAAATACTTATAATGTTTTATGTTCTAAACCTAACTTATTACCATAAATATTTCCATTATCTAGTTATTATCCAACTTGAGCATTATGCTCACAGACTCCAAGCTTGTTGGTAGTGCAGTCATTATAATTGGCTAATAAAAGAAACACTTATAGGTGACAGGATGTGCACAGGCAAAATTATTTTGTTTTGAAAGATTTGGCTTATTTGCCCAGTTTTCATTGCCAGTTTGTATCACACATTTGTACTAATGAATAAATATTAACAAGTGTTAGAACCTTAGTATGCAGAAATCAATCGCTTGCATATTCATTTTTTGTTGTAGGTAAATGCACATTAAATTGGATTTGCATGCACTAAAGCTTTTAAGGTAACTTCACAAACCGAATGTATGCTAATGAATACACACCCCTAATAGCTGGGCCTGCTCAATTGCAGGTCCCCGATTGATTTTGGAATTTATTGCCCTTCGAAGTTAAGCTAGAACGTGACATCTTAAAACAAAAAGAAAGCTTTTTGATTCATGGAACCATTTGTATTATGATTTGTAAACAGATCAAACTATTGAGCTGCTAAAAGAAACGTAACTTTGTTAGGAAGAGAACCATATATGTGCTTTTGTTGATCTCTTAGTCTAACTATCAATGCTTTTACTGTAATCTGCTGAGAATTTTGCAATGAACAATACACATTTCTAATAAATAAGATCATATACATTTTGCTCTGTTGCTGGAAATCTATTGTAAATGACAACTGATGCAGAATTTTGGCCACACAAACGCAGTTGGGAACTAGCTGACAAGAACATCATGTACCTCTTCATTAAAGAATAAGGGGAGTAGTTCTCTCTCATTAAGGCAATAATGCACGCTATTTGTGCCATAAGATTTCCTGGCTAAGAATGAGTAAATATTTGTGGGGGTTGGGGAGGATATTAGTGTAGCTTTTAATACTGTTTATTGTACCTTCTTTAGGTGGCTGGAGAGGTTTGGTCTGAAATAGTAAGTTTTAAAATAGTGTAGATGTGTTTTAATGGCTAGATGATGAACAGTGACTCTGGGTATCTTTTCTTCTTCTTGCCGATGTTCTTCAGGACTCAGTAAGATGGCCATTATTAGTAAACTTCTATTTAAGGCCTTTGATATTTAACGTTTTGGTTATCAGTTTTGTTTTTATGCTGATAACATTCAGCTTGGGATTCCAACATTTTTTTCTGATAACTTGATAGATGTCAACTAGAGCTTGAAAATAAGGTAAAGTGGGTTAGTGGCACATAGGGGTCTGTTTACTAAGCGGTGCTAGCGGTTCTGTAGGTTGGGAGGGTACCAAATCCAGATCTTGCAACCAGAATAAAGATGGGCAGTCTTACGCCATCTATAAAAGAACAAGTTCATAGTTTGGGAGAAATTTTGAGAAGTGGTCTGTCAGTTGATAAGCGCATTTCTCAAGTTTCAAAAATGTCCTTTATTTTTTAGGTCATTTCCTCAAATTCAACTATTGTTGGTGCCTACAAATGCGGTTATGCTGGTCCAAGTGATAGTGTTAGAGTAGTCCATGTGTAAAATTATTATTATTATTATTTTTATTTTTTTTTATTGAATTTCAACAAACTTACAAAAGCAAGATTTAAGCAATTCAAAGTGTCATTATACACACATAAAAACAATGAATACATTCCATAAAAATTAATGCCATAAATCGTAAACAAACAACACTTAGTCCTAGCCCTCTATACTGGGGAGATAAAAAGCAAAGGAAATGCATAAAAGAAAGGAAAATACAAAGAGTTATATCACTCTAAGTTACAAGACAGCTTTTAAACAAATTCCTCCTAAACCCCGCCTACACTTTACTCTGGTCCTTTTTACCAACCAAAAATAATTCCAATTGTGATGGATCCATAAAAGTAAATTTAGAACCCTGCATTGTAATTAAACATTCGCACGGGTAACGAAGAAAAAAAGAAGCTGAAAGGGCTAACACTCTAGGCTTCAGCGCCAAAAAGGCCTGTCTCCTAACCTGTGTAGCCCTACAAACATCAGGAAATATTTTATTTATTCCCTATGAGGAAATCTATTTGTAAATTACAACTGATGCAAAATTCGGCCACAAAACTGCAGTAGGGAACAAGCTGACATGAACATCATATACCTCTTCACTAAAGTCTGAGGGGAGTAGTTATCTCTCATTAACGCAATAACACACAATATTTGTGCTTTAAGGTTTCTGGGCTAGAAGTAGAAAGAATAAATATTTGGGGGGGTTATTAGTTATATGTAATGTAGTTTGATTTGAAATACTGCTTATTTATGTTTTAAATAATTATAGATATTTATTTTAATTACTGGTGGCATTTAATTTTTATCATTTATTTTAAATATATGGGATACATTCCCAGGCCATGGGGCAGGGCCCCCAAGCAACGGTCCTTAATCGGGTGCACGGCCAGTTGTGGGGGACCCTTGCCCGCGGTCAAGGTCTTCGTCAGGGAGACACTTAGGCCGGAGTCATTAGTGGAAAAGGGGGGGGAGAGGAAGGTTGAGGGGGATGGCAGTATTATTCAAATTCATAGCGCCCTCCGCGGTAACATGGAGGGAGACAATGAATGGGCTGGGTGGGCTGCAGGGAGGGGAGGCAGGGTTGAGTGAATCTTTTTACCTGATACATTGGCTGCCTCCCTCCTCTCCTGTTCCAGCTGCTGCGGCAAAGAAAGAGTCATGTTGAGCCACGTCAGCTGCATTGCTGCAATTAAAAGTCGGTGGCCTGCATTTCTCGTCTAGTAGGAACTTCTCCCCTCCCACTCCAGCTGCCGTGGTAGGTTTTTTTTTTTTTTTTTTTTTTTAAATTAAAGACAATCTTTGAGGATCCTTTTGTGTCAGGGAGCCTCAGGGCATGCAGGCACGGAGGGGACGATCAGTGGCGGCAGGGGGGGGGGGCCATGGCTGCCCTGCCCTCATCATACTCCGGCTTCCTGATGGAGGAACTACAGGTGGCTACTGGGCAAACTCCTAAGGGACTTCCTCTAATGTCTGGGGCTGCGTTATCTACAGGGGTAAGTTCTGAGCAGCTCCAGACTATGAAGGTGCTGGCAGGAAGGTCTGGGGTCAGTTTAGCTGGGGCAGGTGGGCATGGGAGAGGGAAGGGGAAGGCAGGAGGCAAGACTTCTCAGGAAAGGGGCAGAGGCAGGGTTACGGCTTTGCCCTCTTTGGGGCATCAGTCAGGCTTGGCTTGGGGCCTGGAGTAATGGGCCTTGAGATTGAAGATGTAAGGGGCAAAGGGGCTGGGAGAGGTTTAGAACCCTCTGGGGTTCCCTCCCTCGAGAGTGTTGGTGGCACTATTGGAAGTTTAGTGGGGGTTGGGGGGGGGCTGGAGCCTCTGGTACAGTTACAGCAGGGCCTGCAGCACTAGGCAGCCCAGTGGACTTTCCACATGATACAGGCTTACCAGTGGCCTTGGGCTCTGTGGCTTGGTTACTCCTGCCAGAGGGCGGCCTCTTTTGGGAGTTAGGATTGGGTGGGACATCCAGCTTATCCACCTGCCTGGTTGGGTATGCATAGTGGCTACCTTCCTATGGGGGATGCTACATGGGATTACTGGTTGGAGGAGGATGTCCAGGACCATCCAGGTCCTCGTGGCCAGAGGTTTCGTCTATGGCATGGCCAGTTGCTGTTCCTCCTTCCCCTTTTTCTTCTTTGATCTCTTTGCAGGGCCTGCAGGCATAACAGCTTCACCCAGGTACATGGCAACAAGATCAAATGAGGTCAACTGGCGATGGAGCCTCTGAGCAACTTGGGCCACAGGAGGCAAATGTGGAGTGCAGTGCAAGTGGTGGCATCATTCCATTTCACGTACCAGAATCACCTATTCCCATTTCCGTGCCGGCTGTGGTGCCCATCACAACAGGCAAGATATCATGTGGGTCAAGGGAGGGCTCCACGGTGGGTCACGGGTGTGACACGGGGGGAGCATGTGGTGGGTAAGGCTTCTCAGAAGCAGAAGCACACACATTGATGCAGACAAGGCTCTGATGCTTCCTCCTCCACCTTCTCTTCTGATGTGTCTTCATCTTCTTCCAGTTCAGCAGGGGCATAGGGGGCAACCATTGCTGGTGCAGCTCCCCATCGTGGAGTCGGGGTGTGGGGCTGCACCTTGGCCACTTTCTCGAAGCTGTGAGAGGGTATTCTGCATGACATATGCTATAAGATTCACAAGCGATGTTACACTGACATTTTCCACCTCTTGGAGGGGCAGAAATGGTCTGGCGAGAGCAAGAAAAACAGGAAAGAGGATGAGAAGTCCAGCAGACTTAAAAAGGGTTCGTGTAATTAACATTCTTGCATTTAGATAGCATATGAAGACATCATTCACTGAATCAGTATGGGCTTTTGTTGGTGCACATGGACGCTATTATTAGAGGCTTCTCAAACTTACGAGGGGTGGGCCTGGTTGAATTACGATGAGAAATTTAGAGACAAGATTTATTTTATTTATTTATTTTATTTATTTAACATCTTTTATATACCGCGCTGTTTGTTTTCAGTGCGGTTTACAAGTAACAGATCTGCACAATCAGAAAACACTGGTGTGCTTACATTATAACAGGAAACTTGAACTTGGAACAGAGGGTAATAAAACTATAACTATGTACACACAGTGAAACTATGTACAAAATGAAAGATGAAAGATGAAAGAGAATGCACATTTGTCCTAGTGAACTCAAAACATTAATCTGTGACTGATGTACATCAGCCAGAGCAGGCACAGCTAGTGGTGGATTTGCAAAGGGGGGGTTGGTGCCCGCCTCAGGGCGAGCTGCTTCTTTCAACCCAGGGCTATTGTATCACAACTAAAGGTGAGTGGAGGCACTGCAGGAGATTTCTGTTGGCGATTTAAACAAGTCCGCTTGCCCCTCCCCTGACTGTAAATTCTGACACATCTGCTCCTTATGTGGTGGGGGGCGCTCGGCAGTCAAGTGTAGTTGAAAAGGGGTCTCAACAGCTCCTTCGGCCACCTCAAAGTGATTCAGATATGTTTGGCTTGGCTTCTACCCCAGTGCAAGTGAAGGCCATACGGCCATGGCTCCGGGGTTACCTTCAGTGAGGCAACTGGATTGTCTTGGAGCATAGTTTTCAATTAGGCTTTGTGATGCCTATGCAGGGAAGGGTGTGTTCGACTTTGCCATGCAATGTGCCTTCGGTGCAGCAATTTTCATCTGTGGTGCAAGATAAGTTGGCATCTGAGTTGGGCTTGGGAAGGATTGCGGGTCTCTTTGCCGAACAGCCTTTCCTGATTTTGTGGTCTCTTCCATGGGAGTGGTTTTCAAGAAAGATCCAGGGAAATTCTGCTTGATTGATAACCTATCATTTACTATGGGGGCATCCATCAATGACCATATTATGAAGGGATTGTGGGTAGTTTGCTATGTGTCCTTTGACTGTGTAGTCTCGTTGGTCTGACAGTGCGGTTTGGGGGCTAGCCAAGATGGACATTAAGTTGGCTTTCCGTTTACTTCCAGTTCATCCATCCGCTTTCCATTTGTTGGGTTTCTGCTTCCAGGGTGTGTTTTATTTTGATAAGTGCATGCCGATGAGTTGCTCTGTTTCCTGAGTGTATTTTGAGAAATTCAGTACTTTTCTGCATTGGGGGTTGGTGCAATGGACAGGCATCCCAAATATCGTTCACTGTTTGGCTGATTTCTTGTTCATGGAATCTGCTCATTCAGAGGTATATAGCGCTCTCCTTTAAGGGTTCCTTAGTTTGTCTAGAAAGTTTAGCATCCCCTTGGCAGCAGATAAGATAAAGGGCCCCTCAATGAAGATCACATTTCTTGGTATCAAGCTGGATTCGGTGAAGATGATTGCATGTCTTTCTTCTGAAAACTTGTCTAAACTCCGGGCATTGGTGACAACTGTGGGGGTCACCCTCAAGGTAACACTGCAAGAGATGCAGTCTCTGGTGAGATCCTTGAATTTAGCTTACAGGGTCATTCTGATGAGCCGGGTATTTTCTCGACGGTTATTGGCAGCCACGGCGGGAATTTCTAAAGTGCACCACTGCATTAGGGTGGCAGAGTATGCGCAAGGACTTACGGGTTTGGGATACCTTTTTGGTGGATTTCAGTGGGATGTCTGTCTTCCAGGATGCTGAGGTTTCCAATGTGGACCTACAGTTGTTCACCGATGCTGCGGGTGGTGTGGGTTTTGGTATCTATTTTGAAGGTCCCTGGTGTACTGATCATTGGCCACAGGCATGGCATGATTCAGGTCTTACTTGCAACATCACCTTTTTGGAACTTTTTCTGATTGTAGCTGCACTGGAGTTATGGCTGGACAAGTTGCACAACAATATGGTAGTATTCTGGTACGATAATTCCACGGTGATCGAAGTGATTAATCGTTATTCACCACGCTGTGTGCGAGTTGCGGCTTAATCCATGAATTTGTTTTGTCTTGTTTGCATTTGAATGTGTCTGCCAAGGCTCGGCACATTCTTGGCTTTGTTAACAAAATTGCCAAGTCTCTCTCTGCTGGGATGCTGAGTCTAATGAAGAAATTAGTGCTGTTGTCTCTGTGGTCCACTTATTGCAGAGTTATGACATAGTGGCTTCCTTCCTATCGACTCAAAGCTGGCAGCAAGGCAAGGTATCCGAGTGACGTTTTGGCCAATATGTAGATTTTTTCAGGGACAAGGAGTTCTCCAAATCAGCCATGCATTCTCATTTGGCTGGTTTTGTCTTTTTCTCCAGAGCAGCTGGCTGGGATAGCCCTTTGAGGGGATTCTTGGTCCACTGGCTGTTGCAAGGTTGGGAATGATCCTTCCCGACTCCACACGACTCTGGGTGTCCAATTACTTACAACCTGCTTTTATGTCTGTGTAATGTGCTGTTGGAGGTAGCAGAGTCTGTGTATGAGGCTGCTCTTTTCCGGGCAGTTTTTTGCTTAGCTTTCATTGATACTTTCCGGGTCAGTGAACTGGTAGCGAACTCCTCTCATGTGTCATTTGTGGATGGCATGTTGCTGGAGCACGTTTGTGTGGAAGCTGGTCAGCTACACATTTTGTTAGCCAGATCAAAAACAGACCAGTTGGGAAAAGGCCTTTGCGTGGTTCTGAATGCAAATGAAGGTGTTATTACTTGCCCTGCAGTTAGTATACAATATTACTTGGCCTTGTGGCCAGAGGGTATGGGATGATTGTTTGTGCACCGGGACTCCTGCCCAATGACCGGATTTTGATTCACAGCTGCCTTGCAACTGGCATTGTGGCACTTGGGTGAAGAACATAGTCTCTCTGCCTCTTATTCTTTTCACATTGGTGCCGCTACTAATGCAGCTGCTGCTAGATTGTCAGACCAAATTATACAGAGGATTGGCAGATGGCGTTCCAAGGCTTTTGCGGGCTATGTTCGCTTATGAGTCTGGGAACAGCGGTTGGCTGCCTTGGTTTAGCTCCTAACTCTGTTTTCTTTTTCAGATGCACGGCAATGGTCCCTGCAGTGTTGGCTGATTGGTCATTCGTTTGTACATTGGGTTGGTCAGTGAGCTGCGGTGCAACCGGTGGGACTTAATTTGGGCCTCACTTCAGCTGAGGTGTCCCTATGGTGACTTGGCGAGCACGGCCTCCAATGGAGCCAGCTCCTGCCCCTGCTACGTCATCATGATCAGATGCGAAGTCACCTGGCAGCAATCCTTCTTCATTTAGGAGGCAATGATCTTTGTTCATGGACTTGTAAGCAGATCATCAGGGCCAGCAAAAAGGGACTTAGCAGAGATTCTGCAGATATTCTATGGGGTTGAGTTATGGTCAGTCATTATTCTGAGGCCTTCCTGTATGGACCAGCGGCACTGGTCAAGGGGCTTAGCTATGATTACTTGCAAGATTGGGCATTGTATGTGTGAGCAAGGGGGCTATCATATCATGCACCCATGGGTGGAAGCCGAGTGTGCAGGCCTTTTCAGGATGGTGTCCACTTGTTCCCAGTTGGTCAGGATTTCTCTCTCATGGATTGGCAGGGGACCTTGGAATTTATTGTTTGGTGGGATGCCTGCTTGTCGAAGCTTTAGGGGGGTGGTTCAGAGGCTTAAACTTTTGCCCTGTGCTGATGGTGGGTTCCCGGAGGTTTTTGGGGTCCAGAGCCAGTTGAGCATTACTGGTGTTCCGTAGTCAGGTGATCATGGCCTGGATTATCATGGGGGAGGGGGGTGGCTTGGCCCAGGAAGTGTGCACCCGGAAGACCGCCTATCTTTGCTATTCATATGGCAAGGTCAGCTTTGGGGGGATGGTGTGGGCTTGCTGCTGGAAAGGCTGTGGCGGAGGGTGGAGAAGGTATCACCTTGCTAGTAACATGGGTGGTGAGTTACTGGATCTGGCAAGGGTTGTTAATAGTGGATATCATGTTTGGTTATATGATAAATGTTCTTGTTGAGTTCAATAAAGCTGTGATCAGTTTATTGCCAAATGTATGTTATGTGTTTATGTGGGCAAAATTGGAGGGTTCTGGTGGGGGGAGGTCTATAATAGAGCATTTACTCAAATGGTGGTATAGAGGAGGGGATGCACTGGGTCTGTGCTACTCCGATTAGTTTCCAGAATAAGGGGCAGGGTCCCCAGGCAGCTGCCCTTAACCAGGTGCTCAGCTTGGTGTGGGGATCCTTGCCCACGGTCAAGGTCTTTGTCGGGGAGCCACCTAGGCTGGAGTCATTGGTGGAAAAGGGGGAGGGGGGAAGGAAGGATGAGCGGGTTGGCAGCGTTATTCAAATTCATCGGCTTCCTTTCCGGTAACACGGGGGGAGTCAATGGGCTGCCGGGAGGGGAGTGGGGTTGAGTGAGCCTTTTCACCTGTTGCATTGTCCATCTCCCTTCTCTCCAGTTCCAGCTGCTGTGGCGAAGGGAGAGCTGTGTTCCTGCCAATCTCATCCTATGCTTGTGATGTCGAGGATCACGTCAGGGTTCATTGCGGCTTTGGGGTGCTGGGCAAGTTCCCAGAGGTTTCCGGGGTATGGAGCCAGTTGAGCATTACTGGTGAGTCGTGATCAGGTGATCATGGCCTGTATAATCGTGGGGGAGGGGGGTAGCTCAGAAAGGGTGCACTCAGAAGTCTGTTTACCTTTGCTAGTTATATGACCGTGTGGCAGCTTTACAAATTTTGGTCACCGGCACCGAGTGTATGTGGCCACCGACATGGCCATAGCCCTCACGCAATGAGCAGTGATCTGGTGCTCTAAGGAGAGGTCAGCTCAATCATAAGCAAAGGCAATGCAATCTTCCACCCAAGCGGACAGGGTGTACTTTGTCACAGGTAGGCCCAGCCTACTGGGGTCATAAGAGACAAAGAGTTGGGGAACTGTGTTGGACTTGGGTCCTGCGTAGATAGAAGGACATGGCCCTCTTACAATCCAATGTATGCAGAACTGACACTGCCTTACTGGCATGAGGAGGTGGAAAAAAGGTGGGGAGGACTACCTCCTGATTGAGGTGGAAAGCCAGCACCACCTTCGGGAGGAATTTGAGGTGCATGCGAAGTACAACCCTGTTCGTATAGAACCTGGTATAAGATGGATCTGACAACAGAGCCTGTAGTTTGCTCACTCTCTGGGCGGATGTCAAGGTCGCCAGGAAGACCACCTTCCAGGAGAGATACCTCGGGTGGCAAATCACCAAGGGCTCAAATGGTGGTCTGGTGAGCTGTGAGCACCACATTGAGATCCCACTCTGGCGAAGGGGGATGGAGGGGGGGCTTCAATAGCAGAAGGCCTCTGAGGAACCTGGAGACCAGGGGCTGGCTTGAGAGGGGCCCCCCTCCACAGGGCGATGGTTAGCTGCTATGGTGCTGAGATGCACCCTGACCAAATTAGATTTCAACCCTGAACGGGAGAGATGCAACAGGTACTACAGTATGAGCTGCAGATGGCAGGAGAAGGGATTATCATTCTGCTCTGCAC
Source organism: Ichthyophis bannanicus (assembly GCA_033557465.1). Classification (NCBI taxonomy): domain Eukaryota; kingdom Metazoa; phylum Chordata; class Amphibia; order Gymnophiona; family Ichthyophiidae; genus Ichthyophis; species Ichthyophis bannanicus. The sequence goes on from CM066040.1 coordinate 121,541,431, forward strand.
ACCATAGAGAGAATCTCCTCCTCTTGAAGGTATATGCCCTCTTGGTGGAGGGTTTCCTGGAGGCCAGGAGGATTTCTTGCACTTTGTCTGTGAGACATAAGGGGGCTAGTGCTACCCTTTCAGCATCCATGCAGTTAATATCAGAGATGCCAGGTTGGGGTGGAGAAGGGAGTCCCCCTCCTGCGAAAGAAGATCTGTAGGATCTGGGGGGGGGGGGGGCATGGTGTCAGGACCGATGATGCTGGAAAACCAGAGAGATATCAACACCTGCTGCAAGGCCATAAATGACCTGGAAAAGGGAATAACGAGTGAGGTTATGACACAAAACAATTTAAAGTTGTTAAAACCGAAGAGAATTGTGGAAAATTGCAAGAGCATCTTGATAAATTGGAAGACTGGGCATCAAAATGGCAGATAAAATTTAATGTGGACAAGTGCAAAATTATGCACCTAGGGAAGAACAACCCAAACTAAGGTTACACGATGCAAGGTTCCACATTAGGAACCACCAACCAGGAAAAAGATCTAGGCGTCATTGTGGATAACATGTTAAAACCCTCCGCCCAGTGTGCAGCGGCAGCCAAGAGAGCAAATAGAATGCTAGGTATCATAAGGAAAGGAATGGAAAATAAAACAAAGGACATTATAATGCCTCTATAATCATTCCATGGTGAGACCACACCTTGAATATTGTGTGCAATTCTGGTCGCCGTATCTTAAAAAGGATATACGTAGTGTTATTAGAAAAGGTTCAGAAAAGAGCCACCAAAAATGGTAAAGGGGATGGAAGGATACCCCTATGAAGAAAGGCTAAAAAGGTTAGGGCTCTTTAACCTGGAAAAGAGATGGCTGAGGAGAGATATGATGGAAGTCTATAAATTAATGAATGGAGTGGAATGGGTAAACATAGATCGATTGTTTACATTATCAGAATATAGAAAGACTAGGGGACATGCAATGAAGCTACAGGGTAAACTATTTAAGACTAATAAAAGAAAATATTTTTTCACTCAACGTGTAATCAAACTCTGGAATTTGTTACCGAAGGATGTAGTAAAGGCTGTTAGTGTAGCTGGGTTTAAAAAAGGTTTGGACAAGTTCCTGGAGGAAAGGTCCATAAACCATTATTAAGAAGGGACTCAGGATATCAATGCTTGACCCAGTACAAGCATTGTGGAACCTGTGTCTTTTGGGGAAACTGCTAGGTACATATGACCTAGATTGGCCACTGTTGGAAACAGGATACTGGGCTTGATGGACCTTGGTGTGACCCAGTATGGCACATCTTATGTTCTTATGTGTGTAACTGATGCAACTGCACCAGCTGCTCCCAGACTAGTTCCTCTGTATTTATTTTTAACTTTCTTCTATACCGCCCCTTCCTGAGATCAGGGGCAGTTTACAATAAACAACTACATTACATTGAACAGGGTAAACAATTTAAATATTAATAATACAGTTTACCAACTATGTACAAGTAACTATTTACATGTAAAGTACAACTCAATCTTTGTTGTTAAGATGGAAAATGTAGAAATGAGGGGGGGGGGGGAGAGGAGTGTGACAATTATGGATGGATGGTAATATGCATGCTGAATACACTCCAGGGAATCATGTCCCCAAAAATATAAAAATAATGCAACAAATGCAGTATATTAACCAGAATAGTCTTTGCAGTATTCTACAGTGAATGCTGGTACATTAACACTCGGTTTCCACTCAGTCCAAATTCCCCATCTTCTTGTTGACCACAAGAACAGTCATGTTCAGCAGCACTATAACAGAAATCCCATGGTTACTGGCAACCATAAAATGATTTGTCTATTCATTTTTTGGTAGGTTGTCAAATGGCCAATAGGCTTCAAATGTGCCAGCCTTTAGTTTATCACTGAGTTGCCAAACATGTTTGGAATATACATCATCTGTATTAACTGTACCAGGTATATTGTGAGGCAACAAAAAAATCCTACAAAATTCATTCAAAACCTACAGAGCAATTTTTCTATATCATAACACTAACTTCCAGGAGTCCCACAATAAGGTAGAAGACCAGAAAAGGTGAACCTCTGCTAGTGTGGTCATCAAATAAGAGGGGAGAGCAGTAACAATATCAAACACATAGGGGGTCTTTTACTAAAGGACACTAAGCAGTTAGAATAGACTTCAGCATGAGCTACGGCCTGCGGTAACTGTTAGCGCGGGGCGAGCATAGATAGCACAAGCTGATTTCCACACTAATAGTGCATGGCACATTGGGGTGGTAAGTGAGTGGGTTAGGGTCAGTGAGAGGTCAAGGTCATGATGAAGACCTTACAGTCAGTGTGCCTGTGCTACCTGCAAGGCTTCTAATTAGCATGGGTGCACTTACCTCGCTACATGGAAGTAAGTTCACCCATGTTAATATTTTGGCTCATGTTAGGGTGTAGTGCAGTGCATTAACTGATGGGAACATACTGTTCATACCTCAGACACTTAACATGGTGGTTTTGCACCTAATGTGCTATGATTTTGTGGACTATTGATGTGTTAGGTGCAAAACCACAGCGCACATTAATTAAGAGTCCTGTAGGGAATAAGGTGGTCCATTTAATTAAAAACAACCTGACATGGCTGTATCTCAGCAGTACACCTGTGTTAAGGATCAGAACTATAAAGCTTAACAAAAAACATACAAAAAAATTAAATCCTATAAAACTGATTATTTTTTTAATGCATTCTTAAAAAAACCTAACAGATTTCAACAAACAGAAATCTTATACGGTGAGAAAATTTCATTGGTAGTGAAGCACAAACCATAAAAATTAAACACACAGCATGCCTATTATGAAAATAAATGAATAAAGAAAAAAACCAAGAGGTCCTAAAAAAACAACAATTAATAACAAAAATGGTTTTGTTAAAATGAAACTCATAAAACATTATGGGGGCATATTCAAAGACTTGCTAACTGGATAAACTGTGCTGATCCTGATATCTGGATAGTGCTGCTGAATAACAGTGCAGAAAAGCTGCCCGTTTAAAACAGAGCTGGTCTAGGTGAGACTGTGGATGATCCCAGTTGCTATTCGGTCAGCGGCGATATTCGGCCACTACCCAGATAGCTAAACCAATTAAAGTTAAGGCAGACATTGAACGTTAACCATTCTTTGTTATCCAGTTAGAAGCTGAATATTATTGCTGACTGGATAGCAACTGTGCTGTCTAACAAAACTGAATATTCAGGGTGGCCAGCTTATCTAAACAGCAGCAGCTAGGCACTTTTAGAGACCCTCGCTGCTGCCGCTTAATATCAGCTTCCATGTATATAACAAAATGAACAATAAGAAATGAATTGTGACTAGCACCTCTATTGACACACAGTAAATGTTAAAACACATGCAGTAAGTAAAGTCTTGTGGGAAGATAAAAACAGAACACCAGGAGAGGACAAATGAGCAAAATCTAAACCAAAAACCATTTCATCAGAAAAACAAATATTAGTATACTTAAAAATACTTTTTATATAAATAACTATGTGAAGAGTCATAAAAAAGTTATTAGAAAAAAGAAAGGAGCCTTTAAAATAACATACCTAAAAACAGATGGCAACAAGAAGCTGAAAGAATACTAGATAGTAAATTATAAAATATAAAAGCACATTTTTTAATATGAACATATAAAAACTAATGGCACCACCTGGAGATTTGAAAAGAACTCAGAAGACTCCGTATTGCTCAATAAATAAAATAGATTTACATAGTAAGGCACATTTTAGAAAGGTCATTTAGGCGAATGCTGGGGCATTCATGTCAAAACCATCACCCCACTTTTCGACTACTGCAACTCCATATATCAAGGTCTCCCCTAAGCAAGCTCCTTCCACTACAATTAGCCCAGAACACCACAGCTCATACTATCTGCAGAGAATCAAGGCAAACTCACGTCTCTCCAATTCTCAAACTCCTTCATTGGTTACCAATCAATTCAAAAATCAAATACAAGGTCCTTACCACTATCCACAAAGTCCTCAACAACCTTTCTTTTGAGCACCTCCAATCTCTGATCAACCCTCCTATGACTAAAAGGTCAACAAGGAACAGCACTCAAAACCTCCTCAATCTCCCCACCCTGATCCACAAGAGCAACCAATGTACACGACTTAGAGCCTTCACACTATATGCTCCCACCCTATGGAATTCTCTACCCCCCACATTAAGAAGAATCAGCTCAACCACAAACTACCGAAAGAACTTAAAAACCTACCTCTTTCAAGAGCACTTTGGCATTGATCCCTAGCAGAATACTACTCATCAAGAACTTTCAAAATCACAAAGAATCCCCCCCACACACACCCACACTGAACCTATCCCCTCAATATACTAGCCCTCCCCTTCTCTGCCCCCCCTGTGTAAATAATTCCAATACATGTGGATGAGTATTACTCCTTATGTTTGTTTCAATGCTATTTACAAGTTCAGGTTCTTAATATTTCAACAGTTTATCTTTATGTTTATTCTATTTGATAGACTGCCCTTCGTAACAGCAGGGCGGTGTACAATAAAAACGGGAGTACAGAGAAGCCAAAGACCAGAAAAGAAAGGAACTACAATTCGAGACAGGAAAGAGAGATAGTCAAGTAGACAAGACTGGGGGAAGAGGCAACCTAAGAGACACAAGGTCACATGGTGGGGAGCTGGGAGATTGAAGGCAGAGGAGAAGAGATGGGTCTTGAGGAGTGATTTAAAGGTACCGTAGTTCTTCATTAAGACAGGAGTAGTCAGGGGAGGAAGTATGAAATGGGGTGAAGGTCATTATATCGTCGGCATAGAGTTGGTAGCCGACCTTTAATTTCTGTAAGGTGTAGCATAATGGTCTGATGTAAATGTTGAAAAGGAGTCACAAGTCATTTGCACTCACACCACACACTAACTGCCCTATCACCCAACATGAAAATGGCTAGATGCTCCTCTCCTTTAGATATACACATCATAAATCTACCACCTGACCTATAAATACCTACGGTTTACGAGAATAGATAACTCTATGTAAATACTTGTATATACCATGTGAATAGTTTTCCTTGTTATCCCAGTTTGATTATGCCATTGTTCTATGTAAGCACATGTTCCATGTAAGCCATGTTCTATGTAAGCACATTGTGATATTTATGCATTGTTGCCTGTTCAGTTTTAATGTAAACCGAGCTGATTTCAATAGCGCGGTATATAAAAAATAAAAATAAATAAATAATAAAATAAATAAAAGGAGAGGGCGGAACCTTGAGGGATTCCTTGAGGAAGGGTGTAAGGCGCCGATGATTGGTTGCCTATCCTTACTGTTTGAGTTCGGTAGGATAGGTAGGAATGAATCCATTTGAGCAGGGCACCTTGAACTCCGATCGTATTGAGTTGGTTGAGCAGAGTTTTGGTGGGATAAAGTGTCGAAAGCAGTGGAGATGTCTAAGAATAACAGTATGAATCCAGAGAGGAGTTTTTCAATTCCAATGATCAGTGTATTTAGTAGGGAGATGAGGAGAGTTTCAGCACTATGAAAGGGGCGAAAACTATGTTGACTGTAATCAAGTGGGACAGATCTGTCCACGTGTTCCTGGAATTGAATTTGAACTGCTTTCTCAAAAGTTTTTGAGAGATAAGGTACTGGCTATAGGTCTGTAGGATGCAGGTGATTCATTGTATCCTTCCAATGCGCTGGACTTATCTAGTTTTATTTAAACCATTTTGACTTGTAGAAAAAATGGTATAACAAAACTCATTAAATAAAATGTCTGAAATTCTATGGGAGAGGCATCAACAAAGGTGGACACATGTAAATGTCATCTAAAGTCACCCTATGATATACAGAGGGACAGGGACATGCAGAATAAGGGGCTCAACACATGCACAAAATGGCTGATTTCAGAAATGTGGACGTGCAAGATATACAGTAAATGTTTGCAAAATTGACCACATAGGACGTGCCAGCGCCAGTATTTCAGAACATGCATGTGTATATGTTACCAAGGCATGTTGATTACAATGATTAGATATCATTCAAGATATTAATTACTGAAATATTTGAAGATATCTCTCTTCTTCCATCATGTATCTAATTATAGATCATTATTTCATACACTCTGCAGTGTCACTCTGCTATTCTTTTGGCACAATAATAACCATTATCAAGTAATGCTATAAGTGGAGCTCACTCGTTGGCACTGACTTCACTGTATGTCATGTTAACAACCAATAATTCATCATCGCTCCACAGACTCTACAGTTCTTTAGCGGAGATTCCATAAATGCCACATACAGTCAAACCTCGGTTTTCATTTGCCCCGGTTTTCATACGCTTCGGTTTTCAACGTCTTTTCTGACTGAGATTTTGTCCCGGTTTTCATGCATTGCTTCGGTTTTCAACGTCTTTTGACTGAAATTTTGTCCTGGTAGCAGGGAAGAAAAGCTGTCAACGTAAGCAGGAGATGTTGCATGAATGTGGGAGGCAGTTCTTTCTCTTGCAGGGTACGTCTGAAGCTATATCATTAAGATTTTCTGCCATTCTGAAGCATTGAGCAGATAATGTAAAGGTATTTTAATGGACTGAATTCAATGTGATTCCGAAGAGAGCTGGGCACAGCAGCTTGTCAGGGGTGGCTAAGGCCAGATGTTAACATACTGTACTGTACAGTACTGTACTTAGCTTGCTTTCAGTGATGTTAAATGTTCATTTATCCATTTCATTAGTCATTTATATTTATTTCTCATTGTTTTCTGTATGTAAAAATATAGTTATTCTCTATAAAATGTATTTTTTGTGAATATTTTTGGGTGTCTGGAACGGATTAATTGGATTTACATTATTTCTTATGGGAAATATTGCTTCAGTTTTCATACGTTTCGGTTTTAGTCAGACTTTTTCGAACAGATTAATCATGAAAACCGAGGTTTGACTGTACGTCCCACAGACACATGTAACTTAGGGACAGATGTGATTCTACCCATATTTCGTATCTGCGGGTATGGACATTCACAAATTTCTGGAATCGCCATAGGGACATTCTCGTCATGTCCTGCCCAACATCCTGGACATGTGTAGCAGACAAAGTGGAAGGGTCCATTTATGGGCACAGGGTAATTTGAAAACGTGCACATCTATAGTCGGGCATGTCTCCGGGATATTCCCTTGGACATCTCGGATGGCCATGTCCCTCCAGTTTAAATGTGCATCTGTTCTCACTGGGAAACATCTGCTTTGTGGCAGTGCTCCCCTGGCTAGACCTGTGTGGGCATGGGAGGGGTATATCAATGTCAGATTACCCACTAGCCAGCCTCTGCAGAATTCACCACTTTCAAAGCTTGCATACATCATGGACTGGGTAAGGATAGATACATTGTGGCATGATCCGGGGAAGCTTGCAACATCAGTAAGTTCTCCCAGTGCACTGCACACTACCTGCATATTGAGGGAGTAGAATGATTTTCAGTTGTGGAATGTGGTCTCCCTCTGTCGAGGGAGCCTCAGGGCCACATGCATACAATCAATCAACCCCAGCACAGAAGGAACCCTGACATCTCATGACAGTGAAGCATTGTCTGTTGCCTTTGCTGCATTGTGTGAGGGAATGAAATATAGTTTTAGGAATGTATCATGAAAGCACTAAGAAACTGGGTGATGAACTTGGATATTGCCGCTTGGCTCTAACCTGCAGTTGCTGCCAGCACAGATTGAAAGGCACCTGTTACTAAGAAAGCAAGTGCTGTTGTCACCTTTAGATGCAGTGGCTTCCCTATCAAAGCGGGATCTGGTGGGGTAGGGATGAAGCCTGACGTTCAGAGACAGGAACATCCATGTACTGGCTGCTCAGCCTAGGTACTCAGATAGTGTAGCCTCTTTGCTGCCCTCCTCCTTACTCTATATGGGGATAGGTTCTAAGGTGGTGAACTGAATCTGAAATGGGTTGACTGACAGATGCCAGAAGGTGGTGGTAAATGGAACTCACTCAGAAGAAAGGAAAATACATAGTGGTGTGCCTTAGGGAGCGGTCTTTGGTCTGTGGCAAGGAGGACTTTCCAGAGTCCAGGGGAGGACAAAGAGACAGGGAATTCACCCTAGTAAAGGGCCCCCTTTACTCAAATCAGGGTAGGAAAGCCATAAACACCTCCAGGGATCAGAAAACTTCCACGTGGAAACCATTTCAGGCTCCCCCTAGTGGAAGGAAGGGGAGAGGATACAAGGCTCAGAACCCTTTAGGCAGTGAATGCTTCAAGCACTCAGGTGTCCGGAGTCAGGCTGATTGCCGTCACCTGAGTAGGGTGGGGTTGGAGCTAGAGCCCTGGAAGTATAAACCCAGAGCAGAGTATGATTTAGTAGAAAGGGAAAGGAGGAGAGGAGAAGCAGGCAGCCAGGCTGAGCAGAGCAGAGGAACGGACCTTCCAGCTGGAGAGAGTGCTATTTGGCATGTGGCACAGCTGCAGGAGAGTTTGGAGCCAGGAACAAGGGAGACTCCAGGATTCCCCGGAAGGCTGTTAGCTGAGCACTGTGAGCAAGGTGGGGAGGCAGAGCCTATGCATCTGGGAGAGCCCGAGGTGAAGCTGATTGAGGAGGACACGCCCATGGACTGTTCCTTGTGCCAAGCTGTAAACCTGGGGAATGTAGAGAAAGTAAGCCAGTCCTGAGAGAAGGTTATCCAGGAAAAAGGTACCCTTATTCCAAGCAGGGTGGCTGAGATCCCCATGTGTTTATAGAGGGGAAGTTTACCACAGACTGTAAACATGATTGTTTTTGTTTTGTGCTTTAACTCCAGCAAAGCTGAGAAGGGAATACAATAATTGGTGGCTGGTAAAGACTGTGTATCCTGCAATAGAGAAAACCTTTAAAACTGCATTTTGTGGTTGGATATGTTTTGGACAATTTTTGCTTCCAAGAGTCCTGAACCAACAATCCTATGTGTGGTATGATTGAACCATTGTGTATATAAATATAATAAATGTCTGTCATTTTGCCTTACCTACTTGAGCCTGACTACAGCTTTCTGCATGGTGCACTCATACAGCTGAATAAGGACTACATTTCCCAGAGGGCATTGCAGGGAAATTGTTTAAGAAAAAGCTGAAAAAGCATACAGCAGAGAGTTCCTTCAATAATCCATGCCCCTCTAACAGAGGCGAGCGGTGGTGGCGTGACAGGTCCAATACGGTTCTATGCATTTGTGAGTGATATTGCGGAAGGATTGAATGGCAGAGCCTGCCTTTTTGTAGATGACACAAAAATGTGCTTTAGAGTGTGGATAACAGGAGGAAAGGTCTACAAAAACTGATCTAGTGCTTGGCAGTTGTGATTTCATGCAAAAACGTGCAGAGCCATGCAGTTGGGATGCTGAAATCCGAAGGAATTGTATGCGATGGGAAAAGAGGTTGGTGTGAATGGACCAAGAGAGGGTCCTCGGAGTGCTAATGTCTGAGTGTTTCAAGGTTCCAAAACAATGCAGCAAGACAGTAGTCACAGCCAGAAGGATGCTAGGCTACATACAGAGAGGAAAAAATAGAAAGGAGGAGGTATTAATGTTCCTGTACAAGTTGTTGGCGAGGTCTTATTGAATATAATGTTCAGTTTTGGAGACCATATCTCACAGAGGACACCAAAAGACTTGAAATGGTTCAGAAGGAGGCAACCACAATGATTTGGAGCCTGAGCCAGAAGATGTATGAGAAGAGACGTGAAGACCTAAAGATGTATACCCTAGAGGAGAGGAGGGACAGGGGAGATATGATACAGACTTTTAAATACTTAAAGGGTATCAATAAACCAACAAACCTTTTTCAAAGAACGGAAAGCTGTAAAACTGGAGGACATACAATGAAGCTGCAAGGCAGTAAACTTAAAAGCAAAATCAGGGGGGGGCGGAGCCTGATGTCCAGCGGGTAGGACGCTTTGCGTTGAAGCTCCCGAGAGGCCTACTCAGAATCCTGACTTAATACCTATATAAATTTACTATTTCGCTCCGAGCTGACCGGGGCACCTCGGGGGGGATGGCGGCCCACAAACCAGCGCGCTTGGACTTCGGGTCTCCTTCTTCTTCTCACGGAAAACGCTCCAAAACAGAGGTATCCTCCCCGCAGAAGATGGTTCCATTTCGTGAAAACCCCGCAATGCACCTGGAGATTTTGGAGGAAATACGCGGCGTGAAGGAATTGGTGCAGTCTAATGGAGAAGCGCTTCGAGCCATGCGAGAAGACTTTGGAGTGCTCCAAGACCGACTTGAAGGTCTTTCATTACGGCAGGACAATATGGCGGGGGTCCTCGACTCGCACGAGGTGCGCTTGGGCAAACTGGACGAGGCTGAGCGCCAGATACAGAGTCTTCAAAAGGAGTTGGAAGATAGCAATAATCGCGCCCGTCGCAACAATGTGAGGCTCCTCGGAATGCCGGAGGGGGTGGAAGCAGGAGATATAAGAGAATTCTTGCTCAAAACTCTTCCCTCCTTGCTGAAGATCACTTTTCACAGAGAACTGGAAATCGATCGAGCACACCGTGTTCCTGCCCGCATGGCGCTCAACCGCACGACCCCCCGGCCTATTATCTTTAGCTTGCTACGATATCAACAAGTGGAACAAATTTTACATGCTGCCCGAGCGAATCATCATTTGGAATATGAAGGTCGTAAGGTTTCCTTCTTTCCTGATTTGGCAAAGCCTACCGTTGACCGTCGGAAGAAACTCCTTGCTCTTCGCCCTCGACTTCAACAGCTACAGGCTCGCTTTGGCCTGTTGTATCCAGCGAAGCTCCGAGTGACTCTCCACAACCAGACCAGGACGTTCGAGGATCCTGATCTATTATCAACATTTCTGGATTCCAAAGAAGCAGAACAGATGCGCTAATCCCAAATCTTGGACTCTTATCTGCCGGCTCTGTCCGCCATTTTGAAGGGCCCGATGCGGCGGTCATAGCCCAGCACAGAAATAGCCTGGACTTTCTTTCTTTCTCTGTATGACTTTTGTCTTTGGTCTCCTATCCCTTCATGATGTGTGCCTCGGTCGGATTCGGAGCACGCACAGTCCTACAGGTTATATGTTTTTTCAATATCGGCCTTCTCTGGGGTTTCTCCCCGCAGACACATGGTCGCCAGTAATTTTGGGGTTTTGCTTCTCCTCTACCGTACTGCGGTTTTCTTTGTTAATGTGGGGCGCTTCATTGTACTATATTAGCTTATTTTTCCTATGTCATGTGTACAGCCAGATACAGTCAGTTTGAGGGACACAGTGAAATTATGTGTGCTATCATGCTCAGAATTTTAACTTTTCTGAATGGCCTCATGTAAAATCTTATTATTCATCGTCAAAGACATTGCTGGTCCACTCAGAAGAAAGAAAATCCTTAGCTATCTTAGCCACGAGCACGTTGATTAGGTGTTTCTTCAGGAAACGCATTACACTCTGCTGAAACACTGAAACTCAATGCTAGGCCTCACATGGTAGCTGCCTATTCTCCCACCGTTTCCAAATGGTACGGGATAGCCATTCTGGTTAAGAAGTCTTTGCACGCTACTGTACCTGATATTAGCGCTGACATGGAGGGTAGATGGGCCCGTGTACACCTTGAGGTTGGAGATAGTGAATTCACGTGTATTTGCACTATGTCCCGAATGTGGACAACCCTGCTTACTATGCAAGTTTTGCGCAGTTGGCCTCGGCCTCCGCCAATGCTCCATTAATACTTGGTGGCGATTTTACTCAAGTGTTCCCTCAATCTTTTCTTCTCAAACAAGGTGCTTGTTGGTTGGAAGCTCCAGTACCGAGCAGACCTGTGTGGCTAGATATAGTAGCGGGCCTTTGCTCACTGATTCCTCTTACCTTACTCCCCGGTATGACTCTCCCATTAGACTCCCACTATCCACCAATGTTTTTCGACACTTTAGGTGCCTTTAATACTCCTATGCAACCTTTCGACTCCCGACTCTGGTCAGTGCAACTTCAGCATTGCATTCGGAGCACTAGAGTACTCCCGCCCTCGGCACTCTGCATAAGGTTGATTGGAAACTTCCGATCTCTCGGTAGTTCACCGGGTGTAGCATCCAATTTTACTAAACCTTATGTAATGCTATCACTAGAGATACCTCTATAGCGCAGAAAGTATGGGAGAGAGAATTGCATGTGACTTTAACCTCGGAGCAATGGAGCCTTATCTGGAGCAGAGGGACACGGGTTCCCAACCCGCCTCACTCACTCAGACCCTCTTCTTTCTAGCCCACCGGTGTTTTTACACTCCTCACAGTTTAGACAAATGGAACACTACTCAGGGTAATGGTTGCTGGACACGTCCTGTGGCCATTGGTTTATTACTTCATTTCATGTTATGCATGAATATCCCGCACTATAGTATAACTGGCGTCGGGTCTGGGGTCGTATTTAGTCTATATTGCACTCTCAGGAGTCCCTTTCTTGGAGGATAGTGGGACTTCGCCCAGTTGCGGGGATCCCCTCTCTCCCACGAAATGGCTTATCTCCTTTTGAACTTTATGCTCGGCATTGCTGTTTCCCTCATTAAGTAATGCTGGGAAATTAGTTCCCATCTGAGCCTCAATGAATGGTGGAATCATGCCTGTTTCTACAGTAAATATGAACGAATACCTCGTCTGTGCGCTTCCTCCGTTCAGACTCCTTCTCATTGGTCTTAATGGAAGATGTTCAATGAATATGTACATTTTGCTAAATGCTCTCATCTGACTGTCTAACTTTGTATATATCTCTGCCTCATGATCATGCTGTATTGTGGATACTTTTTTGATCGTTTGATGTATAATCACTGTTAATTGGAAGCGCTCACATGCTGATACAAACGGGTAGAGAAGAAGCACCGGGGTGGGGGGTAATGGGTTTACTTTTCCTTATTGTATACTTGTTTTGTCTCTTTTGGTGTGTTGTTTCTTTTGTTTGTTGCAAAATGAAAATAAAAGTTTCAAAAAAAAAAAAAAAAAAAAAAAAAAGCAAAATCAGGAAATACTTTTTCATTGAAAGAGTGGTAGATGCTTGGAATGCCCTCCCTATAGAGGTGGTGGGGCAAATACAGTGACGGAGATCAAAATGGCATGCAACAGACACAGTGGATCCCTTCATAGTAAGAGGATGTATTTAAAAAAAAATTCACATCTCTCTTCATAGAGGGTAGCTGACCTGCACAGAGCAGCAGTTACATCCCCTCCAGCCATCTTATTAGGCAGACTAGCTGGACCATACTGGTCTTTATCTGCCATCATATACTAAGTAACTATGTTACGATATTACTGTCTGCTTCATGCAGCATGGACATTACAAACCAGGTATTCATTTCCTCCATCTTTGTGGATCCCAACACCAGTGTCCCCCATGCAAACCTCCAACCTCACTGTGCGCACACACACACACACACACTTTCACTAGCAGGGATGAATTCTAGAAGACAGCAGAAAGTTGGCAAAGTCCTGGCCTTGTTCCACGTATCCAGCAGGAATAATGTGCACATCTCCGGGAAAGATTGGAAACGTTTACGGCACTTCATTATTATTAAAACACTTATAAGTGCTACAAGGCATATAACAGCACTGTACAAACATAGATAAAGACCGTCCCTATTCGTTAGAGCTTACAATCTAATCAAGACAAACAAGAGACGGGGAAGCTGTAAAGCTAGAGGGCATGACATGAAGTTGCAAGGTGGTAAATTGAAAGGCAATGTCAGGAAATACTTTTTTACTGAAAGGGTGGTGGATACTTGGAATGCCCTCCTGATGGAGGTGGTGGGGGCAAACACAGTGACGGAATTCAAAGTGGCCTGAGACAAACACAGTGGATCACTTTACAGCAACAAGATTAAATCAAAATAAACTGAACCATCTAATTTCTCAACAAATAGGGGTGTCCTACATGGAGCAATGGGGGGAGGAGCGGTGGGTTCACCCCTAAACAAACAAAGAAACAAAGATATGGGGAGGGGTGCACCTGCTCTTGGTGGGTGCACCACTAAGCAAAGGCATGGGTAGGGGTGCACCTACTTGCTACTCTCTAAAAGACATGGGAAGGGGTGCACCTACTCTTGCCATACTGCTGGGCAGACTAGATGGACCACGCTGGTCTTTATCTGCCATCATTTACTATGTTATTATATTACTAAGACAAAAGTTAGAAATGAGGATAGAGAGGGAAGAGTAAGGAAACACAAGGGACAATGGATTAGGATCCAAAGGCAGCCTTAAAGAGGTGATCCTTTAGCATAGATTTGAAAAGTGGCAGATATGAAGCCTGATGTACAGACATCGGAAGTTTGTTTCAGGCATAAGGAGCAGTGAGGTATAAAGACCGGTCTGGAGTTAGCAGAGGTAGAAAAGGGTAAAGAAAGGAGCAAGCCAGTAAAAGAATGAAGTTCACGAGGAGGGGTGTAGAGGGAGAGAAGGGAGACAGATAGCGAGGAGCAGAAGAATGAACGCACTTAAAGGTCAGGAGGAGGAATTTAAATTGGATATGGAAGCAGAAGGGAAGCTAATATAGTGACCTGAGAAGTGTATATTGGGGCTGATGCAGAGGTTTGAATAGATCGAAGGGAAGAGAGATGACACAGAGGGAGACTAGCAAGGAGGAGATTGAAATAGTCAAGATGGGAAGTAATTAGAGTGGATTGGTGTTTTAGCAGCGTTTTCAGAGAGGAAGGGGTGAATTTTATAAATGTTATAGATAAAGAAGTGACAAGTTTTGGCAATTTGTTGAATATGTGAAGAGAAGGAAAGGGAGGAATCAAAAATGATGCCAGGGTTATAGGCTGAGGAAACAGGAAGTAGAAGAGTATTGTCAACAGAGATAAAGGAGGAACGGGAGAGGAGGGTTTGGAGGGAAAGATAAGTTGTTCCATTTTGTTCATGTTAAGTTTTAACTGACGGTGAGACATCAGGTGGTGATGTCAGAGAGATAGGCAGAGATACAGGCTTTCTGGAATATGGTACTCATACATGTCTCTAGAGCTGGTCATTCCCCTGTTCCGCTCCCTCGGGGATGCATGCAGACATCCCCATGCAAGCAAGATAAAAGTGCGGGGGTGCCATGTACCAGAATATGCTTGTAGACATTTTTTGCCACAGATTTCCCCAGCGCACGTCCAAATACTTATTCAGTTTCTGGAATAACCATTAGGCTTCAAGTCAAGGAGTAAATCAGGATTTACTATTACAGACTAATGTCATTATGAAAGCATGGTGTTTATAACACGCACAGTGGGAGTTCTATTTAGAATCCATTTTATTCAATCATGGCCACATGCGTAGCTCCTTATACTATTCTTTTTAATTTGACACTTGTGCCTCCAAGTATGCCACGTTCATACATGTACTGTCACATGGATTACAACATGGATCCCTTTTACTAGAGTGCACTATGCAGTTAATGTCAGTGTCATAATTTGCACGCTGAGGTCCAATGACAGCTAACACATGCTGATTGTTCTGCTGGCAGTCGTGTCTTCAGGTGCTGAATGGGTGGAGAGTAGAAATGGTGAGCACATTGCAGTTAGCACAGGGGAATGTATCATGTGCTGCAATGTTGCAATTAGCGAGGACTCACCTCACTCCACCTCGATAGGTGGCGTAAAGTGCACTCTTGCTAACTGCAAATGCCGCTGTTGCACATTAGGGTATCGTTTAGTGCGGTGTTGCTCTCTGCTTTTATTTGATGGTCTCACAATAATGGCCTGCCTAGAAAACAGGCATAACCATACACAATGTAGTAGGCACTGGAATATCAATTACACCTACTGGGAAAACTAAACAAGCTGGATTAGTACAGATCACTCCGATACAGACATTGAATACTAATCCAATACCTAGCCTCTTTCGCATACACAGAACACAGATGGACTCTCACAAATACAGAAGGAACTATGTATTTATTTTATTTATTTATTTAAATCTTTTCTATACCGCACTATTTTACAGCAATGCGGTTTGCAGGTAACATTTTTGCATACAATGCAGACTGAACATACATTGAAGCTTTACAATGAACAGGTATTACAACCTGAGTTTCAACAGGGATAACTATATACAAACTGAGCGACTAAAGTCTCGGGACTGTGTGTGTCAACATAACACATTCTTGTAACTATTTACAGGTTTAGCTGTCGTGTTGTTGGGTATGGTAAGTCAACATGACGTGTGTGAGGTGGTGGTGTCATCATGATGGGTGGGGGGGGGGGGGTATGCTGGGTTGTGTTATGTCACCGGTATGGGAGTAGTGTTGGAGGAAAAGATGGTGCTTTAGTGCCTTTCTAAATTGTGCAAGGTCAGTAATTGCTCTGATAGTGGTTGGGAGGGAATTCCAGAACGTAGGTGCGTAGAAAACAAATGCTCTGTTCTTAGTTGCAAGGGAGCATTTTGTTATTGTTTTGGGGATTGTGAGTGTGTTAGCAGCGAATGACCTTCTGGATCTGTTTGGAGGAGTGGGGTGGACAAGGTCCATGAGGGAGGTGGAGGATAGTCTGTTAATGGCTTTGAATGTCAACAGTAGAGCTAAAAACTAAAACTAAAAAACAGAAATATGTAGACAAAAGCTACACCGATACCCAACAGGCAAGACTCCGCATACAAGGTGACATCTGAGAAATGGAAACACGGATCCACTTCCACTTGTACTATGCAGAATACACAGGTCCATATTTATTACATACTAGCTGGTTTTTCCATTTTTCAGGAAAATGGGGCCTAATGCCCAAAATGGCGCCTAGCACCAATAAGAAAGTTTCTGAAGAGAAACACTTCAGGAATATCTATCTATCTATCTATCTATCTATCTATATATATATATATATATATATATATTTATATTTCTTTTTTTTTTTTAAAGAAGAAAAGAGAACCGGCGGTACCAGTAGGTGTCGAGTGGAGGCAGGCGCGACCACAAGAAAAACAAGTTTAAAGAAGAAATATTCTGCGGTGACAGGGTATGTGACCTGTTGGCTCCGCGGAAAACGAAGAACTGAAGAGGGACAGTTGGAAGGGGGGAAAGCAGTGCGCATGTGCTGAGGGATGCTCCCAAAAGCGTCTGGGGTTTCTAATCCCATAGGTGCTGCTTGTGTTCTTGGGCAAGCCACTTAACCCTCCATTGCCCATGTCCCCTGTAAAATAGTTATTTCCAAGTTATAATGCCCTGTTCAATGTAATTTCAGTTTGTTCAATGTAAACCGCCTTGATATCATGAAAGGCGGTATATAAGAAATGTTAAATAAAAATAAATGCTTCTTTAGAGTTGAGAGTTGCCCAAAGATGACTGGAGAAAAGCACATGTGGTCCCTTTACACAAAAACAAAAGTAAGAATGAGGTTGAGAACTACAGGCCAGTTAGTCTGATCTTCTACAAGTCAAGACGGTTTACAAATAACTCAGCATTGTAACATGAAACAGAACAGAAGTGTATGGTACATTGAAACATGAAGAATACATTTTAACTCATGTGTTAACAAACACTAAAACAAGTAGCACAACTATGTACATGATGAAACGGCACTGTGATCTTTAAGAGTTCAAGGTGATTGTATTGTGCATGGAGATACTGTGCTGATTAAGTGTCATTTGTTGCTAGGCCATAGTATTCTGTGAATAGTAAAGTTTGCAGGGATTTTCTGAAGTCCTGTAGGAGCTGAATGTCTCTTATTTGTGGTAGAAGTGAGTTCCATAGAACCGGGGCATATAGCGAGACAGCCCTGTAATGGCTCCTTTGACTGCATTTAGTTTTTTCTGCCGGGATATCCAGCATGTTAGACATGCCCTGTCTTATGGGCCTACAACAGCTGCAGGTTGATATTAAAGGTATGAAGAGTGAGTGCTGAGGCAGTATGAATGATTTTGTATGTGTTATTTGATTCTTTGTGATACAGGCAGCCAGTGAAGTTGTTTGAGGAGTGGTGTGATGTGGGAGTGGTGAGCTTGTCCCAGAAAAATCCTTGCAGTGATGTTCTGTGCTAGCTGGAGTGGTGAGCTTGTCCCAGAAACATCCTTGCAGTGGTGTTCTGTGCTAGCTGCAGTGGATATAGTAAGCTCTTTGGAATGCCTTGATATATTGCGTTGCTGAGCAATGGTGTTATTACTGTCTGAACTACGGATCGGAAGTCGGCTAATGAGAGAAGTGGTGTAAGTTCTTAATTATACAGAGCTTGTAATATATTGTAGATGTTATATGGTTTATCTCTCAATCATTGTCTGGGGAACATTCGCGAAGACCTCTAAAGAAAGAATTGAAACCACAATATCAGGACTAAATACCACAACCTCACTACTTGACCCATGCCTGGTAAAGTGGATAAAAAAAATCAAAAGAAGAGCTGAGTACGACAGTAGCAAACATGGTAAATGCATCATTGGAACAAGGAAAAATGCCTACCAACCTAAAAACTTCCATCTTACGTCCATCCCTTAAGAAACCAGAGCATGACCCACTGGATCACGCATCATTCAGACCAATAGCAAGTCTACCGTTCACCACAAAGATAAAGCACAGTTACTTACCTGTAACAGGTGATCTCTGGGAAAAGCAGGAATAAGTCTTCACATATGGGTACGTCGGTACCGACGGAGTCTGCGCGGGAATGCTTCCCAGCGTCCAATCAAAGAGCTTTTGGAAGCATCCCACCACGCCTGCGTGCTGCCTTTCCGCCTTTCCCAACTGCCTCTCCTCAGTTAAGTTTTAAAGCTGAGACAAAGAGAGAGAGAGAGGAAAGGAAAGATAGATAGAGATACAACTCCTGGGGAGGTGAGTGGGTTGTGAAGACTTATTCCTGCTGTTCTCAGAGATCACCTGTTACAGGTAAGTAACTGTGCTATCTCCAGGAACAAGCAGGAATGAGTCTTCACATATGGGGACTCCCAAGCTGAGATGCCTGGAGTCCCAGCATGTCATAGGTTGGAACATGCTATCTCCCAGAACACCAGGCATCCTGAGGATGGAGGGTAGGAGTTGAAGAAAGAAAGGTGCTGTGAAACAGCTAACCTAGCATAGGCTTGCAGACAAGGAGTCCATGTGTGGATGATAACTGTCATCAATGATATTGCAAAGAAAAAATACTGCAATAGGGACCTCCCCTAACAGGACTTTAGAGAAGTATGGAGGTTCATGGGATCTACTGGGGAACCCAGTAGAGGAACCTCGAGAAGGACCTCACTAAGTGGAGGTAGTAAACCTGTAGGAAAAGCAATGGAGGTCAGAATCCTGAAAGGTAACAGGGAACCCCAGTAGGAAAAAACTGGGGTAGTACAAAAACGGTGGGCCTTCAGCGGAAGGCTTTATGATAAAAGCCCAACTCTTTTGGCAGCAGAGTGGCCCACTCTTAGGAACAAAAAGAGAAAGGCTAACCGATTTGGACAGACAGGCCCAGTCCTTGTGGGGAGAAAGGGTATGGGAACCCCTTGTATCCCAAAAGAAAGGATAACGCCGGAGGCGTTAGAGCCTGTGAGTAGCTGAAGATCCGCAATGTCTCTCCTAACTGAAGTCAGCTGGGAGAGATATTGGAACATGGAGAGCTTCAGAGGTACCTAACCTTAGGGTTATGGTAGGTGTTAACTACCACCAAAGTGGTTGTGGGTGTAGGACCCCAAAACATGCTGGATAGCATAAGTATGGGTAAAGCCCATCTGTCAGAATCATATGGCTATATGAGCTTCGACAGTCAGGTAGATAAAGCAGAAACATATCTACCGATAGTAAAAAATCTTGACAGATACATAGATATACACATATATAGATATACACATAGATATACACATAGATATACACATATATAGATATACACATAGATATACACATAGATATACACATATATAGATATACACATTGTGTATTTTATATATATAGAGAGATATACACATTGTGTATTTTATATATATAGAGAGATATACACATTGTGTATTTTATATATATATATACATATACATACATATACACACACACATATATTTACATATATATAGATATACACATATATACACATAGATATATAGATAGATAGATACATATATATACACATTATATATCATATAGATATATGAGAAATATATCTATAGGGAGATATGAAGGGCATAACATACTCACACATGATAGACATAGACATCTGTAAGATGTGTGCTATAGGTATGAATAAATATATATATATATATATATATATATATATATATAAGTCTATACCTCTATATAGAAGTCTGCAAAGAAGCAGACAGAGATATGCCTACAAAAGGTATTCACATAGGAAAATGTGGAGAGGAAAAATTCATCTAATAACAAGAAGGTGGAACCTACTTGAGAAGACATATAGAGAATCAATTCCCACTGGTTATGGCTACAGGAATGCTAGGTAGTAGAATAACCAGGATGGTTATGTGAAAAGCAGAGGATGATATCAGTCTGCAGCCTGCAAGTCCCGAGTATTCTAGAATTCTAGCATGGTAAGTGAATAGAAGACGCATAGGAATGAGATACCATGCTGACCTGCTTAAGGGCAAAAAGGTATCATGCGTTCTTACCATGAGGACGAGCTGGAAGGAGAAAAATATTCCCTATTGGAAATACTATGGACCAGAGCAGGGAATTAGCAACTCCTTAAACTTGCACGTAAGAGGAGGCCTATGTCCTTTATATTAAAAAGGAGAACTTTTCTAGTCATGGAGACATGACTGAAAAAGCCTTTTTCAACCATCTAGTATGGCTGTTGGAGAAAAAGCCCCCCCCCCCAAATGCTCTCTAGCAAGGGCCCATAGTGGGGAGCTTGTATGTAGAATTGCAGAGAGCATGATGCAAGAGAATGGGGAGATAGCTACTGGCTCTTCTGCAGCCAGTTCTATGTCAACTATGCTGCCAAACCCAGGGGAATGGAGATGGCACACAGAGAAGACAATCCAGCAAGCTTGTAGTGAAAAAATTTCCAAGACAGATCACAGCACTGACTTGGAGCCACTACTAAGACCAGACAGAATGTTAGTGGAGGACAAATCTGGTTGCTGGTGGACAAGAACCAGTGGTTGAAACATTAAGGCTCCTGCATTGGCAGCTGCTTGCCAGACAGCAGAAGAATGGTATTGTTTAAAAACAGTAAGAACAGACAAAACAAGAGTAGGAAACTCTGGACGTGTCTGATGAACTGCTTCAAAGCAAGATTGAAAAAGAGGAGTCAACTCAGAGAAGAGAACTCCGCACTGGAAAAGTAAGAAAACTAGAGAGGCTGAAGAAAAGCCCTCCAGTGAAGCAATACCGCTCTTACAGAGGGAAAAAACCCTGGTAAGAGGGTAAAGAGAATGGAGCTGAAGAAAATTTACAAAGTAGTAAGTTTATAGGAGGGAAAAAAGACATGCTGGCACAGGAAACTATCATTTGATAGTGGATAAACCTCTTTCCCTAGAAGGAAAAAGAGGAAAAATCCTGTGACCTAGAAGCATGAACATCCTAACAGCTCATAGAACATAGAAAGAATGGATGTCTTTCGGGAAGAGATCCATGTTTAGGATTTAGAATGACAGCAGTGGATTGTCTCTAATGAGAAGAAGCAACTGCAGATTGTAATCCCCGGTGTCACAAGCATCTGATGAATTGATCAGAAACCCTGTGGTTGCTGGATTTGCTGAGCCTGGTGAGAGGTTGAACTCTGCAGACCAGGACGATGCTTTACCTGTTTGGGAACATCTGTATGATGGGCAGATGATGCATAAAACCTTCTCCTATGGGAAGAAAGTTTGGCAGGACATTTCCTACCTACTGGGACAGAAGAAGGTGCAGAACAGCTCCTAGGAACAGGTAAGTCAGTGGAGAACTGAGTAACCTGACGTAAAGACTCCTTGTTGAAAAGATTGTCTCCAGTGCAAGGAGTATGTCCCAGTCTGTGCTGTGCCCATTTGTCCAAGCCTGAAGCTTGGAGCCAGGCTCTACGTCATGCCCCTATGGTTATAGCAGAAGTCCTGCTAACAGACTCAAAAGAGTCTAGAGAAGCACGAGTAAGAAACCAAGAGATATTCTGGAGATGCTTGAGCAGTGAAGAATAGTCTGCACTCCTGGACTCTGGAAGAGAAGGAGTCAAAAGATGTAATTGCTTTGTGACCTCCTCAAGAGATAGACTCATATAGAAAATATATGAGAGAATTCTTGCAGAAAGCATAGATGTCTGGAAGGTTTGACGTCCAAAGGCATCAAGTATCTTAGACTCACGACCTGGCGGATAAAAAGAGTGTTTTTTCTTGCTCTTTACCCGCCTCATTGCTGATTCCAGAACTATGGAATGATGAGGAAGTTGAGTCTTTTGAAACCCTGGAGAGGGGGGCACCTGATATAAGAGATCAGTTGCTCTGGAAGGTGGGGGTACCCTTAAAGGTGTTTCCCACATTCCTAGAAGGAGATTCTGCAAGGAATGATGCAAAGGAAGCATTATGTTCTCCTTTGCTTTGGTAGAAAGAGAGCCCTGTGCAGGATCATGTCCTGGGATAGGAATGGCAAGAGATCTTGCTATATCCAGGAGGAAACTCTGAAAGGAGAGTTCCCCAACAGTATTTTCCCTTGGACAGGTTAGATCTGAAGAACTAACTAGCCTGAGCACCGACAGAGCTATCCAGATATATAGGAATAGAAGATCCTGCACAGTGCAGTGTGGAATGCTAAAAGGATGGTCGCCGGTACTGGCTGTCAGGAGCAGCGACCGTCATTACCACATTGTCCATGCCAGGTATTGACTCCAAGCTTGGCATAGAAGGGAGCGATCCTGTTGAAAAAAGCATGGTAGGAGTTGGCCACGATGCTACTGTGGATACCGGTACCGATGCCAATACCGGTACCGATGTCAGAGTCGAGCTCGACAAAGACATCGGAGCAGTCATCGGTAACCGTTCAATCGGTACCGAGGTAACCGAAAACCTCCGGGTGCTATCCTCGGTACCAAGCCACCGGTATCGATCGGTGTCGGTACCAAAGTGTACTGGTACCGAGTCTTCCAGACTAGAGAGCGATTCTAAACTCGACATCGATAAGCGAAGCATGGAATGCACCGACTGTAAGGGTAATGAGGACATCGGTACCGACTTCGGTACCGTGTCTGATACCGGTGAGTGAAGGTCAGCTAGTGACAACTCAATCGGCCTCGAGGGAACCGAGAGTTGCGGATCCGAATCATCGTAACCGAGCCTTCGGTACCGCCCGGAGCCGGTACCAAGGCGAGTCGGTACCCAGTCCTCCAGACTGGAGATCGATTCCAGACTCGGCATCGAAGGAAGCGAGGCTATCGATGCACGTCTGGAGGGTACCAACGTCGGTGGTAGTATCGGTGCTGGTACCGATAATGGAAGGTCAGTCTGGAGTGTATCCACCGGTCCCGAAGGCCCCGAGGATGCCAGATGACCATCCCTGGTGAGGAGTATTTCATCCAACACCAGTGCTGATGTCAGGGTATTGGTACCGCTCGAAGCGGATGCCACCACCGGACACGGCTCAGATATGTTCTGTGAGGAGTGAACCCCAGGAACAACCTGAAACCCCTTATACGATTTGGAGACCGAAGACTCCCACCGGGGTTTTGAAGCCAGTGGGCCCTCGAGGGCAAGGCCGGAGCCCTCTACATGCTGTGCATGAGACATACCACTCGAGGGCTGGCTAGTCTTAACAGACTGTTTGTGGGTTACCTGATCCTGTGTAGAAGAAGGGGACGGTGCCCCGAAGCTGGAGGGAAACCGTGTATCGAGGGAACCTCGATATTGAAGACTTCTTCTCACCAAACTGTTGTCAGGACCCAAGCAGGTTAGACACCGATGTCGAGGGTCTAAAAATAAAGTTGTACCGCCACAGTTTGAACATTTCTTGGAGAAAGTGGCTGGCAGTTCCATGAAGGAAAAAGAAGAGGCCTAAAAGGCCTAAGATACCGTGAGACACTATGAAGAAAAAATATTCCCTGAAAGGAAGATTTTACAAGAAAAGAAAAGAAAACACCGGCGGTACCGGTGGCGTCGGGAAGACAGCCGCGACCACAAGAAAACTAAAGAAATAAAAGAAGAATTTTCTGCGGTGACAGGACGACGCCCTGCCGGCTCCGCGGAAAAATGAAAACTGAGAAGAGGCAGTTGGGAAAGGCGGGAAGGCAGCACGCAGGCGTGGTGGGATGCTTCCAAAAGCTCTTTGATTGGACGCTGGGAAGCGTTCCCGTGCAGACTCCGTCAGTACCGACGTACCCATATGTGGAGGCTCATTCCAGCTTGTTCCTGGAGATTTGAGAAAATTGTCCAACAGCAACTACAAGAACACCTAGAAAACACCACCACTTTGGACCCACAGCAACATGGATTCCACCCCTCACATGGTGTCGAAACCCTCATGGTCACTCTCCTAAACACTATCACCAAAGGGATGCAGACCAAACAGTCTGGCTACACGCTCATCTTTCTGGATATCTCCGCGGCATTTGAAACAGTTGCATACGACATCCTACTATCCAGACTACAAGACATTGGCATACAGGCAAAGTACTACAGTGGTTCCAGTCATATCTAGACAACAGATTTCAACTCATCCGAACCAGCACAGCTACCTATTACCCCTTTAAACAAACTCAAGGAATACCCCAAGGTTTCTAGCTCTCAGAAACCCTCTTTAACATTTATCTCCAACCCCTCTGTGAAATAATACAATCCCACAATATCAACTACCACCTGTATGCAGATGATATCATGCTGTATGGACCCTTTACAACAACTGATCCAAATAACCCAAAACTAATTGACTGTTTTAATGATGTCTGCAGATGGCTACAAGAAAACAAATCTTACCATAAACCTTAAAAAAAACAGAAGCGCTGTTTGTAACCAAGGACCAATCCTTCGCTCCCCCTCCATTACTCAACCTAGGCACAACTAAAATAACAGTACAACTGCAAAATATCTGGGAATCTCACCATAAAATATCAGTGAATCATCCTTGACAAGACACTATCATTTAAACAGCAGGTTACAAAAACTGCAAGAGCTGTATACTTCAGAGCAAAGATGGTACAGAGACTCAAACCGCTCATCGACCCACAAGACGTCCGTACAGTTATGCAGGCAAATGACACTTTCTCACTTAGACTACTGCAATACAATATACCAAGGACTCACCACCGCCACCATCAATCTACTATGGACTGCCCTTAACACGACAGCATGGATCATACAGAGGGAAAAGAAACACGAGCACATAACCCCTGTCCTAAGAGATCTGCATATCCTTCCACTAGAAGCACGCATAAAATATAAAGCACTGATCCTCATACATAAAGCAATCCACCAACAGCCATCATCTCACCTGCAAACCCTGCTATCCTGGATGAACTCTGGAAGCCCTATGCGGCAGATCTTGAACAATACTCTTGTTGTTTCTCATGACAGAACAAAATGTAATCTTCAAACCTGTAACCGTGCATTCGACCTTTATGCACCCTTACTCTGGAACTCCCTCCCAAACCTAATCTGCAACATTTAGAAAGCAGATAAAAACTCTCCTCTTCAGGGAGCATCTTGGGACAACACAGAACAAAACTACACAAAACAGGCTGAGATAACGGAGAGAGCCTGAAATGTAAATAATACTGAACTGCAAATATGACTGAAGAGAAGGACAGTAATGTCAAAGAATATAAATGCTATGCCTCCATACCATAACATTCTAAATATGCTATACCCCCCTCCTGGGTGATGGTATCCCCCTCCTCCCCCCTGGTATCTCTTCATTGTATCCCCCCTTGTTTGTTGTAACCGCTTTGAACTGGTGAAAAGCAGTATATAAATATGACTAAATAAATAAATACATAAATAATGTGTGGGAATAGGGTGAGCTCTTGATCCAGTGTTATGCCGAGGTATTTGATCTCATTTTTGATGTTGACTGCTGTCCAATGTGATTGTTGGTGGTGGTGTGAAGTTTATGTATCTTGTGATTTGAAGTAGCTCGGTTTTGTTATGGTTTATGTTGAGGTTGTGTTCCTTGAGACATTTGGAAATAGCTATGAAGCAATTGTTAAGCTTTGTGTAGTCTGGGCGGTTGTGGTGAAGGAGGTAAAGCGCATTATGTCATCTGCATAAACTAAGAACTGTATGTCAAAGATCTTGATCACCTCACAAATTGGTTGTAGGTTGATATTAAAGAGAATGGAGGAAAGCACTGGTCCCTGTGGTACACCTTGTCTTAGCAAGAAAAGGAGGGATGTGATTGATCTTATGTTAATTTGTTGTAATTGGTTGGACAGGTAGGAGTGGAACCATTTTAAAGTGGTGTCTCGTATTCCAATTTGCTGTAGTCTGTTTAGGAGTAGCTGGTGTGATACCTGAGTCAAACGCTGCTGAAATATATATGAATAGCAAGATGAATCCTTGTGATAATTTTTCGGCACCCGTGATTAGGGTTTTGAGGAGGTAAGTGAAGAGGGTTTCAATTCCATGGTTGGATATGAACCCGTGCTGCTGCGGGTCTAAAGGAGCATGTTCATCAAGATGTTCCTGGAGCTGTGATTGTACTTCCTTTTTGATGATCTTGGCTATGAAAGGAATACTGGATATAAGTCTGTAGGATGTTGGGTTTGTTGAACATAGGGTGGGTTTCTTGAAGAATGAAGAATTGTTTGAGCTTGAGTGGGAGATTCTTGTTTTAGTGAATCATTGACCATGGACATGGGTCAAGTGGGCATGTGGTGGTGTTGAAAGCAGATACAATGTTCTCCAGCTTGTTGGTGCTGATGGGATTGAAGGTGGTCTATTGGTTGATGCTATTGGGCTGGACATTTATCTGTCAGGTGTCTAGTTCAATGTCTTCTGCATTTTTATTCTTGACTTGTAGGTGCAGTACCATGAGGTGTGGGGGCTGAGTGCTTTGTCTGTAGATTGTGTGAGGGTTCTTTGTGAGGGAGTTGGCTATATCGAATAGCTCTTGTGGTTTGTTGATTGATTTATTGATGAGGTTTGTGTAGTATTCATTTTTGGTCCTCTTCGTGATGGTGTGATATTTCTTTAGCTCTTGCATGCAGTGCGTCTGCGTTCGCTTGTCTGGGATGCATCTCCACTTTCTCTCTAGTCGGCATAAATCACTGTTTAGTTGCTTCAATTCAGATGAAAACCAGGGGGCAATTATGCTGCATTTGGAGGCTTGGGTGTTTTTTGGAGTTTGTGATGCATTTGCCATTGTTGCATTCTACATTTTTATTAAGGTATCTATGGTGTCCATGGGTTTGTGTTCTGTCAGCTGCGGTGAAATTATGGAGGTGAATTCTTGAATGTCTATTGATACAAATTCTCTCTTGGTGGATTCACATTTTGTTCTCTTTGTTACTCTGTGCTGGTGAGGTAATATGAATGTTATCTGGTGATGGTCTGACCATGGTATGGGTGAGATGAGTAGTTGTGGTGTCTTTGAGTCATCATTTGATAGAAAGAAAATAAGGTCTAGAGTGCCTCCTTTTGGGTGTGTGGGATCTATGATGATTTGAGAGTATTGTAAGTCACTCGTCGCCTCCAAGAATGCTGATGCTTGAGACTTGGTTACTGAGGCCAGGTTGAAGTCACCCACCAAGAAAAAGGTGTTTCATTTGGTGGAGTGTGTGCAGATGACATCTAGAATGTTTGATAGCTCATTGGGGTTGGATGTCGGAGCTCTGTAGACTAGGCATATGGTGTAGTATTTATTTGATATGGTTAGGAGATCTAGATTAAGTATGGATAAGATGTAGACTTGTGTGAAGTTCAGCTATTTGCTGGTGAGGATGCATACTCCACCACCTCTCCCAGATGTTCTTGTGCAATTGTGTATGTTGTGTTTCTGGGTTTAGTTGATTTATGAGGACATTGTCTGTTTGTGCTAGCCATGTCTCTGCTATCAACATATCTATCTTGTGATCTACAATAAGATTGTGGATTGTTTGTAGTTTGTTGGACACTGATCTGGTGTTGATTAAGATGCAAGTTATTTCTTTGGTGTTGGAGAGGTTTTGTGGTGGGATGTTGCTGCTTGTAAGTGGAATTCTGATTAGGTTAGTGTGGCTGTCTGTTCTTGGAGGTTCCAGTAGTTCCATTTGTATGTTTGCTTTAAGTGCCTAGGATTGTATATGATGTGCACAGCATTGCCATAGGAGCTCGGGTTTGCTTTGCTTTTTGAGAAGGAGAGTACCAGAGCAAGGATGGTGAGCCATATGATCCATTGGTTCATGGTTTGTTCATATTAGATATATGTATGTAATATTGCCTGGATGAGTACAGATCTGCTACTGTACTTGCTATTATGGCTCCATATACTTGATGTGTTCTGTTGAGTTGTTGTGGGTAGCTCAGGTCCATTGAATTGAAGAAGGCTTTCTTCTTGTTGTTTAGATTATCTTATTATTTAGTTTCTTGTGTCGTGCATTGAGAGGCATAGTGTGTATAATGTCAGCATCAGCATGGTGCAGTAGAATAGTGGTGCAGTTTTGTGCAGATTGTGGTTGGAGAGGCTGTTGCTTTCTTACCTGGGGATTGCGATTGGTGATTACTGCAATTTGTCAGTTTGTGGCAGCTATATTGTTGCTATTTTCCAGTTCCACACCTAAGGGTCATGCCAAAGGGCCCTCTGGTGAGGCCCTCAGATGCGGGCCCACCAGGCGTGAAGAAGAACTGCTGCACTTACCACCAACCTGACCGGGAACAGGGAGGTGAGCAGGAAAGAAAGCCCCTCCCTAATCACGTACGCAAGGCCCAATAGGGCCATCAGGAACCCCGCACCTGAACTTTAAAATTAAAGGTGCCTTTTTAGGTGAATTAAAGGTGAAGAACCACCGCACTCACCACCGGCCTGGACTCCAAAAATCTCAGGATACTGAGGTTTCTGGAGTCCCGTGGATTGCAGGATCAGAGGTAGGATGGGTTTACCAGAGGCAGGTCTTGTCAGACAAATCTTATTGATTTCTTTGACTGGGTGATCAGAGAGTTGGACTGAGGGAGAGCTCTAGATGTGGTGTACTTTAATTTCAGTCAAGCCTAGAACACCATTCAGCACAGGAGACTTATAAATAAATTGAGCACTCTAGGGATGAACCCTAAAGTGACTGACTGGATCAAAAATTGGTTGAGTGGGAAGCAACAAATTGCACAGGTAAATGGAGCTCACTCTGAAGAAAAGGATGCTACCAGTGGTGTGCCATAGATTTCTGTCCTTGGTCCAATTCTTTTTAACATCTTTATTAGTGATATTGCGGAAGACTTGTCTAAGTTTTGCCTTTTGCCAATGATAAAAAAAAAACCTGCAATGGAGTAGATACCCGTGAAGGAGTAGATAATATGAGGAAGGACCTAGCTAAGCTTGAAGAATGGTCTAGAATTAGGCAGTTGAGATTTAATGCTAAAAAATGCAAGGGAGCAATACATTATAAGGAGCAAAGTTATTTTGTCCATGGAAAAAAAGAGCGGGACCTGGGCCTGATCGTTTCTGATGATCTTAAAGTGGTTTGACAGGTAGAAAAGATGGCGAAAGCCAGAAGAAAGTTTGGGTACACAGGGAGAGGAATGGCCAGCAGAAAAAAAAAAAAGAGGCAATAGTGCTTCTGTATAAGTCTCCAGTGAGATGGAAAGAGTAGTAGATGTGTGGAATAGCTTCCCTGTAGATGTAGTAGAAAAAGGCCAGTATCTAAATTCAAGAAAGAATGGGGCAAACACAGAAGATCTCGAAAGGAAAAAAGTGACTATAGTAGTTGATATGGAAGGGCAGACTAGAGAGGCCATATGGTCTTTTTCTGCTGTTATATTTCTATGTTTGTAAGTTTCACTTAACATACACATAAAGCACAGTTACTTACCTGTAACAGGTGATCTCTGGGAACAGCAGGAATAAGTCTTCACATATGGGTACGTCGGTACCGACGGAGCCTGCGCGGGAACGCTCCCCAGCTTCCCAAAAAGGAAAGCTTTTGGGAGCATCCCACAGCGCCTGCGCGCTGCCTTCCCGCCTTTCCTAACCAACTCTCCTCAGTTCGAGTTTAAAGCTGAGACAATAGAGAGAGAGAGGAAAGGAAAGATAGAAAAGAGATACAACTCCTAGGGGAGGTGGGTGGGTTGTGAAGACTTATTCCTGCTGTTCCCAGAGATCACCTGTTACAGGTAAGTAACTGTGCTATCTCCAGGAACAAGCAGGAATGAGTCTTCACATATGGGGACTCCCTAGCTAAGATGCCTGGGAGATCCCCAAGGATATGAGACCCTGAAGGGGGTCTGCGTCCTCCTATGGATCTCAGGCATCCATCCAGGGAAGGAGGGCAGGAGTTGTTTAAGAATGGAACAGGTGTCTGAGGACAGCCTGACCAAACAAGGCATCCCGGCGGGAATCCTTGTCCAAGCAGTAATGGGCTGTGAAGGTATGAACAGAGGCCCAAGTGGCTGCTCGACAGATCTGGTCGATGGACACAGAATTTAGATGAGCCATAGAGGTGGCCATGGCCCTCACATTATGAGCTGTGACATGGCTCTTTAGAGAAAGGTTCTTACTCTGGTAGGCAAAAGAAATACACTGAGCAATCCAATTGGACAGTGTTCTCTTAGAGACTGGAAGTCCCAAATGAGAAGGATCAAAAGCAACAAAAAGCTGGGAAGACTTTCTATGTTGCTGTGTCCTATGTAAGTAAAAAGCAAGAGCTCTTTTACAATCCAGAGTATGAAGATTCCTCTCTGCACTGGATGCATGAGGAGCTGGAAAAAAGACAGGTAGATGTACCTCTTGATTAAGATGAAAAGGTGAGACCATTTTAGGCATAAAGTGTGGATTTGTCCTAAGGACTACCTTGTCATGATGGAACCTTGTATAAGGTGGATTAGCCACTAAGGCCTGCAGTTCACTAATGCGGCGAGCAGAAGTGACTGCAATGAGGAAAATAACCTTCCAGGAAAGAAATTTCAAGGAGGTAGTGGCTAAGGGTTCAAAAGGTGGCTGCATAAGCTGACCAAGAACCAAATTTAAGTCCCATGCCACTGGAGGAGGCCTAATGGGAAGTTTAGTTAGAGTTAGGCCTCTCATGAATCTTAAAATAAGAGGATGAGAGGAGATAGGTTGTCCATTGATGGGCTTAAGGGATGCTGCAATAGCACTCAAATGGACTCTTACTGAATTTGTTTTAAGTCCTGCATTGGAGAGATGCAGGAGATAGTCTAACAAAGAAGTTAAAGGTAGATTCAGAGGGTCAAGACCCTTTTCAGCACACCAAATGGAAAATCTTTTCCACTTAAAAGCATAGGAACGCCTGGTGGAAGGTTTCCTGGAAGCATGGAGAATATCCTTCACCTGCTGAGAAAGATTCAAGTCTTGAAGGTTTAAGCCTTCAGTAACCAAGCTCTGAGGTGAAGGGACTTGGGGTTTGGATGCCACAAAGTCCCTTCCTCCTGAGACAGAAGGTCTGGAGCAGCTCCCAAGTCCAGGGAGGGGGCTTGGGAGAGATGCAGAAGTAGAGGGTACCACACTTGGCGTGGCCAGCATGGAGCTATGAGGATCATAGATCCTTGATCCCTCTGGAGTTTGAACAGAGTCTTGGGAATTAAGGGAATGGGTGGAAAGGCATACAGGAAGCCCTGACCCCAATGAAGGAGGAAGGCATCCTTGGCCTGAACCCCCTGACACGGAATTCTGGAACAGAACCGGGGAAGTTTGGCATTCCACGGACTTGCAAAGAGGTCTATGTCCGGGGTTCCCCATGCTTGAAAGATTCTGAGTACCTGATCCATGTGCAGGGACCATTCGTGTGAAAGCAGAACTCGACTGAGTCTGTCTGCCCAAGAGTTTTGGATTCCTGGGAGGTATACTGCCAGGAGATGGATTTGATGCTCTCTGGCGAAGGCCCACAATCTTAGAGCTTCGTTGCAAAGCGACAGAGAGCCAGTTCCTCCTTGCTTGTTTATATAAAACACAGCTACTTGATTGTCCGTATGGATGAGGACTGTCTTGTAGCTGATGACGGTATGGAAGACCTTGAGAGCTAGAAAAACTGCTCGAAGCTCCAAGTGGTTGATATGAAGAGAGGTCTCCTGAGGGGACCAAGTGCCCTGAGTGGAGAGGTCCTGTAGATGAGCTCCCCAACCTGTTTGGGAGGCATCTGTTGTGAGGGTTGCTTGGGGCAACAACTGTTGGAAGGGGGGCAACAATTGTTGGAAGGGGGACCCCAGCAACAAGTTTTGAGTGGACATCCACCATTGGAGAGACCAAAAGAGACGTTTGGATGTTGCTATTTGGTCTGAGAGAGCTCCTGAAGCTTGAGTCCACTGGGTGGACAAAGTCCATTGAGCTGCTCTCATGTGTAGGTGAGCATAGGGTACCACATGTACTGTGGAAGCCATGTGGCCCAGCAGTTGTAGCATCTCCCTGGCAGTTAAGTGGCTCTTTGACTGAATCTGGGAGGCTAGCTGTACTAGACGTTGGCAACGGGCCTGAGGAAGGTAGGCCCTTGCAGTGGTGGTATCCAACCAGGCCCCTATGAATTCCAGGGACTGAGTAGGGATGAGCTGGGACTTTGGGAGATTTACCACAAGTCCCAGATATTGCAGAATGCGCCTTGTGCAGTTCAGGGCAGTCTGGGCCTCTGACTGAGATGGAGCTCGGATGAGCCAGTCGTCCAAGTATGGGAAGACAAATATTCCCAGAGTGCGTAGAAATGCAGCAACTACTGCCATGCATTTGGTGAACACTCTGGGGCAGAGGCCAGACCGAAAGGAAGCACTCTGTATTGGTAATGTTTTCCTTGGAAAAGAAAACGCAGGAATCTTCTGTGAGATGGATGAGAACATGTGTGTACGCATCCTTGAGATCTAGAGAACAAAGCCAATCCTGACTATGAAGGTATGGAAGGAGAGTGCCCAGAGAAAGCATCTTGAACTTCTCCTTGCATAGAAATTTGTTCAATTCTCTGAGATCTAGAATGGGTCTGTATCCCCCTGTCTTCTTTGGAACCCTGACCCCTGTTGAAGAAGAGGAACTTCTTTTATTGCCCCTTGGGCAAGAAGGGTAGTTATCTCCTGACCTAAAAGGTCGAGAAGAGATGTGGGAGAATTGAAGTATCTCACCATGGTGTGGGGAGGAAGGTCTGAGAAATGAAGTTTGTAGCCCTCTCTTATGATGGAGAGGGTCCACTGCTCTGATGTGATTTGCTCCCATCTGGGAGCAAAATGAGCTAACCTTCCTGGAATGGTGAGAGGTTCTGGCTGTGTTAAAGCCAGAAAGGCTAAGTTCTCTAGCATCAAGTCAAAAACCCTGAGGGGGTTGGGACTGCTGGGTTACAGCAGCCCCTGTAGACTTAGGCCTGGCCTGCTTAGGTTGCTGACGCTTAGCGGTAAAGCGACCTGTAGAAGATTGTTGGCCAGAAGTGGAAGGAAACCTGCCCTTTTTGAAAAAAGACTTTTTAAAAGTCTTTTTCTTGGCAGGAATGGAGGTAGATCTTGAAAGTCTATCCAGAGCAGAATTCTCTGCATCCATTTGAGTGGCTTTAATTTGCCACTCTTTGCCAAACAGATTTTCACCTGTACAGGGCAGATTTCCTAAGCCATCTTGAACCCAGGGTTCTAAATCAGAAGCCTGGAGCCAAGCAATTCTGCGAGCAGCTATGGCAATGCCTGAGGCTCTACTGGCCCCTTCAAAGGAGTCAAAGGCTGCCCTGTTCGAAAACTTGGAGATGTCTTGAGTATGCTTAAGCCAGATGCGGAATTCTTCCCTTTTATCTTCTGGAATAAAAGGGAGGAAAGTGTGCAGCTTTTCTGCCACGTCTTTCAGAAACATACCCATATAAAGGCTATATGAGTTGATTCTGGCAATAAGCATACTGGCCTGGAAGATTTTCCTACCAAAAGCATCCAAGGTCCTGCATTCTCTTCCTGGAGGAGCAGAAGAGTGTCTCTTTGTACTCTTTATCCTCTTCATAGCTGACTGCACCACAATGGAATGGTGAGGAAGCTGAGTTTTCTGGAACCCAGGACAAGGAGGGACACGATACATAGTGTCCAACCTGCGAGAATGAGGAGAGAGAGTGAGAGGAGTCTCCCATAAATCAATCATGTGTTCATGAAGAATCTCATGAATTGGTAAGGTGACTGCCTCTCTAGGAGTCCTAGAGTATCCTAAAATATCTAATTTTTTTGCTCTAGGCTCTGATTCAGAGGTTACTGAAATAGAGAGTCCTTTAGCTACTTCTCTTATGAAGTCTTGAAAGGACAAGTCCTCTGGAGGAGACATTCTTCTTTTTGGAGAAGAAGACTCCTCAGGAAGGGCTATGGATACTTCAGGAGACTCATCTGATGTATCAGAATCATCAGAGGAATCGAAGTATCGCCTGTCAGGGTGCTCTTCTAACGCTCGATACGCGTATCGAGCGGTATCGACATCGGGCGTCCCCGGTACCGGATCGGTACCGAGAAGTAGCCCTGGACAAGGAACCGCAGCAGTCGGTATCCTGGTCGATGTCGATGCAGTCGGTACTGGCATCGGCGCTGGTGCCGGTACCGGAGCCGATACCGACAACGGAGCTCGTTGCGGTATCATCGGCGTCGCAGCTTGAATGAAGGACTTTATAGCCTGCTGCATGGACAGAACATTCTGATCCATCGACACCATGAATGCCTGGAAATCGGTACCGGGAGATTGTGCCGGTACCCCAGAGCATTCTAACAGGTGATCGGTCGAGGCCGTGCCATCGATGTCAACCTGTAACCCCATAGGAGGAGCTTTGGAAGCCGGAGCTTCCCGCCGGGGTTGTTTGGCTGGTGCAGGATCCTCGAGGGCAAGCCTGGAGGCATCTCGATGCTTAGAGGGAGATCTACCCTTCGAGGACCTGCTAGCTTTATGTTTGGTTACCTGAGATCCTTCAGGAGAAGAAGACCAAAGAAATAAAATAAAATAAAGAACTGAGGAGAGTTGGTTAGGAAAGGCGGGAAGGCAGCGCGCAGGCGCTGGGCGATGCTCCCAAAAGCTTTCCTTTTTGGGAAGCTGGGGAGCGTTCCTGCGCAGGCTCCGTCGGTACCGACGTACCCATATGTGAAGACTCATTCCTGCTTGTTCCTGGAGATATAGTAATACACAGAAATGTGCTAAAAGATCATGTATACTTTTATATGGGTTAAGTGGCATAGTTTGGATAGAGCAAAGGTGGAGTTGCAATGTAAATACAGTATGTAGTTTACAAAATATTTTAGAACATACTTTGAGTATACAATATTCATTTTTGCTGTCTTCAGAGCAGGTGTAAATATGAATGTTTGAATTTGTGCGCTGCTGATAATGGCTAAGGGTATCTATTTTATAAAGGCACATAGGCATCTGTGATCACTGAATAAAAGCGGCTCCTTCTTGAACTTTCAACATAGGCATCCTGTTCAAAAAGTACCTCCCACATGAATGAGTTATAGGCTTAAAGTTAAATGGTGGTTGTACTACTGAATATTAATGTTTTTCTTGGTAAGATCTCACTGACAAAAAAAAGAGAGACATGGCCGTAATAAATTGGAATGCACATTTCCATCTAAAGTTACTAATATATGCTACTGTACTAGGATAGGCTAATGTCATTAATACATGCTATTTTACTATAGGGACCATTTTGTGCAATGGGAATAGGGGACCTTTTACTAAGGTGCGGTAAATTTTCACACTTGCTGTGCATTAGGAGCAAAGCCCGATGAGCGGTAAGTACAAAAGCATGCCCCGCGGGATCAGAATCACAATCCCTTCTGTGCGTTCGGTTCAGACTGGACGCACAGAGGTGATCTACGTCCGGGAAGGAATCGGGCCTTAAGCGTCTCAGTCAGCAGTTCCTGTAAACGCATGCTAATTTGCACATTACTGCTTAACCCTTTTTAGTAAAAGCCCATTTTACCAATAATGAATGTTTATTGTGTTAGCTAGCACTAACACGGTAACATATCTTGGTAACTCTAAAGGCCTGATATTCAGCTCGCAATAGTCAGCGTTTTCAAAGCACTTGACTGCTGCGGGCAAAACTGAATCTGGACAAGCATCTCTGGAATCCTGATATCCTCCAGCGCTGAATACACGCTGTCAGCACTGACTGGAGTGGCTATCCAATCACAGCGGTGAAATTCAGCCACTCTGGATAGTCAAACAGTATAAAGTTAGGCTAGTTTCTTTTTCTGAACAACTTTATGCAGCCACTTAGCTGGTTAGCAGACGGAAAATCACTGCTACCAGATAGGTGCTGGGACTGCCTTTTCCCTAGTCACAGACCACCCCAGCGATATCTGGACAATGATGGAGTGGTTAGAGGGAACACTGAGCAGCACTGTCTAGTTAGTGCACTGAATATTTCTCTCTATGGGGTTTATTTGTTTAGCAGGGCCTACTTACCAGAAAAACCCTTTTGACCAAATCGGCCTATCGATGTTTATTTGTTAAAGTAAAAAACCCAAAAAGAATACAAGACAAATACCAAGGATTAAACGCCAAAGAGAACTAAACTCAGTTAAAACCATAGCGCCAAGGGAGCCATCTGGAGATTTTGAATTGCATTATTACCACAGTGTTTAAATACTGACTTTTATGGTGAAAGTGAGATTATAAAACATTATTAAAACCACTATAGTGTGTATTTTCAGGGTTATTTGCAAATCCAACATTAGTTTACTTAACTGAAAATAATGAAAATAATATTTGACAGACTAGCATATACAAAACTCATCTATTATACTGCTAAAAATAATTAGGTTTTCAATTCCTGTCAATTAACAATGCTAGGACTAAGTTGTATGCATGGCTTCAACGGATTCTATCCAGCCGCTTATTTTTTAATCAATGGGATAATAAGTATGCTAATTCTAACTGTCATTCAAAAATATATTAATGAATTCATTCATTTTCACCTTATTGCTAAACTGTTTAGCTTATGCAAACATACTTAAGGTAAGTAAATTGTTGAACTTTTTTTAAATATCAGTTTGGCAAACACTATTCTTTTTATTGTTTTTCTAATTATAGATATTTAATATTGATAACTGGTGACATATGCTAGCGAAAAGAGTTAATATTGTGTGCAACGAATGCAGAGATTTTTTTGTGTGTCTTTTTATTTCATTTTTTGGGGTGTTTTGTTACTAAGCAGCAGTAAATTTTTGCTTGTTGCCACAGTTTAATTTACTGCAGGAGTTACTAACCCATGGTAACGACTCCTGCTGTAAAGTTGCTTGCAATCAAGCTTGGACGCTTGGAGCATCAGGTCGTCAACACATAGTCCAATGCTCTTGAGCATGGTGTGAGGGGTCTCCCATTACCCCCAGCAAAGAATTTCTCCCTGTAGTTACCCCCCCCCCCATCTCAGTGCAGACCCTTATACCCCAGACCAATCATTCCTGTGCTTGTCAGAGTTGAATTAAAAATGGCATCTATGATCCCTAGCTGTATAAGGGCATGTTATCAGCCCAATGCTCCCAGGCAAAAAGATAATGCCAGCTTTGAGCTGGCATTATTTTTCTAGGAATAATGCAGCTTTTGCAGTTCAACACAAGCTGTGCTATTCAATTTGCATAATAATGAAATGTTCTGCATGCATTCACATGCTTTGTGTCTCATTATTGTTGAGAGGGACTTGAAATGGGGTACCAAAGCCCTCTGAAAGGGTTAATATGGAGAATGGCTTACAATTTGCAAACAGCCAGAAGCCTGGCAGTTTGGAATTCAGTAGCAGCGTAGAGAGATGGGTACCCAAAACTAAGGCCATGTTTAGCAGAACTGGACAGGATGTTTTTGCTTCCCCTAATTCAGCTGAGCAATATGCCTGGTCGTACTTTGACCTATAACATGACTTGTAACACATTGATAAACAAAAGTGATGCTGAAGCTTGACATAGAGCTGTATTTGAATGACGTAGCAGTTTTCTCTCAATGAATGGAGTGCTTGGGGCTAGTGAGGATGAGGGGATAAACAGCAACTGCGCAAGTTTGCAGGAATGTAGGCCCCCCCTTCCCTTAACCCTGGAATTACCGAGATTTTTTGCACACACTGAATACCGTTGGGGTCATAAATGACCCCATGACAAATTTTAATTGTTAACCATGAAAAATTTAAACTAAACAGAAAAAATATTATTCCGAATTAATTATTTATTATATGAAGGTTAAATGTTTTGAAATGTAATGCTTTATCATAAAATTACATTAAGAAGAGTTGCCATGAAAGCAGTTTTTGCATGCACTTGATGAACACAGTAAAGTACTACAGTCATTTGCATGAGAGACAGACAATTTCTGAATGTTCTTTGCAAACATTACGCTTGCAGGAGGTGCAAACTAGGTTGCTTTTCTTGTCTTTTTCTCTGGAACAGCAGTGACATCTTGCCCTTTTCTTTGGGATCCCAACATTGCAAACAGCATCAGTGGCTTCTTCAATGCTGGAAGAAGACTCGCTGCAATTACTCTGAAGCAGCTGCTTTCCTAATTCCAAGAGGAATAGACGACGTCTGTGCTTTGACTTGGATTGCCATTCTGGATTTAGTGACATCCAAACAATGAAGGTGTTCAAAGCACTGATGTCCAACATGTTGTAGAAGATTGTCACTGGCCAGCGTCTTCTCATTCGTTTTGTGGTATACGTGTGCAACGTTTGATCTGCTGTATCTACTCCACCTTTACTAGAATTATAGTCCAAGATCATGCATGTTTTTTTTTGTCTGGACTTGTGTTATCTACATCTTCTTGATCATGCAAACTGCTCAGAAGAACAACCACTTTTCCTTTCTTCGGGCAATACGAAACCAGAGTGCCATCATCGCGAAAGGCAAACAGTGAAGTGAATACCTCTCGGCCCTTTGCTGTTACAAATTCTGGAGGTAATTCTTTTCTGTTCTTTCGAATTGTCCCCAAAAGTGACATTTGTTTTTCTAGCAATTTCTGTGACAGGGATAAAATGCAGAAGAAATTGTCAACAGTAACATTTCTGCCAGATCGCGTCAATCCTTCAGCGAGTTGTAGCACAACCCTTTCACCCTGATTCTGTTCCCTGTTTTGTCCAAGTTCCCTTCCTGTATATACTTGAAGACACAGAACATATGATGTTGCACTGTCACACAACATCCATAGCTTTATGCCATATTTCCCAGGTTTGCTGGGAATATATTGTCTGAATGGAACACGGCCACGAAATGTAAGCAGTTGCTCATCCATGGTAACATTTTCACCAGAAACAAAGGCGTCACTTAGAGTTGCTTCCCAGGTATCAAAAACGTGTCTGATTGGAGCAAGCTTATCCACGCCTCGTTGTTCACATCTGTTTGATTGCATCATCAAATCTGAGAGCACAAGAAATTTGCTGAAAACTGTTATGGGCCATATTTTTGCCGAAAACAGAACGACCATCTTCAAGGTTCCACAACTGAACTCTGGATTCATTTCGTGACTTGTACACGCCTGAGAGGATCAGAAGTCCAAGAAAATGTTGAAATTCTCCATCTGTCAAATCTTTCCAGGTGTTGTCATAAATGTGTCTTCCTTGTTTGCTCGTCCACATCATGATTTCATTTAATAAGTTCTTCCTCATGAACAAGTGGAATGCTGCGAGAGGGCCATCAACATTTTGTACAGCATACCTTGTACGGGCATGACATTAGCTCTGGCGTATCTTCCAGCAGCTTGCTTTATAGGTTTCCTGTTCCATGATGTGGCATCCTTAGATACATAGGCTTCAATGGCAACATTTGTGCTTATAGTTGATGACCTCTTAGCTCCTCTATGACCACTGTTCCCTCTAAGCTGTGCGCGTGTGCGCGCGCACACACCTCGCCGAGTGAGCGCACATACTTTACAACAGAGCGCACAAAAATTACGGTTCTGATTCTGATAGAAAACAACACAGACGTCTTAAAATTTAAAAGTTGTGATTGTAATTAATAGAAATCTTCCGCTTCATTTAGTAATCGTCTATTTTCATTTAATTTGATTAAAATTAATGTGGTGTACATACTGTATTCTGACGTGTAGTCAAATTTTAAAGTATATAACTCCGAGTGTCGTTATGTGGCGCACAAAAATTTAACCTTCCTTCAAAATCTGCACAGCTGATATTTTATGTGCACACAGCCTACAGAAAATTAGAGGGAACATTGTCTATGACCACAACTAAGATTCCTCACAGATGATACTGACACCGAGGACTCCTGCCTTCTTCCCCATCCAGCACAGCCTCGACCTTTGCCTCGACCTGTAATTTGACTCTTTGCTGCAGGCGATGTTACCGGCTCAACATCAGTCTCACATTCACTTGGCGACCAACTGCTGTCGCCATCTGAATCATGACTGTCATCATCAGATTTATTGCCTGAACTTGGCTGATATGCTTCTTCGCTTGCTGAATATGCTGCATCATCAGACGACTCAGAGCCATCACTGTCAGCATCTCGTTGCAATATTTCTCTTACTTGGGCAGCTGGATATTTTTGTTTTGACATCATAAACAATAACCTAAAATAAATAAACAAAGATAAAGTTGAATAAAACGCAAAGCAGTTTTACTATAGGTGTACAATAATCGTGATGAACGAGCTGAAAGCCTTTAGATTTCATCGGAAATAATGAGAGAACGTATGATATCAATTACAGAAAATGTGTAATTTTCATAAAATAAGAGTACAAAAAAATAAATGATACATAATTAATGATAAATACCTTTGTCAGATCAAAAAATTCACAAAACTGCAAATTGTATCACGATCCAAACCGGACGTAAGCAACTGGGGTCAAAAATGACCCCACTGGTACTCTGTGCTGCAATTCATCACTAGCGTCACCTAGCGGAAGAAAATTATTCTTCTCATGGCACAATATAAAGAGAATATTGACATGTGAAAAGTCATAAAAAGATTGCATTCTTGAACAACTAGTTTCCGAGATACGCATTTGGAAACTTGCAATGGGGTCACTTTTGACCCCATCGGTACTTCCAGGGTTAAGGCCTTAATGGTACTGTTTTCAGGCATTAGCGGAATTGGTGGAGGAGTTCGTCCCTCAGAGCTAAGGAAAGCTCCCTGTGGGGTAATCAGACTTGCTGGCAAGGGAAACACATGACTATCCATTGGACCAGTCAATGTGGCTGATGCACTGGCTACAGGACCTCCTTTAACCTGGCCTTTGTTCTTCCATTTCCCAATTTTACTCACAGTCCATGGGTTTCGAGGTGCTTCCAATATAGCTGACTCCTTCGATGCACCTAAGGGGCACCAAAGGGGCATATTAAGCACCTTTGGCCACACCCCTTAGGACCGTGACACACAGCCACATATGTTGCCGCTGCTCTTTATTGGCAAGAGGGTCCACCAAGGCAGGTTGTCCACTCCGCTGCCTGTGCACTGAACAGCAAGCACAGCAGCTGGTACGCCCGTCGTCCTTCTCCCACACAACTCTTAGCACAGCTCCCAAGAGTAGCTATTTTAAAAAATGGCACATGGGTGGAAAAACATGTTAAAATCACTGCTTCCATCCTTGTTGCACACACCGATCCAACAGTGCCCCATCATGATCATCCATCCCGCAGGGCTGGTATTAGAGGGCGACAAACAGGGCTATTGCCCTGGACCCCATGCTACACGGAATACCAAGCCTTCCTCAAGCTGAAGGAGGCATAGTCTTCAGGCAAGCTTTGGGGGCCTCTTACCAACCCTGCACGTAGAAACAGCGTGGACAGGCAATTTGGTGTTTTTTTGCATGGCTAAGGGATAAATTCTATGACGCCTGCAAGCACTGCACAATTCCAGAAAAAATAGAAGCTTCTTATGTCTCATCTTATTACTTTACCATGTCCAACATGCATAAGAGATAGGTATTATACAGTTATTTTCTAAATAATTAGAATTTATAATGTTCAAATATTTTTTCAAGGAATCACAGATTACATGAAAGCTTTAACATTCCTCTGAATAAAGACTTTAGTGGTAGATTTTTATTTCAATATCCAGAACCCCTTACCAAAGTCCATAAGACAGTAAATCTGAGAAAGTCCCTTAAACATAATCTGTTATTTATTTATTTATTTATTTTATTTTCTTATATACCGCACTCTTTAGTATCAGCGCGGTTTACATGGAACAAGGAACCATAAACAACAAGTTTTTTTACATAGAACGGGGAGGTACAACTTGGATAACTTAGGGAGACATGCAAAACAACTATTTACATATGTAACAGTAATCTCTGAGGAATGGCCTATGAGCAATCTACGGATAGGTATTAAAAGTAGGCATTATGTGCGGCTATGGTGGATTATGATTTATCTTGTAGTATTGTATAAATAAGTGGTGTTTGAGTGCTCTCCTGAATTGCATGAGATCGGTAATGGCTCGGATTTCTGGAGGCAGAGTATTCCAACACTTGGGGGCATAAAAACTGAACGCTCTGTTGGATGTTGTTAATGTGCATTTTGTTGCTGCATTTGGTATAATTAGGGTGTTTGCTGTTGTGGATCTTCTGGATCTGTTGGGCGGAGTGGGCTGAAGTAGATTGACTAATGTTTCAGCAGTTATGCCGTGGATGGCTTTAAAGGTAAGTACTAGGGTCTTGAATAGTATTCTTCTGTGTGTAGGGAGCCAGTGGAGCTGCAATAAGATGGGTGTGATGTGGTCATACCTCACTGCTCCAAATAGAACTCTAGCAGCGGCGTTCATGGCAAGTTGTAAGGGTGTCAGTGAAGATTGTGGTAGCCCTTGGAGAATGGCATTGGCAAAATCAAAATGGGGTAGGATAAGGGCTTGATATACAGTTCGGAAATCACTTGGGTCCAGTAAGGTTCGTAGGTGTTTGAGTGACCGGATCTTGAAATATACGGCTTTGACAATGTGGGAGATGTGTACTTTCATGTCTAAGCACTGATCCAATGTGATTCCTAGGTAACGAATTGTAGGTTTTGTTTGGAGTTCGGCTTCTTTCACTTTTATATGAGGTGGAGGGGTAAAATTTGGATTTTTCGTGATGAAGAGTACCTCCGTTTTCTTATGTTGAATACGGAGGTTTTGAGATAGGAACCATTCGGATACTGCATCAAAACACTCAATAAGAGGTGAGAGGTCCATTTGCTTTGTGGAGAATGGCATATAGAGAAGGATGTCATCGGCGTATATCTGACATTGCACATTGAAGGATCTTATGATGTTACAGACGGGCTGGACGTAAATGTTAAACATGAGAGATAATGATGATCCTTGAGGAACGCCCTGGTTTTGGTGGAAGGGTTTCGATTTTGTTGATCTTGATCTTACTTGCTGACCTCTTCCCTCAAGGTATGATCTGCACCAATCAAGGGCGAGGCCGATAATGCCCTTTTCTTTTAGGCGTTCAATGAGCAGTCCGTGGTGAACAGAATCGAATGCTGCAGCTATGTCGATGAAGATAAGTACACAGCCTTGGTGGATGTTGTCAATCAAGGAGATAATATCATTGAAAAGGGAGATGAGAAGGGTTTCTATGCCGTGGTATTCTCTGAAGCCGTGTTGATGAGTATCTAGTGGGGCTACAGTATCGATGTGGTCTTGTATTTGTCGTTGTGCTTCCTTTTCAAATATCTTAGCTAGGAATGGTATGCTGGCTATGGGTCTGAATGATTCCACTTTGCTAGGGTCAAGTTTGGTTTTTTTTAGAAGAGGTCTAATTGACGTTTGTTTAAGTGCTGAGGGGAAGGATCCTGTTGTAAACGATAAGTTTATCATTCTTGTGATTAATGGACTGATATCACTGCGTATATTCTTTATCCAATAAGCTGGACAAGGGTCAGTATGAGCAGTGGTGGTGTTGATGGCAGCAATGGTATCTTCAATATGTTTCTTGGATGGAGTGGAGAATATTGATAGGTGATTTAGACAGGTGGTGTCTTGATGTTTGAAGTCAGCGATTTTATTTGTTTGCAATAGTTTTGATTGCAGATGGTCCGCGAAGGCTTGTGGGTGGATCTCCTCAGGAGGGCATGGTGATGGT
The DNA here is from genome assembly GCA_033557465.1 of Ichthyophis bannanicus. Lineage (NCBI taxonomy): Eukaryota > Metazoa > Chordata > Amphibia > Gymnophiona > Ichthyophiidae > Ichthyophis > Ichthyophis bannanicus. The sequence goes on from CM066040.1 coordinate 121,585,350, forward strand.
TCCTTAGATATGGATTTGACTATGTTGAAAAGATCCCGTGGTTTATTTAGGGATCTTTTGAGTGTATCCGTGTGAAATTGTTTCATTTTCGTCAGGACTGCTGTTCTGTGAGTCGAGAGTTGAGCGTTGTATGCTGTCTGGTCGTCGGTGGAGCGAGATCGACGCCATCGTTTCTCAAGTTTTCGAAGGTATAAGAGGGAGGTCCGCAGATCAGGAGAGAACCATGGTGCATTTTTTCTGTTGCTTGAGGTTTTGCTGTTGAGTGGTTTTTGTGCAATGGAGCTGAGGCTTTCGTTCCATGATGTAATCAGGTTTTCCAGATTGAGGGTAGTGTCATTGTAGAGAGGGTTAGTTTGTGCAAGTATGAGTTCTTTGTTGAAGGCATTGAAGCTTCGAGATGTCGTTTTAGTGGGATTGTGAGTGGTTCTGTTATGTGAGTTGTTGTGGTTCACGGGAATGATGAAGTTAATTAATTTGTGATCTGCCCATGGAACTGGGATCAGTGTTGCTACAAGATCATTGTTTGAATCACATGCTGATTGAGGAGCGAATATCAAGTTAGCCTTTCCATATGATTATGAAAGCCTGATCTCTTATTAGATATTAAATCTCATCTCCAATGCACTGAAATAATCAACTTGATAGATTAGGTAAGGGTGGTTTTTCAGGTCATTCTCAAAAATATCTTTTCAATTCAGTAGTCAAAGCAACCTATTTCATGCAATTTAATTTATACCATATTTAAAAATGTTCACTGCTTCCTGCCAACATCCTCTTTCTAGTATGTAGATTTTTGAAAGATAAATGATATGGATCTGACTATTCTCAAAAACTAAAGACTTTTAAGGGATTGATTTCCCTAAAATGCACAGTAAATTTAAATGATAACACAATGTCACAGTTACTGCATTTACCTAGCTAGCTGGATTGAAATAGATACCTATAGTAGAAATAGGGGCCCTTTCACTACATTTTTAATGCACATTAAGTGCAAAGCCCCTGCAGTAACTGTTGAGGGCATGATCAGCATGTTCTCAGCAGTTAAACATAGAAACATAACGACAGAAATAGACCACATGGCCTACCTAGTCTGTCCTTCCATATCAACTACTACAACAGTCCCCCTTTTTTACTTTAGAAATCCTCTGTGTTTGTTCCATGCTTCTTTGAATTCAGATATTTTCCTCACCTCTACCACCTCCACTGGGAGATTATTCCACAGATCCACCACTCTTTCCGTAAAGAAATATTTCCACATATCACACCTGAATCTATCCCCTTTCACTTTCATCCCATGTCCCCTCATAGCAAAGCTTCCTTTCAATAGAAAGAGGCTCTCCTCCTGTGCATTTATGCCACGGAGGTATTTAAACGTCTGAATCATATCACCTCTATCCCGCCTTTCCTCTAAGGTGTACATATTAAGATCATTAAGTCTGTCCTCATATGCTTTATAATGAAGACCACTAACCATTTTAGTAGCCACCCTCTGTACTGACTCCATCCTGTTTATATCCTTTTAAAGGTGCGGTCTCCAGAATTGCACACTATACTCCAAATGAGGTCGCATTTATACAGAGGCACTATCAAAATCCTTTTTTCTGCTAGCCATTTCTCTCCGTATGCACCCAAGCATCCTTCTAGCTTTTGTCATCGCCTTTTCTACCTGTTAGCTACTTTAAGATCATCAGACACAACTACGCCTAGGTCCCGCTCTTCCTTAGTGGACAAAAGTACTTCACCCCTATACTATATTGCTCCCTTGGATTGCTGCAGCCCAAGGTGTACATATTAAGATCCTTAAGTCTGTCCTCATATGCTTTATAATGAAGACCACTAACCATTTTACTGTACTGACTCTAGCCGGTTTATGTCCTTTTGAAGGTGCAGTCTCCAGAACTGCACAGTTACAGCACACAAACATGCATTAACTGGCTAGTGGCATTTAGGAAAAGGGCCCCAGAGATATCTAGATAGAGCAGGAAAGTGCATTCTTTGGTCAAAATTCACTTAATTCAGGTGTCTTAAAAATTTCAGGGCATACAAATTGAATTGTACCTATGAATTATCATAGGTACAATTGAACTTTCTAACACATGCAAATCAAACACACATTAACCATAGACATTAAAAATGAATGTGTGAAGCAAAATGACAAAAAAACCCACCCAAAAACCATGGCATTAAAAATCAGATATATACAAAAAGGAACCAAATGTGGTTTTCACCAAGCAAATCCCTAACGATGTTTTTGATACATACAGATAAAATCATTTAAATCAAAGAGGTTTGCTGATGTTGTTCTTCTGTCTACCCCCCACCCCCACCCTGAAGTTTCATAACATAGAAACATGATGGCAGATAAAGACTATATGCCTATCCAGTCTGTCATGGCATACCAACTACTAAATTCCCTTTTCTTCCTTTAGAGATCTTCTGTGTTTGTCCCCTGCTTTCTTGAATTCAGATGCTGTCCTCGTCTCTACTACCTCCTCTGGGAGACTATCCTTCTATCTATCGCTCTTTCCGTAAAGAAACTGTTACGCATTTTGCTTCTGAGTCTATTCCCTATCACCTTTATCCTATGCCCCCTCATTGCAGGGGTCTCTTTCAAATGACAGATGCTCTCCTGCTGCATTTATGCCATGGAGGTATTTAAACATCACAAACATATTGCCCCTCTCCCACTTCTCCACCAAAGTATACCAGAAAGGGAGGAGTGGTCTAGTGGTTAGGACAAGGTACTTCAGGCCGGAGGTTCAAGTCCCACCTGGGGACAGCAATCTCAGGCCAGAGGGACTGGGATTTCTAGTCCTATAGGCACTCCTTGTGGTCTTGGGCAAGCCACTTAACCCTCCATTGCCCATGTTCCCTGTAAGTATTAGCGTATGTGTCTCATATCCCCTCGTGTTAAATGTATCCCTGCTTTGACCCTGTGAAAAGCGGGATATAAATACAGCTAAATAAATAAAAGTATACATATTGAGATGTATAAGTTTGTTCCTATATGCCTTACGACGAAGCCCACTGACCATTTTGGTAGCCACCCTCTGCACCGACCCCATCCTGTTTACTGTATATCCTTTTGAAGGTGTAGCCTCCAGAATTGTGCATGATACTCCAAATGACCTAGATTGGCCACTGTTGGAAACACAATACTGGGCTTGATGGACCTTGGTCTGACCCAGTATGGCATAACTTATGTTCTTAATGAGGTCTTACCAAAGACTTTTACAGAGGCACTTTCACCTCCTACTTCCTGCTGGCCATGCCTCTCCCTATGCACCCAAACATCTTTCTGGCTTTTGCCGTCACCTTTTCTACCCATTTAGCTATCTTAAGATCATCAAAAACAATCACACCCAGGTCCAGCTCTTCTTTCATTGACAGGAGTACCTCACCCCCTATATTGTACCGCTCCCATGGATTTTTGCAGCCCAAATGCATGACCCTGCATTTTTTAGCATTAAATCTCAGCTGCCAAATTCTTGACCTTTCTTCAAGCTTTGCTAGACCCCTCCTGTTTTCTATTCCTTCCCAAGTGTCTACTCTATTGCAGATTGTATGATTTGTAAAGAGGCAAACTTTTCCTGACAGTCCATCTGCAATATCGCTAACAAAAATATTAAAAAGACTCAAACCAAGGAAAGATCCCTATGGCATATGACTGGCAACATCCTTCTCCTCAGAGTGAGCTTCATTTACATGTGCCCTTCATCACCTCCCCCTCAAACACTTTCTAACCCTGTCAGTCACTTTAGTGGCCATTCCTAGTATGTTCAATTTATTTATAAGTCATCTGTGCAGAACAGTGTCAAAGGCTTTACTGAAATCAAAGTATATCATATCTAGGACTCTGCTTTGGTCCAACTCAATAGTTGCCCAGTCAAAGAGTTACAGTAAGTAGATTTGTCCAACAAGACCTGCCTCTAGTAAAGTCAGGCTGCGTTTGATTCTGTAATCCATTGGACTCCAGAAACCTCACTATCCTATGTTTTGGCACTATTTTCATTAATTTACTCATTACAGAAGTCAGACTAACCATCCTGGGTCTCCCAATCTCATTCTTACTTCCGTGTCTGTGTAAAGGGACCACATACACCCATCTCCAGTCCTCTGGGACCACTATAGACTCTAAAGAAACATTCAAAAGGTCAGACAGAAGAGCCACTAGAATCTCCCTAAGTTCCTTCAGTACTCTTGGATGTATCCCATCTGGCTCCATCGCTTTGTCTATTTTTAGTTTAGCTAGCTCCTTACGAACACAATCTTCTGAAACTTTCAAAATCCCCTTCACTTTGTTCCTATTTGTGGGTGTTTTCTGAGGTCCTTCTCCTTGCCCTTTATCTGTGAACACAGAACTCTTAGCTCTTCAAAATATTGATATTTGTCTTCCTCTTTCTGTGTATTTTATGAAGAGGATGTATTTTATGAAGGCCACCGCCTATTTCTTCATCTTTTCAGTTACTTTTTTTTTTTTTTTGCGAATCATAGTGACCACCTTTTCCTTTTAGATTTATTTACTTTCTGAACAAAAAGGTTTGTTGCCTTTAAAATATCCCCTTTCAGTTTCATCCACTGCTTTTTTACATCCCCCAGCTGCTCCTATCCCACTAACTCCTCCTTGAGGAATTGTACCATCTTGGAAAAGTTAGTTTTTCTGAAGTCTATGACACTCACTTTTGAATGAATTTTATCAGCTATAATCCTAATATTGAGACACACTATCTGGTAACACCCACTATAACATCAAAATGCTCTCCCCATTGGTAAGCACCAGATCCAGTATGGCCCCTTCACATGTGGGTTCTGTTACCAGTTGCTGGAGTAGTTCTCCATGTAGAGAATCCAGGATCTTTTTACTTCCATTAAAGCCTCAACATCTGGAATCATATTGTCCAAACTACAGGCATTAATGCACACTGCTTTCCATGTTGTACCTTTTACCCATGTCTACAGAGATATGTGGAGGCCAATTCAGGAATATACATCCTCAGGCCTTCCAGATATCTGGAGGGCCCGGGGATGCACCCGATTCTGTACCCACGGGGGCTAGATGGCCCCATGGGGGCAGAATAGCGGCATAAGGCCAGGATATGCCCGGATTCAGGAACCCTGGATGTTCCTTACACTTAGCCAGCTAGTCCAGCCTAGCCCCTGCATAGAGCCGCTGTGCCATGGCATCATGGCATCATGTTGCCATGGCACCATAGCTCCATGCAGGAGCTGCAATCCCCAGCTGATCATAAAAATCATCTTTCCCTGCAGCCTCACCCCCAATTGGACCTGCCGTGGTTAAGATCTGGCCATGGGGGACACCTTGTACCACCTTACCTGTTTTCCCAAGCCCAGATCCCACATATTGCACCATCCAGGGGGACATAGTCCACCTCGGAGGTGGAATAAGTCCACCATCCAAATGGCCAACCCCAGTCGTACAGGCCCACCCCCTCACAGAGCTCCCCACATATCTGTTGTATGTATGGGGAGCTCTGTGGATGGAATCACCATCCAAGCATTTAGCGGGGATGGACGTCTGAACCGGATGTCTATCATCACTTAGCGCTGCTCAGAATCTACTCCTTAATGTTCTACTTATCCGAAGGCTTTAACTTATCTTGGATCTTTCTTCACCCATCCCCAATGAAGTTAGTTTAAAGCCCTCTTCTAGATTCATTAGGGATAGGTTAGGGAAAGCCCTCAGGAATCTTGTTCTAGAGAATTCTTCTCTCCCCTTTTTGGTGATATTTTATTCTTTTTATTTATCATCTTTTTTTTTATACCATCTTTCTACAAGTCAAGAAGGTTCACATTTAACTCATTGCTTGAACATTAAACCGCTTAATACTAGAAGCCCCAAAGTGCGTCAATTGACGCAAATGCATCTTCGAAATTGTATACCAGCGCCACCGCTAGAACCATGTCAGTCATGTTCCATGACTTTGTTAGCAAGGTCAAGATGTTCAAATATGTGCATTGAAAATTAATGACAGATGCACCACCTAGTGGGAAAATGAATTTATACCTAGAAGCCCCAAAATACGTCAATTGACGCACTCAATTGTCTTGGATGCGTCAGCTGACGTACTTTGGGGCTTCTAGGTAGCGCATCTCAATCACTGTTTACAGTTTTACTCCGACATTACAAACAATAATCACACGATGACGTCATGTAATGATGTCACATACTGCACATATTTAACAAATAAGTAACTTCACATTAATTCACATCTGCATTTCATGCTAAACGCAGTCATCGTGATAATGCGTCAGTTGACGCACTTTGGAATTTCTAGATAAAATTCCTTTTGGGGCTTCTAGTGTTAACCAAACATGTTCATTACATTTAACACTACATTTAACAGTAGCGCAACAGGTGTTAAGGATGGAAAGGGGAATTAACTATATACACTGAGATAGGAACCGAGGCTAGTTGTTGGGAGAAATTCCTATTGAGAATCTGGACCATAGTGCTCCAAGAACAGTAGGGTTTTCAAATTCTTGCAGAAGTCGCCTTTCTGTTTGATGGTTCTTATCTAGGGTGGTAGGGAGTTACAGAGTGATGGGGCATATAGTAAGAATGTTCTGCTGGGTTTGTCAGTTGATATGTCCAGCAGGTTGAGTGTATTTTGTCTCCTGGACCTGCTGTTGGCAGGTTTTGTTAATAATGAGAAACTGTCCGCTGATAGAGTTACAGCACAGTAATAATGGGTGATTTCAATTACCCCGGTATCGACTGGGTCAGTGTCACGCCACGACATGCTAGGGAGGTAAAGTTCCTAGATGAAATAAATGACTGCTTCTTGGAGCAGCTGGTTCATGAACCGACCACAGGGGAAACCATATTGGACCTAGTCCTTAGTGGAATACCAGATCTGGTGCAAGAGATAAGGGGGTTGGGGCCACTTGGCAATAGTGATCATAGCATGATCGCGTTTGATTTAATTAGTGGAGGAGGGATAGTAAGGAAATCTACAGTACTACCTTTTAACTTTCGAAAGGGAGACTATGCAAAAATGAGAAAAATAGTTAAGAAAAAACTAAAAGGAGAAGTTGCAAAGGTTAAAGACTTATATCAAGCTTGGGTGTTGTTGAAAAATACTATCTTGCAAGCCCAAACCATCTGTATTCCATACTTTAAGAAAATTGGAAGGAAGTCCAAAAAACTGCCAGCATGGTTTAAAGGTGAGCTCAGAGAGGCTGTTGCCAAAAAAGCATCTTTCAGGAAATGAAAAAAAGAGCCAAACGATGAAACCTGGAAACAGCACAAGCACTGGCAAGTTAAATGCAAGGCAATGATAAGGCAGGCAAAGGGAGAATTTGAGAAGAAACTTCCTGCGGAAGCAAAAACACATAATAAAGACTTTTTCAAGTACATTTGTAGCAAAACACCTGTGAGAGAGTCAGTTGGTCCATTAGATGATAGAGGGGTTAAAGGGGCACTAAGAGGAGACAAGGCAATAGCGGAGAGACTGAATGAATTCTTTGCTTCAGTCTTTACTGAGGAAGATGTAGGGATATTACCCATGACTGAAGTGGTATTTAAAGGTGCAGAAGAACTGAAGGAAATATCAATACATCGGGAAGATGTATTATAACTATTAGATAAACTGAAGAGTAGCAGATCACCTGGGCCGGATGATATACATCCAAGGGTGTTGAAAGAACTGAAAGATGAGACTGCAGACCTGCTATCAGTAATCTGTGAACTATCATTAAAATCATCTGTAATACCTGAAGATTGGAGGATGGCCAACGTAACCCCAATTTTTAAAAAGGGTTCCAGGGGTGATCCGGGAAACTACAGACCGGTGAGCCTGACGTCAGTACCGGGAAAAACAGTAGAAACCATCATAAAGAACAAAATTGCTGGACATGTAGATAGTCACGGCTTAATGGGAGACAGCCAACGTGACTTTAGACAAGGAAGATCTTGTCTTACTAATATGTTTTTTTGAAGGTGTGAATAAACAGGTAGACAAAGGTGAGTCGGTTGATATAGTGTATTTGGACTTTCAGAAAGCCTTTGACAAGGTCCCTCAACAGAAACATTTGGCAAAACTAAAGAGTCAGGGGATAGGAGGCAGTGTACTGTTGTGGATCAGGAACTGGTTAAAAGATAGAAAGCAGAGGGTAGGGCTAAATGGCCAATTTTCACAATGGAGAAAGGTGAATAGTGGTGTACCCCAGGGATCTGTGCTGGGTCCGCTGCTTTTTGACATTCATAAATGACCTGGAAAACGGAATAATGAGTGAGGTTATCAAATTTGCAGATGACACAAAACTATTAAAGTTGTTAAAACCCAAGAGGATTGTGGAAAATTGCAAGAGGATCTTGATAAATTGGAAGACTGGGCATCAAAATGGCAATGTTTCTATATTGGTTATCTTTATTTGTCCAGTTGCAATGGGCAGTGAGCTCAGGTTTGCTATATAAACCTGTGTTTTGAGAGACTTGTAGGTGTAGTGCCACAGAAACATAAAAACATGTCGACAGAAAAAGACCACATGGCCTATCTAGTCTGCCTTTCCATATCAACCACTACAACAGTCCCCTTTTTTCCTTTGAAGATCCTCTGTGTTTGTCCCATGCTTTTTTGAATTCAGATACTGTCCTCATCTCTACCACCTCCACTGGGAGATTATTTTACGCATCTACCATTCTTTCCTTTTTTAAAAAAAATATTTTATTTAAGGCTTTTTCTTTCCTGAATACAAAGTAACAAAAACAAGAAACAATTTGAAATATTCAAGATACAATTCAAACAAAGAATATACAGGAAAAAAGATCACTACACATCACGGAGAAAACAATCAATAATACACAGGAAAATACAAAATTATTATAGTAATTAAGAGTTTAACAACTCCACATTAGGGAGCACATAAAAAACAAACAAACCCACCCCCTTACTTCTCTGCCAATTCCCTAGCAATCAAAAACTTCTGTAACTGGTCAACATCCGTATAAGCAAAATTTTGCCCCTGGTAAACAACCAGGCAGCGACAAGGAAATTTTAAAAAGAAAGACGCTCCCAAAGCAATAACTCTAGCTCTCAACCCCAAAAACTGCTTACGTCTGAGCTGCGTCACACGACCAACATCAGGAAAAACGTGGAGCTTGAAACCACAGAATAAAGCTTCCCTGTGCTTAAAATAAGCCCTAAGCACAGTCAATTTGGTAGATTCAGAACCCAAAGTTGCAACTAAAGTGCAACGCTTGGATATAAGATCTGTAGAATCCTCCAAGAAAGCGGTTAAGTCTTGGCCGACTGACTGAACAGAGGGAGCCGAAGCCCCCTCTGCAACAGGCATCGGCAGACCACCTGAAGAAAAAAGAGTATACCTGAACTACCTCCAAGGAGCCCTTCAATTTCAATATCTCAGAGAAATATTTCTGCAGTAAAATTTCAGGAGACAGTAAGTGAGTTGAGGGAAAATTAAGAAAACGTAGATTTCTAGCCCGGTGTTGATTCTCCAACAACTCCACACGATAGGAAACAGCAGAGATATCTTTAAGTAAAGGGAGAGGAGAATCAACACGGGCAGAAATCGGAATCAGAGAATTTAACTGTTTATCAACCATATTAAATTTATCAACTACTTTGCTCGTAAAACAACACAATGATGAAACAGTGGATGACAAACGTTTATCAATTTGCTGAATGGCAGTCCAGATATCAGCTAACGTTACCTCCCCAGTAATGAGAGGAATACTTTGATCAGAAGCAGCCAGACAAACAGGCCTCAGAGGCGAGACCAAAGGCGTTGCGGGTGCATCTAATAAAGTAGAAGACGAGAAAGGCTGGGGAAAGGGAGGCGGGAGCTGGAGCTCCGGGCTTAAAGAAGCTCGGTCCGACGAAGTGTTAACAGGCTGCAGCAACGAAACATGCCTGTCCATAGGGCCAGTCACTTTACCCCCAGAATCTCGATCTCCCAATTCAGATTTTGCCACCGATTTCCCTTTTCGCTTCCCCATGGACACGGCAGGCAGCGTCAAGCGCTCTCAGATGCTTCTCAGGAGCGCCGAAGGTGCACAAAAGGAGCATGTCTAACCCCTTGTGACACGCCCCTTTGGACACGGCCCCGCAAGTCGTGACTCGCAAGCCGCGAGTAGCACTCACAGAGCTTTATGGGGATCACAGGGGGGGTTCCTACAAGGCAAGAACATCCGCCCAGGTGCCTGCAGCTGTACCTCTGAGTCTCCGCTCCCTCCTGCAGCCCGGCTCCGCGCAGTTGTAGTGACCGCAGGTGCTCCCAGGATAAGATGATGTCTCCCCATCTACCATTCTTTCCATAAAGAAATATTTCCGCATATTACTCATGAGTCTATCCCCTTTCACCCTTATTGTGTGTCCCCTCATAACAAAGCTTGCTTTCAATCGAAAGAGGCTCTCCTACTGTGCATTTATGCCACGGAGGTATTTAAACATCTCGATCATATCATCTCTTTCCTGTCTTTCCTCTAAAGTATAAATACATATTACGATCCTTAAGTCTATCTTCATATGCTTTATAACGGAGACAACTAACCATTTTAGTAGTCACCCTCTGTACTGACTCCAACATGTTTATGTCTTTAAGGTGTGGTCTCCAGAAATGCACACAGTACTCCAAATCAGGTCATACCAAAGACATATACAGAGGCACTATAATCTCCTTTCTTCTGCTGGTCATTTCTCTCCCTATGCACCCAAACATCCTTCTAGATATCACCATCACCCTTTCTACCTGTTTAGCAACTTTAAGATCATCAGACACAATCACACCAAGGTCCCGCTCATCTTTAATAGACAGAAGTACTTCACCCCCTATACTATATCGCTCCCTTAGATAACTGCTGTCCAAATGCATGACAGGGACAGGAGTGGTCTAGTGGTTAGGACAAGGTACTTCAGGCCGGAGGGCCGGGGGTTCAAGTCCCACCTGGGGACAGCAATCTCAGGCCGGAGGGACTGGGATTTCTAGTCCTATAGGCACTCCTTGTGGTCTTGGGCAAGCCACTTAACCCTCCATTGCCCATGTTCCCTGTAAGTATTAGCGTATGTGTCTCATATCCCCTCGTGTTAAATGTATCCCCCAATTGACCACTTTGACCCGGTGAAAAGCGGGATATAAATACAGCTAAATAAATAAAATAAATAAATGACCTTGCATTTTATTTTTAACTTTAAAATCTCAGCTGCCAAATTCTAGTCCATTCTTCAAGCTTAGCTAGATCCCTCCTCATGTTATCCGCACTTTCCTGGGTGTCTAATCTATTGCAGATTTTGGTATCATCTGCAAAGAGGCAAACCTTACCCAACAGCCCTTCCACAATATCACTAACAAAGATATTAAAAAGAATCAGACCAAGGACAGATCCCTGGGGCACACCATTGGTAACCACCTTCTCTTCAGAGTGAGCCCCATTTACCTTCACCCTTTGTCGCCTACCACTCAACCAATTTCAATCCAAGCAGTAATTTCAGGGTTCATCCCTAGGGTGCCAAGTTTGTTTATGAGTCGCCTGTACAAAATGGTATCAAAGGCTTTACTGAAATCTAAATACACCACATCTAGGGCTCTCCCTTGGTTCAACTCTGTAGTCACCCTATCAAAGAAACCAATCAGATTTATCTGACAAGACCTGTCTCATGTGAGTCCATGCTACCTTGAATCCGGTAATCCGTTGGACTCCAGAAACCTCACTATTTTCTCTTTCAGAAGCTCTTCCAATAATTTACTCACCACCGAGGTTAAACTAACCAGCCTGTAGTTTTCAGCCACATCCTTACTTCAACTTTTGTGTAAAGGGACCACATGTGCCTCTCTCCAGTCCTCTGGCCCCACTCCCAACTCCAATAAGGCATTGAAAAGGTCAGTCAGTGGAACTGCTAGAATATCCCAAAGATCCCTCAGTATTCTCGGGTGTATCTCATCTGGTCTCATCGCTTTGTCCACTTTTAAGGGTTAGCTAGTTTCTCAAGAACACAGTCTTCTGAAAATTGTTCAAGCTGCCCCTCGCTTCTTTTCCTGTTTGTGGGTGTTTTCTGAGGCCCTGCTCCTGGTTCTTCATCTGTGAACACAGAACAGAAATATTTGTTAAGCAATTCCACTTTATCCTCATCAGCTTCTACATATTCCTCCCCTTCACCCTTGATTCTGACAATACCACTATTGCCCTTCCTCTTCTCTCTAACATATCTGAAAAATGTTTTGTCCCCCCCCCCCCCCCCCCATTTTACTGCACAGGCTATTTTTAATTCCATTTGTATCTTTGCTTTCCTGACTCCTTTCCTAGCATCTCTTAGCTTTTCCAAATATTGATACTTGTCTTCCTCTTTCTGTATATTTTATGAAGAGTATGTCTTATCTCCCCCCCCCCCCCATTTTATTGCATTGGCTATTTCCTCCTCTTTTGAATCTTTGCTTGCCTGACTACTTTGCTAGCTTCTCTAAGTTTTTCCAAATATAGATGCCCGTCTTCCTCTCTCTGTGATCTCTTGTATTTCATGAAGGCCTCCCCCTTTTTCTTCACCTTGTCAGCTACTTCTTTCAAAGAACCATAGCGGTCTCCTTTTCCTTTTACCTTTATTTACTATTTTAAAAAAAGGTTGGTTTCCCTTCAAATATCAATTTTCAGTTTTGCCCACTGTTTTTCTACATCCCCCAGCTGTTCCCATCCCGCTAACGACTCCCTGAGATATTGGCCCATTTTGGCAAAATTAGTTTTCCTAAAGTTTAAGACCCTCACTTTTGAATGTATTTTAGCAGCCCTAGTTCTAATACTGAACCACACCATCTGGTGATCACTGGATGCAAATGATCTCCCACTGTAACATCAGAAACACTTTCACCATTGGTAAGCACCAAGTCCAGTATGGTGCCTTCATGTGTGGATTCTGTTACCAGTTGCCTGAATAGTTCTTCCTGTAGAGAATCCAGGATCTCCTTACTTCTAGATGATACTTCATTAGGGATTGCCAAACAATATCTGGCATATTGAAATCCCCTATCAGTAGGGCTTCCCCTTTCCTGGCAATGCTGCGTATGTCTTCAGTTAACTCTGTCCACTTCTTCTCCCTGTGCAAATAGAATTCTCTTTCCCTCTTTCTAGTTTAACCCACAGTGCCTTCTCTCTCACTTTTAAGTCCTGCATTTCCTTAGCTTTAATATGATGTTTTTATATATAGTGCCACTTCTCCTCCTCCCCTTCTTCCTACCCTGTCCTTTCTCAAAAAAAGTATAGCCTGGTATAGTTACATTCCAGTCATGGTTGTCTGTGAACCATGTCTTGGTTACTTCCACAAACTCCAAGTCAGCCTATCCCATTAAAGCCTCAACATCTGGGATCTTATTTCCCATGCTACAGGCTACACACTGCTTTTCATATCTTGCCCCTTTTATCCATGTTTCGCTTGCCTAGAGGCTTCCTTCACCCATCCCCAATGAATCTAGTTTAAAGCCCTCTTCAGTAGATTAGTCAGTCTGCTACTTCAGACACATTGGCTCTTCTTGGGCAGATGGATACCATCTCTGCTTTGCAACCCTTGGATCAGCATCCCATGATCCAGTAAATCAAAATGCTCTCAATGACACCATCCATGCAGCCATGCATTTATCTCCAGGATGAAAGCTTCTCTGCCTTGGCCTTTACCCTCAACAGGGAAGACTGAAGAGACCACCACCTGCATCCCTATCTGCTTCACCCTCTATCCCTCTGAGCATATCAAAAGTGACATCATGGCTCTGGGACAGAGGGTGAAGCAGATAGGGATGGACTTGATGAATCTTGGACAAACTCTCTGTAACATCACGGATTTTGGCACCTGGCAGACAGCATACCTCTCTGGACATCAAGTCTGGTTGGCAGATGGATGCCTCAGTACCCCTCAGAAGAGAGTCACCACCACCAGTACCCTTCACTTCCTTGTGGTCACTGATTCTGCAACTTTGGGGTGCTTGAGCTCTGGTTCTTCCCTTTCAAGGGATACTTTCACCTCCTCCACTTCCAGGGCTGCATAATGGTTTTTCATTTCAATGGCTGAGGAATTGGATTGGTTATTCTGCAGGCCCTGGTGACTCGTGTCCAACTTTCATCATTCTGTAGGTTCCCACCTTCTCCTCTGCTGGAGAGCTTGGATGTTTCAAGAAGCATCTCATCAATGTACTTCTTACTGTCTTGAATGCTCCTCAGCCTCACCACCTCTTCTCTGGGTTCCTCCACTTGTTTCCCAGGAGCTTCAGCATGCAGGCATCCTTGACTTGGAACCAGTCCTCAAATGTCATTAGGATCTCTGTCTGGACAGAGGCAGAAGCTGTAACGGGGGCAATAATTTTGGTGATATGATTTTTCCCAGCCATTGTTCAGTTGGTGGAGCTTAAGTATCTGTTGAAGCAAAAGAGAGAAAGACCTACCAAAGTTCCAGACGGTTTCTCAGCTGTCCTTTCAGAGAAAAAGCCACTGAACTCTTAAGTATGTTCTAAATGTGCTGTTCCAAGTCCCTGTGTGTAACTAGTTGGGAAGATGCCCTATAAAGCAAGACTGCTCACATGGGGTGGGCAGGGAGGGAACTAACACCTGATGAGGTGTCAGTAGCGTCAAAGAGCTGAGAAAGACACTAAAAGCAGAGTTTTAAACCTATATCACTAAAGACAATATTTCCCATTTTGAACAAAAGCACCAAACATAACGTAACTTTGTTTTAAAAATGTACCAAAGCCCTTTTAAAAGCTTTCAGGCAGAGCTAGTAATTAAAAAGCCACACATTTTTACATTTGCTTGAAATGCAGAGCCCCTGTTAGCAATGTGGTGATAGAGGAGTGTGGTCCTGTTATGTGTTGAGGTGGGATTCTTTGAAAGTGAAATTACTATCTCAAATAGCTCTCAAGGCTTATTGATTGCAGTCATGATTAGATTGGTGTAACATTCCTGCTTGGCTCTGGTACGTTCACAATATTTGTTCAGCTCCTGCAAGTATTGTGTTTGTGTATGTTTGTCCAGGGTGCTTCTCTACTTGCATTCAAGACAACACAACTTGCATTTCAGTTCTTTAGTGTAGTTGAGTACCAGGGTGTTATGTTTTGCCATTTGCTTTTGCTGACTGTTGTTGGGGCTTGGGTGGCAACTGAAACGCTTGCATTCCATTTGTTTATCAATGAATCATTGTATTCATCAATGGAGTGAGATGTTCGTTTTGGGGGTAATTTTCTGAATAAAATCTTGATTGTCAAATGGTAGAAACCTGCGATTAGTGGAGTTGGATTCAGAGTTTTGTTTCGGAGTGTTTTGATAAGGGAGCGTGAATGCATTCAGGTGATGATCTGACCAGAGGACTTGAGTGGTAGATGTGTGTGGTTGGTTTGAGTTGTTGGCTGTAAGGGTTGGGATGAATAAGAGGTCTAGTGTACCACATCTTTGTTGTGGGTGGGAGTTTTGATGATCTGTGAGAACTGGAGGTCACTCATGCTGCTTGGATACCGAGGCCAGGTTGGAATCTCCAAGAAGAATAAAGTTGTTAGGTTTGTTGGAGTGGGTGCAGACAGTATCAAGTATGGTGGACAGCTCGCCTGAATTGGTAGTTGGTGCTCTGTATGCAAGGCTGATGGAGTATTGTTTGTTTGTGATAGTATTCAGTTCTAGGTTGGGTGTGGAGGATGTTTCCATTGTGTTGAAATGTAGTTACTTGTTTGTTAGAATGCAAACCCCTGCACCCCTGCTGGCCATTCTAGGGCAGTTGAGAATGTTGTGGGTGGATGTGTTTGGTTGGTTTAGTAGAACATTCTCTGTTTCCATGAATCATGTTTCAATCAGGCACATATTGTCAATATTGTGGGGTCTTCTATAAGGTCATGTATAGTTTGGACTTTGTTTCATGCTGATCAAACGTTGATGAGGGCACAGTTGATTGCATTGTTGTTAGCCAAATACCTGTGTTGGTTGTGAGTCCTGATTATGTTGTTCTGTGGTAGAATTCCGATGAGTCTGGTATAGTTTGCATTTCCTGGTGGGTGACTAGTCTGCCATTGGTTGTGTTTTAGGTGTTCTGAGTTGTGAATAATTGGGATCGGAGTATCCTGGAGTAGGGGGATAGATTTTCCAGTGAGGAATGTGAGGAAGAGGCCCAGGGCCAAAAGCCACAAACCCAAGGGCTTCATTGTTGAGCTGTGTGCATGTTAGATTGGTAACAAGTGTTTAAGGTATGGTGTCCTAATGGGTAGAGGCTTCAGCCTGTGATTTTATGGTTGGTGATGATTTGATAGGCCTCTTAGAGGAGGTGTAGCTACCAGCTCCCTGTTAGGACACTATAAGGTCTATTCTGTTTGAGGACCCTTCTGGTTCTTGTGTCTTTCTTCTAGAGTATACATATTTAGGTTCTTATGTCTCATAGGTCCTTTGGTGCTAGCAATGCACCCATTTGCCTGTATTTTTTCAGAGGATGAAATAATACCTGAAGAATTTATTTTCATCATATTGTTATATTAGAACCAGATGTCATGGCTACCTAGACTTTCCACAGAAGCTGGACCCCCCCCCCCCCCCCCAAACTCCAGAACGAGTTTCCCAGGCAGTGCTATTACTCAAAGAAACCAATGGGCAGCAAGCTTTTTAACCTGAAAAATTAGTATTCCAGGGTTGGTCCTGGACTGATCTAGCAGAGTTCATGAAAGGAGATTATCAGGTATGATTAAAATCTCTCTGTCCCTATCATACTGAAAGACCGGTTCAGATGAGTAGGAACTACCCAAGCAGTTAGAACTTGGGGTAAGAGAAAGATAACAATTAAGACAGACTACCCTGTCAAAGGAATCATCTGAATAACCTCCGCAAGTGCCCACAAGTGCCCAAGGGTTTCACCAAGGTGATCACCGAAGGCAGGAAACCTTAGAACTATCCCTCGGGGACACACGAATAGGCTCCATCCCAGAAAGCTGCACTCCATGGAGTGAACTGTAAGTCACTCCTGAATGTGCTTATCAGGCAAGATGCACCCTGCTCCTCATGGTCTCCCAAGGCCAGGAGTGAACAACAGAGGACTTGATCTCTGCCATAACTTCCTTCAAACTGCCGAGGACAGAGAGTCTGAACAGCAGAAAAAATGAGGAATTGTGATGAACTCATACAACACCCCTGAGCAGAAATCCTTTTGAAGATCCCTCTCTGTGAAGGAAAGCAGGACCACAAATCAATCAGGATGAGAAAGGAGGGGGCAGTCTGTTTGAAAGATGGATGGCAAAGGTTTCCCAGCAAAAGCAGCTGTGCAAAGAACCAGGAAGATGCACTCTATGTCAAGGGCTTCAGCATGGACCCCAGAATGGATCATAAGGAATCAACCCACCAGGGAGGCCTTACACATGGACCCAAAGAAGGGCCACAACAGGGCCCTCTACCACAGGAGTCCACAGAGACCCAACAGAACATTCAGACAGACAGAACTGTTTCACTCCTGCTGAAGGAGGCTGCACAGAGATACTTCCCAAGGAACCTCTTGGTGACAATTCCTGTAGCAGAACAGGCCCACCACTCAAACCCTGTGGGCTAAGGGCCAAGTCATGGCCCCAGGTTAAACTTCTAAATAGCTCTAACATCTGCCCAGGGCACCTGCTAAACTCTGCTAAACCCCCCTCCCCATAATCTTGGCAAAGCTTTGGAGAGGTGTGTCTAGATCCAAGGCAATGCCCGGATGCTAAGAGATTGCATAGAACACATATACAGAGAAACAGCTAATGTTGTTCACCCTATAAAGCAACAAATGCCATGACAAAGTCAAGAATGTGTGCCCTATTTGACCAATACCCTGCCAGACTCGAAGGGACCCATAGAAAGATTAGACATGGAATCTGAAGATTACCAGCTCTAGGCCCAGGACATGTCAGAAGGAATTTCCCTTTGCTTATCCACATGTCCCCTTTCCAGTGGGGTCAGGATAACATCTTTGGCCCTACTGGAAAGGGGACAATAGAAACAATCTGATACTACCAGAAGCACCAATGAGTGTCCCCCAAAGTCCTTCACCTCAGCAGATAATCTTAGGAAGGCTCCTGTGAATACCTTGCAAACTCTGCTGTAATTTACCTAATATTCATCAGAAGTCCCAGGCTGGCCTGGACCAGTACTCAAGAGATGAAGAACTGGTGATCCGAAGGAGTTGGCAAACAATGCTCTAGCCTAAGGACTATGAAGCCCACTAGTTTCATGTAGTATGGTGGTGCTCAGAAGAATGCGACTAAGTTAAACCCCAAATGGCTAGATTCAAGAGGGACCACTGGCATCCAATGAAGGGGAATACAAGCTCCCAACTCAAGTTCACCAGATACTTCACTAGGATAGTCCCTACTGCATTGGAAATCCCAAAGGACTCATCTTCTCCATAGAGCAGCTCTGGGCTTTACACATGATCTTAGAAGATCCCTTGACACTTCTCTGCCTGTCTTCCAGGAGTCTCTATCGGCGAGTTTCTCAAATCAGAGATAAAGGGAGCCTTAAAGAAAAACTGCTCTGCTATAGACCAGAGTTATCAGAATAAAGACAGTACTAGAAACTGGCCGATACCAATTTCATCATGGAGCTGGGAGAGACTCTGCACCAGTATTAACTATCAGCGGGGTGGGGTACTGCAAGCCTTATTTATTTATTTAACATTTCTTTTTTTATTTTTTAACTCTGTTTATTGACCACAAACACAGAAGAAACAATAACATAGTAACAGAACATACAGCCCCCGGGCAGGGTTGACTCTTATCCACTGCCCAGGAGCCCCACATCCGCTGACAAATGGCCTATACAATTTCTTTTAATTATCCTCCTCCCCTCTTCCCCCCCCTCCCCCCCCCCCCCCGCACAACCGCCTTCCCTCCACATAGAGGAATACATCAGCAATAATCATGAGCATAACCTTGGATCAGGCTCTCTGCCCAATCTCTACCCATCTCCCCCCACTATCTCTCAAATCTGCTGCAATATCTCATTCCGGCTATGAGGTCCCAGTTCTTGTATATAAGGTTCCCATATCAACAGAAAGGAGGACCACTGACGGATACTTCCCCGCACTCCCCATCTTTCTGAGAGCATCAGCTGGTGGAAGCTATTTCGCCATTCCCAATAGGAAGGGGGGATCTTGTCTCTCCATCTGCGGAGTATCAGGCCTTTCCCCACCAGACAAGCCTTCCGCACCAATAAGCGCTCCCACCTCCCCTTCGGGCAACCCACTCCCAGCTGATCCAAAACCACCAGCGGGCCTTTCCATTGGAAATCCTGGTTCAGCAATTTACTCAGAAAAGACTGAATGTGCACCCAATAGGGGCGGATTCGTATACATCCCCACCACCTATGGCTCAGGTCAGCAAGGGGTTCAGCACATCGGGGGTAACTCCCATCTAAGGTCAAATGACTTCGCAGCGCACGTCTCGGGGAAAAATGTGCTCTAATAAGACATTTAAAATTGCACTTCCCTCCAGCGCGCTCCACCTACCAATGCGGCAATCCTTCGCAGGCCCTCACTAACAGACCCCAGCACTATTGCTTGACCCAATTCAGTCACCCATGCTACCCCCACCCCCTCGTAATTGGGCATTGACCTATATCCGTCAAATCTATCCCTTAACCCTGAAATTGTAGGAGGAGCATCCTTCCCTAGTTCAAAAAATTCTATAATCTGTGCCGAACATTCCGCGCTCAGTTCAGATACCGGGAGGGAGGCTACATAATGAGACAGCTGCATGTATGCAAAGTAATGGCTCAGGCTCAGATCATATTCCTGACACAAGTAGGCGAATGTTTTGCATTCGCCGGCTGTATCTACCACATGCCCAATGTTCTGAATGCCTACCCCATACCAAGCCCAAAAGATTGCGGTCTCTGACCCCGGGGTGAAAGCTGTATTACCTTGTAACGGCAACCAGCTTGAAACATGCATTGAACTATTCCAGTAAATGTTCAGTTGCTTCCATGTGCGCCTCGCAGAATTCAACAGCGGGCTTCGCTTCAATCTGTCCGACAACCGAGATTGATCCAAGTGCAACACCGCTAACACTGTCTGGGGAGCTACAAAGGCTTCTTCCAATGCTCGCGGTGTATAGACTTCGGTACCCCTTAGCCAGTCTCCAATGTGACGTGACTGACATGCCAAAGCATACTGCCCCAAGTCAGGGAGTCCTATCCCCCCATCCTTCCATTTCCCCCGCAGACGGTCCAAAGGGATTCGGGCCCTAGCCCCTCTCCATATAAACCCCCGTATTTCCTTCTCCAGCTGGACCAGGTCCCGCCTCAGTAACCACACCGGAAAAGTCTGCATCCAGTAGAGTATTCGCGGCAGAACCTCCATTTGCAGCGCCGCCACTCCACCCAACATGGACAAGGGCAGGGGGGTTCCATGCCCTAAGCTGCACACGCAGCCGGGTTAATACTCTCTCAAAGTTCCGCTTGTATAAGTCCTGAACGTTCCCTGGTAATAGGATGCCCAAGTATACAAATGCATCTTACGCCCATTGCAGCAGAAAGGTATTCTACCTATTCCTAAGTTATTTTCCAGTATAAATGCTCCAAGAGAAATAGTCACTTCATGTTCAGTTCCAGTGAATTTTGACTGCGCTTAATGTATATAGTTTACTGTATATGTATATGATTTATACCGACTCCCCTGTTTCTTCCAAGTTTTCAAAACCCTGTTAAATGTAAAATGTACTACAGTTATCCTGTATGTATATGTTTTTGTTCCATGTGAACCGCGCTGATGACAATAGTGCGGTATATAAGAGATGTTAAATAAATAAATATTCCCCCACTGTGCTTGAAGGCTGCCCGACACATCTAATGCTTCTGATTTTTTCAAGTTAATCTTCAATCCTGTAAAACTTTCAAAGTAGGAGAACTCTTCCATCAACTGCGGCAAAGATTCTTGCGGGGACAACAAATGCACCAGCATATCATCTGCAAAGGCCGACATTTTAAAGCTTTACCTACCCATCCATACCCCTCTGATCCACGGCGATCTCTCTACCGTCCTAATCAGCGATTCTAAAGATAATACAAACAGTAGGGGAGAGAGGGGGCAACCCTGACGAGTACCCCTTCTCAATGAGAAGCTCTCCGACAACACCCCGTTACACACTATACCGGCTGTGGGTTCTATATAAAGACTCTCCACCAGTTTACAAAACTGAGTCCCCAATCCATACTGCGGCAACAACAGCTGTAGGTACTGCCAGCTAACCCTGTCAAATGCTTTTTCTGCATCAAAGCTAATCAACAGAGACTGCAACATGTGTTCCTGCACCCACTCTAAGGACGCTAAGATTTTCCATAGATTACGCACCGCATATCTCCCTCTCACAAACCCCACTTGCGTCTCATGTACTAGTTCGTCCAAGACCCCTGCCAACTGGTCTGCCAATACTTTGGACAATATTTTCAGATCAAAATTCAGCAGGGAGATTGGCCGGTATGACTGCCTTAACTAGATCTTTGCCTGGTTTAGGAATTAAAATAATATGTGCATGGTTGTTCCCCCATTGGAATGTCCCCCGCTCAGCCCTTTGACTAAAGACTTCCACTAGTAGAGGAGACACTACATTCTGCAATAGCTTATAAAATTCTGCTCCATACCCGTCGGGGCTGGGCACCTTACCACAACGCGCCTCAGAGATTACCTGTTGCACTTCAAGCTCAGTGATAGGTTTGCCCAACTGGGCCCTCTGCTCTTGTCCTAAGCGAGGCAGATCTATGTTCTTCAAATAGTCCTCAACTCCAGCAGGGAACCCCCCCTCATCCATATACAGCTTTTGAAAGAAGGCTCGAAAAACTTGGGCAATCCCCTTACCATCATTATGTAGGCATCCCTGGTCATCCCGTAAAGCAGTCACTGTTCTTGTCCCCCTGCTTCCCCTTAGGTATTGCGCCAGCAGCTTCCCCGGTCTGTCCCCAAATCGGTATAACTGATACCGATAATATGCAACTGACTTTTTAGCTCGTTTATGCAACAACTCATTTAATTCCGTTTGGGCTTCCCACAGCTCTTTTTTCTTCCCTCCATCCGGGGCACCAGCATAGTTTTTTCTGGCTTTAGTCACTCTCTTTTCCAAGCGGATGATTTGTTCTGAAATAAGTCTACGTTTCCTAGCCGAGAAACTTATAATAGCTCCCCGTAACACCACTTTAGCTGTTTCCCAGAATAATTCGGGAACCGCATGATGCTCACTATTGTCCGTCACAAAATCCTGCCATTGCTGTTTGATAAACTGCTGAAACTGAACATCTCTATAAAGTTCCGGGGGGAACCGCCATATACGTGTTCGATAAACTTCTCTCCCCCATAGCAACTCTAACCCTATCCAGGCATGGTCCGAGATTTCTGTCAGACCAATTTGTGCATCCCCCACCTGAGCAAAAAGGCCTTCAGTCGTTAAAATATAGTCAATTCTAGCTCCCAAGCAGTGCGCTCGAGAATGGTGTGTAAAATCCTTTTCAGAGGGATCTAGCAACCTCCAAGGGTCCACCAGTCCTAGGCACTTCCGGAACCTACCTAACACACAGGCTGTCTGGGCTCTCACCCTCCCACCTCCCCCATACGATGTATCCATTACTATATCAAAAACCCCATTGAAATCACCTCCCAGTAGCAAAGGAATTTCTGGCAGCTGTTCAATCCGTGCAGCTAATCTGACATATAGTTCTTGGTCCAACACATTAGGGCTATATAGATTACCCAAGATAACCAGTTTCCCTTCCTGGGTCCCCTGCAGCAGCAGAAACCGACCCGTCGGGTCAATAACTTCTCTTTCTACCACAAACTGTATTCTCTTATGTATCAAAATAAGCACTCCACCTTTTCTCCCCTGTGATGGGACACCCCTTTGCTGGCCTACCCATTCCCTGCACATTTTTTGATGCTCTTCAGCAGTCTGGTGGGTTTCCTGTATCATGGCAATATCACACTGTTGTCTGGCCAGTGTTTTCAGAACCTTATAGCGTTTTATCGGGCTACCCACTCCACATACATTCCACGAAATTATCTTCAGGTCACCCCATGTGATCCAGGCCCAGTGCATGCATTAAACCTTGTTCCCCAGGAGGGCTCCCCCAGCCTAGAGCCACCCCTGTATTGGTTGATAGTGACCTTTCTCCAATATCCCTCCCTCCATCGGTTGTGCGCTCCTTTCCCCCCTACCCCCCCCACCCCCACCGCCCCCCCCTAATCCCTAATCCCTGTCTCCCTTTCATCCGTTCCACTTCTCCCAGGAAGGAACTCTACCCGCTAAGGTCCCCCTTGATGCGAATGGTCGTCCCCCTCCCTCCTTCTCCACTAGCCCCCACTCTTCCATTCCCCCCATCCCATCACACTATCTTTTACATAGCAATGTTAACGACATACATGTACACCACCTAGTCTGCAGACAAGAATTGAACACCACCTCCAAGAATTAACCTCTTACATGAGTGATAACTGGCGCCCCGGATGCTCTCCCCAACTCGTGAGGAGGCCATACACAGCACCCAATCCCCAAGCAGTGGGAGAATCTCAGCGGGACCCCTCGCTCGGCCCCCCCCCACACACAAAACATAGGAAGGGGGCCATCCACAAGGCATCCAGCCCCCGTGCCCCCCCCCAGCACAGTCATCGTATCTGGGCCTCAGTGGGGATGCCCAGTGGTCTCGCACCGGCACTGTTGTGCTGTCCAAATTAACCAAGCGTATCCCCCCACTTCCCCTGCGCAGAGTCCAGGCACAAATGTCCAATAAGCCCCCGCTGTAGCATAAAGTTCCAGGCCTGCCAGGCTGACCAGGAACATCCTATTCAGGAGGCCCTGGAAGGTCTACACAGACATGGGGAGACCCAATACTGGCTTCTATCAGTTCTTGAATAGAGGATAATTGAGTGATGACATCACAGAATTTGCTCAATTTTGCCTCTACCTTCTTGCAAGTGAACATAACCAGTCTCATCTGGACTGGTCTAGGAAGAATAAGAAACTAAAGTTGCGCCTACTCTAGAGCAAGCGTAATGTCTGCACCTTTAATCTGGGCATGATTTCTGTAGGATTTGTGCTAGTATTTTATAAAAATACAGACATCTATTTGTCTTTATAAAATAGGCTAAAATATTAACCTAGGCATTCTGTTACAGAACTGCTCCCTTTAAGAATTTTCATTGCAGGTGCATGCCAAACATCAAAGATTTTACAAAACCTTATTTCCTGTATTAGGAAACTGTGCATGAAAAATAGAGTTTTATAATAGTCAACATTCTGTTGTGAATAAGATAGTATACAATACTTCACACCAGGAATAAAAACCTAAGCTGCACGGCAACAATAAAACTACATCAAGAACTCTGCTCCCACACATAGCAGATCACTTTGGAAGCTAACCAGGTCAATTAAAGATTTTATTTTCCTTTTAGCTAGAAGCACTTCTCAAATCAATGTCCCACATACAGCTAACTCCTGCTGGTTTGTTCCAAAAGTTACACAAAGCTGGAGAAAAATCCAGTGATCAGAAAACCCAAAGCAGGAAAAACATTTCTTGTAAATTTATTAGTCAGAAACTAAAGTCATCCCTGTTCTATCTGGTAGAAGCCAGGGTATAAAAATGTTGCATTACCTGTAACATATATTCAGAAGTATGAACTCTTCTTTGTAATGTTTAAAACTTAAGACTATATTTAAGTTTTCCTCACAAGCAGGCGAAAAAAAAAAGTGCATAGCGAGATTAACTTTTGTATAAGTTGTCTAGTTTATTAAATGGAAATTACACTAACCTGGTAATTGTAGTTCCTGGAGGGTCCAGTTTAGTCCTCCAACATCGGGTAGTGCCCCTCCTCCTGCAGCCGGGAGACTGGACCAATCAAATCTTCTGTAGTATATATGCAGCCGGAGCTCCCAGATGTCCCCAGTGTACTAGTAACAAAGCATACTTAACGAAGCAACACATTAGATTAATATACAAAATGACCTAATTAAAGAACAATTTGTTCCCCCCCAAGGAATATCCAACCCCCTCCCCAAACGAGGAAGTCAGAACACTGCATTGCGCCGGCACCGACGCCGCAGGAATCAAAACACCGCTCCCCACCAGAAGTTCAGGAGCTGCCTGAACCCCCGAGACAGGGAAGAGCCTCTGCAAAAAACGCGGCTGCCACAGAGGGACCGAACGGCAAGAGGAACCGTCTTAATATCAACCGTACGGAAAGGTGCGCCGCACCACATTAGCAGATAGTCGGGAGGGAAGGAGGACTAAACTGGACCCTCCAGGAACTACAATTACCAGGTTAGTGTAATTTCCATTTCCTGTTCGGTAATCCAGTTTAGTCCTCCAACATCGGGATGTAACAGAGCAGTTAAGACCGGGCGGGACCTTGCCATCCGGCGCGCAGAACCGCCGAACCAAAACAGGAATCCCGAGCCGCTGACACATCTAAGCGATAGTGTCTACTGAAAGCATGCAGAGACGACCAAGTGGCCGCCCTACAGATATCTGCCGGCGGAACCAGGCTATACTCCGCCCAAGAGGTCGCCTGAGCCCTAGTGGAATGAGCCCTCAGACCCTCCGGAACAGACCGCTGTTGCAACAGATACGCGGACGCGATCGCCTCTTTGAGCCATCTAGCAATGGAGGCTTTAGCTGCCGCTTCCCCTTTACGCGCACCCCCGAAGAGCACGAAAAGCCGGTCAGATTTCCGAAAAGACTCGGTAACCTTTAAATAACGATGGAGCGTACGACCCACATCGAGCCGGAAAAGACCTTTGTCCGTTGACCTGACAGATTGCGAAGAAAGCACTGGAAGAAACACTGCCTGATTCATGTGAAAGGGAGACACCACCTTTGGCAGAAAGGAAGGAACCGGACGGAGAACGATCCGATCCGCGGAAAAAGACAAGAAAGGCTCTCGACAGGACAATGCATGAAGATCTGAAATGCGCCGTGCCGAACAGATGGCTACAAGAAAAACCGCCTTCAGCGTGAGATCTTTCAGAGACGCCCTGCGCAGGGGCTCAAAAGGTTCACGAACCAGGGCCCTCAGAACTAAATTCAAGTCCCAAGGAGGAACGAAAACTCTGCGGGAGGGCCGCAAATGAAAAACAGCCGTAAGGAATCGGCGTACATCCGGATGAGCCCCGAGCAGACGACCCAAAACCTTGCCGCGGTAACATGAGATAGCCGCCAGCTGGACTTTTAGGGAACTAGCCGCAAGGCCCTTATCGAAACCATCCTGAAGAAAACTTAAAACGACGGGCACGGAAACCGTCGCCGCCCGGACTCCCCGCCGGGAGCACCAGTCTTCAAAAATCCTCCAAATCCGAACGTAAGTAAGAGAAGTGGACGTTTTCCTCGCCCGCAGAAGGGTAGAAATCACCGCGGGGGAGTAGCCCTTCCTTTTCAGCCGAGCCCTCTCAATGGCCAAACCGTAAGCGAGAATCGATCCACTTGGGGCATCCGCAAGGGACCCTGAAGAAGAAGATCCGGTAGAGCGGGCAGGAGCCAAGGAATGCCGTCGCGCAACCGGACCAGATCGGCATACCAGGGCCTCCGGGGCCAATCCGGGGCCACCAGTAACACGCGACCCCGGTGGCTCTCGATACGTTGTACGACCCGGCCGATCAGAGCCCACGGAGGAAAGACATAAAGAAGACCGGACGTGGGCCACGGCTGAATGAGAGCGTCGAGCCCCTCGGACATGCGCTCCCTTCGCCTGCTGAAGAAGCGCCCTGTCTTGGCTGATTGAAAGGTCGCCATGAGATCCATGATGGATGGACCCCACCGCCGGACGATTTGTGCGTAAACCTGTGGGTTTAGCTCCCATTCTCTGTGGTCCACCCGCACTCTGCTGAGAAAATCGGCCTGGACATTGTCTACGCCCGCAATGTGAGCCGCCGAGATCGCTGGAAGGCGAGTTTGCACCCAGTTGAACAAGGCCGCCGCTTCTGCCTCCATGGCCACGCTGCCGGTACCCCCTTGGCGATTGATGTAAGCTACAGTGGACGCATTGTCCGACAGGACTCTCACCGGCCGTCCGAGAACCAGGGTCTCCAGGTCCACCAGGGCTAGCCGGACTGCCCACAATTCGAGACGGTTGATCGACCAAGAGGCCTCCAGGGGAGACCATTCCCCCTGAGCAAAGCGGAACTCGCAGTGAGCCCCCCAGCCGGTTAAGCTCGCATCCGTCGTGAACGGAACCCACAGAGGAGGCTCCAAGGGAATCCCTCGCGACAGGTTCTCGGCGGAGAGCCACCACCGGAGGGATCGGCGAACCGTCTTTGGGCAAGGCAATCTCTTGTTCAACGAGTCGAACTGGTTGGACCAACGTCGCAGAAGAGCACTCTGCAGCGGACGCATGTGGAAGCGCGCCCAAGGCACCACCTCCAAGGTCGCCGCCATCGTGCCGAGGAGCCGCAGGTACCACCACGCCGACGGAGCTGGCATCCCCCGGAAGAGACGGACCAGAGCCCGCAACGCCAGCACGCGTTGCTCCGGAAGGCACACCAAGCCCCTTGCTGTGTCGAAGCGGACTCCCAGATACTCGAGATCCTGTGTCGGAGACAGACAACTCTTGCATTCGTTCACCACCCATCCGAGGGACCGAAGGAGATCCACCACCCTGCTCGTGACTTGCACACACTCTCGACTGGACTTCGCTCGAATCAACCAGTCATCGAGATATGGATGGACCAGGATGCCCTCCTTGCGCAACGCCGCCGCGACTACAACCATTACCTTTGTGAAGGTGCGGGGAGCCGTGGCGAGTCCGAACGGCATGGCCCGGAATTGAAAATGGCCCCACGGGAGCGCAAAGCGGAGAAAGCGTTGATGGGAGGGCCGGATGGGAATGTGTAAATAGGCCTCTGTAAGATCGAGGGATGTCAAAAATTCCCCTTGACGCACCGCTACGATGACTGACCGCAGGGTCTCCATGCGAAAGTGCGGTACTCTGAGAGCGCGATTCACGCCTTTGAGATCCAAGATCGGACGAAGGGAACCGCCCTTTTTGGGAACCACAAAATAGATGGAGTAGCGACCTGCGCCTCTTTCCAAAGGCGGGACCGGAACCACGGCCCCCAGAGAGAGAAGCCGATCCAGGGTCACACGGATGTCCCGCGCCTTTTGAGCTCCCTTGCTGGGAGACAGAACAAACGAATCCGGAAGTGGGTGCGCAAACTCTAGGGCATAACCTTCTTCTATAATCTGCAGCACCCACCGATCTGACGTAATTTGGGCCCAAGAAGGAAGAAAGTCGCGCAAACGACCCCCGATGACCGGGTCTTCCTCTAGAGCCCGCCTCGTTTCATTGTGGCTTGCGATTAAAGGAAGAGGCCGAGGAAGAGGCGGCTCCGGAGAAGCCCCTTCCCGCTCCTCTGAAACCACGAAACCCTTGATGACGGGTTCCAAAACGACCGCGCTGCGAAGACCACAGCCGGGAAGAACGAAATCTGCGCGCATCCCGAAACTGGCCGCGCGCTGAGGTGGACGACCTATTAAGCTTAGGCTTATCCTCTGGAAGCCGACCACCCTTCGACTCACCGAGATCCTTCACCAACTTATCCAGAGCCTCACCAAATAACAACCTGCCCTTAAAGGGTAGTTTACTGAGGCGAGACTTGGAAGAACCGTCGGCCGCCCAATTGCGCAACCAGATGGACCGTCGTGCCGCTACCATGGAGGCCATGCTATTAGCTAGGGAGCGTATTAAATCATAACACAGATCCGCCAAGTAGGCCGATCCCAACTCCACGCGGGTAACGTCCAACAGCCCCTGTTGGTCCATACCGGACCCCGAGCGCAGGTGCTGCGACCATCGCAAACAAGCTCGAGCTACCCACGCCCCACATATAGAAGCTTGTAACGATAAGGCGTTGGTCTCGAAGGCTTGCTTCAACAAATTATCAACCTTTTTGTCCTGAACATCCCTCAGGGCCGCGGCCCCTTCAACCGGGATGGTGGTTTTCTTAGTCACTGCCGAAACGGCAGCATCCACCCGTGGAGACTTAAACAAGTCCCTGTCCTTGTCGGCAAGGGGGTAAAGACGATTCATGGTCCGAATCCCTTTCAAAGCGGATTCCGGTTGCTCCCATTCCGCATGGATCATCTGCTCAACTACTCGGTGCACAGGAAAAACTACCTGGGCATCCCTGACCGCCTGAATGAGAGGATCCTCGAGACCCTCCTCCTCCAGCGGCCGCACCGCAGAGAGGTTAAGTGCTTGGAGAGACTCCGTGACCAAAGGTACCAGCTCGTCCCTTCGAAACACCCGAATGATGCGAGCCTGATCTTCCGGTTCTGGAAGCTCTCCGTCTTCTAATTCCTCCGCCTCAATATCCGGATCCCCCTCAGCCTCGGAATCCGGGAGGCAAAGGGCGTCCTGATCCTGGTCCCCCAACCTGGGCCGCTTGACAGCGGGTTGGGAAGACCGCTGAACCCCCCCTGTGGAAGCTGGGGGGAGAGAGGCGGGCCAAGCCTCCAGCAAATGACCAGACCGGCTTAAGCGGAAGGCCTGATGCATGAGAAGAACAAAATCCGGGGAAAAGTCTATAGGCGACGCCCCCATAGCCGCCTGCTGGAGCTCAGGGACCGACGTATTAGACGCCGGGCCCAGACCAGAAGGAAGGATGCTCGGTGAAGGGACACTGTCCCCCGAAAGAGAAGGGTCCCCGGGCACATGCTGTTCCTTAATTTCAATAGGCAGCTCCAGTTCTGAAGAAACTGCAGCACAGCTCTTACAGATTCCAGAGTCAGTCATTGTACCTCTGCGGGAGCCACAAATTACACACTGAGGTTTGGCAGCCATGCCAAGGCCACCTGCTCTCAGGGAAAAATAAGGCAACAGGAACAGGGAAGCCCACACCAAGGGGACTAACCTTATTCAATTCAGCACAGTATTAAATTTAAAACCTTTTTTTTTTTTTTTTTAACAGTAAACAAAATACTCCCCAGAATCCTAGGGGTGCCCTGAGCAAAATCGCCAGCAAAAGAAACCCCAAAAACACCAGGGGAACCCGTGCGCAAGTGTTAAAAAGTGCCCTTAAAAAGCACACTTTAGAAATCCAAAATGGCCGCCGCACTTTTTCACCCGCGGTAAAAAACGGCGCGAAAATACAAAGGTACCCAAATAATATGGAAAAGAAAGAAAACGACCCTCTAATACAGGGCAAGCGAAAAAAGGCAGGAAAAAGTGCAATTTGGAAGCCAGGGGAGCCGACAGAGCCTCTGCCCAAGCAAAGAACAGAGAGCTGAAAGCTTAAAACAAGGAAAATTCCTACCAGCTCTGGGAACAGCAAGGAACTCAGCCCACTTCTCCAAGTGACAGGCAATGTTGCAGCCGGTATGGCTCTTCCCCGAACAGCCTTGGGGAGAGCTCAACCCAGGCTTCAGAGATTCCCAGGCAGGAAGGCAGGAGCCCAAGGCAGGTCTGGCTTTCCTCAGAAAGTCCCCTGTGTCTTTTTTTTTTTTTTTTTAAAGATACAGCTACCTAGCAAAAGAAATAGAACATAAAGGACCAGAAATAAACCCCAAAAGAACTAACTAACTAGTGTTGCTCCTTCAAGTGTCACTTAGCGTGCCCAGCAGGGACACAGAAGTCCTCCAGCTGCAGGGAGACTGGACACACTGGGGACTTCTGGGAGCTCCGGCTGCATATATACTACAGAAGATTTGATTGGTCCAGTCTCCCGGCTGCAGGAGGAGGGGCACTACCCGATGTTGGAGGACTAAACTGGATTACCGAACAGGAAAATAATGTTTTGGTCCACGTGTTAAACATAAGGGTCCTTTTTCTAAGTTGCAATAACAGTTACTACAGAGCTTAACCTGAGCACATGCCCCATAGTAACTGTTACCATGTTGGCATAACAGCTAGCTCACACTATTTTGTGCGCTAACTGCATGCCCTGTAATGGGACGGGATCATGGTGGAAAGTGGTTCTGGAGGCTGGCGACAGCTAGCATGCATGATGGCAATGCACATTAGCTGCCAATTGCCAAAAGCATGGGTACACTTAATGACACCATAAATAATGGCATTAAGTGTAGCCGCCCTACCAGCAGTCCAGAATTGCCACTGCAGTAGCTTCATCTGTGGCAGCAGTACACCCACCACTTTTGGGGAACATTCCCTCTCCCCCCTCGATTAAACTTCCCTCCACCACAGACCCTCCTCTAATCCACCACTTGCCACAATCTCCCCCATGAGCCTTCTCTCCCCGGATCTCCCCTGATCCTTTCCCCCTCAGCCAAGCCAGCCCACCCTTCTAATTCCTCCTCCTGTGGAATAGACAGTCAATGTAGAATCAAAGTTCCTCTTCCTGGCCCCCCACACCAAAGACCTCATGCTGGATCCATCCCCCCACCCCCCTCACCAGAATTGAATATCCATGTCAGCAGTGGAAGCTAGAAACTAACTGAGCAATGGTGATATTCAGCTGCTGCCCAGATTACCAGACAATAGCTGAATATCACTGCCTCCAGACCGCCCCGATGCCAACCACATAGCATTGGGGCTTATAGCAGTGGTACCCGGGAATATCCTACTTGGGGGCATTTACATGGTTTGTTATGTTAAGTGCCATCGAGTCGGTGTCAACTCCTGGTGACCCTCTGGATAGTTGACCTAAACTTTGTTCGGTCTTCAGCCAAGCAGCTCATTGTTGATAGAGTAGTATCCATAGCTGCTGTTATTGTAGGATCCATATCATTGCCAGCCTTCCTCTTTTATGGTGACCTTCTACCTTGCCAACCATTATGTCTTTCTGCAATAATCTCTCTCTTCGCATGATATGTCCAAAACATGAACACAGGTTACGTTTCATCTCTTCTAGTACTGACTGGTTTATTCTTTGGGCAGTCCACGGTATATACAGTATTCGTCGCCAGCACATAATTCAAAGGCATCAATTTTATCTTTCTATCTTTTTCATTGTCCAACTTTCACATCCATATGACGTTATTGAAAATACCATGGCCTGGACAAGTTGAATCTTTGTAGGGAGAGAAATCTCTGCTCTTGAGGATCTTGTCTAGGTCCTTCATAGCCATTCTGCCAAGAGTAATGTGCTGTAGCACCTTGCTTGCGTTTCACTTCAATAAGTTTCCTCAGGGGGTTCAGTGCTTGAACGGACCCCCTGAGGAAACTTATTGAAGTGAAACGCAAGCAAGGCGCCGGATAATGGCGTTGGGGAACACGGAAGAAGAGCAAGATAAGCACTTTTAGGCGCCAACGTTCCACATGTGGAACATATTTTTGCAATGATATAGCTTTATCAATTTTCAAGCAAATTAGATGAAACTTTGTCAATGAGTTTATAGACATTGACCCTCTTGAGCAATAATTTTTTTTTCCAATTGGCGATATACCCCCTTCTACAGCATGCCAAAGTAGACCAAAGTTGGCACTTTATGGTTTATGTAATATATCCCTCTACAATTTTGTTCTCACATGTCCGTCTGTCTTATTAGGGTGAGATTCCGTCTGTCTTATTAGGGTGAGTGTGTTGGTCAGGTTTTATGCATGTCAGTAACCTATTCATGTTTATGTGATTACTTCTTTCCGTGTGTTCCACTTGTGGAACGTTGGGACTTCCGGGTGTCATTTTTTTCATTTTACAATTTCTGCCATATTTTTTGCAGGAATGTTATTCAACTAATTCTATATAGTTATAATGCCTAAATACCATTGCCTGACGCTTCAAGAAGCAGTAACACACATTGCGGAAGATTCAGATGTAGAAGAAGCCGACATTTTGATTTTGCCACCCAATGATGAAATGGCTGCTTCAGACATTGAAGAAATTGATGAAGAAAATTTGGAGTCTATTGAGCCTGGCAAAGTGTATGGTGAATTAGATCTGGATATTCAAAAAGTTGCTAATGTGGAATCCGAGGGAAGTGATCAGCTGGTAGAAAGTGACAGTGACAGTGAGCTCTTATCTAATTATCAGTCAGCTCAACCAGCAAAAAAGCGTAAGTGGATAAAATCAACCCCAAAATGGATGAAGAGGGACAACTTTTTGACTCCAATGCCAGAAGCATCTCCCGAAAAATTAGCCGATCTTCGCACTGATTTGATTGATAAATCTCCCTTTGACCTCTTTATGCAAATATTTGGTGATGATTACGTTGATCATCTTGCCAGTATGACCAATATTTATGCTCAGCAGAAATTGGCAAATATTGATACAAATGGGGACGAGTTGATTCATTTTTTTGGCATTTTGCTCCTCAGTGGATACCACCAGTTGCCCAAAGAAAGTCACTATTGGTCAACCGCCGAGGATTTGAGCAATAATATTGTCCCAAAGATAATGAGTCGCAAACGTTTCCGGGATTTGAAAACTTACTTCCACATTGTTGATAATCTCAATTTGCAACCTGGAAAAGTAGCAAAAATTGAGCCATTTTACGATCACCTCACAGCACAGTTTGTGAAAGTCGGTGGAGTGTTCAGTGAAAACTTGAGTATTGATGAATCAATGGTGCCATATTACGGGCACCACAGTTGCAAGATGTTTATTCGAGGTAAGCCAATTTGATTTGGTTACAAAATGTGGATGTTGTGCTGCCCTGCTGGGTATCCCTTTTCGATGCAAATTTACACTGGTGCCAAGGAAAAAGATGGTCCTCAGTACAATGTTCCACTTGGCACTAGAGTTGTTCTTGATTTGATATCAGTTGTTGAAAATCCAAATCATCACAGCTTGTTTTTTGACAACTATTTCACTTCATATGATCTCATGATTGATCTGAAAGCAAAAGGCTTTCGTGCTGTTGGAACTGTTCGTGAAAACTGTACCAGCAAGTGCCCCTTGGTTTCTTCAAAGGAGCTTGCCAAAAAGCCTCGTGGCGAATATGATTACCGTGGTGATGGTAATGTGGTGTGTGTCCGTTGGAATGACAACAGTGTGGTTACAGTCATGTCAAATTGGATGCAGCCAAAACCTCTTCAAAATGCCAATCGATATTCTGTCAAACAAAAGCAAAAAATCATTATCAAGCAGCCAAAATTGATTGGAGCTTATAACCAAAGTATGGGTGGTGTCGACTTGTTAGATTGTTTGCTAGGTAGCTACCGTCCTAAATTACGAAGCAAAAAATGGTGGTGGAATTTGTTTGCCAATGGTCTAAATATGGCCATTGTTGCTGCCTGGCATTTGCAATGTCATCTTTTGGGCAAACAAGCCCTGAGTCACTTGGTTTTCTGCCGCGAGGTTGCTTTGGTGGCTATGAAAGTTGGACTCGAGGGCTATCATTCTCGAAAAGGTGGCCCAACAGCTTCGATTCCCTCTGCTATTACAGCTTCAGCTAACACCAGTCACTATTTGTCTTCTACAAGCCAAGGTCGTTGCATTGTCTGCTCGAAGAATACAAAAAAATGGTGCCAGTTTTGTGGCAAGCGCCTGCACGAGAAGTGTTTTCCGGATTTTCACTCTCGCTGAAATTTTCCCTTCAAGCTTTATTCTGTACAGTCATCTCCGTTTGTGTCTAATTACTTTTAAAAATTGCTTAATTGAAGTATTTGTTTGTTTCAAGTTTACGATATTCAATAAAAAAAGCAATTAAAATTTTTGAAAAAAATGACACTTGGAGGGGCCAACGTTCCACAAATGGAACATGCTTTTTCCTAGAAAGTACATATCCAAATTAGCTGAAAATTTATATTTGACATATTTACATGTAGTGTACTAAAATACATAACAATTAAGTATTAGAAGCAATTGCTTCTTTGAGCGGCCTCTCAAAGGTTAAAGACTTGGAAATATTAAAAATAAGAAATAAGAAAACTTTATAAATGCTTAAATTATTTTTGGACTGAGGTCATTGATGCAATACCGGCACTACATAAGAAGTATTTCCTGACAAGTGCAGTAAAAGTCTGAGGCCTTCAAGTCCTTCATAAGTAAAATATATGAAAAAATAAAAAAAAATGTTGTAATGGCAGAACAACTAATAGATGGTAATTTGCTTGAAAGGAAATTAGAGGATATATCATATAGTATAAGAGTAATGTGTCCCCTGAGTAATGTGTCACCTGATTTCTTGACTGCTAGTCCTTTCTTTATTGATTGTTGATCCAAATAGGTTAAAGCTGTCAACTATTTCAATTTCTTCTCCATCGACAATGAACTTGTTGATTTTGCCAGTTGTCAGGATCTTTGTCTTCTTAACGTTAAGATGTGGACCCATTTTAAGACTATATTCCCTGATCTTGAAAAGCAAATGTTTCAAATAGTCTTCACCTTCAGCCAGTAATGTGGTATCATCACTATAGCGAAGGTTGTGGAGGAGTCTTCCACCTATCTTCACACTTCGCTTGTCTTCATATAGTCCTGCTTCTCTGATGATTTGTTCTGCATATAAATTAAAGAGGTTGAAGGAAAGTATGCAGCCTTGTCGTACACCTTTGCTGATTTTAAACCATTCTGTTTCTCCTAGTTCCGTTCAAACGTTTGCTTCTTGATCAATGTAAAGGTTGTGCAAGAGAACGATCAGATGTTCTGGTATACCCATGCTTCTTAATGTGGCCCATAGTTTCTCATGATTTACACAGTCAAAAGCCTTGCTGTAGTCAATAAAACAGATATGGATATCCTTTTGGTATTCTTTTGCCTTTTCAAGGATCCATTTCACATCCGCGATAAAGTCTCTCGTTCCTCGCCCTTTCCTGAACTCT
Source organism: Ichthyophis bannanicus (assembly GCA_033557465.1). Taxonomy (NCBI): domain Eukaryota; kingdom Metazoa; phylum Chordata; class Amphibia; order Gymnophiona; family Ichthyophiidae; genus Ichthyophis; species Ichthyophis bannanicus. Next base: position 121,620,983 of record CM066040.1, read on the forward strand.
GCTTGCACTTCAGGGAGTTCTCGTTCTAGGTATGGTTGTAGTCTCTGCTGAGAGGAATCTTGCTGGCATGTGGGATCGGAGAGATTGTGCGATAATTTCCACAGTCAGTTGGGTCACCTTGTAAATGCCTTTGAATATCAGGCCTATAATGTAACACATTACTATTGATCTAATGCATCAATAAACTGAATGTGTGCTAATGAATGCAAATCCCTAAAACCCACCTTAAGCCTTTCCTAACTCCTTTATTCCTTATCTCTTCAGCCCAAGTATCTAACATAACATCCTGATCTCTATCATTCCTATTGCGTGTTCTTCTTTCAAACATTCTAGGGGTTTTCTGTCCAAAATAACTAAAGATAATTTGAAAATATTTTCAGTGTAGAGACCCTTAAAGTTCCACAAATATGGACTGATGCTGTGAGGTATCCCTAGATATATAGGTAGCTGGGTCAGAAGATGAGCAATCCATACTCACACATCATTAAGGAGAAGAGGAGTTGGGAATAAAATCCTGACCTTGAAACCTTGATGGTTGAATGGACTTAGACAGAAAATATCCAAGATAGTGTGGCCTCAGGGTGGAGTCATGATGTAGCGTGGACTAACAGCTAGCTGGAGCATGGTGGAGAATGAGTTGAGTGAGACCAACCACACTATCAGCGACCACGGTAAAGAGAAAGACAGGCATAAATAATTACAAGTGCAGAATCGGGGATATAGACATCCAGGCGCACCCTGTATGCTGATGAGATCTGCCCATCCAGAGGCCAGAATGCCATGGCTGGGGCGAGGGAGTGGTGGCATCCCTACTTCATGGCAATGAGTCGTCCAGATGGCATCTCAGAATGTTGTTGCCCACAGCCCCCCTGCAAACCACGGTCCTGCCAGCCACGGGGGTTCCCATTGGCTGGATCGTGGCTGTAGGAACCCAGCGAGGCTGGGGACATGGAGTACAGGGGTGTGTGGCATGCAAAACCCAGGGACCCCAGGACTTTATTTCACTATCGGGGTGGAATAGCCTGGACATCCAAGGGGGTGCTGGGGAACGTACAGAAGCCCAACCTGAATCAGCCCTGTATGTCCCGGTGAATGACTCCGCCCTCGCTCCACTCTTGCACTATCCCCTCCTGCTCATGTCCAGTGCTCCCTGCACAAACACTATGTATGTGTGGGGAGCACTGGCAATGGCATTGGTGCCAGCATCTGAGCAAGGGTTGGATGTGCAGCCCACACATCCAACCCAGCTATTCGTGGGACAGAATGCCAGCCATAGTGAATACTGGGGATATCTGAATTTTAATAAAGATCCAGTGATTAAATGCAATGATGTTACTCTGCACTCCACCACAGATCAATGCTGTAATGAAGGCACATGAGGAGAGAGTTACACAAAATTAGATAAATATTGGCAAACAGATAGACACTACAGTGATTTTTCAAACTAAATTTAAGAAAATAGAGACTTCAGCTATGGAAACCAGAGAATGACAGGATGACTTAGAGAACAGGTAGAGAAGATGCATTATCAGGATATTTGGCTGTCCAAAGCCTGCCAAGGGAGCTGAGGACATGGTGAGATTCACTATATGTCCTCAGGAGTGAAGATTGGAGGATTTATTTTATTTATTTATTTAAACATATTTCTATCCTGCAATCAAGGCAGTCTGAACAGCAAACAATCAATAACATACAGTGTATAGTGTGTACATGCAGTGAGTAGTGTATGCGTGTGAGTGTGTCTGGACGTTGATTCTTGTGGTGCTATTTACAGCGTGCACTATTTACAATGCTATGGGTATCAGTTCCTTGCTTAATTACAATTATAGTGACATGTGGGGGGAATTGAGGTGTCTGTTGCATGGTTTAAGTAATGTCACCGTAGTGTTCTATGAAGAGGGTTGTCTTCAGTAGTTTCCTGAACTCCTTAAGGTCTGTTGTTGAACGCAGTTCGTCGGGAAGGGCGTTCCAGATTGTTGGTGCCGCCTTTGATAAGGCTTGTTTTTCGGTGTCCTTGCGTACCGTTGATATCTTTAGGTGTGTTGACATGGTTGGATGTGCCTCTTCTTCTCGGTCTTGTGCTGTTGTCTGGTTGTATGAGGGGGTGTAGGCTGAAAGCTGATGATTGATGTTTGATTTTGAAAATGTTTATGATTGTCTTGTATCTAATGCGGGCACTGATAGGCAGCCAGTGGAGCTCTTTTAGGGTGGGTGTGATGTGTTCTTGTCTTGTGGTGCCAGTAATTATGCGTGCTGCAGTGTTTTGTGCCAGTTGCAATGGTCTTAGTGTCTGTTTCGTTAGACCTAGATAGATTGGGTTGCAGAAGTCTAGGATTGGGGTTATTAGTGCTTGACAAACTGTGTGGAAGTGTTCCTGAGTGAGGAGGGACTTGAGGCATCGTACTAGTCTCATCCTGTGGTATGCATTTTTGGTGGTTCTGCTGATGTGGGACTGAAGGTTAAGTTCTTTGTCCATTGTCACTCCGAGGTATTTCACTTCTGATGTATGGATATGGTTGTGGTGCCTATCTTGATGTCGCGGGGAGTGGGGATGAAGTCGGAGTTTTGTGTGATGATTAGCACCTCGGTCTTGCGGTAGTTTATGGTCATGTTGTCTTGAAACCAGGTGTTCATATGTGTGAGACAGTCTGTTATCTTGGTGTGGTCTGGGTTGTCGAGGGTGATTGGTGTGTATATCATTATGTCGTCCGCATAGATTGTGTATTTTATCCCGTGCTCTTTTATGATGTTGCATATTGGTTGGATGTAGATGTTGAATAAGAGAGCTGATAGTGCGGATCCTTGGGGTATGCCTTGCATGACTTTTATGGGTCGGGATGTGTTGGGCCCAATCTTGACCTGTATCTGTCTGTCCGTTAGGTAAGAGTGGAACCACCTCAGTGTGCCTCCGTGTAGTCCGATGTTCTGTAGTCTTGCTAGTAGTGTTCCGTGGTCGACTGTGTCAAACGCTGATGATAGGTCAATGAAGATCATGAGTATTCCATTCTTGCTGTTGTCTATGAGGTGTAGTATGTCGTTAAAGCGGTATAGCAGGAGTGTTTCAACTCCATGGTTGGGGCGGAAACCATGTTGGTTGTGGTCGAGTTGTGCGTGGTTGTCGCTGTGGTCTTGTAGTTGATGTTGTACCACTTTCTCAATAATCTTAGCCAATAGGGGGATGCTTGAGATGGGTCTGTAGGCTGCTGGGTTGTTTTTGTCGAGTGCTGATTTCTTCGGGATTGGTCTTATTGTGGCAAGTTTTAGCTGGTCTGGTATGATACCTTGTGTTAGAGAACTTTTCACCATGTTGTGTATGGTGTGGATGAAGTTTGACTTTGTCGTTTTGATCCATGTGACTGGGCATGGGTCTGTTGGGGCCGTGCTTGTGTTGAGGGCGGTGATGATGTGTGAGAGCTGCTCTGTGGATGGGTTGCTGAATTTGTCCCAAGTTTTTCTTGGGGTGGTTGTTGGTTTGGTGCTTGTGTTAGTATTCCTTCGTGGAGCTGAGTGGAATTTGTTTTGGATGTGGTCTGCGAATGTTTGTGGGTCTATTTACACTTCGCTGTCGGATTTGTTCTCCTTGGTAAGTGTTTTCACAATTTCGAAGAGCTCTCTCGCTTTGTTGTTTGATTTGAGTATGAGGTTGGTGTGGTATTCTCTCTTTGGTTGATGAGATCATTGTACTCTTTTTGTTTTGCTAAGTATAGAGTCTGTTTGTTGGGAGACTTGGTGTGTCTCCATTGCCGTTCTAACTTCCTGAGTTCTATTTTTTTGATCCGTATGGTTTTTGAGTACCAGGGTGTGTGATGTGCCCTAGTGTGGTGATCTTTCTTGGGTCTGTGTTCGGTGGCTTTGGAGGCTGCATTGATGATGCTGTTCCATTTTCTGATTTGATTGTCTAAATCCTCTTCTTCCGTATTCAGGTGCGGTATCGTGTCCTTGAGAAATTGGTCCTTGTTGAAGCTTTTAAATCTTCTTTGTGCTGTTGGTTTGTCTAGGTTTTTGTCATGGTTTTGTCCTTGTGGCATGACCTTTGTTTTGATTATGTGATGGTCTGACCATGGGACGGGGGTGACCTCTGGTGTAGATATGTTAGCATTGTCCATTAGAAAATTGGGTGCGAATATGAGGTCTGGTGATGATCCGTGTTTGTGTATTGGTGTGTTGATCATTTGGGTGTATTGTAAGGATCCCATAGCTTGTAGGAAGGCTTCTGCGTCCTTTGTGTTGGAGAATTTTAGGTTGAAGTCTCCTAGTAGTAGCAGGGGTCTGTTGCTGGTGTTGAAGGCACAGACCTCCTCTAGAGTGGATGCTAGTTCGTCTGGTGGTGCATTCGGGGTTCTGTAGGTGAGGCAAAGTGCCATCCGTTTGTATTCCACAGTGATGGGGTTGCATTGGTTGGTGTTTGATGAGCTTCGTGACTTGAATCTTAGGCTGTTCCTTGTGAGTATCAGGACTCCTCCTCCTCTTCGTTGTGTGCGTGGGCAGTTGAATGCTATGTATGTGGTTGGTACTAGCTGATTAAGTAGCACATTATCGGTGGGGGTGAGCCATGTTTCAGTAATGCACAGTATGTCGGGTTGATGCTCTTCTATGTGGTCTGCTATTGTGTTAATTTTGTTTCTTATGGATCTGGCGTTGATGAGCTCGATTGTGATCGTAGTCAGGGTGCTTAGTTGAATCTGCGCTTTGTTTGGGTTTGTTTGTGTGTTGGGTTTGTGTCTGTTTTGCCTCCTGTGCTTGGGGGTCTTGATTGTTTTCCAGTGTGTGTACTGTGGGTGTGTGAAGAGTTGTGCTGGCTGCCATGGAGTGCTTGTTAGTAGGGTGTGGTTGGTTGCCTGGTGTGGTAAGAGATGGGTGAGGAGGATGCTGATGGGCAGAATCCATGTTGTGTACATTCTTATGCGGTCAGAGTTTGGCAGATGTTGCACTTACTTTGCTCTGCTGGTGTTGTCTTTCTTGTCTTCGATGTCTGAGTTTGGTTGCTGCTTGTGGCTCTTGCAGCGTCGGGTTGTGGTTGTTTCTGTGACTGCACTGGGGTGCCACGCCTAAGGGCCCTCAGGTTCGGTCCTCAGGCGCGGTTCTGTCAGGGGTGGGTGGATTCTGCTGGGCTGGTGATTTTCAAAGGTGCTTGCACTGCCCTGATTGGGAAGGAGCTTCTAAGTGGGGTGGCTTCCTGCTGAGTCATTCCACCCCGATCAGGGGGGCTGGATGTACTGTTTGTTGCTGTTGTTTGTTTCCGCCTTTGTGGTGCGCAAAAGGGCCCTCTGGCGAAGCCCTCAGGCGTGGGCGTGCTTGTCGGAGCTGGCTTTTAAGCCGGCTCTGCTGCTCTGCTGTAGCTCCTCCCACTGCCCCAATTCTGCAGTCTCTGCTGTTGTAGTTTCTCCCACTGCCCCGATTGGGCAGGAGCCTCCGCTGTTGTAGCTCCTCCCACTGCTCCGATTGGGCAGGAGCCTCCGCTGTTGTAGCTCCTCTCACTGCCCCGATTGGGCAGGAGCCTCCGGGCAGGAGATCTGGCTGCTTCTCCCGCTCAGACGCTCTACCCCGAATCGGGGGAGCTGCGTCTGCTTCTGTCCCTCGTCGGAGCTGGCTTTTAAGCCGGCTCTGCTGCTCTGCTGTAGCTCCTCCCACTGCCCCAATTGGGCAGGAGCCTCTGCTGTTGTAGCTCCTCCCACTGCCCCAATTGGGCAGGGGCCTCCGGGCGGGAGATCTGGCGGCCTCTCCCACTCGGGCGCTCTACCCCAAATTGGGGGAGCTGCTGGGCTGCGTCTGCTGGCCAATGTAACGCAAAATTTATAAAAAGGGTTCCAGCGGTGATCTGGGAAACTACAGACCAGTGAGCCTGAAATCAATACTGGGAAAAATGGTGGAAACAATCATAAAGAACTAAATTATTGAACATGTAGATTGTCATGGCTTAATGGGAGACAGCCAACATGGCTTTAGCCAAGGAAGGTCTTGTTTTATGTTTCTGTTTATTATAAATACTTGATATACCGCACCTCATAAGTCCAGGGTGGTTTACAAACACAACGGCCATAGGCCAAGGAAAAGAACTCCATTAAATAACAGGAAAGAGAAAAGGAGAAGGAGAACAAAAAAAAAAGTAAGAAAGAGAATTTGGGGGAGTGGGGGATGGTAGAGAGGTACCTTAAAGGATCTGAAGGAGAGAGTTTAGGTAATGGTGGATGGCAAATCAAAAGCGGTTTGAAAAAGATGAGTTTTTAGAAGAGTTTTGAATTTCACAAAAACTGTCTTACTAATCTGTTATGGTTTTTTTGAAGGTGTGAATAAACAGGTACACAAAAAGGTGAGTCAGTTGATATAGTGTATCTGGATTTTCAGAAAGCCTTTGACAAGGTCCCTCATTAGAAACCTTTGGCAAGATTAGAAAGTCATGGGAAAGGAGGCAGTGTACTATTGTGGATCATGAACTGGTTAAAAGATAGAAAGCAGAGGGTAGGGCTAAATGGCCAATTTTCCCAATGGAGAAGGGTGAATAATGGAGTACCCCAGGGATCTGGGCTGGGTCTGCTGCTTTTTAACATATTCATAAATGACCTGGAAATGGCAATAATGAGTGAGGTTATCAAATTTGCAGAAGACACAAAACTATTTAAAGTTGTTAAAACCCAAGAGGATTGTGGAAAATTGCAAGAGGATCTTGATAATATGGAAGACTGGGCATCCAAATGGCAGATGAAATTTAATGTGGACAAGTGCAAAGTTATGCACCTAGGGAAGAACAACCCAAACTATGATTATACGATGCAAGGTTCCAGATTAGGAACCACCACCCAGGAAAAAGATTTAGGCTTCATTGTGGATAACATGTTAAAACCCTCGGCCCAGTGTGCAGTGGCGGCCAAGAGAGCAAATAGAATGCTAGGTATGATAAGGAAAGTAATGGAAAATAAAACAAAGGATATTATAATGCCTCTCTATCATTCCATGGTGCAACCGCACCTTGAATACTGTGCGCAATTCTTGTCGCTGTATCTTAAAAAGGGCATAGTGTTATTAGAAAAAGGTACAGAGAAGAGCCACGGGAATGGAAGGATACCCCTATGAAGAGAGGCTGAAAAGGTTAGGGCTCTTCAACCTGGAAAAGAGATAGCTGAGGGGAGATATGAAAGAGGTCTATAAATTAATGAATGGAGTGTAACGGGTAAACGTAGATAGATTGCATGCCTCCTAGTCTTTCTATATTTTGATGGCGTAAACAATGAAGCTACAGGGTAACCTATTTAAGACTAATAAGAGAACATATTTTTTCACTCAACATGTAATCAAACTCTGGAATTTGCTACCGGAGGATGTAGTAAAAGCTGCTATTGTAGCCGGGTTTAAAAAAAGGTTTGGACAAGTTCCTGGAGGAAAGAGCCATAAACCATTATTAAAGTGGACCCAGAATATCCACTGCTTGCCCCAATATAAGCATTGTGGAATCTGTGTCTTTTGGGGAAACTGCTAGGTACTTGTGACATAGATTGACCACTGTTGGAAACAGGATACTGGGCTTGATGGACCTTGGTCTGACCAAGTATGGCATATCTTATGTTCTTAGACAAGGTCGGGATTGACAATGTACAGAGGATTGTGCAGTCACTTCTGAAAAGTGGATTCTCCTAGACTGATCATAGACCTCATCCAGATTTACACCTGCTCCCTGGCATGAACAGCTATTGGAAAAGTCATTTCTGCCACCCCCTTACAGGGGGCATTAAGGGAGATATCCTCCTCATTTCCCAATATTTATTTCTGCCTCCCTCTCGACACAAGAAAGGAACAGAGGCCTCTGCAGGTAATGAAGAGTGGCTGCACATCTCTGTTTGCAAAATGGCCAAGATACATGTGTAAGTGCTGACATTTGCGAGTGTGCACCTTGAAATGTCGGCATGTACATGTGTATATTCTTGTCTTTCCTATGTTGATATTTCCCATATGTATATTTGTGAGAAGCATAGTTACTTACCTGTAGCAGGTGTTATTCTTAGACAGCAGAAAAAGTCCTCACATATGGGTGATATGGATCTGATGAAGCACCATGCGGAATCTATCCCAGCTCTTTCTAGATGCTTTTGGAAGCTCAACTGCGCATGCATGCACCTTCACGTTTGCCACTGCAGTACCGTCTTACCCCCAATCCTATGCAGGGCTGGGGCTACCATTAGGTGAACTAGGCAGTTGCCTAGAGTGATAGCCTTTCAGATGTTCTCTGACACTGCTGTCGCCCCTCTTGGGACAGGAAGAAGTGGCGGCAATGGCCGCAAATAGCCCTGTGGCACTTAGATTTAAAAACGTTGACACTGTGGGGTCGTTTGCTTTTGTTTCACAGATGCCCAGTGACAATTTCCTGCTGCAAACTGGAAGTCTACTCATCATGTCAAGAATCTTCATCCAAACAGTAGTAAAAAATGAAAGTGTCCTGGGCTTGCATATCTCTTCCATGGACACAGAGCACAAGTGGGCCACGGACGCAGTCATGGCTCTGACATTATGAGCTTGGACATGACCCTCCATGTTTAGGTCTGTCTGGGCATAAGTGAACGAAGTTCAGTATGAGAGTCAAATTGACAAAGCACATTTGGAGATGGCAGCCCCCAGGTTGCTGAGGTCTAAAGAAACAAAAAACTGGATGGACCCTCTATAGACTTTTGTCCGCTCCAAGCAGAAAGCCAAGGCTCTTTTACAGTCCAATATGTGCAGCACAGCTTTTCCTTTATATGAATGGGATTTTGAGAAACCAGTCAGTCACTCAATCATCCTTTCAACATGTCAAGATGAAAATTCATAACCTGGAAGGAATATTAAGCACCACTTTGTTGTGAAAGAATTTTGTGTAAGTTGGATGAATTACTAGAGCCCGAAGCTCACTCACTTTGTGCGCTGATGTGATAATCACCAAGACTAAGACTTTCCAGGTCAGGAGTTTCAGAGAACAGGAAATAAGTAACTTGAAAGGAGCTTTCATCAGCTGTGTGAAAATCACATTGAGGTCCCAAGACATTGTGGGCCGTTTATAATGAGAACATAATATAAGAACATAAGATGTGCCATACTGGGTCAGACCAAGTTCCATCAAGCCCAGTATCCTGTTTCCAACAGTGGCCAACCTAGGTCATTAGCAGTTTCCCCAAAAGACACAGGTTCCTCAATTCTTGTATTGGGTCAAGCAGTGATATCTGCGAAGAAGCAAGTCCCACATAAAGCAAACAATTACGGGCTGTACAGAGATGGGTTTATTTTCCTCGCCATGGTGGTAAGCTCCAGTTGCACTGAAGTGAACTCTTACAGAGGTGGATTTGAGTCCATACTCAGACAGGTGTAGAAGGCAGTGCTTGTGTGGGACAAGTAATAGAATCTATAGACTGTTCCTCACACCATACAGCTAATCTCTTCCACTTGAAAACAAGACCTCGTTGAAGCCCTCCTGGATGCTAGAAGGAAATTGGTGACAATAGGCAGATTGAGAGCAGACAAAGTAATCTCTCAACATTCAAGCTATCAGGGCTAGGGGACTGGATGTTGGGATGAAGCATTGCTCTTCCTGCAAAAATTAGTTTTGGTGTTTGCCCTAGATATATTGGATCCTGGATGGAGAATTCCAGAAGCAGAGGGAACCATGGTTGTCGGAGCAAACAAGGAGCAACATGAATCATCATACCTCTGTTTTGAATTTCAGGAAGGTCATGGCAATGAGAATTATTAGAGAATATCCATAGAGAAGCCAATTGAAGAGGAAAGCATCTGAGGCTAGTTTGCTGTGACCGCACCCTGGAGCAGAACTGAAACACCTGGACATTCTGGGGATTGGTGAAAGATCAAGAGGATGTCCCACTCCAAAAAAAATTCAGAGCACCACCTTCCCATCCAGGGTTCCTTCATGAGGTTGAAAGACTACTCAGTCTGCTAGGTATTCTGTTCACCAATTACATAAGTGCCATCTCTCATGGGAAAGAGTTGAGATCCAAAGTTCTAAAAAAACTTGCCATTTCCCAACATAGGAGGTATATCTCTGTTCCTCCTTACTTGTTGATGTAAAGCATGACAACCTGATTATCGGTTTGGATTCAGACAAATTGGTTTGCTAACTGATCTCTGAAAGCCCTTAAAGCATTTGCTATTGCTCTTAATTCCAAGAAGTTGTTCTGATGGAGACTTTCTTGAGAGGGACCCATTTTCCCCGAGTATGGAACCCATCGAGGTGAGCTCCCCATCCTAGTTTAGATATATCTGTCATGAGAGGTTTGGGGCAGAGGAATTTGAATCGATAGACCTCTGACCAAATTGTTTGAAGAATCCATCAGATGAGAGATTCCGTGAGTGGATGAGTAACAGAGCATCATTAATATTTCCAATGGCTGGACCCACTGAGTACTCAAGGCCCATTGAGCTTGTCTCATATAGAAATATCCCAAGGGTGTTACATGAACAATTGAGGCTATGTGGCCTAGTGGTCTCAACATGGTATGAGCTAATGTCTGCAGACTCATTTGAAACTCTTGCACTATCAATCTTGATAGTCTGTTACATGAGAGGAAGGCTTTTGCTTAAGTCGTGTCGAGCGTGGCTCCAATAAACTAATTATTGGACGGGGTGGAGAAGGGATTTTGGATAATTAGTTACAAATCCTAGCAAATCCATCACCCGAGTGGAACTGCCTTCTGGAGTAGTGCTCTTGAGAGGCCAATCATCCGATTAGGGAAAAATGTGCACTTCCAGACTGAGTAGAGACATTGCCACTATGGTGAGGTATTTTGTGAATACTCAAGGTGCTGATTTGAGGACAAAAAAGGCAGTTCACAGTACCGGAAGTGCTGTTTAACCATAACAAAATCTGAGATACTTCCTGTGACTGGGATGTATCTGGATGTCAGTATACACATCTTTGAGATCCAGAGAGCATAACTAATTCCCCTTTTCTAGGAAGGGAAGTAGGGTGCCTAGAGAAATCAACCTGAACTGTTTCTTGACTAAATAGTTGTTCAGATCTCTTAGATCTAGGATGAGACAATATCCTCCTCATCTTTCTGGGGACCAGGAAGTAAAATCTTCGGCCTTCCTTCCCTAGTGGAATAGGCTTGACTGCAGACTTGATCTGAAGAATAGCAATTTCCTGAAGAACTAATTCCAAATGCTGAGGGTTTAGAGATTGAACCCTCAGAGCGTAATTTGGAAGGAGTTCAAATAGATGACGTTTGTAGCTTTTTCAGATAATTTCTAAAACTCAAAAGTCAGAGGTTAAAAGGGGCTTCCTGTGAGTAAAGAATGTGGGCCTCTCCCAGACCACCGAGTCCTCTACCAAGGTTACGAGTAGGAGTTGCTACACTACACAGGAACCAGTCAAAAGCCTTGCCCTGGTTTTGGCTGGGGTGTAGGCTGGGCCTTCTGCGACTTTTCCTGATTAGGACAATCATAAGATCCTGCTTGGGTTGGGTGTAGCAGGAGGCAGGGAAATACCTATACCTTTGAAAGTAATAGGTTTCCCTCTGACTGCCAGCATGAAACCCCTATGATAGGAGGCCAGCTTAGATGTGCACATGAAGAGTGTTCAAAGCATGTTAGATTGCTTCTCAATTAGGTTGTCAGCCTCCAACTATTTTTCGATGAGACCAACTCCACAGCATGGTATGTTGGTAAGCTTATCCTACACTGATGGTTTGAAGTCTGAAATCCATAGCCATGACAGTCCCCAGGTGCCAATACCAATGTTAGAAGTTCTGGATACCATATCCAAAATATCATAGATTTCCCTGGCCATATATTTTGAGCAGTTCTGCTATGGCTCATTAGAGAATGATTGCATTTAAGCTTCTATGGAGGAAGAAACCTGAACATGTCATCTAGGCCACGTATGTCGTCTCATAAGAACAGGACCATGTAGGAGCTGTCAGAATGCCGTGTTCTGTGGGGAGGTCAAGCTTCACCCTGGGCCAGCCGAACTCCATGTGGCTGTGATTGCCAGCCTTCCTCTCCCAACTGTCTGCAGGGATCCGTTCTCCCATGTGCAGACAGGAGGAATCTGTGCCACAATTGCAGTTCTCTCCTGCTCATGGGGGATGGGATCCCCACGGCAGCCTACTGCTTGCCAGGTTGCAGTCACAAGCCTTCCCCTACTTCAACCCACAGGAGATCAGATTCCTGCGGGCTGAAGTAGGGGAAGCCCCGATCACAGCAACAAAGTTTTGGTGGGGCCAGAGCCCTTGTGGCCCCATTTTCTGATGCCTATGCCATGTAGAGTTGGTAAAAGGCCACTCAGGAAGCAAGCATGGCACTCTGAAAAATCTTCTTCCCGAAAGAATCCAGTCTGAGCCTCTCTCTCTCTGGGGACACCAAGGAGTGTGATTTGGAGCTTCTGGACCGCTTTAGAGTGGATTCAGCAATTAAAAAAGAGTGGTACAAAAGCTGAAGCTTCTCAAATCAAGGAGCCTTTTGAACTGTGTACATGGAGTCTATCTTTCTACTAACTGGAGGAACAGAGAGGGTGGTCTCACAAATTCTCAGCTGCACTACTTCCTTGGGGGCTGTGGAGAACTGGAAGATTTCCAGTTATTCTGCTCTGGGATCTTCCTTGTCTCCATTGAAAATGGTATGGCCTTAGACATATTCCTTCACAAAATCATGGAAAGTTATATCCTCACAAGGGTATTTGTGCCTCTCATGAGGTGAAGAGGGATCAGAGGGAAACTCTGGAGGCCTATCCTCTGACAGATTTCACACTACTGAGATGTGATCCAGCCTTCTTATTCTGCCTCATAAAAGGTCAAAAGTATTTATGTGCCACTGCCTGGTCAACTCTTTCTCTTTGTGGATTCAGAGCTCCTTTGGGAGCATACAGTAGATGCACTGCTTACTATCTAAGCTTCGGGGGGTGCATCGATCCCCAGTGAGCTGAAGAGTGATATTGGCCAGCAAGGAATTTATGCTGTGGCCTTTTGATGCTCTTATGTCAATGTCTCTACCATAGGTAAATTATGTCTGTCAAGGATAGGCTCAATGCTTGGTTGCACCATGGTTTGAGTTATCGAGACTTTGATTCATTTCCTGGTGAAGATCATTGTGATTCTCTCTTTCTTTGACAACCTTCAGAACTCAATTCTCCAAGCCTGCCATCTCCAGAGGCACAAGGACTAGAGCATAAACAGCCGATGTTCCTAGAATCTGTCAAGTGGTATCAGTTGGCCAGTCGCAGCTGTGAGTAGGATGTTACTGCCTCTCTGAATGTACCGAGGATAAGCTTTCCTCTCTGGTGCAATTTGGAGTGGTGCACCTGAAAACTCTTGATGTTCTCAGCATCATGCCTTGGAGAACTCAGACATCGATGCACCTGGTCCTCTGCCCAATGTTTGACTTTCTTACTCTTAAATGCTGACAAAAATGTGCACTCGATAACACCTTGATACTGATGCATTGCCAGCATCCAGTGCAGCCTGGGAAGCCGAGACCAATGCCAATGTTGATGGATCAGACTAAGAAGCACCAACAATTCTTTTGTGCTATTTCTCTCAACCCTTAAGCTCTCATGTTGTCATCTGGAGACACAAATTACAAGAAGAGGTCTTATGGTCGGGTCCCAAGCATTGGAGAAACCATCTGTGGGTGTCCGTTATGGATATGGTCTTTGAGCATCTGGCATACTTCTTAAACCTACTGACAATTTTATGGGATATGTCGTCCAGAAAAATAGCCACAGCAAAATCAAATGGCTCGATTTTAACAAAAATAACTCATTTGCCAAAATGCCAAATACCAAAGAGGGCTGAGGTGACAGAAAAAATAAAGGAAACATATAACCTGTCGAAAACCCTGCTTTAAGGAAAATGTGGGGGAAAAAACCATGAAAAACATTATGGCTGGCAGGAAAAAGACTATGGAAGCAAAAAAAAAAAAACCAACAAATGTCACCGGTGAGGTTACTCCCATAATGATTCTAGAACATATCCACGGGACTCCATGAAAGAAAAATACCGGGAGTAAGATGGCACTATGGTGGCAAGCAGGAATATACACACATGCACAGTTGAGCTTCCAAAAGTTTCTAGAAGGAGCTCAGAAAACTCCCACATGGGACTCAAATGACATCACCCACATGAAGACTTTTATCCTGCTTGTCCATGGTGAATGGCTCCTTTGTCTACATGTGGATACAGATCTCCATGCATACCTGCACGTCCTCCTTTCTGTAGCTTGCTGTTGATATTCACTTGCATCTTGAGGGGCACATCCTCTCCTCTAAGACTGAAATAGATTTGCAGACGTTTTCATTTGTAAGTCCCTCTAAAATGTGCCTTTATACCCAAATGTGAATCTGAATTCAGTTACTGTGTAAAATGTGTTTTACACAAACAAAAGAGTTTAATGAATAAAACCAGCTCTACATCCTGCTACTTCCTCTCTACCTTTTAACTCACCCACAATAATTCACACAATTGTTTGATAAGGATTTTTTCTGAGTGAATAGGTATGCCTACAACATACATTTACTCACATCAAATAATTAACACCAGTGGATCCAAACTGTGGGTTGGGACCCCAAATGGGCCCTCTGAGCTTCCAATGTGACCTATGACCAGTAGTGGCAGTTGGCACAGGGCCTGTGAATCAGTGAGCATTCACAGGCCTGCCCTTCTTCTCATGTAGGCTTCCTGTTAGACTGGAAACTCATACAGGAGCAATGGGGGTCTGTGAGTGCATACTGGCCCTAAGGCCCTGTACGGATTTCTGCAACTATTGACACCATTGCTGTCACCTTCATGCTTTTGATAAATGGATGGAGGAGGAAGTGGATGAGAGAGAGATGAGAGGGGAGTGGGGATTTGCTGCTTTGTTTTCGTCATCTAAGGTCATGTGAATTTTAAGTGATAAAATGGGGTCATATTGGAAAAAGATTTGGGAAACACTGTTTAACGTAATTTATTAACTGGACATTTCTTTAAATATACCCTGCTAACTCATCTTCGAGTGGTTATACTTGCCTCTGAGCATGCAGCTCTTATTTCCATTTAGCAATGCTCAAGGCATTGGTTGTTGCAGTCAATCCCTTGGTTAGTGGTCTGCAACTGAACTAGTTATTGGAGTTGGCTTCCTTCCTCTACCCGATTCACCCTAGTTTTGGACCGTTTGAAGTGATGGCAAAAAATGGACACCTTACTGGGCACCACATCTACAACTTGCTTAGCAACAACTCCTGAGCTGTAAGTGTACGTAGTTTAGGAAGAGTTAGGGATGGTACCATCCTGCTGTCTTCCTTGCGTATCATCTTGCACTTGGAAATATCCTGTGATGCCCAGGGGACCATCTGGGTTGTGGCATCCATCACTTATTTTGCTAGCTCAGCTTTTAGTGCAAAACATTACATAACATGCAGATATTTTACCACTTTTCATGTTATTAAATAGCTTTTGCCTGTAGCATTACACATTTTAGAACCAAAAAAACTCATATGGGCCTCATTCCATTGTGGATGTCCCAGCCCACTATGCACCCTGTCGGAACTGGACATACAAAGGTAGACTGGATTCTGATCCTGCGGGGCACATCTAGCCCCGGGGGTTCAGAATCACATCTAGGCCTGTACGGGCAGGCTGGAACCAGATTACAATCGACCTGCACATACAGATCTCTGCCCAACTAACTCAGTCAAGGCTCCTGAATGGAGCCGTGGCACCATGGCGTCCACTTGCTCCATTCAGAAGCCACAATCCCCAGCCACTGACCATTCATTCCCTGCAGTCCAACCCCCAATCTGGCCTCCTAAGGCCAGGGTCGGGCTGTGGGGTATCCCCTGCTCTCCCGCCGTCTAGGGTATTCCTCAGATGTGGAATACATTCCCCGTTCAGTCTGCTGGCCCCAGACATATAGGGCCGACATCAGAATTGGCCCTGTAGACCACCCACTGCCCACCCTAACTCTGCCTCCATACTGCCCCTTTCTCGTCTGTCTAGTCTCTCCATACAAATACCTTGTTCGTACAGGGAGGTTAGTCGGAGACGGAAGAGGGAGCTGAATAGCGAGGATAGACGTCCCAATGGGACGCCCGTCCCCACTATTTGCGGCTCAGAATGACCCCAAATGTGTATTTATTATTTGTCTAGATTTATTATTTGTTAAAGTACTAAGATTAAACAAGTACTGGACATGGAAAATGAATCGAGATTCTGCATATATGAAACAATTACCACTGCATTGGAAAGAAACATGAAACATATGCTTAGGTTTCTAATCAGCCATGATTCAGCCAAAAATGATAAAAATGCACTTTATTTTAGTCTTAGGGGTCTGTTTATGAAGCGGCGATAGCAGCTACCGAGCGGAATGTGTTCCGTGGCTGTTTTATTCAATGGGGCCACGGCACACATTCCGCATGGTAGCCATTATCGCCGCTTCATAAACATACCCCTTACTGTCTAACTTTATCATTGATTGTAGAAGAGAGAGAAAGAAACACACACACACGCTGAATTTTTTTAAAGAGGTTTTTCTAAAACATTAGGCATGAGAATCAAAATGTTTAATAGACTGTTAAAGTAATTTCTGCTTTCTATGCATGTTAAAGATAGAAATTAGAATATCCTCAGGGTGCAGATAGAAACCGAGACTTCCATACTGAGTTTGTGATATGAGGACATGCATCCATAAAACTCATTTAATGAAAACGTGTCTCCTAGGAAACATGACTAAAAAAAATATTTGGTGTCCTTAAGGCATGCAGGTTGACATTGACAGGATAGAGGCAATCCAAAAGAAGATTACCAAAATGGCATATGACCTCTAGCACATATCTTACAGAATATACTCAAGACAATGCAGGTGCCAGTATCAGGAGCTAATCGTCAATGTTGCAGTGTGTTTGAGTGCAGTTACTGCTACTTCAATAAGTGGTGTTAGGTGCACCCAGGGTAATTGCTAAGGGCCGGAACCCTCATTAAGGCGTTTGCCTGCACACTATCTGTCAGGCACATGCTGTCCACACACAACAATTATGTGGAGGCTTTGCACTTACACAGTGTTAGTTTTAGTGCTAAACGCATGGTAAGGGCAAAATCCTACCACCCTCAAGTAAAAGGTCCTTACAGTCAGGAAAAGTCTGAAGAAAGGGAGACAGTAGCTAGCAAGAGACATGGAGGGAAAGAGAAATAGAAACTGGTAGGGCTGGTTCAACCAACAGGCAAAACGAGGTGGCCACCTGAGGTGAACATTTCTGTGGGGCAGCAAAGAGCTCCCCCCTCCCCTCAGAACAATCTCATAAACATATATCATGCTTTTTAATATTAAGCTTTGTTTTGAGGGGTGGTCGTTGGGTGATAATTGTTGTGTTCAGTTATCAAAATCTAAGGCTGAAGGTACACGTAGGGCACCCAATACCCTGTAATAGCCCTGGAAACAGGAACCTGGTTGTATTTGTAGTCACAGGAAGGATGGAAAGCAAGAGTTTACTGAGGTCTGTAGTTTCAGCTTATATGGTGTGTTGCGCAAACAGCACTGCATTAGCTGCAAAAGCCACACATCGTCTGTTGAGGGCATGCAGAGCATTTCCCCAGGAGAGATTATGGTGCGGTAGTTCAGTGGATATAGCATGCCACTCTGAGGTGGCATTAGTTGCACCTGTGATATCAGCAAAACATGCATTTACCATGTGCTGCTGATGCTCAGGGTGACCACTCGTTGCAGACATACCTATTCTCTCCCCACACCCCACCCAGTCGTGCTGCTAACATGCACTATTCCAGGGGTCGGCAACCCGCGGCTCCGGAGCCGCATGCGGCTCTTTCTCACCTTTGCCGCGGCTCCGGAGCACACTGCCCGCTTTAAACGTGGCGTTATGGGCTCCCTCCATGTCAGCTCCCTCCCTTCTTCTGCAGCCGCGGCTCCCTGCCTCTTAGGGAACCGCGGCTGTGCTTTTAAAATCATCTCGGAGCCCTTCCTGTCTTGACGGGCTCCGTGCAGCATTGTTCCTTTAGAGGCGGGACAATGCTGCACGGAGCCCGTCAAGACAGGAAGGGCTCCGAGATGATTTTAAAAGCACAGCCGCGGTTCCCTAAGAGGCAGGGAGCCGCGGCTGCAGAAGAAGGGAGGGAGCTGACATGGAGGGAGGGGGGCTGACATGGAGGGAGGGGGCAGATATGAATGGATGGAGGGAGGGGGGCTGACATGGAGGGATGGAGGGGGCTGACATGGAGGGAGGGGGGCTGACATGGAGGGAGGGAGCAGATATGAATGGATGGAGGGAGGGGGGCTGACATGGAGGGATGGAGGGAGCTGATATGGATGGAGGGAGGGAGGGAGGGAGGGAGGGAGGGGGCTGACATGGAGGGATGGAGCACTGGTAATGGGGTTGAGGGGACGAGCACTGGAAATGAGCTGATTAGGGGAGGCTAGGACTGGTAATGAGCTGATGGGGGGTAGGACTGGTATTGGGCTGATTAGGGGAGGCTAGCACTGGTAATGGGGTTGAGGGGGGATTAGCACTGGAAGCGAGCTGATTGGGGGGCTTTGCCTGGGCATGGGCTGATTGTGGGGAGGGGAGGATAGAGCTGCTGGCCCTGGAAGATAACTGGGGGCTAAGGCTACAAATGGGCTGATATGAGGGGATGGGAGAATGGAACTGGATCTGAGAGGGGCTGCCATGGTATTTGTACTAGAAGGGACTGGTCAGTGGGGAAGGAGGGGGACTGGAAGGAAATGGACACCAGTGGCAATCATGGGAATGCAAGTTGACATTGGAAGGTACTGGGAGTGAGGACTGGAAAGGGGCTGATATTGGGGAGGGTTACTGGGACTGGAAATAGGCTGATGGAAAGAAGTGAAGAAAACGAAAGAAGAGATAAGAAATGGCAGATGGACCATAGACCACAGAAAGAGAGCTAAGAGAAGACAGGAAAGCAGAAGCCTCAGATCGGGACCAGCATGATCAAAGAATAAATTGGTCAGACAACAAAGGTAGAAAAAATAATTTTATTTCATATTAGTGATTTGACTACAAAATCATCATAATTTTGAAATCAAATATTGTTACTTGTTGTTGTGATATTTTCTGGCGTATTTTTCTTGGTGTGCGAAGGAAGAGGGGTAGTCTTATACGGCGAGTATAGGCCAAACACCTATATTTTAACAGGAAAAGTAGGGGGTCGTATATAGCATTAAGGTAAGAAACAATATATGCAGTGTTAGATTTGTTTTAAATGTCGCAATGGTTTTGCGGCTCCCAGTTTTTTTTTTCCCTTCGGAAACGGGTCCAAGTGGCTCTTTATGTCTTAAAGGTTGCAGACCCCTGAACTATTCTAACAGCACAGAAAATTCCCTGCGTTATCTGCATTTGGTTCGCATTGGCTATAACCACGGTGCATGTTTCCCACGTTATCACCGTGTCAGCAGCTAACATGATTTAGTAAACATGCCCCTAAGTCTCAAGTCAGTCACAAAGAAAGCACTTCCCCCAGAGGGATTCAATTGTATTTGGGAAATTAGGCAACATTAATTAAGAATTAACTTACTGAGAACAGTTTTTCTGAAGGCAGAACAGTCTAACAGTGAGGCAGATAAAGGAAGCCCAGAAAAGCAAATGTTAAGCTGATGTTTTGTTTCATATCCTGTTTGCAGGTTGCTTCCTTTTTTTTGTTTCATTTTAATAAATTGTCATCTGTTTTTATTTTCACAAATTTTCATTTCAGGGCAATTTTGTTAAAGTAGCTGTGCTCCTGCCCAAATGAAAAACACAACTGAAAAGGTACTAGAGGTTTCAGGCAAATACGTAGAACATTCAATTGGCTTTTTCTCACAACCAGAGGCTGGTCTCAAACCAGGGAGCTTTGGGTTAGAAGGCAGGTATCTTGCAGAAAAGCCACCTCATCTCTGTGGAGGTTGATTATACCAGTCTGCTCTTTTATATTGCTGGTGATCTTCCTTCCTGTTTGGCCAAAGGTTGTCTGGGCTGCAGCTCTATGAATAATGCTAACTGAATTTTTTTGCCTTATGAATCTACTGACTCTTGCTGTAGAGATATACTTCAAAGATTTTTCTTTTGCCATGTTATGCCAGAAATTCTGAGAAATCATGACCAAGTATGTTATTAGAGACATTGACCAAGCCTAATTCAAATCCTGGTTGTCCATTTAATGATAATCAACCAGGATCTGGATTAGGCTTGGTCAATGGCCATGGTTTTACACAATTTCTCACACAAAAACAAGGCAAAAGAAAGATCTTTGGAGTAAATCACTACAGCAGGAATCAATAAATTTACAAGGCAAACAATCCAGTTGGCATTTTCCAGAGAGTTTTCAGCGTCGTGTTCAAATTAAAAACAATATGAAACAAAATATCTCCCGTGTTGTTTTTAATGAGTGCATATCTCTAGTTATAACTGCCACTCTATGAGGGTTACCCCTCTCTATGCTTTTTGAGGCAATTACTGAAAATAGTCTATTCTAATTTGTCACCCCCTCACCTCTCTTACTGTCCACAGGGGGAAAAATAGTGAATTCATATGGTTCAGTTTTAAAAGTAAATATGGAGTAGACATTATCCATGAAGATAATTATACCAACTGAGTAGCATTGCACATGCCTCCAGCAAGCAAATTACAATCTCTGGATATAGTTTATGCTTTCTTAATGGTAGCTCAAAGTGTGTTGCTTTCAGGTATAGTAGGTGTTTCCCTAGAGAGCTTACAACCAAGAGGCCCTTTAACTAAAGTGTGCTAAGCAGTTAACTTGCATTTTAACATACAGTAACTGCTAGCATGGGCCTGGGGTAACAGCTATCACAAATTAAAAACAGCCAGTGTGGTAAATGCCTGCGTTACCTGCTTAAAGTTTGATGGGGTGGGACTGGGTAGGTTATGGGTAGCATGCAGGACTTATGTGCTGTCAATTTTGTAGTTAACGCAGGTGCACTTAATCCTACCTCAGGAGGCAGTTTTAAATGTACCTGCAGTAACTGTAAATGACCTTTGCATACAGAGAGTGACTTTTCTATACAGGTATTGTAGGGGACATGCTGGCCACACACCCCGACAATGTGCATTCTTTGCACTTAACATACATTGGTTTTTGGTCCTAACATGAGGTAAGTGTAAAGCCCACTAAATGGATCCCTAAATTTGTACCTAAGACATAAGAACATAAGATATGCCATACTGAGTAAGACCAAGGTTGACATCGAGAGGGGGGTCGACTCATGGCGAACATTTGGATAGTTGTCCTAAAATTGTGTTCGGTCTTCGGTCAGGCAGCTCATTGACAGCCCATAGCTGCTGTTATTGTATTGATCCATCTCATTGCTGGCCTTCCTCTTTTGTGTTGACCTTCTACCTTGCCCAGCCTGATGTCTTTCTGCAATGATCTCTCTTTGCATGATGTGTCCAAAGTATGAAAGTCAAAATCTTGTCATCTGAGCTTCTAAAGAAAGCTTAGGTTTGATCTCCTCTAGTACTGACTGATTTATTCTTCAGGCAGTCCATGGCATACACAGTATTCGTCGCCAGCACCATAATTCAAAGGCATCAATTTTTTTCTTGTCTATCTTTTTCACTGTCCAAAGTTTGCATCCATATGACGTTATTGAAAATGCCATGGCTTAAACAAGTCAAATCTTTGTATGGAGAGAGACATCTCTGCTTTTGAGAATCTTGTCTAGGTCCTTCATAGCATTCTGCCAAGAGCAACGCATCATTGGATTTCTTGACTGTTTGTTGCTTCTTTATTGATAGTGGACAACTTTAACCTTGTCACAAGCACAACACCCGAAGCCACTTGCCTCTAGTGGTCGAGGGGCGTGGTTGAGGTTGTCCTTCTTCTGTCAGCTCCTAGCAGCCTATTTCTTAGTGTTGGTTTCTGGGAAGTGTAGTACTGCTAAAAATACATTGGTGCTTTAAGTAGAAGGTTTGTAGTTGAGGTAACCGAGGGTAAGGCTTGTAACAGAAAGTTTATTTCCATAACACAAAAAACACAGCAGGTTCAAGGTATCATTTACAGGATTACAACTGTAGGACTTGCTTAAGGTACAGCAAATAATGGCAAACAAACCAAAAGAACTCAGAAATGGCTTTTTAAAGTCCTCTTACTTGCAGAAGCAATTGCCTTTAGAAACTAGGCTGCCACTTTCCTGTTTAGCCCTTGCTAATCGGAGCATAAAGAAAAATTCAGGCTTAATTCTTCTACAGCAGTTTGGTTTCTGCCAGCCTCAAAAACCTCTCTAGGCTGCATTTCTACGTGAAACCAAACTTAGAACAAAACAAACATTCCAGGCTGTTATCAAAACTCTTAGCAGGCTTTTCATATAGGAGAGGAGCAAGCAAAAACTCTTATAGCAGCTAACTTGGCTTTTCTTGTCGTTGCACAGTTCAAACACAGGTAACAAACAAGCATGAATCAGAGCTTCCTGATCAGGCTTACGTTGCAGTAAATTTCCCTTTTAAAACAGATAAGAATTTACCTCCACACTGCTTCTGCCATATGGTTAACTTCCAAGGAGAATTATTTCTTTCAGGTCTAGCTTTTCCTCAAGACCTCCTGTCTAGAGCTTGGCATAGAGAGCAATCCATAAAGCAATCTTCTTCCCCCAACTCTGACACTGGTTCTCCCAACTGCATGGGTTCTGACTCACCGACCTGGTCAGACTGCTCAGCTGACAACCTCTCTGGTGCTCTGAAAGCTTCTCCACTTCCTGGTCCCCACCTCTGTTGCCAACCTGTTGCAGGGAATTCAGCTCTCTCAGCTCTGGGTAGCTCAGCTCTTCTCCAAGAATCCACTCCTTCTCTCTGCTTCTGTCTCAGCTGCTTTCCCGGCTGCTCTCCTTCTCGTCTCTCCCTTTCTCGTCTCTCCCCCTCTGCATAATCTAACCCAGGCTTATACCTCCAGGGTCTTAACCCCACCTCTTTCTTTCCCAGGTGTTGGTAATCCCCCTGCCTTCTGATATTAGAATAATCAGTGCACTTGTTAAAGTAAGGGCTTTGGTCCTTGTGCTTGCAATCCCTCTTTCTTACTTTATCAGTCATTGGCTGAAACCTGTTCCAGCTGGGGGTTTTCTGTCTTTGAAACCTGGCTCTGGCTTTCTCTCCCTGCACTCCTAGAAGGGGACCCTTAACTAGGGTGAATTCGTTATGCTTCTCACCTCCCCCACTCTCAGGATAGCTGATTTTGCCACAACCTACTTGGATCAATGATTTCATTTTCTTATTGATTTTTCCAGTTGACATGATCGTTGTCTTCTTTACATTAAGATGGAGGCCCATTTTAAGACTATATTCCTTGATCGAGAAGCAAAGATTTCAGATCATCTTTACTTTCAGCCAGTAATGTGCTATCATCAGTATAGTGAAAGTTGTTGATGAGTCTTCCACCAATCTTCACACTTCTGTTGTCTTCATACAGTCCTACTTCTCTGTTGATTTGTTCTGCATATAAATTAAACAGGTAGGGGGAAAAGTATGCAGACTTGCCGTACACCTTTGCTGATTTTAAACCATTCTGTTTCTCCTTGTTCTGTTTGAACTGCTGCTTCTTGATCAATGTAAAGGTTGTGCAGGAGAAATATCAGGTGTTCTGGTATACCCATGCTTCTTAATGTGGCCCCGAGTTTCTCATGGTTTACACAGTCAAAAACACAAATAGATATCCTTTTGGTATTCTTTAGTCTTTTCAAGGATCCATCTTACATCCGCACTGCGCCTCTCGTTCCTCACCCTTTCCTGAACCCTGCTTGCACTTCAGGAAGTTCTCGTTACAGGTATGGTTGTAGTCTCTGTTAAATAATCTTCAGTAGAACCTTGCTGGCATATGGGATCAGAGTGATTTTGCGATAATTTCCAAAGTCAGTTGGATCACCTTTATTTAGTATTGGTATAAACACAGATCTTTTCCAGTCAGTTGGCCATGACGTCTTCCAAATTTCCTGCAGAGCCTTATAAAGTATGATAATAGCTGCATCAGATTGCTGTAATACTTCTAAGGGAATGTCATCAATGCCTGGTGCTTTGTTCTTTGATAAGGCTTTCAATGCTGCTTCAACTTCTTCTTTCATCACCAATGGTTCCGTATCAGGTACAAGTTGAAATGGCTGTTGGCCCACTTCATTTTTATCATATAAAAACTCTGTACATTCTTTCCACCTTTTCCTGATTTTCTCAGCATTATTCAACATGGATGCTAGAACATCTTATAACATTCCAATTCAGGGCTGTAATTTTTTTTCTGTAACTCTTGTAGCTTTAGGAAAGCTGATCTTTTTTTTTTCTTCTAATAGTTTCTACTTCTATTTCCTTGCATGAGTCATTGTAGTACTTCTCCTAGTCTTGTCTTGCTGCAAGTTGGAAATCTCTGTTGAGTTCTGCAATTGCCTCTTTCTCCTCTGGCTTTAGCTTCTCTGCATTTCTGGACAATTTTCAGAGTTTTCTCAATCATCCATTTTGGCCGTTTTTGCTTTTTTACCTTTTGTAGAGAGACTTCTTGCTTTCTTCTAACAAAATCTTCTTGATATCATCCCATAACTTTTCTGGAGCTCTGTCATTTGTATCTAAAGCAACAAATCAATTTTGCAGGCAGTCTTTAAGAATGCACCACTGGAATTTAAGGTCATATTTTGCTACATTCACAAGTGGCTTGCTCTTTTTCAACTTTAGCTTGAGTTTGCATACTAGTAGTTGGCGATCTGTACCACAGTCAGCTCCAGATTTTGTCTGTCTTTCTTGATGTTATAGAGCCTTTCCATCATTGACTTCCACAGATGTAGTCCATTTGATTTTTGTACAATCCATTGGGTGAAGTCTGTGTACAGTCGCCGCTTGTGTTGCTGGAAGGTGTTCAAGATGACTAGATCGTTGTTCTTACAGAATTCTATCAGTCTTTCTGCAGCTTCATTTCTGTTGCCAAGTCCATATTTTCCAACCATTTTGCCTTCTTCTTTCTTGCCAACTTTTGCATTTTAGTCACCTATGACTCTCAGGATATCCTGTTTGTATATGTTCTGTCAATTTCAGCTCGTACATGTTGATAGAACTCATGAATTTCATCCTCTTCTGCAGCTGTTGGGGCAGATACTTGAATTATAGTTGCGTTGATAGGCATTCCTCATAGACTAATAGAAACTAAGCAGTGATTGTTGCATTTATAATTAAGATGAATCTTGCAAGAATTGTAACACTATTTTTCCTTTGTCTTTCATTTCCAGCATAGCAGACTATGTGATCATCTGATGCAAAGTGCCTGATGCCAGTCCATTTCAGTTTGCTGACACCCAACAGATCAAGTTGTACACATTCTGTTTCATTCTTGACCATAGGGCCGGCCCGTCCATTGTGCAAGAATGTTGTTTGCACAGGGCCCCGCGTTTCAGGGGGCCCCGGGCAAACAACATTCTGCATCTGCCGGTAAATAAAACAACAACTTCTTGCTGCCGCTGTTGCCGTGACGGCAGCAGAATTGAGCATCCCGTGGGGCCCCCCTGCCTGGCAGAGTCCTCCATGCGGCCTCAGCTTCCTAAGTGCCAGCTTTCAGAGCCGCGAAGGGAGAGAGCTTCTCCCTCACGGCTCTGTTAAGCTGCTGGCGCTGATGGGAAACATGATTTCCTGTTTCCCCATCAGCCCCGCAGGCTTAAACAGAGCCGCGAGAAAGGGAAACTCTCCCTTCACAGCTCTGAAAAGCCTGCGCTGAGGGAGCTGAGGCCACATCAAGGACTCTGCCGGCCAGGGGGGCCCCGCAGGATGCTCGATTCTGCCGCTGTTTTTTTTTTTTTAAATCTACCTGGGCTATGGGGCGGGGGGGCTAAGACTGTAAATGGGTATGGGGGTGGGGGCTAGGACTGAAAATGGGCTATAGGGGGGCTAGGACTGAAAATGGGCTATAGGGGGGCTAGGACTGAAAATGGGCTGGGGGGGTTGCTAGGACTGGAAATATGCTGAGTGGAAGGGGGCTTGAACTGCAAATAGCTGATGGGGAGGTGGGCTTGCAATGGAAAAGAGCTGTGAGGGGAGGGAGCTAGCACTGGAAATGGGCTGAGTGGGGGGGAGCTAGGACGGGAAATGGGCTGATGGAAGGGCTAGGATAGGACTGGAAATAGGTTGTTGGGGGTGCTAAGATTGGAAATGGGCTGTGGTGGGGGCATGGATTGAAATGGACTCATGGAGGGGCTAGAACTGGAAGTAGGCTCATAGGGGCTTGGACTGGAAATGGGCTGAGTGGAGGGAAGCTAGGATTTGACATTGGCTGATGGTGGGGCTAGAAAAGGACTAGAAATGGGCTGATGGGGGGCTGGGATTAGAAATGAGCTGATGGAGGGACTCGGATAGGACTGGAAATGGATGGGGGAGCTATGACTGGAAATGGGCTGATGGGTGGGGCTAGGATAGGACTGGAAATGGGCTGATGGGGGCTAGGAGTGGAAATGGGCTGAAGTGGGGACTAGAAGGGAGTGGATGCTGGGTGGGGCTGGAACTAGAAGGGAGTTCATGTTGGGGGAGGATTAGAATGAGATGGAGCTTGGAGAGTGAAATGGAGAGGGGAAAAATATTTTGTGTGGGAGGGAAGACAAATCTACAATTGACCGGGTATTGGGAGAGTAAGTGGGGATTGAGGATGGAGGGGTAAAATTTGAGTGGATGAAAAAGGAATGAGGAAAGAGCAAAAGGAGAAAGATTAGTATGTTAAAGCAGATGTAGAGAGAGAATGAAAAAAAAAAAAAAACCTAGAAGAGAGAAGAAAGGACAAATGGACAGCAGACGATGGAGAGTTAACAGAAGACACAAAGAAACCAGAAGAAAGTGGCTGGAGCAATTGCAACTGAAAAATAAAATGCACAAAAATGGTAGAAAAATCTCTTTATTTTGAATTTATTAACTGTAATATGTCAGCTCTGGGAAATGTGCATCATTAACGTCTGCACTTTGTTTAGTATAAGAGGAAATTAATTTATAGTTTTATTTCTACAGTGTTGTTGTACATTCCAAGTTTGGCTTCTGGGGTTCCCAGTTTAATTATTGTCGTCCTGTTTCTAAATTGTGATTCCTTGTTTGGTGATGGTCTATATTCTGCATGTGTA
This sequence comes from Ichthyophis bannanicus, assembly GCA_033557465.1. Lineage (NCBI taxonomy): Eukaryota > Metazoa > Chordata > Amphibia > Gymnophiona > Ichthyophiidae > Ichthyophis > Ichthyophis bannanicus. Next base: position 121,648,019 of record CM066040.1, read on the forward strand.
ACTGAGCTGAGGTATTCTGTTTATGTAATTCCTATTTGACATTGCCACTTGCTCTCTTTCCCCAGTAGGTCATGTATTGTTATTCTCTGAAATGTATTGGTTTAATATTTGCAGTGTTGCCTTTTGATAGGTAGGGTCTGGTTCTTTGTGAGTCCTGGCAGTGCTGTTACGATACAGCGGGTTTGCTATGGGTTCTAAATGGGCAGTGTTTGTAGTAGTTCCTAATGTGCCTGGCAGTTGGCACTGGATTATAGTAATGTAGAAATTGTTTAGTCTTTCTTTATCCATAACACTCATTAAGAGGCATGTTTATCCATACACTCATTAAGAGGCATGTTTACTAAAAGTTAGCGTATGGTAACATTATGTAAATATTTATGCAAATGAGGCCCCGCACCCAGTCTCCGCACATGGCCCCGCACCCCCCTTGGGCCACCCTTGCTTGACCACCTGCATCTTCCCTTGGTTCATGCTTCGTATGTTCCATGTCCCAATATCTAAGACATCTTTGCAACTTCGGACTCTCATTTCATGCGCAGCTACATCAGTCAGACATCCCAAGGACCTTAATACAACTACATCATAAATGCTGGCTTTACTCTGAAAAGTCTTTAGCTCTTCCCCAGTAGCCAATAGAGTGCCTTCCAACCTGGAGGTCTCATCTTCCACTACTATTGTGGAACTTGTTTTGTTGCGACTATCCACTGGGTTTTCATGGCAAGATGTGGAAGCAGATTGCCAGGCCTTTCTTTCGCACAGTTTAAGTTTAGTGTTGTTACCATTGTCACAGAAATGTGATCCTCCGCCACCAACACTATACCAATTCTGCTGCTGCCCAGATGGGTGGTTTATCATGGTTTGGCACCTCAGCTGAGACCTATCCATGTTGGGAGATCCTACCAGTAGGTAAGTTACTAATTGCTTAGCCCTCAGTATCACTAATGCACACAAGCTCTCACAGCATGACAAGCTGCAAACCAAGCGAGGGCACAAGAACCCAACAGTTAAAAAAAAGAAAAAAAAAAGAAAAAGACACAAAGGTTCCACAATGCTTGAACTGGGGCAAGTACTGGATTTCCTGGGTCCTCTTTAATAATGACTTTCCTCCAGAAACATGTCCAAACCTTTTTTTAAATCCAGCAACACTAACAGCTTTTACTACATCCTCCAGTAACGAATTCCAAAGTTTGATTATGCCTTGAGTGAAAAAATATTTTCTCTTATTAGTCTTAAACAGGTAACACAGTAGTTTCAATGCATGTCCCCTAGTCTACTTTTTGATGGCATAAACAATTAATCTATGTTTACCTGTTCCACTCCATTCAATAATTTATAGACCTCTTTCATACCATTTTGGTGACTCTTCTCTGTACTTTTTTTTTTTTTAATTCCGCTATATCCTTTTAAGATACGGCGACCAGAACTGCACATAATATTCAAAGTGTGGTCGTGCCATGGAATGATACAGAGACATAATAGTCTGTTTTATTCTCCACTCCTTTCCTTATGATCCCTAATATTCTATTTGCCTTCTTGCCGCCGCTGCACACTGGGCGGAGGATTTCAACATGTTATCCACAATGATGCCTACATCTTTTTTCCCTGGGTGGTGGTTCCTAATATGGAACCTTGCATCATGTAACCATAGTTTGGGTTGTTCTTTCTTAGGTGCATAACTTTGCACTTATCCAGATTAAATTTCATCTGACATTTGAACATCCATTCTCCCAATTTATGAAGGTCCTCTGCCATTTTTCACAATCCTCATGGTATTAACAGCTTTGAATAATTTTGTCTCATCTGGAAATTTGACTCTCACTTGTTATTCCCATTTACAAGTCATTTACAAATTTGTTAAAAAGTAGCAGACCAGCACAGATCCCTGGGGTATTCCACTATTCATCTTTCTCCATTGGGAAAATTGGCCATTAAGCTCTACTCTCTGCCTTTTAACCAGTTCCTGATCCTCAATAGTACACTGTCTCCCATCCCATGACTTTTTAATGTCACCAAGAGTCTCATGAGGAACCTGGTCAAAGACATTCTGAAAACCAGACCACTATATTGACCGGCTCACCTTCATCTACCTGTTTATTCACACCTTTAAAGAAATAACAGATTAGTAAAACAAGACCTTCCTTGGCTAAAGCCATTTGGCTTTTTCCCATTAAACCATGAATATCTATTTGTTCAATTAATTTTGTTCCTTATAATAGTGTCTACCATTTTGCCTGGTACTGATGTCAGACTCACAGATCTGTAGTTTCCTGGATCACCCTGGAACCCTTTTTAAAAATTGGCGCTACATTGTCTATTCTCCAATATTCCGGTACTACAGTTGATTTTAATGATAGTTCATGGATAATAGTAGGTTTGCAATCTCCTATTTCAGCTCTTTCAACACCTTTGGATGTATTCCATATGGTCCAGGTGATTTGCAACTCTTCAGTTTGTCAAATAGTTTTAAGACGTCTTTCCCATTTTTCGATATTTCTATCAACTCTTCCGATGCATCACCTTAAATATCATTTCAGTCATGGGTAACTTTCCTACTTCTTCAGAAAAGACTGAAGCAAAGAATTCAGTTTCTCCACTATAGCCTTGTTCCCTCTTAATGCCCCTTTTACTACTCTATCATCTAATGGTCCAACTGACTCTTACAGGATTTTTGTTATGAATGTACTTGAAAGAGGTTTTAGTATGCTTTTTTGTTTCCACAGCAAGCTTTTTTTTCAAATTCACATTTTGCCTCCCTTATCAATGCCTCACATCTAACTTGCCAGTACTTATGTTTTGTTTTTAGTTTTGTCATTTGACTCCTTTTTCCATTTCATTAAAGATACATTTTTGGCTACAACAGTCTCTCTGACCTCACCTTTAAACCATGCTAGCTGTTTTTTGGACTTCCTACCACTTTTCTTAAAGCATGGAATGCAGTTAGTCTGAGCTTCCAAGATAGTATTTTTAAAACACCCATGCTTAGTGTAGTGTAAATCTTTAACCTTTGCAGCTGCTCCTGTTTTTTCTTAATTTTCCTCATTTTATCATAGACTCCCTTTTGAAAATTAAAAAGTAGGTCTGTGGATTTCCTTGCCGTCCTTCCTCCATTTATTAAATCAAATGCGATCATGCTATGATAATTATTGCCAAGTGGCCCCTACACCCTTATCTCTTGCACCAGACCTTGTGTCACACTAAGGACTAGGTCCAAAATGGCTTCCATTCTTGTTGGTTCATGAACCAGCTGCTCCAAGAAGCAGACATTTCATCTAGAAACTCTATCCCTCTAGCATGTCCTGCTATGACACTCACAGTCAATATTGGGTAATTTAAATCACCTATTATTATTACTGTTTTAACTTCTTAGCTTCCCTGATTCCTTTGCGCATTTCATCATCCATTTGTTCATTCTGGCCAAGTGGTCAGTGGTATATGCCGCCCACTGCCATTACCTTCCCCTTGTTCATAGAATTTCAATCCATTAAGATTCTACAGTGTATTTTGTTTCCTGTAAAGCTTTAATCCTGTGTGACTCAATGCCCTCTCTAACAGAATGCAACCCATCCACCAATTTGATCAGCTCTATCATTATGATATAGTTTGTACCCAGGTATCACAGTGTCCCACTGGTTGTCCTCCTTCCACCATGTCTCTGAGATACCAATCATATCTAACCTCTCCTAACCTCTCATTTAGTGCTATATATTCCAATTCTCCCATCTTAATTTTTAGACCTCTAGCATTTTCACACAAGCAGTTGAGGTGGTATGTTATTCATATTAATCTGGTTATCGGTAGGCAGTGGTAATTTGGACTCCTTAGGCTCTGTACTTAAGGGAATTTGGGTTACTTGTGTCTTTAATGGAACCTCTTTGTTGATATGCCCTAACTTCAATCTTTTGTAGTTTCCTTCAAGGATATATCGTTCCGAACCTTGCACTTAGGTGACTGTCTGCTTTCCCCTGTTATCTAGTTTAAAACCTGCTCTATCTCCTTTTTAAATGTTATGTCAGTAGCCTGGTTCCATTCAGTTTAAGGTGGAGCCTATCCCTTCCAAAAAAAACCTTTTCCCAGAATGTTGCATAGTTCCTAACAAATCCAAAACCCTCTTACTTTCACCATCGTCTCATCCAAACACTGTGACTCCAGAGTTCTGCCTGCCTTTAGGGTCCTATGTGTGGAATGGGAAGTATTTCAGAGAATGCTACCCTGGAAGTTCTGGATTTCAACTTCCTACTAAAAGTAGTAAATTTGGCCCCCTGAACCTCCCTCCCACACTTTCTATGTCATTGGTACCAACATGTACCAAGACAGCTCATTCCTCCCCAGTGCAATCTAGAACCTTGTCTAAGTGGTTCATGAGGTCCACTATCTTTGCACCAGGCAGGCAGATTACCAGGCGATGATCACATCCATCAGCCACCTACATGCCTAATTATCGCATCACCAATTATAATGGCTGTCCTAACCTTTCCCTCATGGGCACATGGCCCTGGAGAAACCTCCTCAGTATGAGAGGATTTTACATTATCTGGAGGATAGGTCCTAGATACAGGATCACTTCCTGCCACACCAGGCTGATGTTCTCCTCTCACATGACCCCTCTCCTCCATGGCAACAAAGAAGCTGCCAGACTAGAGGTGGGACTTCTGTACTATGCCCCTGTAGGCCTCATCTATATACCTCTCTGTCTTCCTTATGTCTTCCAAGTCTGCTATTCTGGCCTCCAGAGATTGGACTCGTTCCCTGAGAGCAAAGAGCGCCTTGCACCTAGTGCACATATAAGATCCCTCATCAACAGGGAGAAAATCATATATGTGACACTCAATGAAAAGACTGGAAAGCCCCCCATCTCACTGCTGGACTGCTGTCCGCATCTTAGTTTTAAGGTTTTGTTTAGGTATTTTAGTTGTTTACTTAGTATACATATCCACAGCAAACCTAATACAACTATACCTAAAATTTTTAGTGGACTGTGTTCACCACAAGATTAATTAATCTCAGGTCCTTAATTAATGTATTCCTGATGAGGATAACCAGCTGCACCTGAAAGTGAACATGGGCACCTCCTTCCCTTTAATAGGTTTAGGAGCCTATAAAGCTAAGATTTATCCCTAGGGTGGGCAGGAGGGAAAGACGTCTTAATAAAAGCTGCCTTGCTACTTAGTGCCCTGACCTGTGCTTCTAAGGTAAAAATCTTACCAATTTCCTGTGTGTTTCACACAGCCCTTGGTTTGACAGAGGGAGCCTTTCAAATTGCCCTTTTGATCTGTCACTTGCTTTTAATACCCATTTAGGACAACTTCACAGATCTTTTGCCTCCTAACTGGAAGGCCTCTTTGTAAAGGTCAATAGAAGTAAGTATTTCTTTGTATTCAGAAACTATTTATTCTACTTGCATGCTAAGCTATACTCTGATTTGATTTAAATAAAAAAACGTTCTCTAGAAGAAAAAATATTTCAGAGACTATTTACTCTATTTTACTTTTTATGCTAAGCTATACTTTGATTTGATTTAAATGAAAAGCTCTCTGGTGGTACTAAGACATGACTGACTCAGCAGAAACACTGAATTCTAAGATACACAGATTTATCAGTTTTAACCCAAAGAATCCCCTTTTTCCCCTCAAAGATTTAGAGTATATTTCAGAAGTTACTTACAAGTGCAGATCTATTTCCAGTTGTAACATTTCCTCTTGATAGTCCTTCAAGACAACAGAGGTGAAATGAAATGGCCAAGGTTCATCAGCAGGGTTTGAATCCCGAGTCGGCACATCGGGCCCCTTCTCTAGCTCTTTTCAAATCTAGGCTAAAAATCCACCTATTTGAAACCACTTTTGGATTCTGATGCTCCTCACCTTCTTGTCCACTACTTATGTGTATCTTACTATACTCTAGTCCCCTGTTTTACTGTGGGCCTGATTCTATATGGCGGATAGCGAGATTGTACGGCCCAGCAGGATGTCCAGCCCTGCTAGCTGCCTCCTGGCCCCCCCTGCATGCACGGAACTACTGTGCGTGTTGTGGGGGATAGGGCAGAGCATGGTCAGGACTGGCACCCAATTCAGGTCACAGCCCTGTACATGCGGGGAGTACCAGGAGGACAGCCAGCTTATTCCACCTCAGAGGTAGAATAAGTGCCAGCCGCCCCTCCAGATCAGCCGGCCAGCCCCCTAGCAGCAACAGCGGCAAACCAGGTGAGTCCCCACCGCCAGTGTTGGGTGGCAAGGAAACTCGGGTCTCCACAGCAGTGGATTGGATGTGCCATGAGGAGGATGTCCCCATGGCGAAGTAGGGGCATGCCAGGCCATCCTTCAGTGCCTGATCCTGCACCAGTGGGAATGTCTTGCTCCCACAGTGTAGAATTGGGTGCTGATGGGCCCGTCCTGTTTGGGGCCATCCAGACAGCCTGGACATGCCCCATCGGAGATGGGCTTCATGTATTTTGTCTTGATTACATTGTAAGCTCTGATGAGCAGGGACTGTGTTGAATAGATATATGTACAGTGCTATGTATACCTTGTAGCGCTATACCAATGATTTAGTAGTAGATTCATCTGGTTCTTAAGCTGTTGTCATAACCACTAGCCTTTGCCTTCAGTCTGCACTGGTTGGCTCTTTTCTATCCTATCATCCCACCAATTGGTTAATAATCATGTCAACAGTTAAGACTATTATCTCACGTAAACGCAGAACTGCGTCAGTTTATGAACCAACCAGAGGGGAAGCCATACTGCGTCGGTTCATAAACCGACCAGAAGGGAAGCCATATTAGACCTAGTCCTTAGAGGAACACCAGATCTTGTGCAAGAGATAAGGGTGTTGGGGCCACTTGGCAATAGCAATCATAGCATTATCGCATTTGATTTAATTAGTGGAGGAGGGATAGTAAGGAAATCCACGGTACTACCTTTTAACTTTCGAAAGGGAGACTATGATAAAATGAGAAAAATAGTTAAGAAAAAAACTAAAAAGGAGCAGTTGCAAAGGTTAAAGACTTACATCAAGCTTGGGTGTTGTTGAAAAATACCATCTTGGAAGCCCAGACAAGCTGTATTCCACGCTTTAAGAAAAGTAGAAGGAAGTCCAAAAAAACTGCCAGCATGGTTTAAAGGTGAGGTCAGAGAGGCTATTGCCAAAAAAGCATCTTTTAGGAAATGGAAAAAAGAGCCAAACGAAGAAACCTTGAAACAGCACAAGCACTGGCAAGTCAAATTCAAGGCATTGAAAAGGCAGGCAAAGGGAGAATTTGAGAAGAAGCTTGCTGCGGAAGCAAAAACGTGAAATAAAGACTTTTTCAAGTTCATTCATAGCAAAAAACCTGTGAGAGTGTCAATTGGTCCATTAGATGATAGAGGGGTTAAAGGGGCACTAAGAGGCGACAAGGCGATAGCGAACAAACTGAATGAATTCTTTGCTTCGGTCTTTACTGAGGAAGATGTAGGGATGTTACCCATGACTGAAGTGATATTTAAAGGTGCGGAAGAATTGAAGGAAATAGCGATACATCGGGAAGATGTATTACAACTATTAGATAAACTGAAGAGTAGCAAATCACCTGGGATGGATGGTATACATCCAAGGGTGTTGAAAGAACTGAAATATGGAGATTGCAGACCTGCCATTAGTAAATCTGTGAACTTTCATTAAAATCATCTGTAATACCTGAAGATTGGAGGATCGCCAATGTAACGCCCATTTTTAAAAAAGGTTCCAGGGGTGATCCGGGAAACTACGGACAGGTGAGCCTGACGTCAGTACCAGGAAAAATGGTAGAAACCATCATAAAGAACAAAATTACTCAGCATGTAGATAGTCATGGCCTAATGGGAGACAGCCAACATGGCTTTAGACAAGGAAGATCTTGTCTTACTAATCTGTTATGTTTTTTTGAAGGTGTGAATAAACAGGTGGACAAAGGTGAGTTGGTTGAAATAGTGTATCTGGACTTTCAGAAAGCCTTTGACAAGGTCCCTCATCAGAGACTTTTGGCAAAACTAAAGAGTCATGGATAGGAGGCAGTGTACTATTGTGGATCAGGAACTGGTTAAAAACAGAAGGTAGGGCTAAATGGCCAATTTTCCCAATGGAGAAAGGTGACTAGTGGTGTACCCCAGGGATCTGTGCTGGGTCCGCTGCATTTTGACATATTCATAAATGACCTGGAAAAGGGAATAACGAGTGAGGTTATCAAATTTGCAGATGACACAAAACTATTTAAAGTTGTTAGAACCCAAGAGGATTGTGGAAAATTGCAAGAGGATCTTGATAAATTGGAAGACTGGGCATAAAAATGGCAGATGAAATTTAATGTGGACAAGTGCAAAGTTATGCACCTAGGGATGAACAACCCAAACTATGGTTACACGATGCAAGGTTCCACATTAGGAACCACCACCCAGGAAAAAAAGATCATTGTGGATAACATGTTGTTAAAACCCTCGGCCCAGTGTGCAGCGGCGGCCAAGAAAGCAAATACAATGCTAGGTATCAAAAGGAAAAGAATGGAAAAGAAAACAAAAAAGGTATTATAATGCCTCTATATCGTTCCATGGTGAGACCGCACCTTTAATATTGTGTGCAATTCTGGTCGCCGTATCTTAAAAAAGGATATAGCGTTATTAGAAAACGTTCAGAGAAGAGCCACCAAAACGGTAAAGGGGATGGAAGGATACTGCTATAAAGAAAGGCTAAAAAGGTTAGGGCTCTTTAACCTGGAAAAGAGATGGCTGCGGGGAGATATGATAGAAGTCTATAAATTAATGAATAGAGTGGAACGGGTAAACGTAGATCGATTGTTTACATTATCAGAATATAGAAAGACTAGGGGGCATGCAATGAAGCTACAGGGTAAACTATTTTAAGACTAATTAAAGAAAATATTTTTCACTCAATGTGTAATCAAACTCTGGAATTTGTTACTGGAGGATGTAGTGACGGCTGTTAGTGTAGCTGGGTTTAAAAAAGGTTTGGACAAGTTCCTGGAGGAAAGGTCCATAAACCATTATTAAGAAAGGACCCAGGATACCAATGCTTGAGCCAGTATAAGCATTGTGGAATCTGTGTCTTTTGGGGAAACTGCTAGGTACTGTGGTACCGAAAGCATGCCTGAGCAGATGGAATGGCAAAATAGCGAGCACTGCACCTTTAAAAGCCAGAGCAAGCCAGGTTTCCATGACAGCAGGAAGCTTTCAGAGAGAATGCAGCTCGGTTAGATTCATGACGTAAGAGCTGGAAGCAGCCCTAACGAGGTGCACCTGGATAGTCAGAAGGGCGTGCCTGAACAAGGAAGCCGTTTTAAACAAGCTTCAGGGCTAGTCTTTCAGAACAGCACGCAGTACCAGAACAGCCGACAGGATTGTCAGCAGAGAAGGAAACTGGACAGACAAGAAGGCAGGGAAAAGCCTTTACAAGTGTCTAAACCACTTCAACAAGGAAGGCAGCAACTGAGGAAGTCTTGGAACCCAGCTCCAGGCAAGAGGGATTCTGGTGGGTCCAATCCCAGTTACCTTAAAGCTAAGCCAACGCCGTCGTGGGAGCTACCTGAAGACAGGGACAAGCATTTTACCTGTGGAAGGGAAGAGAGCTCCAAGCACAGACCGGGTAGTGATAGCAGACAAGGTACGTTGGATTTTCTGCCTAATCAGAGTCTTGTTGAAGACACTGTAAAACAAATAAAAGCCAGTGCTAACAAATGCCACGATAGCACGGCTGTAAAACCATCTAGCAGAAACACTTGGAATAAATGGTTTAATGCAGACGTAGAAAACCATAAAGAGAAGCTTACGTACTAACTAAACTCCTGAGCTAGAGGACGTCACGGCTAGTAGAGGAGGGAATCTTCTAGAGCAGCTGCAAAAGGCTATTCCAGAATGCCAGCCTAGAAGTTCTCCTAGGCAGAGCTGTGAGAATGAAAGCGAGGACATGATCATTGACGCAGCAGATGTTCCCGAGTCCTCTGGTTCTTTTGAGATGGACTGTTCTATGTGTAATAGAGTGGACATGAACTTATGTTAAACAAGCTTTGGTAAGAAGAATTACAAAGTTGTTTGGAAGTTTTGTGCTGCTGTGAAGAAACAGTTTTTCCACTTTTATTTGATGCTTTTCATTTGCTCCTGTTTTTCCGTTTATTCTGGAAAAGAATTATATTGCTTTGCTTATTTGCCTGAGAACCTCTGTGAGGGGAAAAACCCAACAATAATAATAAATTTATCTGTTCCAAAAGACCCTTGTGCCACAACACATTTTTGTGAGTGAAACCAAAAACTACATATCCCAGCAACCCTTGCAGTTAGATAGTATAAAGGACACTCAGAAGCAAAACAGCGGTCACCCCTACTATAAAGCCTTTGGCCAGTAGCAGGGGAGCATGACAGTACGTATGACCTATATTGGCCACTATTGGAAACAGGATACTGGACTTGATGGACCTTGGTCTCACCCTGTATGGGATATCTTATGTTCTTAAACAAAAATTTAACAAATACCTAAAATTAGTCTATTTCAGATGTCTCTCTTAAGGTTTCTATTTTTTATGTAATAGTCATTTTTTTTTTACGAAGTAGGAAGATGATTATAAAAACACATTCAAAGCCTACAGTGACTATTTATAGGCTGAGTCAACAGCACTACCCAGGCATATTTCCCCATCATACTTACAGTATATGTGATATTTGCTATTCTACAGGACAAAGATAGTTTCAAGCTCCAGCAAAAAAATAAACTATTTCCCATTACTGATAAATGCTATTTGAATTAAATAACTTCACCATCTGTGACACCTACATGATAAAGTACTGATTTCATACACACAAAATGCAGAATTTTTCTAACAGCAAAAATTAAGTTGTTTCTATTCATATTTAAGACATGCAGTTTCCATGGTCTTTAGACATATGTTATTTTCTTTCTAGCTCTATAAGGTATTCCAGCTGGACACTTTTTCTTCTTATATCATTGGTTTGTTTTTCTTCTTTGAATATTACTTTTATATAACAAAATATAGTATCTTTTAGTAAACTTAATCTAACACATTATAGTGAAACAAACTATGGCTTTGCAGCTTTGAATAAGCCTAATTTTGGCTCATCTCAGAAGCTAAGGAGGCTCATTACCTGTCCTCTCTCCTTTCTCCCTACACCCCTCCTCATGAACGCCCTCCTCCTCTGGCTTTCTTCTCTCTATACCCTTTTCTTCTACTGCCAACTCCAGACTTCAGTCTTTTTACCTTGCTGCTCCTTATGCCTGGAACAAACTTCTTGTATCTTTACATCAAGTCTCATCTCTCTCCCTCTTCAAATCCATGTTAAAGGCTTACCTCTTTGAGGCCACTTTTGGATCCTAATCTCTTGTTCCCATTGCGTTTCCTCTGCCCATGGAACTCCTTTAAGCTCTACGAGCAGGGACTGTCTTTTATATGTGTTTGTGCAGCGCTGTGTATGTCTTGTAGTGCTATATAAATGATTAGTAGTAGTGAAATTAATAGTAGTAGTAGATCGGGCTATTTTGATCAAACTTACAGGGCACTGGATCAAGCGGGGATGTGATGGTTTGAGATTTTGGATGATGGTCTATGTATTCTGAGGGGACCAATTGAAAAGTTTATAAAATGGGGCCAGTGGGAGTGATACTCTGTACATCTTCTGGCTCAGGGCTGATTCTTTTATGTTTAAATGTGTTTATTCAAAGGCAAACAGCACTAACAACGGCGTACAAAGAATAAGTAACGAATATCACATTGCATAAAACTCCATGTGTATATTCCCCCACTATCAGCCCGGAGATCAAAACACAAAATCCAACTATCAAAACAAGGTGCAGCACATATAATTTGTTTTCCGGGGATGGAATGTTATGTAACCTCTTCTTTTTTCCTTATACCCTTTCCCCCCCTTCCCCATCCCCCCATCCACCCACCCCAATCCCCCCTTCCCCCCCCCCCTTACTACTCATTGTGGTCCCTAGCAGCTACCAGAACCAACCCCCTCCCCCTAACCCTCCAACACCACCCCCCCCCCATCTGCTACAGGCCCATCTACCAACCATGTAAGCACCCCGACCGCCAGATGAGATGTTACCCAGTAGCCCCTCCTAGAATCCTCTGGCGTGTCCGAACTGGTAACAGCTGGAGGTGTGGGCCCCAGCCTCGTAGAAATTTATCGCAAGTCTTAGGGGGGTCCCTAACCCGAGATCTTTCAAACAGTAGAAAATTATGTAATCTAATCCGCCATTGCCCATACGTCGGCCCTCATTTCTCTAACCAGACATGTAAAATAGTCATGCGGGCAGCCACCAAGACCAATCGCAGCCAGTTCCACTCAACACGACACAGACAGACACTCTCCCCACCGCGCTTCCCATATATCCAACACCAAGTTTGCAGCTGTAAAAGTCAACCCGTCCCCCAAGCATCGCCGCAAATGCCTCTGAACCCCCCCCCCACCCCAAAATCCCACAATACACGGACAGGACCAAATCATATGCCCTAGCGTGGCCGCTGCTGTCCCACATCTCAGGCACTGGTTCGACGCACTAAGCCCCGCCCTCCAAGCCCTATTTGGGGCATAATAGAGCCGCCTAATTAGTTTATACTGCATATCCCTATGAGCCACCATGACATTAAGGTCCGGAATATGAGCTAGGCACTGTGATATCCCTTCTCCAGTTACCTCTACCCCTAACTCGGCGGCCCACAGCTCAGACAGCCCACCCTCATCTCCTTCCTCCCTCAGAGCATCCAGTGCTCTGCGCAAGGAGGCCACTCTCGCCACCTGATCCCCTCCCATCAGCACCTCCTCCAACTTTGAGCTCACAGCCCCTTGCAACGACCCCACTGGGATCCCGCGTATATAGCTACGAAGTTGAGCATAGGGGAACACGTCCAGCCCTGTAAATGCATATCGGGCACTCAGCTTGTCAAAGGATTCAATACTGCCATCATCTTGCAATACATGTTCTAACGTCAGGATACCCATCCTCTTCCACCGTAGAAAATCCCGGCCCATGAGTCCCGGAAGGAAATTCCTATTACCCTGAATTGGGAGAAAGGGCGACCACTGGGCCGATACACCGACTTTCCCCACAGAGATACCTCCACCCTCTCCGCACAGGATCTAGCAACACCTCCTGAAGCACCGGGTCTATACCCACCACCGACTTCGCATGCAGAATATATCCAAGGCGCAAGGGGTGCACCAACCCTTCCAACATATCTAACGGGGTGTAATCTCCTATCCCCCAGATCCAATCTCGTACATGGCGGAGAAGGCAAGCGAAGTTATATTGCTGGATATCAGGCACACCCATCCCCCTGTGCACCCAGGCCCCTTGCAGCCTACCTAGGTGAACCCGGGGTTTGCGCCCCTTCCAAAGCAGCAGATTGAGCACCCTTTCGAGCTGACGCAGATCTTTGCGCCTCAAGAGTATCAGAAGCATTGGTAGCAGGTACAACAGTTTTGGAAACAGTGTCATCTTGAACAAAGCAATTCTACCTCCCAGCGATAAGGGGAGATCCCGCCATTTCTGTGCCTTATCTAACAGGACGCTGACAACCTTCTGCACATTAATACGATAAAAATCTTCGAGTCAGCAGGTATATAAAGCCCCAGATACTTGAACTTCCCATCCGCCCACTTTAAGGCGAATCCACGACCCCACCCCTCCGCCACTGCAGGATCCAACGGAAGGGCCTCAGATTTGTCAAGATTCAACCGGAAACCTGAAAGTCTACCATAATCCCCGATCAGCCCCAGAGGTGCCGATAAACCCTCCCGTGGTGCATCCAAATGAATCAACAAGTCGTCCGCGAAGGCAGCTACACGGAATTCCGATGACCCAATCACGACGCCTCGAAAAGCAGTGGAGGAGCGGATCTGGCACAACAAGGGTTCCAAAATCAACACAAACAGCAGTGGTGACAGAGGACATCCCTGTCTCGTGCCCTTACAGATCCGAAAGTCTGGGGACATATTCCCATTTACCATGATTGCACCAAGGGGGTCCGAATAAAGTACTCTAATCACATCCACAAAAAAGCCTTGCACCCCGACCGTATCCAGCACCTGATACATGAACCCCCAATCCACCCTGTCAAAAGCTTTCTCAGCGTCAAAACTTATAAGCATAGACGACCTACGGTCTCTCCGACTCGCACACATGGAAGCTAGAAGTCTGTGCACCCCAAACACCGCATGTCTCCCCCTCACGAAACCCACCTGGTCACTCTGCACTAAAGACAGTAAATATTCCGCAAGACGATCTGCCATAATTTTTGCCATTAACTTGATGTCCACGTTCAATAAGGAAATCGGCCTATATGAACTGGGGGAGAGCGGGTCCCTCCCGGGCTTAAGCAGTATTGTAACTAAAGCCTTATTTTTCTCATAGGGAAATTTCCCCGCTTTGATTAATCCTTCGAAATAGTCCCCTAACGGACTAACCACTTTATCTCCCAATATCTTATAAAACTCCCCGTGCAAACCATCCACCCCAGGAGCCCGTCCATTCTACAAGTGGTGGATCCCATTCAGTATTTCTTGTACAGTGATGGGGCGATTCAGGACCCGCACCTGCTCTTCAGTCAGCTTGGGCAGCTTACAATCCTGGAGAAAAGCACCACCCCCTTCCACATCAACCCCATCCTCGCTATATAAATTCTGATAATAATCCTGAAATACATGTTCAATGTCTGCAGGCTTTCGCTTGAACGTCCCATCACTATGCCTTATGACCCCTATATGCCTAGGTCCCCCGTCCACTCGCACCAATGATGACAAAAGTTTCCCTGCCCGATTCCCATGCTGATATAGCCGATGTCGATAATAGATCATCGACTTCCGAGCCCGCTGATGTAACAGCATATCCAACTCGGCCTGCACCTCCTGGAAACAAAGCCTGTTAGCTCCCCTCCTGTCCTGCGAGAATATACGTCGCGCTTTAGCTAGTTCCTTTTCTAGTTGCAGAATCCTACTATGCAGACGTCGACGTTTGGAGCCGTGATAACTGATAATTTCCCCTGAGAACCGCTTTCCCGGCCTCCCAAAATAGGATGGGATTATCGTGGTGTTGGGCATTGTCCTCCACGTAAGCTTCCCACTTAGCACGGAGATGAGCCACGAAAGCTACATCACCTTCCAAATCCAACGGGTATCGCCATAGCCTGCCATGACTACTACATTTGGATCTCATCTCTAAAATGACCATGGCGTGATCCGAAATGACTGATGGACCAATCTCCACCTTAGGTACCCAACCAAACAACTCTTCCGAGATCAAGAAATAATCCAATCTAGACCAAGTCCCATGGCCTCGTGACAAATGAGTGTATTCCCGTTTCCCGGGGTGCAAAGTTCTCCAAACATCCAACAAATTATTCCCATCTCTAATTCCGAGCAATCGCCTCGCACTCCGCCTATCTCTTGGAACCGAACCGCCCGACCTGTCCAGGTCCTCATCCATCACCAAGTTAAAAGTCTCCACCCAAAATTAAACTGTAGCCACTAATACCAGAAATAATGGATGTCAATTGTTGATAAAAGCGGGCTTTGTAAGTATTGGGCGCATACATCGACCCCAAGACCACGCGGAGGCCATTCAACACCCCCCACACAAATACATATCTGCCATCCACATCCGTCACCACTCTCTCCTCCACCCAACCGGACCCCTTGGCTATCAAAATAGCCACTCCCCTCTTCTTCCCCACCGCCGGAACCCCATAAACTGTTCTAACCCATCCCTTCCCTAGCTTCTGGTGTTCAACTGAGGACTGGTGTGTTTCCTGTAACAGTGCAATTTCTATTTGCTTCCTTCTTAACTGTTGCAATATCTTGTAATGTTTGATAGGGGAACCCAGACCACAGACATTCCAAGAGGCTATCTTTATCCTCCCGATCATTTATATGGCTCTAAGAAGGCACGTGTCAGGAAAAATCCCATTCTACGGTGCGTTCCCCCCCAGCCTGGGGCCCACACCACGCCAGACTCCCAAACAACATCAACTCCGTCAACCCCTAAAATACTTATCAGTGATCCCAGGCCCTGTGCCAAGTCACCTAGAACAAGCCCCCTCCCCCACCCCATTCTCCAACCGACTAAACACCGTACCCCATGCTGAAAATACCTTCCCCAAAACCCCCCACCCATCTCCCCCCCCCCGTGCCTCCCTCCTCCTGCCATCCATCCTCCACCTGCCAGATTGCCCTCTCCATGAACCCCGAGACATGTGGAGCCCACACTTCCACCCCACCTCAATACTACTATGCCCCTTCTACTCCTCTAAATCCCACATAGGATCCCCATGGTGCTCTAACCCTGATTCCAGCTCACAGGGATACAAGCTCTTAGACTACCACCCCAAAAGTCCCACTGCAAGGCCCAGCAGCACTATGCCCCCCCCCCCCAGGATATGAGCGTCAGAACTCAGAACCCTTAGGACCCTCCACCCTTACCACACCCACCCTCTGTTACTAGACCATAAGGGCCCCAATATGGAATCCAATCCTGACATATCCCACATACGCCAACGGAGCGGACATCCATGAATTATAAATTGTTACCATGTGGCATGCTAAGCGAAATCCCCCATTCTCTAACAGTACCCCAGGTGGTTACATCGAGATAGTATATATTAGTGCTGCATTGCATGTTAAGAAAAACCCCTCAGCTAACCCACAACACATTAAACACATTTAACAAGAGAGTGCCTGGGCCCCAAACATCTGCCCACCCCTCAAGATTTTAACACTCTTAGTTTCTAAGAGTGGTAAACAACACCACACCTTACCCATAAAAATAAAGATGGGGATAGCCCGGGGGATAACCAGAGCTACAGGCCTCCGCAAGAAATCGAGGTCTTCACGTGCATTGCCCCACATCCCAACCTCTGCCGGGCCAACTGACATTGCAACGCACAGGAGCCTCTGGCCACCCGCTGACAATACAGCACATAAGAGCCTCTGGCTATCCACTTCCCAACCAGAACACAACCCTTTCCCACCCTCAGAGTCCAACATAAGTGACCCAGAGTTTTTGTGTCCAGGCCATTACCGAAGTCACTGCCATCCGTACTGGAAAGTCACCCCATAGGCAATCTCACCAGCGTTGCTTGCAAAAGGTTAAGGCCTCTGCAGGATTGTCGAAGGTATGCTGAACTCCTTCACATTCCAACCGCAGCTTTGCAGGATAAGCAAGGGTGAAATGCACTCCATGTGCAACTAAAAGGCCGCATACCTCCTTATACGCTCTTCTTCTCTGGGATACCTCGGCCGAGTAATCCTGGAATATCAGGAGAGACGCGGCCTCTCCTTCTCCGCCGCTGCTTTCTGGCTGCTCACAATACACACTCCTTCTGGAACGCATTCAAAAACCGGGCTATGACTGCCCGAGGTCTATTCTCCGCCACGCGCACCGGACCGATGCGGTGGATTCTTTCCAAAGTTACTGTCCCAATGCCAGCTTCCAGTTGTAGGTTGGTCTGGATCCACTCTTCGACATAATTTTTGAGCTCACGGTCCTTCACTGATTCACGGATACCAATGAATCTCAAATTCTTACGTCTGCTCCGGTTCTCCAAATCCTCTAACTTCTCAGCCTGCTGCTTCACTGTGTGCTCCAACTGTTGCAGTCAAACAGAGGCCTGAGCCTGGTCATCCTCCAAGGAGCTAATGCGCTGTTCAGCCTGCTCGACTCTGCTCATAAAATCTGTGACCGCTTGAGCCACCTCAGATATCTGGGAAGCCAACCCACAGAGTCTATCCTCCAGCACCTGGAGCACCGCTCTCGACACCTCAGCGACCATGCCTCCCGCCGCTCCGATGCCCGGGCTCGCCGCCTCCACGCCCGCCATTTTGGCTTCGGTTCCTCGTGGCTTCTCCCGCCGAGTAGGCTTGAATGCCATAAACAAACTCACCAGGGTTAGGTCCCCAAGCTTTACTGCCAGGTCCTATCCAGGAAATTTTAACTTTTTTTATCGGACATAGATCGTGCAGGGCAGGCATTGCAAACTATACCCCAGTCACAATACATATCCCTTTTATTCAAACCAACAGATCATTTAAAACATCTCAAAAAACCAATTTCAAAGTTTATGAAAACTGCACTTATCTGAAAAACATGCGCGACGTGCACGTTTCGGGGGGTAAACCCCTGTATCAAGCGCTCTCAACTCCGCTTGCACAAAACTCCAAGCCACCTTGTAACTGGCAAAAAACGCCGAAATGCTGGCCGATGAAAACGAGGATACTGATTCTAGATTGGCTATCCAAAAATGCCCATCATCAGAATTCACCAATCACAAGAGGGGAAGCCCCACTGAAAAGGGAATCCCCTACCATGAAAGGTAAAATGTCAAACTGCTCCCAGCCAATCGATTTCGCTATTTAATCCAGCAGGGGAAACTGATTGTAACACAAATATCCAACGCTGTTCAAGCTTGCGCAATTTTGAGATCCGGTCCCCCCTCAGAGGATCCGCAGGGACATGGTCAATCACAGTCCATTTCAAATGCTGAAAAACATGATTATGTTGTAAACAATGTTGGACCATGGGCGCTGTCAGCGACTTCTGACGAAGACGGCAAGCATGTTCAGTAAGGCGAATTTTAACTTTTCGTGTAGTGCTGCCCACATACCGCATGGGGCAAGTACACTCAATCAAATACACGACAAATGTAGAGTTGCAAGAAGTTTGCCATCTACGATAAAAAAACCTTATCTGAATGTAAGTCAGTCCAGGTAGAACCCGACATTGTAGTGTCACAGAACTGACAGGAAGTACACGGCTTGTGTAAGCCAGACCGCCATTGGGGTCGCTCTGGACGGTCAGCCGGTGTTACCGACGAGACCAACTTGTCCCTAAGATTCGGTCCCCTAGAGTAAGCAATCCGTAAAGGTTTATTGAGACTAGAATGCAATGACAGAAGGGGCCAATATTTTTTTAATATGCCCACTACCTGAGAAGAATTCGACATATATGGCAAGACCCCCGTTATCATGTCTGGGTCCGTAGAGGTAGCCGGTTGGCAATCCAAAAACCATTCCCTATGAGAAAATAAAGCCCTACGATAGGCCCGAGAAATCACCGCTTTAGGATAACCTCTATCCAAAAGTCGGGAATGCAAATCCAATGCTTGTTGCTTAAAATGAGCCACTGAAGTGCACAATCTGCGAAGCCTTAAAAATTGACCATAAGGCAAACCTTTTCGTAAAGGTTCCGGATGAAAACTATGAAAGCTTAAAAGGTTATTTCGTTGAACCGGTTTACGGTAAAGTGTGGTAGCTAAAGAATTCCCTTCACGAAAAACAATCATGTCCAAAAACGCTACCCGGTCAGGATCAATATGTGCAGTGTACTTTATGTGAGTCTTTAACTCATTCAACCAAGTAAGAAAACCATGTAAGGAAGATAAATCCGCAGTCCAGATGAAAAAAATGTCATCAAGGAACCTCCTCCACAGTAGGACATGTGAAAATTGTAGAGAACAATAAATAAGTCGTTCCTCCACCTCCGCCATATACAATGTAGCCACCGAAGGAGCCACCGTGGCTCCCATCGCAATTCGAAATATTTGCTGAAAAAAAGCCCCCTCAAACAAAAAATAATTCTAGATTGGCTATCCAAAAATGCCCATCATCAGAATTCACCAATCTAGAATCAGTATCCTCGTTTTCATCGGCCAGCATTTCGGCGTTTTTTGCCAGTTACAAGGTGGCTTGGAGTTTTGTGCAAGCGGAGTTGAGAGCGCTTGATACAGGGGTTTACCCCCCGAAACGTGCACGTCGCGCATGTTTTTCAGATAAGTGCAGTTTTCATAAACTTTGAAATTGGTTTTTTGAGATGTTTTAAATGACCTGTTGGTTTGAATAAAAGGGATATGTATTGTGACTGGGGTATGGTTTGCAATGCCTGCCCTGCACGATCTATGTCCGACAAAAAAAGTTAAAATTTCCTGAGGGGTATACGGGATCTCATTCTTTATTACTTCTAAACTTTTATCACCGTTTGGGGGTTGGTTTTTGGAATTGATAGTCTAATTCTTTTGGACAGATTAGTAAGGTCATAATGAGTTTTGTGTGGTACTGCCTTTTTGTTAAATGACAAACTCATAAAATTAATTAAGTCCACACAATTATAAAAAATCATAAAAACCATCACAATGATTTTTTATAATTGTGTGGACTTAATTAATTTTATGAGTTTGTCATTTAATCAATTAATTATTACTAATATTTTTATAATTTAATTGTTCATTTTTATCTAATATTGATCTTTGCACCGAATAGTTGTTTTTTGTACAAACTTTTTGCAGAACGCAGTTAATTGTTACGGCTCCTCTATTTTCTCCCTTTTCTTTTTCCTTTTTCTTTTTCTTTGTTTATTGCAGTGTGGCAAGAAGATTATATAGGTGAGAAGATAATTAAAATATACTTTTTAGTATAATATATGGTAGGTTGTGTTGTTTCTTGTGCGATTGTTGTGGTCCATATATGTGTTAAATTATTACATTTTTAAGTTTATAACTGTGTGTGTTTATACGTATGTAATTAATTGTAATTGTAATTTTTAATTTTATATGTTAATGTTTTTTTAACAGATATTTCGCTATGTTTTATGAGCCAGTAATTTTTTGAATATTTATTAGTGTGATCATATGTTTATGTGGTTGTATATGTATTACAAGCATGCAGTTATTTATTCATTATTTATTTATTTATTTATTGATTGGCCCTTTGGGACACAGACTTTTCGTTGTACTGTGATAGTGAGTGATTTTATCTATTTACATTTGTTTTTTCATGTATTTTTATAATTAGGAGTGCCTTATATGATTAAGTTCATCAATTATATTATTTTATTGTTTGTTGTTAACGAGTTTTTATATGTTGTTATAGCCAAAAGCCCCTGATGAAGGAATGAGCGAAACACGGCCTGTGTCGGGCCTGGCTTTATTTATTTATTTATTTATTTATTACAATCTCTTATATACCGCGCTATTTGGCATCAGCGCGGTTTACATTATAACACAACGACCATAACAACATGCTGTTTGGTTTTACATCGAACAGGTGATCAAACTTGGATAACAGGGGTAACTATATACATGAGATCTTTACATGGTGAGGAGTAACTTGTATAACAGGGGTCAATTATGATATACATGAGATATTTACATGGTAATGAGTAAAATTATCATAGTGAACGTAGGTAATCTCTTCAGAGGGGATGTCTAGGTGCCATTGGTGGTTGGGTAGTATTGGAGGAAAAGGTGGTATTTGAGTGCCTTCCTGAACTGCGATAGGTCGGCAATAGCCCTAATGTCAGGGGGTAGAGCATTCCAGCATTTAGGTACATAGTAACTGAACGCCCTGTTTGTGGTTGATATGTTGCACTTTGATGATTCCTTTGGTAATACTAGTTGGTTTATGGCTATTGCTCTTCTAGATCTGTTGGGGGGCAACATGTGAATAAGATCTGTGAGTGAAAGGGATGAAATACCTTTGATTGCCTTGAATGCTAGGAGTAGGGTTTTAAAGATGATTCTCCCATGGATAGGTAACCAGTGAAGTTGTTTGAGAATGGGGGTCACGTGGTCGGTTCTGGAGGCTCCGTGTAGGACCCTTGCTGCAGCATTCATGGCCAGCTGTAATGGGGCTAGTGTGGATTGAGGGAGCCCTTGTAAGATGGCGTTTGCAAAGTCGAAGTGAGGCAGGATTAGTGCTTGGTATATGGTCCGGAAGTCATCTGGGTCCAGCAGGGAGCGCAGATGTCTGAGTGTGCGGATTTTGTAGTATACAGCTTTGACAATGTTGTTTATGTGGTGTTTCATATCCAGGCGTTGGTCCAACGTAACTCCAAGGTATCTTATTGTTTCTTTGGTTAGTAAGTCTGCTTCCTTAACACTGACATGGGATGGAGGAGTAAAGTCGGGGTCTCTGGAGATGAAAAGAACCTCCGTCTTTTTATGTTGAATGCGTAGATTCTGTGATTGGAGCCACGCTGAGACAGCATTGAAACAGTCTATTAGTGGTGCTAGGTCCATTTGGGCTGTGGAGAATGGCATGTATAAAAGAATGTCATCTGCATATATCAAACAGCTCACGTTAAATGATCTTATGATGTTGCAGATGGGCTGCATGTAAATATTGAATAGTAGAGAGGACAAGGAGGAGCCTTGAGGTACACCTTGTTTTTGATGGAAGTGTTTTGATTCCTCTGGTCCAGACTTCACGTATTGCCATCTTGCTTCCAGATAGGATTTACACCACCTTAGTGCACTGTTGCAGATGCCCTTCTCTTTCAACCTTCCCAGGAGAATTTCGTGACTCACCGAGTCGAACGCAGCGGCAATGTCCAAGAAGATGAGCACAAAACCTTTATGGATGTTGTCTATGCCTGTGATTATAACGTTGAATAGGCTAGTAAGGAGGGTCTCGACTCCATGATATTCTCTAAACCCATGTTGGCAGTGATCTAGGGGAGCTACGGAATCTATGTGATTTTGAATTTGCCGTTGTACCTCTTTCTCAGTTATCTTGGCTAGGAGAGGAATACTGGCTATTGGCCTATATGAATCGGTCTTTTGCGGGTCAAGCTTGGGGTTTTTCAATAGTGGCCTAATGGATGTCTGCTTGAGTGTTGCAGGGAAGTATCCTGTTGTGAAGGAGAGGTTCATTAGGTTTGCGATGAATGGACTGAACACACCACGTAGTTCCTTGATCCAAAAGGCTGGGCATGGGTCAGTCTGTGCAGTGGAGGTGTTGAGGGATGCTATGGTATCTTCAACGCAATTAGTGGAAGGAGTAGAGAACTTGTCAAGTAGGGTTAGGCCAGTTGGTTCCTGAAACTGTACTGCTGAATCCTTTTTGGTTTGAATGATCTTGGATTGCAGGTAGTCAGCGTATTCTTGTGGGTGAATCACACTGCGCTGATCGGGAGATGGTTCTTTCGAGAGGGATTTAACCAAGTTGAAGAGGTCACGTGGTTTATTCAATGCTCTCTTTAGGGTGTCAGTGTGGTATTGTTTCATTTTGGTTGTGATTGCTTCACGATGAATTGAGAGGTGAGTTTGGTAGGCGGTCTGATCTTCAATGGAGAGCGTTCGGCGCCATCGGCGCTCGAGTCTACGTAGTTGAGTAAGAGACGATCGTAGCTCAGGAGAGAACCATGGGGCAGAGCTTCTCTTCATTCTTGCTGTGTTGTTGGCTTCCGGGCGTTGTGCGATGGCATTTAAGTTGGAGTTCCAGGATGATATCAGTTCTTCAAGGTCAGACGTAGTTTTGTTGAGGAGGGATTGGGTCTCAGATATAATGTGTTCCCTGTTAAATGGGCGAAAGCTTCTTGTGGATGCTCGGGATGTGATGTTCTGATTTCGGCTTCTGTGCAGCTGCTCATTGTTGGTGGGTATCTGGATAATAATTAATTTGTGGTCTGACCAAGGTACATCAATCACTGATGTTGGTAGGTTACGGTTTTGCTCGATAATTGGCTGAGGAGCAAAAACCATATCCAGTACATTCCCTTTTATATGTGTGGGTTCATTGATGATTTGTTTGAGTGCGAGTTCTTCCATGGCACCAAGGAAGGCATTTGCGTGGTTTTGGGGTAAGGATGGGAGATTGAAATCACCCATTATCCAATTTGGTTTATTGGGACTGAGGGTATTGGCCGCAAGGTCAATAATGGTTGGGAGGTCATCTGGACAAGCTGACGGCGTTCTGTATAACAAGTTGAGAGAGCAATGCTGGTTTGCAATAGAGAGGATGTCTAGACTGCTTGTACTAGAGGAGTCTGTTATATGGAAGTCAAGGTCTGCTTTGGTGATTATAAGCACCCCACCTCCTTTTTTGTCTTCTCTATGTCTTGTGTGTATGGTGAAATTGGGGGGTAGGAGTTGATTGAGGATAACGTTGTCCTCCGATGATAACCAGGTTTCAGTGATCATAAGTATTTCTAGGTCGTAAAGTGAAATTGTGTCTAGTACAACAGGCCATTTTTTGCGAATAGAGCGTGCGTTAATAATGGCACATTTCAGTGGACGGCAGCTCAGAGGTTTTTGCTGGCTGGGTGTATTGGATAGCTGTAGTGCTACATGGATAAGGTGGGAGCGTCGCGTGTAGGCGTCACTTCTTGGGTGGGAATATGGGGGATCATACCATCTTTTTCCATGGGTATTCAGGACAGGAATGTTGTTGTGGGACGTGTGGAGGGCCTGAGTGGTTCCAAGCCAGTGAGTGAGGAGGTAAAGGCTAAAGAGGGAGGCAAACTGGAGGGCCATTTTGAGAGTAGCAAGTAGTAGTGAGGTGCAGTGTGACAGTAGTATCAATGAGGCACAATGTAGTAGCAGAGCACACTATATTTATGAGGTGCAGTAGGGAAGAGGAGATATTATGCAAAAATATACATTAGGATGGAGCAGTAGGAAGGAATGCAGTAGATGAGGTCTTAGAATATAGGTGACCTATCTACGAAATTGACTACATTCCAATCATATTAAGGAGATACAGAATGATGTGCTGCAATGCTGGGATGATGCATTAACACGTTAATACTGAGATATAAGTGATGGGATAGGATTCCAACAGATTACATTGTATCTTTGATAGGTAAACTAGTATCGCATTGACAAAAGACTGACAATTAGTACCTTTCCCGTGTGAGCTCAGAAGATTATAACAGACTGTTACGTGGTGGGAGGATACCTCACGGTCCACGCCTAAGGGCCACGCCAAAGGGCCCTCTGGCGAGGCCCTCAGGCGCGGGCGCGCCCGATGGCGCGAAGTTTAAACTTCCTGTGCTGTGCCCGGATTGGGCCCGCGATGATCAGGAGGCCCCTCCCGCTGCTGGCGGCTCGATCCCCGGGAAGGGGAGAGCTGCTGGTGGTGGCGGGGGCTGGAGAGAGTCAGCGCCCGATGGCGCAAAGTTTAAACTTCCTGTGCTGTGCCCGGATTGGGCCCGCGATGATCAGGAGGCCCCTCCCGCTGCTGGCGGCTCGATCCCCGGGAAGGGGAGAGCTGCTGGTGGTGGCGGGGGCTGGAGAGAGTCAGCGCCCGATGGCGCGAAGTTTAAACTTCCTGTGCTGTGCCCGGATTGGGCCCGCGATGATCAGGAGGCCCCTCCCGCTGCTGGCGGCTCGATCCCCGGGAAGGGGAGAGCTGCTGGTGGTGGCGGGGGCTGGAGAGAGTCAGCGCCCGATGGCGCGAAGTTTAAACTTCCTGTGCTGTGCCCGGATTGGGCCCGCGATGATCAGGAGGCCCCTCCCGCTGCTGGCGGCTCGATCCCCGGGAAGGGGAGAGCTGCTGGTGGTGGCGGGGGCTGGAGAGAGTCACCTTTATGAAATAAAGGTGGTATTTTAATTCCTTCCTTGCCTCCACGGTTTTTATTGGATCTGTAGTTGGCACGTGGATTGTGCTTTTTTGTTGGACAGGTGATCTGTATATCAGACATTTATTTATGACTTCGCTCTACATGATTATTATGTCTAGGCTATCTGTGCTTTCAGCTCATGCTTTAATAGTTCAAGTTCTTCTTAGCTAGAATGAGAATGCCTCCACTTCAGCTGGTTCTTGGGCAATTAAAGAGGTCGTAGTTTGTTAAGCATAATCTGTGACAAACTGAACGGGCGTTGATGAGCGTGCTTTTCAGCTTGTGAGTGTTCTGCTTGCTTGTGAATTGCAATCGGTGATCAAAGCTGTATTCAAAATTAGTGTGCTAGGTGCTTTGTTGTAGGTCTTGATGGCATGATTCCATGCGTTGAGGCAGCCATTCTGGCCATAGATTTGGATAATGGGAATTAGACCACATTTTGACAAGCACACCTCGGCGTGTGTACATAGTGATAAGCTGAGTGATAAGATGGCAGTGCTGATAAGGAGACAGACTATGTCTGGTAGGGCAGTTTGGGGAGAGGAGTTCTAACAGATTCTTTCCTCTTTAGGCTCCCTGAGTATGTATAGTTCTGCTTATTGTGAATATAGGTATTAAGAGTGTTGTCTGTTATAAGTACACTCACTGATCTGTGTGTGTTCTGTAGCAGTTGGTTTGGTAATGTGAGTTCTCCTGATAGTATAGGCTACAGTAAGGGCCATGCCTAAGGACCCCACCAGGAGGGTACCCTGTCTAGGGGCAGGAGAATTGGTATAGGATATGATGTCCTGACTTGATGATGCTTGGGCAGGGGGCCGGAGTTTACTACTGCTGCATGTTGACACTGGAATGGGCCCTATGAGTGATCCCAATGCTATGCCTATCTGCCCTGATGCTGCGAGGCCATGCCCAGATGAGTCATCCAGGTTTGTGCTTCACGCATACCTAGGGGCAGGAGAATTAATGGAGAAGATGGTGTCCCAGCTTGATGATGCTTGGGCCCAACTATTATGCAAACTTGATGGTGACCTAGAGAAGCAACCTCGAGGGGGGGGGGGGGGAGTGCTGGAAGCAAAAAGCAGGACATTCAAAGCTAAACAATTGATTTTGACAGCCAGGGATGGTATAAAAAACTTAAGGTTTGCTTATGGCGCCAAATACCTTTAAGTAACTGTTGGCCCTGCCAATCTGTTACAAAGTCCTCTACTACAACATCCATCAACCATGCAGACCATAAATCTCTAAGATGGTTGGCAACAGCTTCTCCTAATTTCCAAATATACCTCCGTCATCCTAGTTGAAAAATCAAGCCCCGAGGACCACAAAAATGACAAAACTTGATAGTCTGACCATGGGACTTCCCAGGAGGTAAAAACAGTCAAAGCCAACCAACTACTTTTCTTGCATGTCATACAGACACTAGATCTAAAGAATGGCTTTCCACATGAATTGGGCCCATCACTATCTGAGAAAAATCAAGTCATCCATACCGTCATAAAATTTAACTTCTGCTGAATTAGTAGTAACATCAAAATGTAAATTCATATCCCCTAAAAACAAAAAAATAAAAATAAAAATCATCAAATCCCAACATTAGTAATACTAAGCAAGTCTAAAAGGGATTCAATTTGTCCTACAGTACACTGTGGAGCTCGATATATTAAAAGACTCCCCCACCTACTAACCCCTACCTTTTTCACCAAAAGACATTTCAACCCTTCCACACCCTAATGGGCACCTTAATAAATCCCAATTCTAACAAGCAAAAAACCCACACCACTTCCCTTCATACCTGCCCTATTCACACACCATCATCCAAACCCTTAATACAAAGCAGCTATTGCTAAACTATATCATCATCTGTCAGTCAAGTCTCTGTTATAAAAACCATCTCCCAATCACCATCCAAAATCTCCTTCACTAAAATTTCAACTTTACTTCAAACAGAATGGGCATTAAGCAAAATCAAGTATTCCCCCTGAAATCTATCAAGTATATAATTTTTATGTAACAGTACTTCTCACAAAACCTTCCCACCACCTTCTTCTTCGTTTAGAATGTAATCCATAATTCCTAAAACACCTGTGGCCAATAAGAACTAGAATAGGATTTAAGAAAGAAACTGGAGTTAAAATCCTCCCAACTTTTCCTATCCACACTACAACCCTCCTTTTACCATCAAAATCCCCATAAAACAGGAATCGCCCCACCAACGTCAATCTAACCCACCTATATTAAAAGCAACTACCTGAGTCCCCCACTGACCACAGGAAAATGGACCTCATTATACACCACCCTCCATCCCGCTAACTTTTACCACTATCCCTTATTCTCTGCAAAATGTAAAAAAACAAACAAAAAAACCCCGATCAACGAGATATTCAATGAGCAAAATTCCTCATCTTTCTACCCTTCAGTCATCCAGAAAGGCGCACAGAGGAGCATGTGCCCTTGCCACATCCCTTTGCTGATATGCCTGTGCCAGCAGTTACAGACCTTAGCTCCTAAGGGGCTTAATTTAGAGATTGAATGGGGTGCATTACAATCTATTAACTAATTAACTGCAGGAAATAAGGGGGGAAAGGGCATTATAAAATCGTCCGTTTCCTTTGTTTCCACACATGCGCAATGTTCTTTGAAACTCTGGATTGAAAGAAGAATACCAGACAGACGAAAAGATTGAAAGAGTTATAGTCCGAGTTATGCGCAGTTCCAGCCATTGTTTTGGGTATGATTTCAGCAGTAGCGCTAGACTTCATGTTTTTATTAGAAGCAAATGTTTTTAACTGGCGTAGATTAATATATATTTTGAAAGATCTCATTCATTTACTAATGATGGTTCTTTTTCAGTTAAAGCCTGGCGTTATGTTTCATCCCCTGAAGAACCTCTAAATATAGAGTGAAACGCGGTGATAACGTTTAATGTGAAGCGTTGGGAAAATCCAACACGCTGTTTACAACTGAAGTCAAGGCTTTTGAAAAGAGAAAGTCAAAGGTTTTTTTTTGAGAAGCACAAAAACCGACAAGCTAAGTGTCTATCAGCACATCATTAGAGATTGTTAATTTGCCTTATGAACACTTGGGAAAGAGGGGGTTATTAATTGAAAATTTATTCATTGGAACTAGTCATTGATGTCATAGGCGCCGCTGGTGGATTTGAATTCTCACACCCCAGCGTATAGGCAGCCGCTTGATCTGAGACAGTTCCTGGGAAGTTGCTATCAATTCCTTTTGATTATATCTTTGAAAACATTACCCTCTTATATAATCTGCATCAGAGAGTTTTATTGGAGAAATTTTCATAAAACAGAGCATGCTGCAAAGCGGCATCCCTTTAAACATCCAGGTGGCATGACCAGTCAAGCGTAGAGTGCTAGGAGCAGGTACAGTATCACAAGTCCACAGAGTTCAGCTTGTAGGGGTTAAGGACGGGGTTAATACAAACTCCGCGCTCTTTTACTTGCTTATCCATCTTGCCTTCATCCAACAACCTGAATCAACAGTTTTGTTAATTGGCCAATATACATTTGCTGTTTTCCCCCACTTTTTCCTGTCTTCTTCCAACCTTGCTTTCCTCCATACCTTTCCCAATTTTCTTAGTTTTACCTTCTCCTCTCACAACTCTATTGTGTACCACTGATATTGTTTCTCTACATTAACGTCAGCCCTCTTAACTGGAGTCACAGCATCTAAGGCTTGTTGTAACAATTCTTCCCATTCTTCCACCCTTTCTTCCAACCCATTAATCCCTTTACTTCCTTCCTCTCCCACAACACCACCTTCCATTTTGATATATCTATCCTACCTCTTATTGTCTTCCACTTCAACTCTTCTGCCGTCCAAATACTCTCCCTACATTTATCCTACACCAAAACAGTATACCATAATGATCAGACCAGAGCATAGGGGTATTTCCCCTAAATGGCACACTTGTGATCTGTTGCAAACCTTCTGATATGAATATCACATCTAAAAGATTACCACTTATTCTCTATTCTAATCCTCCGATCAGGAACATTGCTTTCCAAATTTTGTTCAAATATCCCTCGCTTCCTCAAAATGGGCATTTAAATCTCCTAAAATTATCACATCTTGAAACTGCAACCTTATATCTAGAATAGATCCCACCATCTGGCCTCAAATGTCCCCATCTACATCAAGTGGACAATATAACAGCAGTATTCCCAAAGGATTACCACCACCTACCCTTAACAACAAACATATGCCTACAAGTAATTCTACTGGAAAAACCACCATTAATATTTCCTCTTCATAAATTAAGGCTACTCCATTGCCATGTCTCCCTTGCCTAGGTACATTTAAAAATCAAAACCCCTTGGACATAAGAAAAGTTTCTTAGGATCTCTTTTCTCTTTTAATTGTTTTTTTTAGAAAACACCAATCTCCCTGCTCCATACCTAATAAATCCTGTGGAAAATGTGTTTTTCCTGTACATTTAATAAGTGGTCATTTAAGCATTTTTCCACTTTCACTAACCCATTATCAACAAAAACATCTACTGAAATCCTTCTAAGACCCACCTGCCTCAATTCACAGTGGGCCCGATTCTGGGACACAGGCTGCATGTCCCAGCAGGACGTTCATTCCCACAAACTGTTTGGGCCCACTTCCCCTCCAGCTCCCCCATATGTCCTGAGCATTAGGAGGGGGAGAGCTGGCAGGGGCAGGAGGGGTCAGTCCTGCAGGACGTACAGGCTAATTCAGGTCACAGCCCTGTATGTTCTGCCAGGCCCATGGGACATGCTGCTTATTCCATCTTAAGCAGCACAAAACTGGCGATCGGGCCTGGGGATACGATCCCCCCCTCCCCCGGGACCTGCAAAACCACAGGAGGGGCCCCCACTGCCTGATCCAGGCCACGGCAGGCCAGCTGTGGGTTGGGCGATGAGGAAGAGGGGGGCCAAAGCCACAGGGGCACGCTGGGCCGTCCTCGGGCCAGATTCTGGTTACCGTGGGAATATTCTATTCCCGTAGTCCAGAATCTGGTCTAAACAGATCCATCTTGCTTGGGGCCATACGGATGTGCCCGTATCTGAATCTGGCTCCACATCAATATAAATTACAACTCCACCGGAATTATCTTCCAAAACCCAAACTCAATTAATAGAACCTATTCCCATAGCATCGCACATTGCTACCTGTTTCGCCTCCTCCCAACAAGCAACCCCACAATATCCACTTCAGAAAGCTCGTTTACAGCTCTGGCAGGGCCGTTCATGTTAAGAGACATTCTTATACCTTGCTGCTGCTGCTGAAAATACACAAAAGATACATAGACAACTTTGTGTCTGCTATTTTGGCAGGTGAGAAATATGGATAAAAATCTTTGTTATCTGGGGGTTATTTTCGATTCAGATGTATCATATACGATGTGTCATGAAATCATTTTTTATAAGTTGCATATGCCACATAGATTGAAGGGTCTGAAACCTGATCAAGAGTTTTGCACTGTGCTTCAAAATTTATTATGTCCTCTGTTAGATTATTCTAATGTTCTTTGTCAGCCTACTATTTACTACTTGTCCATGAAAGTCTCCTCTGTCTGCCTCAGTACTACCACATACAAATTCCATGGCAGTACAATGTGACCAGACTGCAGCTGCTCGCCTGCCACTTAGAGGGATCATATTATGCAAGGGAGACTTTTATAACATCAAAGATAAGTAGCACTGCATTCCTTTTTAAATGATGTGCATCAAGAGGATTTATACTGAAGTGTTTCCAAAGTCTTTCTACTATTACTTTTACTACTAATTATTATTTATATAGCACTACAAAGCATACAAAAGGAGACCGTCTCTGCTTCACAGAGCTTACAATCTGCAAAGACAGACAAACAGCAACCGGGGATAAAGGAATTCTTGGGGAAATGACCTAAATGCAAATGGGTAGAGACAGGAGAATAAGCAGTCAGGCTCCAAAGGCAGCCTCAAAGAGATTTGAATAGGACTAAGGATGGAGCATGATGTTCTAACTCAGGTATTTGTTCCTTCTACCTTGCTGCACTGTATGCCTGGAATAGAGTCTGGAGTTTGCAGGAGAAGAGAAGGGCAGCGATAGCAGAGAATTGCTTGATGAAAGGGTTGCTAGGGAAGGGTGCAAAAAGTTAAAGATCACAGGGATTTTGTTTTTGCTACTGAATTATTTACTATTCAGTATTACTCAGCAGCCAGAACAAAATCCTTTTGTCCTGTGCTGCTTTTAAAGCTCCCTTACACAGGATTTTAATAAAAAAAAAAATCCCATCTTCTATAAATAGCTTTGATATCTAGTATTGCTTCTGCTCAAGTGACTTTCCATATTCTCTCTTAGCACTACTGATCCGTCAATGTGATTGTGGGTGGATGAACTACCGTTTTCAAACCAGGCCATGTGCTACCCTTAAGCCACATAAGTTCACATGAAGCTTGCTGCAGTTGCAGCTATTTTACTTTTGAACAAAGAAGGAAACCAATGAATTACTTTCCAAATATGCTTACAAACTTCAACTATAGCAATTACAACGACACACAATTGCCATTAATAAAATAAAGTCTCACCCTTGAGAATTCTTTTATTTTGTATTTACACCCCCTCCCTCCCAATCCTTTACCCCCAATTCAACTCAAAAACACATTCTCTCAACTGTTATAGTTGTACAACACTTAAGAGACGAAAGAGATCTTACCAAGCATCCACCTAAGAAACAAGCACATTCCTGGGTTCATACAACACACTCATTCTCTGCAATTGTTTTTAAAAGGTGCATACTAATGCTACAGACTGTTCTCATGTTTTAAGTCTTGCACAGGAACTGTGAAAAACAAAACACAACAAAAGACTACAAAAAACAAAAAAAATATTATTGTCCGGGAGACAAGTGATGAAATGGTTGGCTTTCTGCCATCCTGGTTTTGATGTCTCCTCAAGGTTATTTTTGTAGATAGTTGTGACCCCTTTCGGTGCTCTGTGATATCTGAGAATTTATAGTATGACACTATGAACTAAGGACACAAAAAGGCCTTTTCACTAATAACTCAGAGGGAGAAGACACTGAAATAATACAACAGAACAATAGATAATGTGATTTGTAAATGATACAAAATAAGTGTCGTCAGCTAAACTACTTATTTATCTGAAATATTCATTAAAAAACTATTGGGAAAATAAGCATGTGCTTTGAAACATTCCTTCTATAAACTTGTGCAAGATATGCAGACCGTATCCTATTCCTCAGGCATTAATTATTCTTGGTAGCCATCAATCTTTTGCAGTCTTCTTGCTTACTTAACTGGTTGATTTATCACTTAATTTTAATCAGTCCAGTAGCTTCAGCAGTGAATACATCTTATTAAATGTCCTATTTATACTGTAAAACTTAATTTACTATGTCAAACATGCTTTCTCATATCACTTTCTTGGCGATCAATAGTGCTTGAAACTTATGCTGCATGTATTTTTTCCATATGCAATTTTTTTTAACAAACACCATTCTGGATCCTCCAGAATAAACCGGAGCTTCTCTTTGTCGTGGAAACATAGGGCCCGATATTCAAAGCAAGTTCTGACTTGCTTATGTGTATATTTTCAGCCATTTTACTCACTAAGAGTCATTTTATAACCAGGCGCCTAGTTCAAGGCACCCAGGATGCACCTATCATAAGCCTTTTATCCTACTTTTCTTTGTAAGATAGGGGAGTGTCTAAAAACACGTGCTAACTCTAGGTACGGGCTCTTACACCAGTCCTAGGAATGGCATAAATACCTGCCCCTAGATTTTTAAAGAATGTCTGTTTCTTATGGTATTTTACAACTTTCACTGGTGGATTTGCGCTCCATCCCTCTGCACCCACACCAAAAATGTGCACCATCAGCCTGATGTGCATAGCTACAAAACAATGACCAGTACACAGGTAAAAGCCCATCCACATGCATAAATCATTGAAAATACATAACTTTTGCCTATTTACGGTATGTAACATTGCGTGGTTCTGTATAAAATTACCTCCTAAATGGCCACTTTTTAGCTGTATAAGAAGGGCATGGCACTGCTAAGGGGCAAAGGTGGAGCCACCATTTACGTGTTTAGTGGCAATATTCAGCCATTAAATGGATACATTATGAAGCCCATTTCACAATGGGACATCCAAATGCACTGTAAGATGTCAAAGCCAGAACGTCTGGGGGGGGGGGGGGGGAGCAGGCACGTGCAAGTACAGACACAATTTTGGAAACGTGGACATGCCCAACATGCATGCCTATCAAACGCCTATACAGACATTCCCATGACAGCATTTCAGAACCATAATAGTTAGAGTAGTTGCTTAAGAGCAGTGTGGCCAGGGTCTAAATCTTAGTGTGGGCCTTTTTGGGGCTAGTCACTTAATTCTCCATCTTCTCTATGCTTCTTGGATGTTTTAAGGTGAAAACAAGCACTTTCCTGATGCTCATTTGTGCCTGAAGCAGGTATAAACATGGATGTGTGTTCAGACATATCCACCATTTTTGAGATCGAACAGGGACATGCAAGTCCATTGCTCCTCCCTGGACAAGCCTCCACCACACCCCAGTATCTAATTGGACGTCTGCAATCATCATTTGTGGAATGGCTACAGAGATATGTTCGTAATTTTGATGTCTGCAGAGATCCAAATCATGACTAAACCTTTTAAGATGACCCTCTGTCGGTGGTTCTCAACACAGTCCTCTGGTACCCCTAATCCAGTTGGGTTTTCAAGGTATCCATAATGAATATGCATTAGATAGATCTGCATTCAATGCAAGCAGTGCTTGCAGATCTCTCTCATGCATATTCATTGTGGATATCCTGAAAACCTTACTGGCCTGGGGATCCCAGAGGACAGGGTTGAGAACCACTGCTGTATGGGGTCTATTCTGTCCCGCAAATAGCGGGGATGGATGTCCCATTGGAACATTCATCCCTGCTATACGCCCCTCCTAGCCATCCCCAACTAAGCCTCCCTAGACGAACAAGGAGTTTGTATGGGGAGGCTTAGATGGGGGTGGGAAGGGGTGGGGCAGTGCAGAGGCAGATTTAGGGTGGGCAGTGGGCGGTCTGTGGCCCTGAACGTACAGGGCCGATTCCGAAGTCGGCCCTGTACATCTGGGGCCAGAAGACTAGATGGGGGACTTATTCCACCTCAAAAGTGAAAAAACGTTCCCCTAGATGTCAGGGGATGAGAGGCTCGGCCGGGTTAAAAAAGGTGAGGAGTGAGGGAGATTCCCTGCAGCCATGGAAGGCCAGATCGGGGATTGGACTGTGGGGAAAAGAAAAAAAAAAAAAGTAGTCAGCAGCCGGGATCATGGCTCCTGAATGGAGCCGCAAGGCTGTGGCAACTGGACGCCATGGTGCCGCGGCTCCATTTAGGAGCCTGACTGAGTTAGCTGGGCAGAGGCCTGTACGTGCAGGACGATGGGAATCTGGTCCTGGCCTGCACGTACAGGCCTAGACCACGATTCTGTTCTTGTAAGGGATTGACTGCCCTGCGGGATCAGAATTGTGTCTACCTCTGTGCATCTGGTTCTGACCAGACACACAGAGGCTGGGACGCACAATACAGAATGTGCCTCCACATGATTAAAATTTGACCAGTGAAATACAACCTAACTTGAAATGGACTGTTCCCAGCAGGATTGCTGGTCTGACATATATTCATTGTCACTAACTAATAGGGACATTTTATAACAGGCTGCCTAGATGTGAAGACACTTACTGTGAGGGTATTTGAAAGGCACATAGAAACATGTGTGTCTGTATAAAACAAGGGTAAAGCACCAGAAATGAGACTGAAGCCATGGACATCTATGCCTGATCAGCAGCAGGTATAAATGTACGCAACTGAAATATGCAGACAGACAGACATATATAAACAAGACATGTTGACTGCAACTCAGCCAACACTCTGCCCCAGAACATGCTTATCTATGAGACATGCAAAAGTATGCACGTTCTTGTCACCTTGGGGTAATTTTATAAAGGCCCTTTTACGTGCATATAAAGGCCTTCATGTGCAAAGCATTCTTTACAAAATTATCCCTCTAATGGGATAGTGCTGTTTAATACATGGATAAAATGAAGCCCTGGCGCTTGGCGTTGGGTTTAAAGCAGCAAAGCCAGAGCCAGAATAGCAGTGATTATGTCAAACACTGATGAAACGCCTGCAAAGAGGAAGGCCTCAAAGAAGACTTAAGCAGGATGACTAAATGGATATTAAAAATCATCCAAAACACAGCACTATGTGGGTTTGGTAGTGATAACCAAAAGGTGATATAATGGATTGGAATTGCATTATTTTAATAAAAGTAAAATGAACCAGGGTGTAAAATGTTCCAGTTACAAATCACAGAATAACGAAGCCTAGTCTGACAAAAAAAATATTTATTCATGAGTCTTTATAGGATTGGGATCATATGGAATATTTGTAAAAGTTATCTATCCCATTTTTGCACCACTGATTGGATTCCATTTATGAATTATGTAACCTCTTTTTGTCAAGTCCTCTATTCATTTTGAGTTCATCATATGATAGCCCTGTTGATTAGCTGTCTAATACCCATGGCTTAATAGCTATATCCACTGGTGCATTCCTACTTCGGTTCAGCAAACATGAATCTATATATTCTTTGTGTGGTTTTGCAGAGAGGGAAAAAACAACTCATCTGAAAGATTAAGTCATTGAATAAGCACCTAAAAATAAAACAAACATGGTATACCTGATTTTAATTTTGAAAATCTAAAGCTAGAATTGCTTTGAAGGGTCTTTAAAGTCAAGTACTAAGATGATTGTGATCAAATGACATGAAAGTCAGGATTTCTAAAATTAACTTTTTAAGAAATTAAAAAAGAAAAAAAAAAAAAAAAAGAAGTCAGCATGTCTAAAGTCATTGAATTTAAAAGAGATTGAGAATGAAAGAACAATCAAGTTAATAGCATTTTACATAATGTAGCCTAATAGCTGCAGCCAAAATTGCTGGTTTTTTGAAACGTACTTTCATATTAACTTTTCCTCAGATTTAGTAAAAAGAAAATCATTCAAGTAACCTTCATCTTCAAATTAAGTGATTGAGAATGGTCTTTGCATCTTCTAATAAAGGTAATTCTGTGCAAATGAGAGCAGAATATTCCATGCTTTTGCTCATTTGCTCTGATCATGAAAGCCCCCCAACAGGGTCTTATATAGCATAGTCAGCTGTGACTTAGAAAAGTAGCTCTATTTGATTTTTTTTTTATTTATTTTATAAGTATTTGTCTATTTAGTAAGGGTTCTGTCATGATGGTCTTTACATAGTTCCACCTTTATTTTCGTAAAATAAACTTATTTAAAATTTATTTTAAAGTATTTATAGCCCGCACAATAACCAAGGGGGGGGGGGTGTAACAAAACACATACTTAAACATAACAAACCTATAAACTCATACAAAATGAATTAAAATCAAATCATTCTAATCTAAACAAATAAAACTAAGAAAACTACCATTTGAGAACACGAGCTGGATCATTATTATACCATAAAGCGCAGTTACTCACCTGTAACAGGTGATCTCCGGGAACAGCAGGAATTTAGTCTTCACATATGGGTATCGTCGGTACCGACAAAGCCCGCGCGGGAATGCTCCCCAGCTTCCAATAGAAAAGCTTTTGGGAGCATTCTACAGCGCATGCATGCTGCCTTCCCGCCTCTATACCTCTCTCACTTCAGTAAAGTTTATAGCTAATACCAAAGGAGAGAAGTAGAGAAAGAGAGAGATAGAGACAACTCCTAGGGGAGGTGGGTGGGTTGTAAAGACTAAATTCCTGATGTTCCCAGAGATCACCTGTTACAGGTGAGTAACTACACTATCTCCAGGAACAAGCAGGAATCTAGTCTTCACATGTGGGGACTCTCCAGCTGAAAGATGCCAAGGGGTGACCCCAGCTAGCTGCAAACCCAGGTGAGATAGGTCATGCTTTCTCCCATGGACCTTAGGCATCCAAACTGTGGGTAGGAGTTGTATTAAGTATGGAAGAGATGTTGTAGAACAGCCTGGCCAAACAAGGGAGTCCTTGTCTAAGCAATAGTGGGCTGTGAAGGTATGTACCTTCACAGGAGGGAGGAGTGGCCTAGTTGTTGGGGCAAGATACTACAGGCCGGAAGGTCGGTGGTTCAAATCCCACTAGAGGACAGCAACCTGGGGCCGGAAGGACGGGGGTTTCTAGTCCCACAGGTGTTCCTTGTGGTCTTGGCAAGCCACTTAACCCTCCACTGCCCATGTTCCCTGTAAGTATTAGTGTATGTGTCTCATATCCCCTCGTGTTAAATGTATCCCCCAACCGCTTTCACCCAGTGAAAAGCGGGATATAAATGCAGCTAAAATAAATAAAAACGTACCGAAATCCAAGTGGCTGCTTTGCAGATGTCATCAATAGAGACAGAACGAAGGTTAGCTGTTGAGGCTGCCATTGCTCTCACATTAGTATCATAGTAACATAGTAAATGACGGCAGATAAAAGACCAGCATGGTCCATCTAGTCTGCCCAGCAAGATGGCAAGAGTAGGTGCACCTGTCGCTCTGTGCAGGCCACCCCTCCCCATGTCTTTGTTTAGGGGTAAACCCACCACTCCAGGTAGGACACCCCTATTTGTTGAGACGTTATATGGTTCAGAAGTTAGATGGTACCGTTTATTTTGTTTTTATCCTATTGCTGTAAAGGGATCCACTGTGTTTGTCCCATGCCTTTTTGAATTCCGTCACTGTGTTTGCCCCCACCACTTCCATCGGGAGGGCATTCCAAGCATCCACCACCCTTTCAGTGAAAAAATATTTCCTGACATTGCCCTTCAATTTACCACCTTGCAGCTTCATGTTATGCCCTCTAGTTTTACAGTTTCCCCGTCTTTGGAAGAGGTTTGTTTATTCATCATTTCTCTTTAAGTATTTAAAGGTCTGAATCATATCTCCCCTGTCCCTCCTCTCCTCCAAAATGTACATATTTAGGTCTTCAAGTCTCTTCTCATAAGGCTTCTGATGCAGGCTCCAAATCATTTTGGTCGCTTTCCTCTGAACCGTTTCCAGTCTTTTTACATTCTCCAAAACTGAACACAGTATTCCAAGTGAGGCCTCACCAGTGACTTATACAGTGGCATAAGTACCTCTTCCTTTCTACTGGTAATCCCTCTTTGTATGCAGCCCAACATCCTCCTGGCTTTTGCCACCGTCTTGTCGCACTGTTTTGCCACCTTGAGATTATCAGAGATAATCACACCAAGGTCTTTCTCCTGAACCGTGCATACCAACCTCTCGCCCCCTATCGCGTACATTTCCCTTGGATTTCTGCTACCCAAGTGCATGACACTGCACTTTTTCGCATTAAATCATAGTTGCCAAGCATTAGACCATTCTTCCAGCTTTTGTAGATCTTTCCTCATGTTAGCCACTCCCTCGGGGGAGTCCACTCTGTTGCAAAGTTTTGTGTCGTCTGCAAAAAGACAGAATTTTCCATTCAGTCCTTCAGCAATATCACTCACAAATACATTGAACAGTGCCAGGCCCAGGACCGAACCCTGGGGCACCCCGCTAATCATCTTCCTCTCATCCGAGTGAGCTCCATGTACAATCACCTTCTGTCGTCTGTCAGTCAACCAATTTCTAATCCAGTTTACCATCTTGGGACCCATCCCCAAGCTACTGAGTTTGTTGACAAGCCTCCTATGAGGAACAGTATCAAAGGCTTTGCTGAAATCCAGGTAGATGACATCCATCGCATGCCCCTGATCTAGTTCCTTGGTCACCCAGTCAAAGAACTCAATCAGATTTGTTTGGCAAGACCGTCCTTTGGTAAAACCATGTTGCCTTGGATCTTGCATCCTGTTGGTTTTGAGAAAGTTCACTATTCGCTCTTTCAGGAGCGCCTCCATTACTTTTCCCGCCACCGAGGTAAGGCTCACGGGCCTGTAGTGTGACACTTCTTCCCTGACACCACTTTTATGCAGAGGTACGACATCAGCCATTCTCCAGTCCTGAGGAACCTCTCCTGTTTCCAAGGATCTGTTGAAGACATCCTTTAACGGTCCTGCAAGAACCTCTCTGAGCTCTTTCAGTATCCTGGGATGTATCCCATCCGGTCCCATGGCTTTATCCACTTTCAGTTTAGCAAGTTGTTCTAACACCTCGTCTTCTGTGAATGGTATGGTATCTACTTCATTCCCATTTTTATATTTGGGAGTCACAGCTGGTCCATCTCCAGGATCTTCTTTAGTAAAAACAGAGCAGAAGTATTTGTTTAGCAATTTCACTTTTTCAGTGTCACTTTCCACGAGTCCTTTCCCAGCACTTTTGAGTCCTGAAATTCCAACTCTGATCTTCTTCCTTTCCTGAATATACCTGAATATACCTGAAGAAGGTTTTGTTGCCACCTTTAACATCTTTAGCCATCTTTTCCTCTGCCTTTGATTTTGCTATCCTTATTACTCTTTTAGACTCTAAGTTGGATCCTGTATTCATTTCTGTGTTCTTCTGTTTGCAAGCTTTTGAATTTTGCGAAAGTTGTGTTTTTTGCCCTTATTTGAGCAGCCACCTCTTTGGAAAACCAAATAAGTTTCCTTCTCCTCTTGTTTTTATTTACTTTTCTTACATATTTATCAGTTGCCTCTTTTATTGCCTCCTTTAGTTTAGCCCATTGCAATTCCACTTCCTTTATCTCCTTCCACCCCGTCATCTCCTCTAAGTACTCTGCCATTTTATTGAAGTCAGTGTATTTGAAGTTTAGGACTTTGAACTTGCTATGATTGGCCTGTACCATGGCTTGTATCTCAAACCACACTGTGTGATGGTCGCTGTTGCTCACAGGGGCACTCACGCAGACATTCGACACACTATCACCGTTTGTGAGCACTACATCCAGCGTTGAGTTTTCCCTGGTTGGTTCCATCACCATTTGTCTAAATAATGCATCTTGGAG
The DNA here is from genome assembly GCA_033557465.1 of Ichthyophis bannanicus. Classification (NCBI taxonomy): domain Eukaryota; kingdom Metazoa; phylum Chordata; class Amphibia; order Gymnophiona; family Ichthyophiidae; genus Ichthyophis; species Ichthyophis bannanicus. The sequence continues at coordinate 121,688,338 of CM066040.1, forward strand.
AGCATTCACAATTTTTTGCTTCTTTCCAGATGTGCAGAAGGAGTAATCCAATCCACATCAGGTAGATTAAAGTCACCCAATATGATCGCTTCCCCCTTTGTTGCTATCTTGGCAATATCTATAATAAATTCATTATCTCTCTCTTCAATTTGAGTCGGAGGTCTGTAGACTACAGCAATATGGATGACAGTGCCATCTCCTCTTTCCAACATAATCCAGAGCGCTTCTTTTCCCCATGTACCCTGCATTTCATTAGCTTTAATATTGCTTTTGACATACAAGGCTACTCCTCCTCCTTTTCCATTTTCTCTGTCTCTTCTGAATAGATTATAGCCAGCTATGGCTATATCCCAATCATGTGATTCATTAAACCATGTTTCTGTAATGGCCACAATGTCCAAAACCGTTTCCACCATTAGGGCTTCCAGGTCTGGAATTTTGTTGGCTAAGCTTCAAGCATTTGTGCTCATTGCTTTCCAACATTTTCCTGGCTTGTGTGTATTTTGCATTGATTTTGTTCTGCCCACTTCTTCCCACATGTTTTTGATGTGTGGTTTAAAAGTGTGGCTGTGTCTGATGTTGTTCTGCTTTTGCTGGGGGTGGCATGCAGATGTTGACCTTCCACATCCGTCACCCCCTTTTCCTAGTTTAAATTGATATCCACATACTGCCTGAATTTTTCACTTAGGATTCTTTTCCCTGCGACAGAGAGATGTAGTCCATCAGCACAGTATAGTCTCTTGTTGGTCCATCTGTTGTCCCAGTTGCCAATAAATCTGAATCCTTCCTGTTTGCACCAGGTCTGGAGCCATGTATTAAAGCTTTTAATGCGATGCAGCCTTTTTGTCCCCTTACCGAGAACAGGTAGAACGTCTGAGAATGCAACAGTGTTAACAATGTGCTTGAGTTTCTAGCCAGGTCGTTTGTGCCTAAGTGGATAATAACATCAAGTTTGGAGTGTTCACTTTTTGCGCTAAGTAATTCAACAACTTGGTCTGTATTCCTGCTGGCTGAAGAGCCTGGTAGGCTCATGACTTTCTTCTCTCCTTTGAACTGTGTTCCCAAGTTAGTGCCTCTGATGATGGAATCTCCAAGTAGTAGTAGTTTTCTGTTTGGTGAGGTTTTCTTCATATTTGGTGCTTTAGCAGGAAATTGGGCATTGTCTGACTCATTTAAGGGCCCTTCAATTTCTTTGGATTGGGCATCCTCATTAGCCAAGGCAGAGAAGGCATTGTGCAGGGATATCTCTTGATGTATAGGATGTCTCTGTGTTACAGGTCGCAATCTACCAGAACCCACTGTGATCCATTTGTTCCTGGAGCGTTTGATTCTTTGTGGGAGCGGTGGTGGACTTTGTTCAGTTTGTATCCTAAAAGAGGTGTGCTTCATTGCAGCCAATTCCTCCTTCAGTAGAGACACTTCTTTATGCATGGCAGCTAGGTCTTTCCTTAGTAGAGTCAGTTCTTCATGCATGGCAGCTGACTTTAGGCATATAGGACAAGCTCTTAGGATCCAAATGATTCGTCTTTGAATGAAACTACCGCAGTTATTGCACTGAATACACGACATGTTTATGCAGTCCCAGAAGAAGAAGAAGAAGAAAAGATGAAGACGATGTGGCTTTTAACCCAAGTTAGGAATGATAGATGGCAAGTATGTGACCACTATATAGGCAATGTAGCCCCTGGGGTGGGTGAGAACCTAAGTGTCTCTGGCCAGTAGGCTGTTCGTGAACTGTGGGCACACACAATGGAGTAGGTAAGGGAACCCACCACTAAGGACAAATTAGATAGATAAAGATTTGGAGACAAACAGACTCACAGTTATGCACCAAACTCAGCAAAAATCACCTTTTGGGAGAGCTCTGGAAAGCACTCCTCTTCTTAAGGAACAGAAAGGCATAACATTATTACATTGTGAGCCATGACATGGCCTTCGAGAGAAAGTCCCTTACTCTGATATGTATAGGATATGCAATCTGCAATCCAATTTGACAGAGTTCTTTTAGAAACTAGAAGTCCCAAATGACTAGAATCAAAAGCCACAAAAAGCTGAGAATATTTTCTATGTGGCTTAGTTCTTTGGAGATAAAAAGCCAAGGCTCTTTTACAATCCAATGTGTGAAGATCTTTCCGCACTGGAGGCATGAGGCCTAGGGAAGAATATAGGAAGATAAACCGATTGGTTTAAATGAAAAGGTGAAACCACCTTTGGCAGAAAGTGAGGATGAGTCCTGAGGACTACTTTATCAAGGTGAAACCTTGTATAAGGAGGGTCAGCTACTAAAGCTTGTAGTTAACTAATGCGTCTTGCAGAAGTGATGGGCTAAATGGCCAATTTTCCCAATGGAGAAAGGTGAATAGTGGTGCACCACAAGGATCTGTGCTGGGTCTGCTGCTTTTTGACATATTCATAAATGATCTGGAAAAAGGAATAACGAGTGAGATTATCAAATTTCCAGATGACACAAAACTATTTAAAGTTGTTAAAACCCAAGAGGATTATGGAAAATTGCAAGAGGATCTTGATAAATTGGAAGACTGGGCATCAAATGGCAGATGAAATTTAATGTGGACAAGTGCAAAGTTATGCACCTAGGGAAGAACAACCCAAACTATGGTTACAAGATGCAAGGTTCGACATTAGGAACAACCACCCAGGAAAAAGATTTAGGCATCATTGTGGATAACATGTTAAACCCTCGGCCCAGTGTGCAGCGGCGGCCAAGAGAGCAAATAGAATGCTAGGTATCATAAGGAAAGGAATGAAAAATAAAACAAAATATATTATAATGCCTCTATATTGTTCCATGGTGAGACCACACCTTGAATATTGTGTGCATTCTGGTCGCCGTATCTTAAAAAGGATATAGCGTTATTAGAAAAGGTACAGAGAAGAGCCACCAAAATGGTAAAGGGGATGGAAAGACACTCCTATGAAGAAAGGCTAAAAAGGTTAGGGCTCTTTAACCTGGAAAAGAGACGGCTGAGGGGAGATATGATAGATGTCTATAAATTAATGAACGGAGTGGAACGGGTAAACGTAGATCAATTGTTTACATTATCAGAATATATAAAGACTAGGGGACATGCAATGAAGCTACAGGGTAAAACCAGTTAAGACTAATAAAAGAAAATATTTTTTCACTCAACGTGTAATCAAACTCTGGAATTTGTTACCGGAAGATGTAGTAAAGGCTGTTAGTGTAGCTGGGTTTAAAAAAGGTTTGGACAAGTTCCTGGATGAAAGGAGGAAACCATTATTAAGAAGGGACCCAGTATATCAATGCTTGACCCAGTACAAGCATTGCGGAACCTGTTTCTTTTGGGGAAACTGCTAGGTATGTATGACCTAGATTGGCCACTGTTGGAAACAGGATACTGGGCTTGATGGACCTTGGTCTGACCCTGTATGGCATATCTTATGTTCTTATTAGGAAAATAACTTTCCATGAAAAAAAACTTTAGGTCTGAAGTGGCTAAAGGTTCAAAGGGCGGTTTCATAAGCTGACCAAGAACAAGATTTAGATCCCATGCCACCAGTCGTGGTTTAATGGGAGGTTTTGTTAAAAGTAGGTCTCTCATAAATCTTGATATAAGTGGATAAGAGGAAATAGGTTGTCCATCGAAAGGTTTATGAAAAGCAGCAATAGCACTAAGATGGACCCTAACTGAAATGGTCTTCAGACCAGAAGTTGATAATTGTAGAAGATACTCTAGTAGTAATTCTACAGGTACTAAAAGGGGGTTAAGTCCCTTTTGTGAACAACAGATAGAGAACTTTTTCCACTTGAAAGCATAGGAACATCTTGTGGGGGGGTTTCTGGACGCCAGGAGGATATCCTTTACTTGTTGAGAAAGGTTAACATCCTGGAATTCTAGACTTTCAGTAACCAGGCCCTGAGATGTAGGGACCTGGGATTGGGATGCAGTAAAGATCCGTCCTCCTGCGACAGGAGATCTGGAGCATTCCCCACCTCCAGAAGAGTGGTTTGAGAGAGACACAGAAGAGGATACCACGTTTGCTGTGGCCAACGTGGAGCTATGAGAATCATACGATCTGTCTCTCTGAAGTTTGAATAAAGTCTTGGGAATGAGGGGATTGTGTGGGAAGGCATAGAGGAAGTCCTGTCCCCAGTGAAGTAGGAAAGCATCTCTTACCTGACAGTTTTGAGCCGCAATTCTGGAACAGAATCGGGGAAGTTTGGCATTCTGTGGACTTGCAAAGAGGTCTATATCTGGTGTTCCCCAGATTCAAAACACTCGAGCAAGCTGGTATGAGTGGAAATTTTGTTTATTTAGACAGGCAACAGAAAAACAGACAAAAAGCAAAAACAATCACCCCAACCAAGTCCCACACACCCCCAAAACTCCCACCCCCCCGACATAGTACACAACAAGAATCCTAACCCCCCGTGACCCACCTCCCCAAACCCACCACCAAACCCAGCAACCAACATACGTGCCACTCCCCCAACATCAACCCACAATAATCCATACAATGTCCATATCCCACCCTCCCCCCCCCCTCGGTCCACTGTCCATGCCTGATCCAACCCCCCCTGCAACAACACCCCAGAGCAGTCCAAACATTGTCCATTATTCATTCCCAAACCCCTCCCCCTCACAACAACCCCCACCAGTCCAATTGTCTGCAATGTCCGCTGGTTGAGGACTGCCCAAATCCCCCCCCAAACCCACCCAAATACAGAGACCCCTGTCCCCATCCCCTCCCCTGCAGAGGGAGCTGCAGCTCCCACCCCCCACCCCGATCCCCGACCCCTCCCAATCCATCACACAAAACAAATATATCAACAGCAAAACTCCCCACCCCCCTCCCCCCAAACAAAAACATAAGGGCACCTTGAGCCCGTCCCCAACAGAATCCCACCAACAACAAAAACCAATTATACAAAGCAAACAATAAACACAAACCATTGCTGCCCTGCAACCTAGACAGCGGAACAGGATGCACAAAACACGAAAAAGACGTACACAAAGCCAGAAACAGGTGGGACATCCCACCCCCAAGGAGAAAGGTAGAGCAGACAAGTGGTCAACCGCTGCAGCACCAGCGCACCCCCCCAACCCACCCCCCCCCCCCCGGGAGGAAAGCAACCCCAAAGGCCTACCAAAGAACAAAACCCCAGGGAAGGGAACCCTCCCCCTTCTGTCACACCCCCCCCCCCCGGGAAACAAAGCAAACCCAAACCTCTACTAAGGACGAAAACCCCAGGGAACCCCTCCTCCTCACGGGGGGCGGAGGGTGAGGTGACGCCACAGACGCTCCCAACGATGGGCCTCCACCACCCGCCGTTCGCATTGCGCCATGCTGGACACTTCCTCCAGAATGTCCCGCACCACCTCGTCGAGGGGCAGGACCAACCCCCGGGTCGAGACATGACAGCGCGCTTGCCACAGGTGGTAGCGCACTACGGCCGTGACGAGGTAGAGGGTCCCGGAGTCCTGCCTTAGAGGAAAGGACCAGGCCCCGTACACCCACTCCGCATACGTGAGGAGGGAAAGGTCGCGCAGGTGAAGAGCAGCGGACACCAACCGGCGGGCCTCCACGTTAAAGGGGCACTGCCGGAGGAAATGGTCCATGGTCTCCGTCTGCCCCTCACACCCGGCCCTCGGACAGACCCGCTCGGCCTGTGACCTGTACTTGAGGTTGTCCCTCATGTACAAACGCCTGTGGAAAGACAACCAGGCCACATCCCGAACCTTCTTCGGTAGCCGAGGGGAGTTCAACAGCCGAAGGCCCCGCTGCATCACATCCGCCGGACAGTCCCGCAGGGCCCACCGTGGTTGAAAGTGGGAGGTGAGTACCATCCGATATAATCCTTTCCGCCCCAAGGACTGGGCGAGCGGGTCGGTCACCCCCCACCGCCGAATGAGCCCCACCATCGCAAATACGTACGATGGGGCCTGTTCCCCGCTCCGACGCACACGTGGGACCGAGGACGCCCCCTCCCACTGCTCCCAGAAGCGGGAGAACCATTCCCGATAGGAGGCCACCCACCAAACCCCACCCCCTTCCCGCATCCTACCTAAGTGAAACGCCATAGACAGGACTGACAGGAAAACAAGGGGGTGCAACATACCCAAACCGCCCTCTGCCCGATCCAGGCAAACGATGTTGCGCTGGACAGGGTTCTGGCGGTTACCCCACATAAAACATAAAAAGACGGCTCTGACAGACGCCTGACGGGACGACGGAAGGACGAAGACCGTGGCCACGTGCAGAAAGAGAGGAAGCAGAAGAAACGTCCCGAGGAGTTTGATCTTCTCCTCGTACGTACACCTCCACCCCCTCCACCGCAGCACCCGACACCGTGCAGTCTCAAGACAACGGTCCCAATTGGACTCCGCACAGTCCTCCGACCCGAAGATGAGGCCCAAAACGCGGACCTCCCCCACGGGAGGAGGAAAGGGGGCGCAGGAAGGCGAGGAGGCCTCCGAGGGGCCCAACCACAGCGTCTGGCACTTTCTGTGGTTGACAACAGAGTGGGCTACCTCCGAGTACTCCTCCACGGCCTCCCGCAGGGCCTCTACCCCTTCAGTGCCGTCCACGTAAACTGAGATGTCGTCAGCGTAGGCAACGACGGTCACCGGGGGCGCACCAGGCGCCTCCAGGCCCCGCAACCCACCTGAGGACAATCTCCGGAGGAAGGGGTCGAGGGAGAAGACATACAGCAGGGGGCTCAAAGGGCACCCCTGCCGCACCCCCGAGGCGACACCAAACGGCCGTCCGAGCCACCCGTTAATAAACGGGAAGCTCACCCCCCCTCGGTACAGCGCCTGCACGACGAAGAGGAAACCTGCGGGGAGGCCGAAGTGCTGGAGCACCACCCACAGGTACCGGTGACTGACTCGATCGAAGGCTTTGGACTGGTCCAAGGAGACCAACCAATGGTCCCGTTGGAGCGACCGGCCTCTCTCCACCACCTCCCGGACTGTGGCGACAGCGTCCAGAACCCCTCTCCCCCGAACAGAACAATACTGGGAAGGGGACAGCAAAACGCCCGACACCTCCACCAGTCGGTTGGCCAAACACTTCCAGTCCGCGTTCAGAAGAGAGAGCGGCCGCCAAAAGTCCAAGGAGCTATCGTCCTTCCCCTTGGAGAGCAGCAGCAGGACAGACTCGCGAAATGACCGCGGGAGAAACCCCGTGTCCATGATCTCCTGAAAAAGGGAGGTCAGGAAGGGGGCCAGCTGGGCGATGAAAGTACGATAGAACTCCACCGGGAGCCCATCGCGCCCAGGCACCTTCCCCAACGGCATGGCACGAATCGCCCTCTCCACCTCCACCTGCTGAATCGGAGCAGCGAGTGCATCAACCTGTGCCTGGACCACAGCCGAATACACCGGGGGAAGGCCCAGGTATTCTCGGATATGGGTGAGGTGCACGGGGCGATCCCCAAACAGGTCCAAGAAGTATTCCCCCACCATCCGCAAAAGGTCCTCCTGGGAGGTATGAATGGTACCGTCCTCGCCCCGCAGGGCCATGACCTCCCGACGCCGAACCCTCTCCTTGCAAGTCAGGAAAGGGTCTGGAGCGGCGACCCCACCGGCCGCCCCCTCGAAGCATAGGGAGGCATGGCGATCATAAAGCAGGCCACGGAGCTGGACCCGCACCTCTTCCACCTCCTCCCGCGCTGCCCCTCGGGATACCAAACGATCCAGCGACCTCCGGAGGACAGTGTAAGTGAGGTAGCGGGATCGAGCCATGGAGGTACCCCGGGAACGGAAGAGTTGGCGGGCACGCGTCTTCACCTCGTCCCACCAGGCACCACGGGAAGGAAAAACACCCAACAGGGTCTCCTGGTCTGCGAGAAAGGCCAAGAACTCCTGGACCACCTCTGATGTTGCCAACAACTGCACATTCAGTCGCCACAGGCCAGGACCCCTGCTAAGCTCCTCGTGGTTAGCCAGGAAGGACACGGAGAGGACGCGGTGGTCCGAAAAGTCAACCGCCTGCAACTGCGGAGGGGAACACTCCACCCGGGCACTCACATATATCCGATCGATACGACTCCTGCAGGTCCCATGGTAGTAGGTGAACCCCGGCGACCGAGGAAAGGCCCGGTGGAAGACATCCACCAGGTCAGCCATCTGGGTCATCTCGGCCAAAAAGAGGCCCTCGTAACTGGGTGGGCAACGCTCCCCCCCTCGGTCCTGCAAAAAGGTGGTGGTGTTGAAATCCCCGGCGAGGACCACCAAACGGGAGGTGTGTAAGTAGGGGCGGATGACCCGAAAAAGGGTCTTCCGCGCCAACTTAGACTGGGGGCCGTAGACCACCACGAAACGAAACTGATGGGGCCCGCAGTAGCCGTCTAAGAGCAAACACCGGCCCTGCTCCAGTTCCCACACGTACTGCACCTGAAATCGGTTCGACGTGAACAAAACCGCCACTCCTGCGTAGGGCTGGGCCGCAAGGGACCAGTACGAAGGACCCCACCTCCACTCCCGCTTCGCCCGATGAAGGCTAGCGAGCGAGGTGAGCCTGGTCTCCTGCAAGAAGATGACATCCAGCCCACTCGTGGAAAGAAACTCATAGGCCAAAGCCCGCGCCTGGTCCGTGAAAATGCTGGCCACGTTGATGGTGGCGCACGAGAACGCAGGAGTGCACGCCATGCCTATTTCGAGTGCAGTGACCCTTTCCTCCTCTTCTCACCAACCCCGGGATCCCCAGAATCCCGCTTGCAGGACAAGCCCGCGAGCTGGAGCAAATCCTCCCGGTCCACGTTGACCACCTCGAGGATCTCCCCTCCTCCCGCTCGACCCTGTCACCCCAGAAGGTGCTGGCGCCCCCGGGACCACCAGGCAAAGCTGTCGCGAGGGCAGACCCAGCCCCCACAGGATGAGGAGGCACAAACGGGTCAGGGGTCGGAGGAATGACCTCCTCCGTGGGGTCCACCACCGGTGCTGCTCCCCCCCCTCCCCGGACAAAGACTGCAACAATAAGACAGTGCCCACCCCCGCGGGGGAGGCCGGGATGGCCGGGTCAGCAGGGGGCTCCTGCGAAGGCCCCGAACCCAACTGCGGGGGCAAACGCCCGTCCTCCCTCACCCGTCGGGCGCCAGTATCCCCCTTGATTGGAGGACCCTGACCGCGTCGCGCCTTCGTTATTTTGGGAGGCCGCCGCTGAGGAAGAGGGGCCGCCCCCGCCGCTAACCGCTCCGAGCGCCGCACAGGAAGCCCTGCCTCCACAGGCAAGCCCTCATCCGCCTCAGCCGCATCAGCAGCCAAAAAGACGAAACGGTTGATGTCCAACACAGGCTCTTCATCCGGCAATGGGGATGTCTCCCGTTTCTTCCTTTTGGACTTGTCACCCCTAGAAGGGACCGTGGTCCATTCCTGAGGTGGCTCCACCCGCAACCCACTATCCTGTCGTGACACAGCAACCTTCACCACATTAACCCTCTCCTCTCCTCCTTCCTACCCGAATCCCCTCCCCCTGGTGGCTCCCTCGGCTCGATGGACTCCTCCACCCTAGGGCCCTCGGTCTCCTCCTGAGGGAGAGGGGCCTCCATAACCTCCTCCCGCACAGGAGCCCGAGGTGGGGCGACGGCATCCCCCCCCTGTCCATTGTGTGACGCGGAGGGGCAGCGGGCGAAGGGGTGGCCCAACTCCCCGCAAAGGTTACACCGAATAAGCAAACACCCGGCCGAGGCGTGACCCCGTCCACCACAACGGGTGCAGACCTGCTCGGGACAGTTCATGCTCAGATGAGGAAATGAGCCACAGCGGTGACACTCGCGGGGTTGCCCGGGGTAATAGCACAAGATGCGATCCTGACCGAGGAAACCGGCCGAAGGCACGTGCTGCACCACGTTTCCCACCTCACGCAAACGGATCCTACCCTTCCACGACCCGTCCCACACCCCTAGGGGCCCAGCGCCCTTAACCAGGGGTTCGAGGAGCACCGCATGGCGCGACAACCAAAACTGGATGTCCTGCCCTGGGAGCGACTCATTCCGGGATAGGATGGTCACAGGTACTGTCCCTTGGCGAGAGATAGGCACAACACGAAAGTCAGTCCACCCTCCCTGCCCCCTCTGCTGCTGGTATCGGTCCCAGAATATCTCCAGCCCCCGTCTCAGCATGAAACTAACATCATATTCAATGGTGTTGTTCATGTGGATGAAGGCGTAGAGATCTCCCGGGAGAAACCCCAGCCCAAGGACCATCCTCAAGACCTGTTCCCTGGCTGGAGGGGGCCCCTCCCCAGCCCACCGGATCTGCGCCACGTTGCGCCGTCGGACCTCACCCCCTACCCCTCGGAACCCTCCCCCACCTCCTCCCCCTCCTGCAGGACCATTCCCCTGGGAACCCCCCTCCCCCCAGCCCCACCTGACGTCCCCGGAGTGGTGCCGGACCCCCTCAGAGCCTCTGCAAAGGTACGGGGGGGGAACTGACCCCCCAGCTCCCATCCCCTGCTCTCCTCTTTCCTCTCCTGCATCCACCTGCGGGGGACCCTCCTGCTGATCTGCAGGATCCGCAACCGCCTCACAGGGGGCGACCAGAGGGCTGGGCAGGGTCAGCTCCGCAAAAACAGAGTCAGGGATACTATCCCTTCCGGATCCCTGGGTGCCACCGAGAACCTCCGTAGCACCCCCTTCTGCCACATCTTGCTGCTGCCGCAAGGCAGCAAAGGCCCCTGGAGGGCCGGTCGGGGTCTCCAAAGCCAATTGGATGGCATCACGGACCTGGTTCTCGGTAACACCCAGGGGATAAGAAAGCCCCCCCAAACCCCCGTCCCGTGTTCCCGACCCAGCGCAAAGTTCCTGGGTTTCGGCCACCACTACCGGGGACGAACCCCACTCCCCTCCATTCCCGGGATCCATGGGGACCACCCCATCCCCCAACCCCACTGATAGCAGACCCTTCCCCCCATCAGGACAAAACACTACCGCCTCCCCCACTACTAGACCAGTCGTCTGCTCCCCCTCTCCTTCCGCCAGACCCTCCACCGACCCACCGTCCGCTACCCCCTGTAAGGCTACCGGCAATAAGGCAGGCTCCTCCCGAGACAGTAGGGCAGATCCCCCCAGAACTAATCCCCCCAAACCTCCGCCCCCCTGCCCCCCGTCACTCCCAGGTCCTACCTTATTGCCGGTGCCAGACGTGGCACAGGGGTCCGGAACATCCTGGCCGGCAGCCAGGGCTCCAGCAGCAAGGGCGGACACCCCCCTGCGAGCCAGGCCCCCCACGGCCATACCAGCAGGGACCACAGACAGCTGCGCATCCTGCTTCGCCGACACAGGTTGCAGGGACAGTGGAATAGCCTTCTTCCGGCCACCCCCAGGTACTGCCAAAAAGGAACAGCAGCCCTTACCCTTTTTCTTCCCCTGCTCCGTCCCCCCTCCTCCGCCCCCCAATGCCATACAGCCACTTCAGAACAATGGGACCGGTCAGTCTGCTGCCTCTGGGGATCCTGGAGAGAGGACGCAGAACCCCCCAAAGTTCCTTGCACAGCCAGAGGTTGGATAGCATCAGCAATCTTCTGGGCTGCAACAGGCAGCCGATGAGCCTCAACAGCATTCTGTGACCCCCGATGTGGGAAAGCAGCCTCTGCACATTTCTCTTTTTCTGCAACATCCCCTCTGATAGAGGGGCACGGGAACCAATCCCCTACTGCCCCCGCTGATCGCCGCCGGTACTGCCGTGGCAGGGCAGAGGGTTGAAAATGGCCATCTGTACACTTCCGGGAGAACCCGGAAGTGACCTCATCGGACTTGCGGCGGCCATCTTTGGAGTGCAAGCTGGTGGAGGGAAGCCCTACCACAGCAGCCTGCAGCGGGACAGCCTTCTCAGGATCGCGAATACCATCTGCAGGCACTCCTTGCCAATCAGGATGGCAAGATGCTTCTTCAGCTGCTGCTTTGAGGGAAGCAGAAACATCGGCAGAAAATGCCCGTGGGTGGGGGGGAATCGATGCCTCCAGACCCCCCCTCCAATTCAGAGCCGACATTGCTGGACACAGGGAGCAACAGACGAGGGGCCAGTACAGAAGCCCGTAAATGCTGGGAAGCTGCACCATCCTTGGAGAAAGGCCAGGCTCCAGAGTGAGAAGAGTGATCCAGTGAGCCAGGGATCACCGGCTCAACCTCCAGGAATGGGATAGCCCTTCTTCCATTGACACCTGTTGCTTGCAGGTAAGGGTCTCCGGACCACAAACATTCTTCTCCCCTCACAGGGATCGGGTATGGGACAGGCAAGCTGCGGGATTGGGGATAGCCACCCACTGTACCTACCCCTGGGGGCCTCCCCTGGACTGCAGACACACCATGTTTAGCCCACCTATCATAATTATGATATATTTCAGACAGGGACCCACAACCCTGGCTCTTCAAATAGATTATCTGCTGATTCTTGGCCTTCAGGGCCCGCTTTACCCCCCTCCTATAGGTGTTATAGGCCACCCATTCCTCCCCGGGAATGGTGGCCTGCAGGCTCTGCAGGTGGGAGAGCTGAGCTTGTAGCTGGGCCGCCTCCTCCTGGAGACCCCGGAGCTGCCGTACCGCCGCCACGATTTCATCTGGGGCCCTAGCTGGCTGCTGGAAGGACGGCAGGCCCGACCCCCCGTCCTCATCCTCACTGGAGGAGGTAGAGGCCTCCTCCAGGACCCGAGGTGGAGGGGGGAACCCGCCTCCTCCAGCACCGTACAAGGCAGGCCTCCAAGGCCTCCCTAGGGCCTCTCCCTGCCTCCACCCAGCCTCCACACCCCGCCTGGGAAGGAGAGAGGAGCCTCCTCCCTGGGGAAGCGGGCCCAAGCCTCCGGGCAAGTGGGTCCCTTTTCCCTGGTCATTTGCAGTCCTACCTGGGGAGTCCCCATCCCGGGGTACCGGCTGCAGCCTGCTTCCAGGTTCTCCATCTGGGTCCAGCAAAGGAGGCCCACCAGGCTTGGTAGGCCTCTGGGCCTGGGCCTCTCCTGCTGGAGGTGGCCCAGGACCCGACATCCAGGCTCCAACTGTTCGCTAAGCTCCGCCCCCAGCAGGAGCTCACTCAGATAGGTCCTCTCCCTAGCTCTGCTGAACAGCAACTGAGTGGAGGGACCACTCGTGTGGCAGCAGTATTTAACTGATTTTGTCTGCCCACAAGTTTTAAATGCCCGGAAGGTATACCGCAAACAGGTGGATTTGTAACTCTGGCAAGGGCCCATATTCGCAAATCTTCGTTGCATAGTGACAGAGAACCTGTTCCGCCTTGCTTGTTCACATAAAACATAGCTACCTGATTGTCGGTTTGGACCAGAACTGTTTTGTTGCTGAGATGGCCCTGAAAGACTTGAATAGCATTGAAAATGACTCTCAGCTCTAGGAGGTTTATGTGAGGGGAAACCTCCTGTGAGGTCCAAAGACCCTGAGTGTAGAGATCATGCAAGTGGGCCCCCCAACCCATCTTGGATGCTTCTGTCATCAGAGTGGTTTGGCATAGAGGCTGCTGGAAAGGAGAGCCTACAAGGAGGTTTTCCAGGGATTGCCACCATTGCAGGGACGAAATTAGATGTGTGGTAGTTCTGATTTTGTCTGTTAGTTGACCTGAGGCTTGTGACCACTGAGAGGAAAGGGCCCACTGGGCTGCTCGCATATGGAGGCGAGCATAGGGAACCACATGGACAGTGGATGCCATGTATCCCAGCAGTTGAAGCATCTCCCGAGCAGTAAGGAATACCTTCATAGATGCTTGAGATGCCAGTTGTATTATACGTAGACAGCGCGGCTGGGGCAGGAAAGCCTTTGACTGCCGTGTGTCTAGACGAGCCCCTATGAATTCTAGAGACTGAGAGGGGGTGAGATGAGATGAGATGAGATTTTGGGAGGTTTATGACCAGCCCCAAGTATTGAAGAATTTTCATTGCTCGAGAGAGAGCGAAGCTGGCCTCTAGAGCTGTCGATGCTCAAATGATCCAATCGTCTAAGTAAGGGAAGACAAATATTCCCCAGAGTCCTCATAAATGCTGCTACCACTGTCATGCATTTTGTGAAGACTCTTGGAGCAGGAGGCTAGTCCGAAGGGAAGAACTCTGTACTGGAAGTGTCTTCCTTGGACCAGGAATCGAAGGAACTTCCTGTGATCTGAGTGGATGAGAATATGCATGTACACATCTCTTAGATCTAGAGAACATAGCCAGTCCTGACTTTGGAGGTATGATAAGTGTACCGAGGGAAATCATTTTGAGATTTTCTTGGAACAAATATTTGTTTAATTCTCTGAGATCTAATATAGGTCTGTGTCCCCCTGTCTTCTTTGGAATAAGAAAATAGGGGGAGTAAAACCCTGTCCCCTGTTAGGGAATGGGTACTTCTTTGATTGCTCCTTGAGCTAGAAGTGATGTGACCTCCTGCCACAAGAGGTCGGTGGTAGTGCCCTGAGAATTGAACTGCTTTATTATTGTAGGTGAGGGCAAGTTGAGAAAATGAAGCTTGTACCCCAGTTGTACAATGGACAGAGTCCAAATTTTCTGATGTTATTTGTTGCCATCTTTTGGCAAAAAAGCATAGTCTTCCTGAAATGGTCAAGGGTTCTGGACCTTTTAGGGGCAGAATGACTAAGTCCTTTAGATAGAAGTCAAAGACCCTGAGGGGGCTGGGTCTGTTGAGCCAGTTGAGCTTTTTGAGCTTGCGGCTTTCTCTGCTGTCTGTTCTGTTGCCCCTTCTGGGGAACATGGAGTGGACAGTGAGTTTGATGGGTGCAAGATTGGCAAAGCTTCTTTTTCTTACTGAAAAAATGTTTTTTTAATATTTTCTTTTTTGCTGGTTTGGCTGTAGACCTTGACAATCTGTTTAAAGTAGTATTGTCAGAGTCAAGCCGATTGGCAAGGACTGGCAGGACAAGACTAAAGATTTTCTCCTGTGCAAGGAATGTTTCCCAGCTCTTCTTGAACCCACTGTTCTAAGTCTGATGTTTGAAGCCAAGCAATATGACATGCTCCTATGGATATAGCAGAGGTTCTGCTAATACATTCAAAGCAATCAAAGGTAGCACGGTTCATGAATTTTGAGACATTCTGGACATGCTTGACCAGAATAAGGTTTTTGTTGTTGTTAAGTGCCGTTGAGTCGGAGTCTACTCATGGCGACCCTCTGGATAGCTATCCTAAATTGTGTTCGGTCTTCAGTCAGGCGGCTCATTGTTGACAGACTGGTACCCGTAGCTGCTGTTATTGTATCGATCCATCTCATTGCTGGCCTTCCTCTTTTGCGTTGACCTTCTATCTTGCCAAGCATAATGTCTTTCTCTAATGATTTCTCTCTTCGCATGATGTGTCCAAAGTATGAAAGTCGAAGTCTTGTCATCTGAGCTTCTAAAGAAAGCTTAGGTTTGATCTCCTCTAGTACCGACTGGTTTTTTCTTCAGGCAGTCCATGGTATACACAGTATTCGCCGCCAGCACCATAATTCAAAGGCATCAATTTTCTTCCTATCTGTCTTTTTCACTGTCCAGCTTTCACATCCATATGATGTTAATGAAAATACCATGGCTTGAACAAGTCGAATCTTTGTATGGAGAGAGACATCTCTGCTCTTGAGAATCTTATCTAGGTCTTTCATAGCCATTCTGCCAAGAGCAATGCGTCATCTGATTTCTTGACTGCTTGCTGCTTCTTTATTGATAGTTGATCCAAGTAGGTTAAAGTTGTTCACAATTTCAATTTCTTCTCCTTCAACGATGAACCTGTTGATTATGCCAGTTGTCATGATCTTTGTCTTCTTTACATTAAGGTGCAGGCCCATTTTGAGACTATGTTCTTTGATTGTGAGAAGCAAATGTTTCAGATCATCTTCACTTCACTTTCAGCCAGTAATGTGGTATCATCAGCATAGCGAAGGTTGTTGATGAGTCTTCCGCCAATCTTCACACCTCTGTTGTCCTCATACAATCCTGCTTCTCCGATGATTTGTTCTGCATATAAATTAAACAGGTAGGGGGAAAGTATGCAGCCTTGTCTTACACCTTTGCTTATTTCAAACCATTCTGTTTCTCCTTGTTCCGTTCGAACTGTTGCTTCTTGATCAATGTACAGATTGCGCAAGAGAACAATCAGGTGTTCTGGTATACCCATGCTTCTTAATGTGGTCCAGAGTTTCTCATGGTTTACACAGTCAAAAGCCTTGCTATAGTCGATAAAGCACAAATAGATATCCTTTTGGTATTCTTTAGTCTTTTCAAGGATCCATCTCACATCTGCAATGATGTCTCTCGTTCCTCGCCCTTTCCTGAACCCTGCTTGCACTTCAGGTAGTTCTTGTTCCAGGTATGGTTGTAGTCTCTTTTGAATAATCTTCAGTAGAATCTTGCTGGCATGTGGGATCAGAGCGATTGTGCGATAATTTCCACAGTCAGTTGGATCACCTTTCTTTAGTATTGGTATAAACACAGATTTTTTCCAGTCAGTTGGCCATGATGTTGTCTTCCATATTTCTTGGCAGAGCCTTGTGAGTACGGTAACAGCTGCATCAGATTGCTGCAATACTTCTATGGGAATGCTATCAATGCCTGGTGCTTTGTTCTTTGATAAGGCTTTCAATGCTGCTTCAACTTCTTCTTTCATCACCAATGGTTCCAGATCATAAGGTACAGGTTGAAACGGCTGTTGGTCCACTTGATCTTTATCATATAAAAACTCTGTATATTCCTTCCACCTTTTCTTGATCTTCTCAGCATCATTCAACATAGAACCTTGAGCATCTTGTAACATTCCAATTTGAGGCTGGAACATTTTCTTTAACTCTCGTAGCTTTAGGAAAGTCGATCTTGTTCTTCCTCTAATAGTTTCTGCTGCTTCTATTTCCTTGCAAGTGTCATTGTAGTACTTTTCCTTGTCCTGTCTTGCTGCATGTTGGAAATCTCTGTTGAGTTCTGCGATTGTCTTTCTTTCTCCTCTGGCTTTAGCTTCTCTGCATTTCTGGGCAATTTTCATTGTTTTTTCTGTCATCCATTTTTCTGTCATCCACTTCTCGCTTTCTTCCAACACAACCTTCTTGATGTCATTCCATAACTCTTCCAGAGCTCTGTCATTTGTATCTAAAGCAGCAAATCGATTTTGCAGGCAGTCTTTAAATTCCAGTGGTATATTCTCAAGGTCATATTTTGCTGCATTCATGAGTGGTTTGCTCTTTTTCAACTTTAGCTTGAGTTTGCATACTAGTAGTTGATGATCTGTACCACAGTCAGCTCCAGGTTTTGTTTTTGTTGACGTTACAGAGCTTTTCCATCGTTGACTTCCACAGATGTAGTCCATTTGATTTTTATACAATCCATTGGGTGAAGTCCATGTGTACAGTCGCCGCTTGTGTTGCTGGAAGAAGGTGTTTGAGATGAATAGATCATTGGTCTTGCAGAATTCTATCAGTCTTTCTCCAGCTTCATTTCTGTTGCCAAGTCCATATTTTCCAACTACTTTGCCTTCTTCTTTGTTGCCAACTTTTGCGTTCCAGTCATCCATGACTATCAGGCTATCCTGTTTGCATGTTCTGTCAATTTCAGCTTGTACTTGTTCATAGAACTCTTCAATTTCATTCTCTTCTGCAGATGTTGTTGGGGCATATACTTGAATTATAGTTGTGTTGATAGGCAATCCTCGTAGATGAACAGAGATTAAGCGTTCGCTGACTGCATTGTATTTCATTACAGTTTTGCAAGTTTCTTCTTTATTATAAATGCAACACCATTTCTTCTTTGTCTTTCATTTCCAGCATAGTAGACCATGTGATCATCTGACGCAAAGTGCCCCATGCCAGTCCATTTCAGTTCGCTGACACCCAACAGATCAAGTTGTACACGTTCCATTTCATTCTTGACCACCTCCAACTTCCCTTGGTTCATGCTTCGTACATTCCATGTTCCAATGTGTAAGACATCTTTACAGCTTCTGACTCTCATTTCATGCGCAGCTACATCAGCAGTCAGACTTCCCGAGGGCTTTGATCCCACCACATTATAAATGCTGGCTTTACTCTGAAAAGTCTTCAGCTCTTCCCCAGTAGCTAGTTGAGTGCCTTCCGACCTGGGGGTCTCATCTTCCAGCACCATAGCACAATTTGTTTTGTTGTAACTATCCATTGGGTTTTCATGGCAAGATACAGAAGTAGATTGCCGGGCCTTTCTTCCGCGCAGTTTAAGTTTGGTGTTGTTGCCGTTGTCACAAAAATGTGATCCTCCGCCATCAACACTGTCCCATTCTGCTGCTGCCCAGATGGGTGGTTTGTCTTGGTCTGGCACCTCAGCTGAGACCTGTCCATCTTGGGAGACCCTGCCAGTAGTTAAACTACCGATAGTTTAGCTCTCAGCATCACTGATGCACGCAAGCCCTCACAGCATGACAAGCTGCAAACCAAGTGAGAGAGAATAAGGTAGTCTGCTCTTTTTTCCTCCGAAACGCAAGGACTAAGGAGCTCTACATTTTTTGTGACTTCTTCCAGGAACATTCCCATATAAAGAGTGTAGGAACTGATCCTGGATCCCAGCATGGAGGATTGAAAGCATCAACGGCCAAAGGCATCGAGAGTCCTGGATTCACGGCCTGGAGGATTAGAAGAATGTGTTTTTGCACTCTTGATCCTTCACATGGCCGATTCCACTACCATTGAATGGTGTGGTAACTGAGTTTTTTGAAAACCAGGACAACTTAGCACTCGGTACATAGTGTCAAGGTGTCGGGAATGTGAAAATATTGTTAAAGGAGTTTCCCACATTCTCAACATTAGATCATGTAAGATCTTGTGAATGGAAAGCATAGCTGCTTCCTTGGGAGTCATAGGGTATTTAAGAATTCTACATTTGTCTGCCCTGGGTTCCTTTTGTGGAATCACAGTGACTGCAAGACCCTTTGCTAAATCACGTATGAAATCCTGGAAGGACATGTCCTCTGGAGATCACATTCTGTGTTGAGGAGAAGGAACTGAATCTTCTAATAGATTCGCTCTGGTACAGTAGAATCGTCAGAGTCATCAGAATCGGAAGACTCAAACACTGGGTACTCCTGTAACACATGGTATCAGTACCGTTCGAAGTCGGTACCAAAATGTCTCGGTTCCTGATCCCCAATACTGGAGTTCGGCATGGGGGAAAGCAGTCCTGTCAAAGCAGGTACTGTCGGTGACAGCGCAGAACCCTGCAGCACCCCACCTCAATACATTTCCAAGAGAACACCCATCTTGACAACTGAACTTGAATAAATCTATTCTGCAAAAGTGATGTAAAGCAAGAAAGTACCTTACCTTGTATCCCCAACTCAAAGTCTAGTTAAAACTAAAAAGCGATCCACATAGTATCCAACATGGCAGATATATCAAGCATCGCTAGTAGGAAAGATTTGCCATGATCAAAACCAATAAGAAACTCTTCAGTAAGAGTCAACTGCAATGTTTCAGTTCCATGGCTGGGATGAAATCCAAACTGTGATTCAGACAGCAAGTAATATCAATAAAACTTTGTACTTGTAAAAGCATCAATTTCTCTAGAACCTTAGCTAAACACAAGAGAGAAGAGATAGGATGATAATTCAAGAGGTCCAATTTATCCAAAGATGATCCTTTAAGCAAAGGAAATACTGAAGTTCTCTTTAATATTGTGGGAACTATTCCCTGAGAAAAGGAACTATTAACTATAGCAGCACTAGAATGCACAAATCAATTATTTTAAGCTTTTAAACAATTGAATCGTACAACCATCAAGAGGACCGAAAGAGTTATTGAAAGATGAAAGAACATCAAGAACCTGGGACAACAAGACTGATTGAAAGGAAATCCACAGCATACACGTCTGCTGCATACATGGAGAAGTGTCTCCAGGTATCGAAACATCTTGCCAATCCAGATTTGGGCTGAGAGATTTTATGTCTCCGTAAGATGCTGAAAGCCTGGCATTTTTCTAAGGAGCCCTTTTACTAAATCCCAGTAAGGTTATATGCTTGTGTTTTTAACACTCGATAAATACAAAGCTTCTGTGGTAGCTACTGTGGGTGTGACCAGCATGTTTCTGGCATTTAACATGTGGATGCATATGCTAACATGCAGCACAATTAACGCCGAAGCAACTAAGGATCCCATAGAGGTATCATTAGGTGCACCCACGGTAAGTCCACATTGCCACTAAGCAATGTATCTTCACTCCTACACTCTGCCCCTAACTTGCCCATTTGCTGCCCTAGTGCATAATGGCTAATTAACGTGTATCTTAGTGATCGCTCACTATCATGCCAACCATTAGGCAAATGCAGTTGCCTAGGGTGGCAGCTTCTGGTGAGGGGAGTGGCAAAGATCAGGGCATTCAAAGCTAAGCAATACATTCTGATCATCAGGTGGGGCATAAGGCTTAAGGTTTTCCTAGGTGCCAACACCCTGAACCAACTCTGCAGCTGGCCCTGTGTCATGCTCACACATTAGGCGGCATGGCAGAAAGCAGGCACATGTTAACCACCTAGCGGGCTTTAGTAAAAAGGACCCTAAGGATTCTGGGATGCGGGTTGCGACCTGATGCACGTACATACACCCAGAGCTGCCAAAAAACACATGC